>JAVJGI010000057.1:3462503-3651919 GCA_035590275.1 Ibycter americanus | reverse complement strand
CCCCATCCCCCCCCCGGGTGGGGTATCCCCTGCTGTGTACCCCAGAGGTGGGAGCATCTCCCACCCCTTGCTCGGAGCCTGAGCGCAGGGTTGGGTCTGGGTGTAGCAACGTGAGCGTTAAATTTCCTTGTTATTCCGTGGTTATCCTTTTCCTGCAGAGTCACTCCGGCCGCACGTGGCCTCGGGGACCTGGGGTGACGGTGGGGGACAGCAGCTGGTAGTGGCACTGGAGCAGCCAGCAGTCGCGGGATGTATTTTGCCACGGCTGCCCCCAGCAGTGCTGGAGGCACGGTTGCTGTGTGTCCCCAGTACCTCAAAATTCAGACCTTGGCGTTGTTTTTCCGTAAAATGAGACTGAGACTCGTCTCCCGGGGCTGTTCCCTCTGTTGGGCTCCTCTGGAAGGGGTGAGACCCCCACCAGTAAGACCCCACACTGGATGAGGTGGCAATTCCATTAGATTGGAACTGGGCAGGTGCTGTTGCCCAGCATGGGGAGGAGGGCTGGAGTGTCCCGGGCCTCTCTGGAGACCTGGTGGCTCCTCTGAAATCGTTTCCACGTGTCCGTCGCTGCCACTTCACTCCTGCTCCAGCAATCCATGCTCCTCTTCCTCCACCACTCAGGCAGGTGTAGGATGAAGCTTAGAGTCACAGCCTCATTAACCGAAGTGAAAGAGATGGGGGGGAAGCAGAAGACAGACTGAGCTTCCAGGTTGTTTCTCTCAACCCAAAGATACCAAAATAAGATGAGGTGATTTAATGGACCCGTCTCTCCAAAATCCAGGAAGGCTTGTTGGTGGTGGACCATCCTCTGAGCATCCAGATGCTGTCAGGGGGGTGCCATGCAGGATGGAGAGGGAAGCGTCCTGCTCTGCTTATGGCTTATTTGGCCCAGACAAGCAAATATTCACACTTTGTCTCCAGTGAGTGGAAAAAAAAACCCTTTTATTGTGTTGATCAACATTATTTTTCCCTGTAAGGACCGTAAAGGCTTTGCTCTGTCCTTGCTGATGCTGAGGTCCAAGAGCAAAATCCTGCACCAGACTTTATTCCCTTGAGCCTTGAGTAAAATTTGTAGGCTGTGGTTTCCCCGTGTTAAGCGTGTTATCTTTGGCAGAGAGACGAGCGGTGTCTGTTTTGGGAAGCTCAGGCTGTGCTGGTGTGTAAAGCTCTTTCCCTCTGAGCTCTGCCCAAGCCCTCCTTGCGAAGTGGATACTGCGCCGGAGGGCTCCGCACATATAAGGTGTCGTGGTTAAAGTGCTGTGGGACTTGTCCAGCTCTTAGGAAGCATGCTTTTTTACCATTTATAAGACCTCAGGTTGCTTTTCAAGGAAAGCAGAGGAGCAGTGGTGGGATGCTGCAGGTGAAGGTGATGGTGGGGAAACGACTTGTCTCAGGTGAGCTGGAGGGTAAAGCCCAGCACCCAGGAGCTCCCTGGCTGATGGGAGACTGGAGAAACCAATTGTGGAGATGCATTGAACACCAGCTCTGCCTCTGCAGTGGGATTTAGGAGAGGAGTGAGCCACCTGAGGTGCTTGGCTGGCTTTCACACCTTCATTCCCATAGCACGAATGGGATGGGGATGGTCTACAGAGGGTTCCTGAGAGCCATGAAAAATAACGTGCAGAGCATGAAAACATACTTGATAGTTGTTAGCCCTCGATCCAAACTGTGGAAGGGAAAATGACAAGGTGCTGAGCTTCATCTCCAGATGTCTCTCCTTCAGCACTCGGGCTTGGATGAGAAAAACACTCTTCCCCCTGCAGAGCATCCTCGCTTTGGGGTGAAGTGCTCCGTTGAGTTCATTCTGCTGTGTTCTCCTGGTGGAGAAAAGTTTTGCTGTGCTGACTCTCCCGTTCCTTCTCATTTTGGGCCTCTCCCTCCCGTTTCTCCTTGCAGCCATCCTTGCTGCTGCTTGGTCTTTTCCCAGCAGGAGCGGTGTGAAATTGTGGTAGCTATCACCGGCTGAGTTTTGCCTGCAGGTCCCTGCAGAGTGGTGAGAAAACCCTCCTGGACTTTACCCAATTTCATGATCTTGCTGCTCAAGTGAGTCTTTGGGGTCCTGTGTGTTTGTGAAGAGCTATACATAAAAGTATAGCAAGACCCTGTGGTTTTTATGGAAGCTGGGGCAGCAGATGAGCAATTTCAGCAGCTGTTTGGGGCACATTTAGCATATTGCCTGACTATTGAAGTGGAACAATTAAATACTGCTAATGATTTCATTGTTCTTCAGTTTGGCAGAAGTATTAAGACATTTACATGACACATACCATTGTCAAGTTTCAGAGTTAAGTCTGCTGCTCTGTTTGGGGTAGCTCCTGGTCTTCATCAGGCTGGGGAAAGGACAACCGTTCCTGTCTTGAAAATGAGGAGGCGTTGAGGCTTCCGAGTGGGTAATCTCTGTAAATGCTTGGGGATGTTCTTGTGAAACTCCTCAGAGAAGGTGCAGTTCTGCTACCTGAGTATAATTAGTGCATTACTGAGTCATCAGAAATGAAGGGCTAGTGTAGCTAACCAATAATTTTCTGTTTGTTTGAGAGACTGGCTATTTTATTTTCATTTATTGATATATATTTGTGTGCATATATATATATAGTCATTTACAATATAGATGCTGTGGTGGTGATCCTAATGTGTTTCCTGCTCAGTTGAGACCGAGGTGGGGATCACATTGGATGTTTTCAAAACTTTTGTGCATTTAACCATCAACTTTCCTGCTGAAAAGAGAGAATTTGCATTTTCCATGTCTGCCTTGGGCTGTGCCATGGTCTCAGCTTGCTGGACTCTGCGTCGTTATTGTTGGTCTTCTGCAATGTAGAGGTATGTCAACAGCAGCCAGGAATGGGATGGTGCCTCTACAATGGATTTTTGACATCTTTGCTGTTTCAGGTTAGCTTTTGGAGACTTCTTTGAGGCAGTCCGTGGTCATCTGAGGCTCTAGGAACTGCAGGTTGACTAGTAGTCTCGTGCTTACTTCAGAAAAGCCATTGCTCCTGTCTCCTCTCCTACAGAGACAACCCTTGGCCTGTCCCCCAGGCACGTAGCAGTTGTGGTAGAGGAGAAGAAAAACCTGGTTTCTTAGGTGGTAGGAGAAGCTGTGGTGACACAACTAAACTTCTGCCTCTGCTATCTCTGCAGGACCAAATCCTGCCATGCCTGTCGGCCGGGAGCCTGCCGCAGGAGTATTTCATAACATGCAGCAATTTATCAAGGGCGTCTCCTCTGTGGTCACCAGCACTAGCTCAGCTTTGCCTTCTTCCCCGGCGCAGTCGCGACCACCATGCCGCTGGGTGGTGGTGGAAGTCATCTGCATCTCTCAGGTGGCAGGATGGAAAGTGTTATGGGTGGGATGACATATCTGTGGCGGTCATGTCCCTGGAATGGGGAGCGGAGGTGAGCAGCACTGTGGGTGCCCCATCCCATGGTGTCACATCATGCCTGGGTGACCTGAGGATGCACATGGGCACCCACAGGCTTCTTGTTTCTCACCATCGATTTTAATTGGCCTTAATGTAGAGAAAAAAAAAAAACAACCAAAAACCAAACCAACCAACCTTCCCCCTCCTTCTGGAGCTGGCCTGGCTCGCTGGGACTGGTTTGTACAGCCTGTGCTGCCCCGGGAAGGCTTCACCACCACTGGAGCCAGCCCTGTGCCAAAGCAGAAGCTACAGGGAGACACGCAGCTGCCACCAGCTTCCTCAGCTGGCTGCGACGGGGAACTGTTAACTGGGTTCATAATTAATTCTGAAAAATGCTTTTGAACTCATGAAATCCTGGAGGAGCTGTGTTGCTTGGCTTGTGTTCACTGGGACCTTGGGAGACGCTTGGGAGAAGCTGGTGTTCACAAGTAAGCTATTGCCATCCCTCTGCCACCGGTTGCGTTGGGTGGTAGCCGGCATGGGAGGCGAGTGGCTGGGTTGGCGTGGGAAGGGTGGCATGGAAGGCTGCGGCACGGCAGCGTGGCATGCCGCAGTGGTCTGGATGTCACCAAGCGGCTGTGCCATGCCACGCAGCAGGGGTGGCACCCAGCCCATCCCCAGGCTAGCACTGAGGTGGTCTTCTGCAGATAAGTAGGTATGAACCCAAGTGTTTTGCATCACTTGATTAAATCTCACAAGTCTGCCTCTGCAAGCACAATGCTTTTGAGCTGGAATGCGCTGCAGGTGTTTCAGAGGGTCTCACCTGTCACAAGCATTGAGCAGCTTGTCTGTGAGGCCAAAGCTTTGCCAACCGTGGAGCTGGTCGCGGGTGGCACAGGCTTGGGCGAGACAGGGGCTGGGGCAGAGCTGGGCTCACCCACAGCCGTGGCTGCGAGCTGCTCCTGCTATGTGGTCCATGGAGACACCGTTCTGGGGCCACCAGCTTCTGCAGGTGGCTTTGAAGGATGTTTTATGCCTGCAAAAACACATCTTAGTGTTTGCTAATGGGGGATCTTGCAGGAATAATTGTGGGGTGAATTTTAAAGGCTTTTTTTGTGCTGCAGAGAAGCGTGTGGTCCAGTCGCTGGTGGAACTGTGGTGTAGTCCAGGTCCAACCAAGCCAGCCCCGAGCAGTGGTATGCAAATGCTGTTTGGCTTTTGGATGCTGGCATCTCCCTGCATTACCTGGCCATAAACACATCCCCTGGGCCGGAGGGCTCCTGGGCACTGTGTCTGGCTGCAACAAAGCCAGAGGGGATTTTAATAACATGCCGTCAGAAATACTATCTTGGGTGTCTGAGCAAGAGAGGAAAAGAAAGCAGGAAGGGTTGTGGTTGTGCTGTGGTTGTCAGCTGGAATTTAATAACAGAGAAACGTTTTATGTTTAAGGTGGTGTTTGCTTTGTATGGTGAGAAAAGACAGGGGTGGATGCCTGCACCCATGGGAGCCGTGTTCCCTTAAATCGGGGCATATCAGTGATCCAAGAAATGTCTCTTCCCAGCTGGGCAGTTGGCTTGAAGGCATCTTTGATTACATTTTTCTCTGGCTCAGGAAGCTGGGCTGGTGATCCTAAAACTTGCAGCAGTAATTTTTGCAGCTGGAGGCTTTACAGCAGGATGTGGAGGCTCGGGGTGCTTTTGGAAATGATTTCTTTGTTTTTCTTGCCATGAGCATATTTCATCTCATGAGCCAGTAGATGAGTTAGGTGGAGTTTTCAGGGTCTGTGGGGTCTCACCACGATGACTAGAGATGCCTCTAAAGGAAGAGGAGGCCACAGATGTGGATGAGGAGGCTGAGGAGCTGCAGGGGACCAGCTGTGGCGAGGTGATGGATGGCTTTCTCTGGCAGCTTTTTCCCCTTCTTTTGAGACCAGCAGTTTCTCGCATCCTGATGGCAGCTCTGCAATGAAACGCATGCTTCTGGAAAGCTCTTCTGGTAAACAGCGAGTTTTCCATCCCTTCCTGCATCCCTGCTCTGTCCATCCCCCTGCTGGGCTGGTGCAGGCAGAGGAGCGTTTTTTCCTGCCTTTGCGGGTGCTCAGAGCAGCACCGGTGGTGGGCAGGACGTCGTAGCCCTATGGAGCGGTTGGTTGTCGGCAGAGCCACAGCATCCCTCCCTGCCTGGATGCTCTTAATGCAGAGATGCACCCCAGGGTGCTGGTCCCTTTCCCTCCCTCCTGGTTTTGGGAGCATCTGCAGAGCGCACATCGTCTTTCTCGGAATCGGCTCCAAGAAGGGATATTTGCACAGCTTTTGTGTTTTTGCTTTTTTTTAAAAAAATATATTTTCATTACATGGGGTGAAAGATTTATTTATTGACTGCCAGCAGCCACTTTGAAGCTTCTCTTCTGTGTTTCTGTGCTTGCCTTTTTTTTTTTTTTTTTTCTTTTCCAATTAAAAGAAATGAGGCTTATGCACTCAGAAAGGCTGTCACTCACTATTCCTCCAGAAGCTTTTTTAACCCAGGGACTAATTTCAGCCAAACTTGACAGTGGAGTGCAGGTTTCAAAGATAAGAACTTACAGGCTGTAAGAAAGAGGGTGGAAAAGGGAAATCCAAATTTCTCCCTGCCTACAAGGAGAGGCTGCAGCAATTGTGAGCTTAAATATTAGCTGTCTGGGTGCAAGTGGGTCGGTTAACTTGTGAAGTACCTTCAGTAATTCACTAAATTTTTTTTAAGGAAATGATCAAAATCTTCTTGAACATGGGGAAGGAAGAGCTGGCTGTAGGGATGCTGCCAGGTAGGGTGTGATAGATGATGCTAATGACCTTTAGAGGTCCCTTCCAACCCAAACTATCCTATTCTATGCTGCCATGTGTTGTCCCAGGACTTTGTGCTTGTGTATGACCACCAAGCTTGCAATGAAAAGCTGGTGGCTGATTTCTCTCCAGAGTCTCTTGCCTGTACCAGTATCCTGCGGTTCAAAAAGATTTTCCAGCCTTGAGCTTGGCTTTGCTGCCTGTCTGGTCGGATGGGTAGTCAGGTATTATGCTGATATTGCTCCTGATAGTGACATTTCACGTACTACCACCTAGAAGCTCACACAGAGTGTTTGCAGACTGCGGAATGGATAAAATCTGTCCCCAAAAGCTTGGCCAGGCTCTGCCCAGGCTCGCTGCAGTTTCCCATCGAGACCGAGGTTGCGGCTGGCAGCATTGTCTGGAGGAGATGAGGCAGCAGTGCAGTGGCTTTTCACCATCATCGATGGTCCATGAACTTGCCTTGGAGCTGGCGCTGCTGTTAAAAGTGACTAGTGAACCCCGAGTTCCCAAAGGAGCTGGGGATGGTGCTCTGCCCCTCTCTGCTCCTGACAGCCTTTCCTGATACAGCTGCAGCGCGAGGCTGCCTTTTCTGTCCCCTCCCCTTCTGCTGTCACTGTATGCACTTTGATTTATGTTGTGTGTTTGTTTTTTTTTTTTTAAACTGGGGATTCTCTTCCTTTTTTGTCAGCTCGGAGAATGATTTTCCTTACGCTCTTCTCTATTTAGGGCTCTGGGGGAGGAAGTGACTCAGCCTTTCCCTTGCTCCGGTTTGCACAGTCATCCCTTGCTGACTTTGCTGAGGTTTTCCTTGAGCACCTTCAGTTACGCTTGCTTCATTCAGCAGGAGCCTGCCTGCCTCCTCACCGCACGTTTCAGTGGGGAAGGGCACGGTGGGGGAGGACGAGCCGTCAACAGGAGCTTTCCCTGTGCCAGGGAGGATAGTAATGCAGCGAGGAGGACACGCTGCCAGACCTGCAGCAGCTCCAGGTCTCCTGCTCCGCTCCTCATCTGTGAGCGCAGACATCTGCGGGGAGGCAGGCAAGTCCGGCCAAATGAAATTTTGGGGGCTAGCCTAGTCATACTATAAAAAAATTGATGAAAATTGATGGCATGGGCTCACCAGGGAGGGGAGGTGACTCCAGTTGTGCTGCCGGTGCTGCTGAAGGATGCTGTGCTTGCCCAGGCACTGATGGGAGAGGTCTGTGTGGATGATGGATGGATGATGACGCTTGCTCTGTGCAGGACGGCTGCCAGCTTGCCTTTCACGGCAGAGCTGAACCAGCTGCTAAATACCGGGGAGGAAGCATCACTTGCTCTCCGCAGGGCTTTCAGATGATGCTGCTCAGCGAGGGAGTCACTAAATCGTCTGCCACTCTAAGTGATACCAGGCAGTTGGCGTGCCATGTACTGTATTAGAAACAAGTGCATTAGTTTCAGGGTTAATTGTTCTCGTGTCCTGGAAGCCAGCACAGTTGGCTGTAAACTCTGCTCCTTTCCAAAGGGGAGAAAGGGAAAATAAAAAGAAGAAGAAACTTCCAAGCCCCCCAGAACCCTTCTTCTCCTCTCCAAAACCCAGAGACTCAAACCCTGAAAGCAATTTTGATCTACTCAGGAAATTCCATCGTGCGCCACTTCTTCCTTTGTTTTATAGAGTACTTGGAGTAGGCATTAATCTTTGTCTCCAGTTTTATCTTCTCTCAAATTGTTACTCTCAGGAGCAATGATTTGTATGTGATGGGATCTCTGCTGAGGATGTATGTGATGGAATCCATGCTGGGCAGATCTTACCTCCACCGCAGCAGTCCCATGCCTTTACTGTCCTTTGCTGACGGTCGGCTCTCCTGGGTGGTGTCTCAGCTCCTGGGTTGGCTCTGGCTGGGAGCAATGTTTTGTGAGCGTGTGTTGCTGGAGATTGGGCACTGTTTCTCCAGTAGCTTATGGTCATAGGTCTGTCCTCACTCTTGATCTGTGTGGTGCATGCAGCAGCATTTGATCCCACTTTGACATGGCTGAATTACAGTGAGTGGTGAATTTTAGTTTCGCAAGCCTTTGCTAGAACATGGGTGACTCCAGGTGTGGCTTTACTGAAGCTCATATTCTGTGAGCAAGGACTTCTCTAGTGGTCACAAGATTCAAGCTTTTTTTGTGTATATTAACACCTCATTTGGCACTAAGGATTGTAATTATTGATACGGACCTTCATCATGACCGTGCTGGAGAAGGACTGAAAACCAAGGCCTTTTGGCGTGGTGGGGGTTGGCCTCATGTCATGGGATCAGTGCCAGCAGAGCTTTTAATAGCTTGATAATATTAGGTTTGCTCAGCAGGGCCAGACCAAGCTTCTGCAGCATGGCTGAAGCACCACTAAGGTGCCTCCAAGTTCATAGGGGCTACTTGAGAGTCCTCATGTTGAACAGCTAAGTTTGTTTGCTGGTAGCAAAGGTATTATGTTAAGTGCCCCAGAACAGCCGAAAATCTTGGGGTAAGGAGCACAGAGCCTGGGACCCAGAAATTACATCTGATCTTTATTGGGATCTCTGTTGAATCAGACCCGTCCAGTTCAGCCAGATGTTTCTGGAGAAGGTGTGAAAGCCTTGCAGGAGGCAAGTTTCACCTGCCCCTCACATTACTTACCTTCTCAAGTAGCTGTTTGCAATGGAAAATGCATGGAGGAGGCTCTCTCCTGGTGGTGCCAGCTGTAAATACACAAGGAAAGAGGCTGGTTGGAAAGATGAAGGAAGCACTTTGGTAGGAAGCCATCTCTTTGGTCTGGTAGGCAACAAACACAGGGGTACGCTGATGGGTATGCTGGTGGTTAAGCTGTCTCTAGTAAGTAAATGTAAACTCTGAGAATGTCCAGATATTTTTACAAGAAACCCCAGAAAAGTAAGCCTATTGCTTCTTGTAATACCCATGTCAGATCATACTTCTCCTTCCTTGAGTCCCTGGGCCAGCCCCCTGCAGCAGGTGGAGTGTGGGTGCCTGGGGGCATTGCGTTGTCTTTTCTGTCTAATTCTGGCTGTTGTAAGACAATACAGGCGTTAAAGTCAGGTTTTATGGGAAGTGCTTTAAACTTTCTTTGTGATAAGGTGATGGCTGATGTGAAGAAACTTGTAGTTGAGGAGTTGTGGACATTGAGCAGCCCAAGTGAATATTTGCGTGGAGGTGGAAGGTGTGCTGGGAGGTCTGAAGTTGGTCATCACCCAGAAATGCTTCACTAACCCAGCCTGGGTTTTGCTTGCTTGTGTTCATGGTTTTTTCTTTTCTTTTAAGAAATCCAACCAAATCATGAACCTGTCAGAGGCCATTAGTTAACCAGTGTGGTTGTTGTAAAGCACCCGGTGGTGTGACTGTGGGATCTGTCTAACTGGGTGTCAAGAGGTGGATCTGTTGGCGAGTTCTCCCCTCCATCCCGTAATGCTTCTGACCTTTTCCACGTGTCTACAAGCATTACAGTGAGCTTGACGGGAAGTGTCAGCCGCCAATAAAGCCTTCCTCTCCTCCGCTCCATAGGCTAAGCAGCCTCAGACTGTGATTTTCCACTTACTTTCTTAATTCTGTTTATCCACTTCATTACAGTAGACACATCCATTGTGTGCTTCCAGCTTCTCAGGTCTCTTCCACATCATCCAGGGATGCGAATGAAAAGCCGTAGCCTTGTCCTCGCAGCACCTACACTCGCTCAGGCCATATTAGCTCTCTTCTGAGCATCTCTGTTTATTGATTAAAGCATTAGGAGGAATGTCAGCTTGGAAGCAACGGGTTTGATTAGCCAATTATTTTAACAAAAAAACCAGTGAACTTGGATTTGAAGTACACGAGAAACTGTAGCCACTGTTTTCTAATGTGCTGGAGGTCGGTCGGAGTACACAACCAAGTGGGAGCATCGGTCGGGAAGCTAATGAGAGGAGTTTGCAGGCTGAACGTGAGCATCGTGCATGAGGTTTTGTGCATGACCCAGGGGTATGGAAAAATATTTGTGTATGTTTAAGGGGGACTCCTGGTTTCTGGCTAGTGAACTGTAGTGACTGCAGGAACTTCATGGTTACGTGGAACGCGTGCAGGACAGTTGAGTCTGTAGGATAGTCTTATGGTGTGAAGATTGGGTTTAACTTGGATCAGTCAATCAGTGAAGTAGTTAAGTCCTGAAGGAATTCATGTGCTGGTGGAATGCTTGGCAGTTGGGAAAAGCTTGCTGGTACCAACATAGCATACTGGAGAGACAACCGTGTGGTCTAAAAGTGTGAGGCTTTACAAGAGCATCTCTCACTGTTGGTGTGTGGGTTGTCTTGAGCTGTCCAGGGAGCTGATGAGGGTTGTAGGGGCAAGCAGGAGTATTGGTGGGGTGTTCACAAAGAAGCAGCTTAGAAAAAATGTTGGACACACCAGTGAAGGAGTATCTGCCTTCACTGTTAACAAAAGTTTTTTGGAAGTGGTGGTGGGGGGGAAGGTGTTGATGCAAGTCACCACCTGGAGGGAGACCCTAAAGCCCAAGCAACAGGTGACTTGTTTCTGTCTTCTGGATTGGAGGTTTGGC
The DNA here is from genome assembly GCA_035590275.1 of Ibycter americanus. NCBI lineage: Eukaryota > Metazoa > Chordata > Aves > Falconiformes > Falconidae > Ibycter > Ibycter americanus. The sequence continues at coordinate 3,641,204 of JAVJGI010000057.1, read as the reverse complement.
CCTAGTGTGGGATGACCAAATTGGAGGCAGGTGATGGCTCTTGCGAGGTACAGATGGGGAGGAGGAGAGAAGGGGAGGTCAGGGCAGTGAGCACATCTTCCTCTTTGGTCTCACTTTCCTGTTTGTTCTGTCCAGTGTCAAACACCTGGCTGTGAGCTCGGTCCAGCTCCCGCTCTGGGGCTGTCTCTGGGGTTCTTTCAAGTCCTTGAGCCCTGAGGCTGCCAGGATGGGCAGAGCCGATGGCAAACCATCCAGGAAGGAAGCGATGGATAACAGAAAGCCTCTGGCTCCCTTTTCACAGGGAAAAGTGTGTGCATAGGCTGTACAGCACTTGCTGCATGGGACCATCCTCTTTGCCTCCTGGAGCTTTGCTCACTGTGAGTGATTGTCGGGTATTTGAGCTTCATGTCAAACTCTGTTACCTCTACTAAAGGTCAGCCTGGACTTCTGGGCCACTTTTTGCTGGGAAGAACTTTCTTCTGGTTTTGATTAAGCTGTAGGTAAGACCTGGTGACTTTGTCCTGGAAGTCTGGGCCAAGGGAAGATCTCCCTAGGCAAGATCTTGGAGTTACTCTGGATTGGAGTAAGCTCTGGGGGTCCTCTGGTCCAGCCCTCTGCTTGGTGCAGGGCCAGCTTCTACATCAAACCTGCCTGCTGAGGCCCTCATCCAGCTGAGCCTTGATGCTGTTTCCAAGGATGGAGACTGCAGACACCCTTGGGTCACCTGTTGGATGCTGAACCATGCTCACGGTGAAGGAATTTCCTAATATTTTCTAATATGCGGTTTCCCATGCTGCAGCTACTGATCCCGAGACCTTGAGGTGAGCAGCTGCTGTGGTTTGCTTTTGGATAAGTCTTTCTGCTACCAGCCCTTTTCATGCCCCTGGCATATTGCTGTTGGCTTTCTCAGCTCCTCGGGGACATCACCACTTTCTATCACGGTAGCAGCGTGTGTGTGCATGTGTGCACTGAGAAGGCTTATCACCAACTGACCTAATTATTATAATCTCACTCTTCCCTAGATAGTGCAGGTTTCCTTGGCTCTCAGGAGGCTTCCCTGGTTTCTCCAACTGCTGTTTGATTTTTCATCTGTCTTTTAATAACATTATTCATTTGCTCAGGCTAGGTAAAGCCAGAGAATAAGGTTTGTAGCCAGATACAGTGCAATACATGTTAACTGCCTTTCCTGCTCTGATGGCCATCCTGCTGGGTTTGGTGGCCATAGCCTGTCGTACCTTCCAGGTGTTCCCCCTGCACGCATTTGCTTGCAGCTCTGCTCTTCATTGCAACCCCCTCCTCTTCCCCCTGCCCTGACTGTACATGTGCATCCTCTTTACTGCAGAAATCCTCTGGCTGCTGGAATTAATGGGTGAAAACTGTGCATTGCTACTTTCTGCCCTGTTTGTGGATGCAGGGTTGTTGCCTATACCTTTTTTTTTGTTGTTGTTGTTGCCTATCCCATTTTTTTAATTGTTGTTCCCTATCCTGCTTTTTTGTTCTCTATCCCATTTTTTTTTCCTTCTGCCAGACCTCTCCTGTTGCCCTGCACTCTCTGCTGCTGATTCTTCCTCTCCTACCTGCCTCTTTTCCTCTTCATAGGGGTTTATCTGGGTACAGATATAGGCCGGTTACCTGTTAAAGGTGCCAGATTCTTTTTCAGCAAGACAGGGATTTGCAGCATGTTAACAGGATTTAACAGCTACTTCAACACAAGTAAAATAAAGCCTCAGAGAGAAAAAACCCCAAACCAACCCAGCAACAAAACATTGCATCTTGGGGTGAGTTCTGTCCGTTTATAAACTTAATTTTCTTTCTGAAAATTGAAGTTGGGAGTTATCCCTGTGCTGTCTGAAAGCTTTCGCGGTCCCCATCGGGCAGAGAATAACCTGACGTAACTTGGTGCCTCCTTGCAGGAACAGGGCTTACTGCTAAGCTTCCCAGTTAAACCACCTGACGAGATCAACAGAGGTTAGCAGCACCACTGGGGCTTGGTGGCAGAGGGTTTGAAAAACAACAAGTCAGCAGCATTATCCTGAATACCTGTTTTTTTAAATCCCCTTGTCATGTACAAGATCCAGTTTGACCTGAAAGGGAGTGGGAGAGGATGCAGTAGGGCATCATCTGAGCATCAGCGAGGCTTTATCTGTGTTGAGGTTTCTGCAGCCCTGGGTGTTATGTGGTGCAATGCCTGGTAGTCACTGGAGAGTAAATATTTCCTCCTGGGGCAGAGCAGCCTGTGGAGGAGCTGGGAACAAGCCAAAGCAGAGGCATTGCTGGAAGGATAAAGCCCAAAAGGGCTGACACTGGGGTTGTGCCATGCATCGCACCTTGCCTGCAGAATTGGGGCTACAGCAGTCCCCCCCTCTCTTTAAGGGGATGTAGGTTCCCATTTTCCTTATTCTCCTCTTCTTTGGGGGGAGGGGGAGGGGGGAAGGATGTGAAGTTTCTTGAGGTTCCTGTGACTTTCTAGCATATATGTGAATTGCAATAACACTTTAAGTCTTCTGTCCTGGAGCATTGCTGCATCCTTTCGGTGGGTACCCCAAGTTATCCTCAGATATTCTGAATGCTCCTCAACATCAGCACATAGAACAAATAACTGATGCTAACTGTATTTTCTGTTTTTCCAGTTAATTAGCCTGTAGAAAAATTGTGATAGTAAGGATAGTTGTGGGGGATGAGAGGATTTTTAACTGGGGTCAGTGAAAATAGATATTTTTATTTCATTAAAACAGGAAACAAAATAATGTCAAGTCAAAGAGGTTTTTATTCAACCCAAAATGAAATCCATTTTTAAGTCTTTTTATACCATAATAGAGTGCTGTGGAAATTTAGTGTACATCACCATGAAATGAACTTAAAAATCCTTTGTTTAAAAATACCAAACCCTAAAAAAAAACATGAAAGAACTCTTTCCAGCGTTTTCTTCCCAGTGTTTTGGCTGCAGTGACTTGACCAAAACTATTTAAAATTCACCAAGTCAAAGCTGGACTGCTGGCAAACAAGTGATTTTTTGGATTATTATTAATATTATTTGATGGGTTCAGCCTTTTGCTTCTGCAAAAGTGTGGCAGAGGAGAAACAGGACCCTCATCCCATGCCAGTGGAGGGGACACCTGGGGCTGGAGTGCCAGGTGTCACCTCTGGTTCCTGGTGCTGGAAAGCGTTAGGCTGCTTCTGGATTTCATGGCCACGTGGGGATGCTCGCCAGCAGCAGTGTGTTCCTGTGGATCGGGGGTCCTCTGCAAGCACAAAGTTTCTCCAAGGTCCCTCTGGGAGGGAAAAACCCTGAAGATAGCACTAGTGGGAGCGGGGGAAGCCTGCCCCAAGCCCTGGCATGTTGTGGTAATGTTGGCATTCATTGTGTCTTGCTCTGGTCTCCAAGTGCTTGCAGTAACTCAGGGCTAGGCGCAGAGTTTATTTTCTTGCTCATTTGTATTGTATAATTTATTCCAGAAGTGCCTTTTCCAGTCCCTTGTTAAGCTCAGCTACTTAATTGGTGGGTCATAAACATCCCTCAGATGCCCTCATGAGACCTGCACTGTAGAAGCATCCGAGAGCTGGCAACGATGGGCTTCCACCTGCAAGGTTCTTTAATGTGAGATACTATCTGGATATATAGCATTACACAGTCTCTTGATTCATCAAATTCTCCCTTTGCTCTTTTTTTCCCAAAGCTAAATAGTTTGGGCTCTTTATTTGCGCCTCTTAGGTCAAAGGTGCATGAATAGCAGGCGTCCTGCTATGACGTTCCTGCTGAAACTGCTGATGCTGCTTCCCTTTGCTGCAGTTGCAGTCTTCCCCCCATGTTCTCATTATGATTAACTTCGGGGCTGTTAATCGCTCCGTGTAAGCAGAGGTTGGCCAGTGCAGGGAGGTGCAGGAGGGGACTTTCTCAGATGCTGATGTGGCCTGGTATGAGCTCCTTCGGTCTCTGCAGCTGTATTCAGTGGGACTGCTGCATGGTGGAGGTTATCATGGGAAGACCTTCATGATGAATGTGAAGGACCCTTCAACAAAAAAACAAAAAAGTAGTGTAAAACTAATTAGTGGATGCATTTCTGAGTTGTCCTCATGCATTCACTCCCCCGCTTGCTGTTGAGGGTGTCAGTCCTAGGCATGGTTCATGGGCTTTCTACTGCAAGTGGAGTCTTGGGGTGGGCACAGCTGTCCTGAAAGGTGGATCCTGTTGGTCTTTGATATCTGCAGGTGGTCTCTGGTCATCCAGTCATCATCCAGCCCTGAAGGAACAGCGTTTCCTTTTGGGTCAGGAGGCAAACTTATCAAAATAAGTATTTCTGGCACTACCCGTGGCCAGGCTGTGTTTATGGAGAGAAAGCTGCTCTTGGTGCCTTCTTGCCCTGCTTTTCCTGAGCTGCTGGGTGTTTACTCAGTGCAGGCACCCCAGAGGCATTCTGAAAAGTAAGGCCAAACTTCTGATGTTCATCAAAGACCTTCGAGATCTGTGATGCCTTCCCTGCAGTAGCACCTTGAAGTTCCAAGACCTCTTTCATCCTCCCTGAGCTAGAAGGGAAAGCCAAGCATTTAAGGTAAATCCAAACAGGGTTTGTTGCATTTTACAAGAGAGGGAAGTGAGGCACGGTGAAGGAGCCAGCGGTACATCCCAATCACACGTGCAGCACGTGTTGCACTTGGGTCCATGATGGATGGAGCACTTGGACACAAAGAGCAGTTCAAAGACATTTTGGGATGAACTTGAGGTTCTTGTCCCCAGTACACTGCCAGCAATGCTAGGGCTCAGCGGCGTGCCTGAGACCTGGGGTTTGCAGAAGGGGGTGATGTTAAGGACATTGACAGCAGGGCATGTTAGGACATAGGGCTGGTGGATCCCAAGGCTCAGCATCAGCTCTCTTGATCTGGGCCAGTCATCCAGACTATTGTTGCTGCTGATGGAGGTAAATAGACACTCCCAAAGCTTGTTTGATCTCGTGTTCATGTCAAAATAGGTCAGCTGTCGTGTCCTGGAAGTACCTGTCTTTCAGTTTGCTTTGTATTAATGAAAACCTCCCTGTCCTCCAGGCTCAGCTGAGTCGAGCTGCTTCATTTACCTCTTATTAATCAAACACAGTGGTCCCCTGGGCAATAAGTGTAGCTGCGCAAGTGCAGCATCTTTACCCCCTGGGGTTTGGCAGGCTGCTCTTCCCATCTCCATCGCTGGCTTCTTATAACCCCTCACTTGCTGTGATTTAGGGAGGGGAATAACCAAGGGGAGAGTGGGGCCGTCTGGGAAGGGCTTTTGGGGAGATGTGTGCCTTCGCTGCTGCTGCAGAGCATCCAGCCAGCGGAGCGATAGTCTGGGAGTGATTGTGAAAAAATGCACTTCAAGCCTCAAAAAGGCGTCTGGTGGCTGGCCAGTAACTCCCGAAAATTCCTGTCTGGGGAGGTGCTTTGCCTTGGTATTTATGGACTAGTTCCTTAAGGGAGGCGTTATCCTGGTGAATTGGTTCAAGCTGTCTGTCTCATGAGCCACTGGACAGAGCTAAAAGCTGGGGATGGATTTGAGAGGAGGGTTAGGCATGTGACATCGACCTGTGCCACTTAGGCAAAAGGAAGCTTGGAGAGGGTCTGATTCCCATGTGTCCAGGGCTGGGCATTACCTGCTGCTGGGGCTTTAACCAGTGTGGTGGATCCACAGGAAGCTGGAGCCCATCCCTGCCACGCAGCAGCATCTGTTGGCTCCGCGGGAGCCTTGGTGGGTGCTGTGGTACCTGCGCTGGGTCACATCCCTTCCCAGGGTAGCTGTTGGGAGCCTGGTACAAAACCTATGTCTGGCTGGGTGTCACGTTTGCTCTCCTAATTGCTATGAGAAGCTACATGGGAGAACGCACAGGAGATCCTAGTAGGCTGAAAAATTTATTTAAGGTCTGCAAGGGCATCCTCCCAAGCAGTGAGAGCTGTCTTAGGTGATGCTCTTTGCACACAGCAGTCTCAGGGAGCCGTGTTTCATGCGGATGGTCCCCCTGGTTGGAGTGAGAATTGCTTCTCCGTAACACAGTCACTTTGCTGGATGGAAACCAGCTGTTTGGACCATGTCCAGTCTGTGTGGCCAGAAGCTAAGGAGGACACTGTATCCAGCCCCAGGTGAAGGGAAGGCTTTGGTGATCGATACAGTCCTGGATCAGAAACCTGTTCTTAAGTTCCTTAGATGTGTAAAGGTTGGATGCCTTTCTGGGGTGTGTGTCAGACTCCTTCCTTCTCTCCCAAGCAGAAGGTTCAACAAGTAGGTAGGACATGGGATGCTGCTCGTGGCTTTTTTGCTGTCTTTGCAAGCGGCTGCAGCTCTTAGATATTTAAATCTGGAGGAAGCCAGAAGCAGGGACAGCGGTCCTGGAAAGCTCAACTGTCTTGATGCTGATGTCCCCATTCCCTGGCCAGCTCAGTGTCACAGTGGACCTGCTCATGTGGTGTTGGACACCAACCCCACAGGTTTTCCTGTCCCTTCGTGCTTCCCCAGAGCTTCATTTGGTTCCCTGCCTCTCTATTATTGTTAGACAAGAAGCATTATGAGGAAGGGACTTTTTTTCCTTCTGCATGTAAAGAATCGCCAATTTCCCAAATTCTTTTCCACTAGACTATTTAGAAGCTCTCATGGGTGGTGGTGCCGTGGCCGCTGCCTGTATGGGAATCAATAAGGTCCACGACTGATGCTCCCAGGGTGGCCATGATGTAAAAGCCAATCTGCTGCTTATTTTATAACTTGAACATTTGAATGCGGTGGAGGAGCGGGGGTCCAGGATCCAGAGGCAGGTTTTGGAAATCTTGTTTGTTTGTGGGTGTTGTGTGGGGGTTTTAAGGTGGTTTTTTTTAGCACTAGAGGTAATTAAAGATTCAGGAGATCTCTGAATATACTTATCTGTGCATGGAGTCTTTCAAATGAGTTTAATTAGCTCAGAGAGGGGCACGGTAACCTGTTTATTTTCCTTTTCCTCTGCAAAATGGCAGATGTTTACTGGATGATTTTTTGTTCCAGTTCAACAGCTTGTGTTAGGCAGAAGGCACAGAGATCCCTTGTGAGCAAGCCAGCCTTGGATCGTAGAGAATTGTCTCTCCTTGAAATCTACTGCTTGGTTTGCTCATGTAACTCAAGCCCAAATATCACCAAATCTGAGGCTGGGAAGGATTGTTCCCCTTGTCCAGAGCAGCAGGAACCTCGTTGCAGGGGTGTGGACTAGATGATCTTCAAAGGTCCCGTTCAACCCAAACCATTCGATGATTCTGTGATTCCCAAGAGGAGAGGACCAGCTGGTGGCTCCTAGCATAAAATCCCTTCCACCCGTCCAGAGTGGCAGCTCTGGCGTTTTGACTGGTGGCCGAGGTATGTCCTCTGAATGCTGCCAAAAGCCAGTGTACGGGCGCAAAAATGATCTTTACCAGCAAACTACAGGCATGGTTTAATAGAGATTAAGCACCCTCTGTGCCTGCCCTGCTGCTGACCGGGGGATGCCGCTCCCGCCCCATCCCTCCCCGCCAGCAGCCACCCGTGGGATGGATTACTTCAGCAGGTTGACATCTCAACTTAGAGTTGGATGTGTCTTTTAGGATTACAGGGCTTTTCACAGCCCAAGTGCCCATTATATTGCCTGGGTGCCTGGAAAGAAAAGATTTACTTTCTGATAATGGTTTCCCTTCGGTTATTTGGAAAAGGCAGTACGTGGCAGCCGGCGCCGGTGTGTGAGCCCACGGTGGAAACGTGCTATTGTAAAGTGTACAGATCAGCTCGTTGTTATAATACTTCTGTTTAGGATGTGGGCTGTGCTCTCTACCTGCAGAGTACTGCCTGCGCAGGGAGTTTTGCACCCTGGCTGCTGCTGACATGGGATCGGGGCTCACCCCCTGGGACTGTGGAGGAGCTAGGCAAAATATAAGTATTGCTTGCCTGAGGATCGCTACCTGCAGCGCATATCATAGCAGGGCACGTGTGTGTGTATGGTGTACATGTTACAAGCTCTTCTGGCAGGAGAACATCCTTCGTTCATGTCTTCTAGTATAATTCCTGCAACCGTCATGTCCTGCCTAGCCTGCCGGTGTGATGCTGTGTGCTCTTGAAGGAGAAACAGTGCAGGTCCAAAGAGGAGATCATAGAGCACGTGTAAGATCTGTGCTTTTTGGCTATTTCTTCAAACATTTTTATTTGGCAATGTTTCCTTTGTAAAGGTGAAAAATAACAAGGATAAGATGTAACGTGGGTTCTTGTTCCATTAGCTTTTGGTAGAAGCAGGGAATGTGAAAATGGATTATGTCTGACTTAAGTCACAGTTTCTAGTATTAGTGATGTAGAGATAAGTTATAAAACTCAGGCTGTTCTTGATTCAAGGGTTGGTGGTTAGATTTTTGTTTTATGACCTGTCTCAGGTTTTATTTCTAGAAATGCTGATCTATTTCCGTGTATTGAATTTGTATCAAAATCAGGGGATGGAGAGCATGCCTTGCTGTTGTGCTGCAGCCAGAGTGATGCTCCAACAGACTCCTTGCCCTGGCATCCCATGTAGTGGAGGATCCCACCACAGGGTGGGACCAGTGTCTGTCAGATGGCCGATAAACCCACCTCCATTCACCCCCTGAAGTTCAGATAGTGGTTTTCTTAGTTGTGTGCTGGGTTTTCCTTTCTTTTTGTTGTCAACATCCATCACAAGCCAAAAGTAACATCTCCCCTCGGGCAAGGAAGCCCATCTGGTGGCAAACCTCTCCAAACTCATGCACAGATTTGACATGCTAAAAGACTTTGTGTTCCTAAGGGTGATGACACTTTGGTTTTGTGTAAAAAGAAAAAAAATAAATCCACCTCCCAACTGCAAAACATTCCTTATTGCAGTGAAGCAAGCTACACAATAAATTATTCTCTGGGTGAGAACAAGGGATTTCTGGCTTTCTGGTTATTCCTTTTTCTTGCTGGATCACTGTGTCAAGGCAGCTGTTTTGGGCCAGATTCTGTGGCCTTTTGCACTGCCTCTTCCCCTCTGCCCCTTTATTTCTGTGTTTATTTTAATGGCTCTGTTTTGATGCACTGTGGCATTTGCCCACTCGGTTGCAAGCCAGGCTCATGGATGGCACTGCAACGTGGCAGCTGCTGGGCTCCTGTCCTGTCATTTGGGCTTTTCTGCATTGCCGGGTACCAGAAACCAGACCTGAGACTGGGGGATGATGAAATATATAAAATGCTCAGCCAGCCGTGGATGGATCAGTATCTGAAAAGCCTAAGGCTAGCTCCAGCAGCAGTCACTCAGTGTGGTTTTCAGAGGTGTTTACATCTTAATTAGAAACAGGTCAGATCCAGGATATAATAATTTACATTGCTGCACTTTATGCTTTGGCATCCAGAAAGATACCGACTTTGGAGCAGCAAATCCAAACCAGACACACGATGCTTCATCTGTGCTGGTGGAGATGCAGCAATACCTGGATGCGGGGAGTCATGGTTCATCTCGATTGCTTTCATTTTCCATAGTAACTGTTCCTGCAGCTTGCTGGATACAAAAGCTGGCTGCCGGCAATAAAGATAAACTGCTCGTTTCATTCACCGAGATGCTCTCGCTGCTTTAGAAAGACACATTGCTAATTACTTGTTATTGGAAATGGGCTGGATTAGGAGAGAGAAAATATTGCTGCTGAAGGAGCTCATTAAAAGGAGATGCTGGGAAGCAAGCCTGCTGCCCACCGGCTGCAGCCATGCTGATAGGCAGGGGTTCAAACCCCAAACACAGACGGTCAAAGGTCCTTCAGCATGAACTGGTGCCAGTGTCAGCTGGTGGATGGTTATTTGCAGGGTCAAAGCGCACAGAGGGTTTCACCTGACCAGATAAGAAGTAGGAGAGTTGTCGAAGCATCTCTCCCAGGTCTGGGGCTGAGGGGACCTCCTTCCTTGTGTACTTCAGCAGCAGCCTTGGAAAGCCTGGCTTGGAGAAGGCAGTGTGAGGCAGGTGATGATGGACGGTTTGACCATGTGCTGATTCTCTCTGCCCAGCCCCAGAGAAGCACTGAGCAGAAGAGGGTGTTATCTCACTGAGAGGTGATGTCCAACAGGTCCTCACTGTAGGGAGCAGAGAGCCGTAGGGTGGGTTTTGGAGGCTGGACAAGGGATGTGAAAATTGTTGGTTGCTCATGAGCTATCTGCTGGCTGGGGCTGGGCTGGAACCTTTCCCTGGGTCTTGCTGGGGGTCTCTTCAGTTTGATTTTACCCTCATCCCATGCAAGCACAGATAAATAAACCTGTGGGCTGCTGGGGTGCTTCTTGGTTCGTGTCTCAGGTGCCTCACAGCAGAAAGGACCTGCTGGATCACAGCAGGATTTAAAATGTATTTATTATAAACGCCTCAGGAAGAGTGAACATGAGAAGGACACTGGACATCCTACCACAGAAGAGTCTAAAAGGAGGTGGCTACGTTGGTACATGAAGAATTTGCACTGTGACTGCCTTTTATAGGAAGCACCTCTTGTTCCTAGAAAAACCTGGGATGATAAATCCCATATGGCAAGAAAAAGGCTTTCAGTGATCTGTCAGGGTAGCTCTGGAGCCCGTCACAGCCTGCCTCTCCGGCGGCTGGCCTGCGATGGCATTTCTGGGGAATAAATCCTCTACGGAGAGAGGCTGCTCTGCGTTCTTTCTGCCCTATATTGGAATTGCAGAGGAACCGAGGGCTGGCATGGGAACTTTTTCAGCATTTAACTGGAGGATAAGTAAGGAATAAACATGGGTTTTTCAACTGGGATGCCTTAAGTGAGTCACTTAAACCCATATCTAAACAGCTGAGGCAGGTGGTAGGAAAGATGGGCTGGGCACTTGCCATTTATTGAGATTTGCTGGTCATTGAACCTTTTGATAATTGAATTTTGATACGGGTGCCTAAATCTGGAGAACCCTGAGGCTAAGTACCACATAAAGTAGTTCTGCCTGAACTCTGTATTTCAGAGATCTTTTCCAGTCATCTTACCTAGGTGTCAGCATTGAGCATTAACTCCTGGCAGCGTAATTGTCAGGTAAATCCACTTCCAGCTTTCACTGTCTGGGTGCAAGTGACAGTGTGGTGCTCCTGGTTCTCTTGTCTTTGAAGGCTGTGGCCTTCAAAGAAGCTTGTCATGTGTGAGAAAGAATTTTAGGCTTTCAGCATCCATCCAATGGAAGCCAAAAAATAGCAAAAGCAACCTCTTTATTTTGTTTTCTTGGCTGATGCCCGACCAGCTTGGACTTTGGGTAGGAGTGAGAAGATGTGCAGTTGTTGGCTTAGCAGTGGGTTAAGATGTTGGTTTGTCTTGCTGAATTGGAGCAAGGATTGTTTTAAGAAGGTCTATTCATGGGAAGCAGTGTTGCTGGAAAGTTTGCCGTGTCAGCATGTTTTGGACCAAAAGCCCCCACTCCTCGCTTCAAGGAATGTTTGTGTGGGGCTGGAGTCCCTGCTCCCTTGGGATGACTGGGGCACAGGTGGGTCCCACCCCAGGGGAAGAGCTGTGTGAGGCTGCCCTATGGTGCTGCTGGGCTGCTGCAGTCCAGGTTTTGGAGAAGCTTTGTCTTGGTGTGCTGGAGAGAAGCTGGTTGGAGCATCTTCCCTGGGGGAAGACGTTCGTATGGGGTCCTTTCACCCAGACTGCAGTGAGCTGATGGAAATGCATTGCTGTCCCTGCATGTCTGTTGTCTTCTCATCATGGACTCACCTTTTCTCACGTCGTTTTGGTTGCAAGTTCCCCTGTGCTGTTGCCTCCCACCCATCTTCCCCCAAATGGGTTCCTTCCATTGCTGCTCTTCACCTATCAGACTCACCACTTGCTTCCACAAGTTCAGCAAGCCTGGAGCACCTTTGGGAGAACGGGAACAAATGTACAAATGTCATTAAAAAAATGCTCTTTCTTACAGAGTTTATTTGCTGATTAAGGGTAAAACTGTATAATTGCCATAAACTATATGATCTTGCTAGAGCAAGAACCCCATTTAGATCACTCTTAATAATAGCTATTAATAATAATTATACATCACAGTAATACTGATAATTACTAAGTTATAATAAGCAGTTTGCACATCTATTGACTTTTTCTGCTGATGATTCCTTGTTTTATGGTCACAGTAAAGAACACAGCATGGGCTTTGTAGGAAAGGTTAGGAAGGTACTTTTCAGACCCCCAAAACTTACAGACTTTGTGCTTTGATAAAGTAGAGAGAGGAGGAAACAGGAAAAAATATAGATTTGAGGTTGATCTCCATTAATTATCACTAAGGAGTGTATCTGGGGTCTGGGAATCCGTGGTGGTAGGCACTGTGCCAACACAGATCCAAGGGATCACCACTCCCTGAAGAGCTCTCAAAAACATGTGTTTGCTCGGTTTGGGAAGACATCAACCACTTTGATGCTTAGATGTGGGTTTGGGTTTTTCTTTGAAAACCTCTTGTTTGTACATGTTTTGTTTGAGGGTGAGGCGAGATGGGAAACCTGCTCCAGGCACAGAGGTTTCCTGACGGGCGGCACCAAGAAGAGCAGGAGACCATCCATCCCGTACCACCTTTCTGGCAGAGAGCATTAATTCTGGAAAGGGAGAGAAGGTTTAGCCTTAGTGTGGAGAGTAAACCCTTGCAGGTGGACTTGAACTGGTCTGGATCTAGGAGGATTCTTGGCTTCCCAAGATTCCTCCTGCCAAGGAGGAAGGGCCACCATTTGTGCTCAAAAATCTGTCGCTCTTGAAGGGCCAGGCTGCTTGAACCAGGAACCAGCAAATGGGCCTCTATAAACCTGTGATTATCTTGGTTTGGTTTTGTCAAGCACATTTTATATACGTGCATCTCACACTTGGTAGAATTAGGTAGAGCCCAGAAGTTGATGAGTAGTAGCTGAAAAAGCTTCTAGGGGATGGTGACCAAAACAACTCTCATCTGAGAGTTGGGACATCTCTGGGCAGGCTGGTGGAACTGGAGAAGGTAGTTGTGTTATAACTGGGAGAGACTCATCTTTCTGAGCAGTCTCACACGTTTTAGAAGTACGGAAAGTAGGCTGAGAGAGCAGAAGAGGCTTTCTTAAGCGATGAAGTCCTTGAGCCTCATCTCATGGAATTGTAAAACCATTCAGGTTGGAGAAGACCTCAGGTCTCTAATTCAACCACTTGCCCAAAGCAGGATTAGCATCAAGTTGGGACGTTACCTCGCTCCGTGGTGATCAGGCACGTGTGGTGCTAACTATGAACTCCCATATAGGAAGGCGGCGTGGTCAGAGGGGGTATTCAAAGGACAAATTCAGAAAACCCAGAGCTGGTTGCTACCAGGGAGTGCCAGGAGGTGCCACAAAGTCGAGATGTTCCTTTGCTTGTTGAGCCTCTTTACTGACACCCTGGTTTGGGTGACAGTGGCATGTTGGCAGTGGCCCTGGCCCACTGGTGTGTCCACGTTGGGTGGCCAGTCTCTGTGTCATTATGTGATTCACACCAACTTTGTGCAGACCAAGCATATAAAGAAGATTACAGACTGTGACTTGTTAGCCTTTTATCTTATTATAAGGGTTAGATGCCAAGCAACTTGCTGTCCTTGCCTGGACATCTGCTCTAGGGATCTCTGTACAATGATGATCCTATCTCAGATGTCTGTGGTAACTCATCACCCTTAAACATCGGGGAGTTTTCTTCCTGCTAAGTTCTGGTTTCCTGTAGAGAGAGGTGAAGGTACTGCGAGATGACTTGATTTTATAATTGCCTACTGGAGATCCATAAATATCTCAGATACATGGGTTGTGCTCGTTTGCTGGACCTGGTGGCTTGTGACAAACCCATTCCCTCTCAGTCTACCATCTCTCCTGTTGCTAATCAGCAAAATGCTGGTTGGGCATGGTGGTGAGCCCCCTGAAAGTGGAGTCATGTGTTACCCCTTGCTCTGCTTCATGCTTTATCATGGGTATTCAAGAGGGAGCATCCCTGGGGCGGTGTCCAGAGCTTGATTGCCTCCAGTGCCACCTTAAAAAAACCTACAACAAACAAAAATAGGCAAAACTCCTTTGCGTTTGTGTTGTGTGGCCCCAGGGGATGGAGGATGCCCTCTGACTCTGCTTGCTGCATCCCAAGTGATGCCACCTGTATCAGCTGTCCCCTGCCTCACGTGGTCACTTCCCCAGGCCATTGTGCCCTCCGGGACTCATTGCAGCCACCTATTCTTCCAACTCTTCCTTTAGCACTTTCTATTTAATAATTGATGCTTTCCATTTGATAATTGGCGCTAATTAGCTAAAAGGGGAGAAGCATGCCCTCCTTGAGGGCTCTGTGCTCTCTGGGGCTCCTCTTATTTTTTTCTTGTCTATTTTTCTTTCGTTCTCCTTTTTAATATGCCACATGATTTTTGTTCAGGAGCTAATGTGTGATATTGATCTACATAATGAACCTTTTTGACAGTCCGGGCACATTTGGGAATAATTCCTTGAGCAGATGAAATCCTTAGGCCAGAACTGCTCGTTCTCGGCAGTTTCCAAATGAAGCCACAATTGTTCAGAAGTGACAGATGAGAAATAGTTCAGGAGCTGGAAATTACATGAGCTGAGAACAGATTTATTTTTTTTTCTTTTTTTTTTTTTTTGCCTTCCCTTCCGGATGGCATGTGACTCACTCCGAATTTGCTTGGTAATTTTATACTAGTCTCAAAACATACAGTCAGTACCAGTTCCTGGTGAAGGAGAGGGTGAGGGATGAAGTCCTCGTGTCCTGCAGTGTGGTAGGATCTCTCATGTCTTCTCCTTCCCAACCGCAGGGGAGGAGGAGCATGAGACTTACTACAAGACATTGGTCCAAAGCTTAATTCGTGTGCAAATGTGCCCAGCCCAGGTACAGGAGCTGATGGTTTCTTTTCTTTAAGGTGTGATTGGCATTCAGCCATGGAGTAATAGGAAGGAGCAGAGCATCGTAAAGCCCTTTATATCTCCTATAGAGCCATTCTCCTGCAGAGAGAGAGGTTTTAAAAATAGATTCTGGTGTGATCTCTGTTTTACTTCTACATGCAAACCTCCTCGCTGGACCCTTTACAGTCGTGCCGTTGACTCAGCATCATTTACTGCCACCATCCTAGAGAAGTTTTTCAGTTAATCGTCTTCTTCCTCACACCCTTGTCCATCATGCCTAGCTTATCACCCTTATCCAGCACAGCTAATGCCGTGGGCTTTGTAAATTAAGCTTTTAAATTTTTTTTTGTGCATGTGTCTGGAGGTTTTCAGTATTTTGCATTTTAAGAAGGAGGATAGGCAAAATGTCTGTTGTTGTCCTTAAATGTAGGAATATTACAGAAATGGGACTGTTTTTGCATACAGGGAAACTCTAAACGTGACAACCTAGGATTATTATAAATGTTATTGGAAAAGCAGATGTACAGCAAAAAGTATCCTGCCCGTGGTAACTGGTAGGCTTTGCTGGTTTATTTAACCTTTTTATAATTACTGGGAAATCATTTCTCACCTCTTTTTATTTTGCTTTCTCAGGCCCCCTCCGTTCTCAGTGTCTTTCCTGAAGGGATGGAGAACTCATCGGTGGCATCAGCCTCCTCGGAGGCGGGGAGCAGCCGCTCTCAGGAGATCGAGGAGCTGGAGCGTTTCATTGACAGCTATGTCCTGGAGTACCAGGTCCAGGGGCTGCTGACAGATAAAACGGAGGGGGACGGTGAGAGCGAGAAGACGCAGTCCCACATCTCGCAGGTGGGTGAAAGGCACAGTGTAGGGTGGGAGAGAGGCTGGGGGCTGCTGGGGGCTTGTAGCCTGGGTTAGGGATGCACGTCCAGCTGAAGCAGCTTTTCTAGGGTTGGGAAGTGGAGCAGGATGTAATAAGACACTGGATTTGGGGCAGCTTGCTTGTTTGGGTGTATATATGAGGTCTCCAGCCAGTTGGTAGAGGACTCCTGCTAACTGGGTTTTGGTTTTTTCATGGTCTCAAGGTGCATGCCCAAAAGCTTTTTGACTTCTCCAGGGTTCCCATTTACAAAAGAATGACATTTCATTTTAATGAAGGATGCCTCTCTCCATCCCAAGCTACTTTGCCAGGATGAAAAAAATTCTGGAGGGACTGGGAAGACCTGCAGGGGCTGTAGCAGGGGGGATGCTCGATAGTGAGATGTGCTCCTGTCAGTATGCACAGGGGTGTCCATGAAACAACCAAGACCAGAAGGTCAATCAAAAGGCCCAAACTGATATTTGTGGGCATTTTAATATGTGTAATGAATAACCTGTTTGCTTGCTTTCATGGTTGTAATGTCAGAGAATGAAACTGCCGTATTTCAGAGGATGGGAATACCTGGCAAACAGAGGGATGGTTTTAGCAGGGTTTGGTGTTGTCATTAGGAATGACATGGTCCTAGCTAGGTTTGTTCCTAAGATGGACATTTTACATCCAACACAGGGAGAAATGAAACTTCCAGAACTGCTATTGTTTGGAGGGAAATAATTTTTCTTCTGGTGCCGTGGTGTGCCAGATGCGTGCTGAAGATATGAACTGTCAAAGGGATAAGGAGCCTGTGGTGCAGGGAGTGGTGGGCTTGGGTCCATGTACTTGGGCTTGTAAGGCTGCCGTCACACTCTGTTTGAGATAGAGGTGCTTTCCTATCCTGCAGGGCTCCCAGTAGAATAAAGTATTTAGGTTAGAGACCACTTACATACTGGTTATGGGGACGAAATAAGAATAATAAGGCTGCAGGGTCATAAGGGTAAGGGTATGGCCATCATTAGGTAGCTAAGATGTGGCTGAGCTGCTAGAGGGGTCTGCTGGTCTGATTTGGGTCTTTGCCTCTATGTGAGGTGCAAGGGAGACTGGTCCCGAGCAGAGATCCCTGGACCACTTTGCATTAAGCCTTTACGTTAGCTTAATGGCTAATGAGACTGTGTGGCAAAGCCAAGCTGGGGTTATGTTGATGGGGAGAAAGGCAGAGTCCAGGCTGGGTTTGTTCAGGACCACAACCTCCTCCAGCACGCAGAGTTTTGTTGCAGGTCGTTTTGTCTCTCGTTTCATGCTCAACTCTATTAATAGCTTACAAATGAGTCCCTGCCTCCCTAGGGCTTTGTTTTGCCTTTAAATTGGGAGGAGCGGTTGGGGTAGCGAGGGCAAGGCACTGCCAGCTGCTGGAGATGCCCGCTTCTCCTGCCCTCTGCCCTGTGCACCCCATGTGCTGGTGGTGGGGATCGCAAAAGCCAGTGTCCTTGAGTCCAGCAGAGAGGAGCTTTCTTTCCACCACAGGAGTGGGCCCGTGTGAACCTCATGAAGTTCAGCAAGGCCAAGTGCAAGGTCCTGCACCTGGGTTGGGACAATCCCCAGTATCAGCACAGAATGGGGGATGATGGATCAGTTGAGAGCAGCCCTGCAAAAACAGACTTGGGGACACCAGTGGGTGACAAATTAGATGTGAGCTGGCAATGTGCACTTGCAGCCCAAAATGCCAAGCTTCTCCTGGGTTGCATCACAAGAAGTGTGGCCAGCAGGCCAAGGGAGGTGATTTTCTTCCTCTGTTGAGACCCCACCTGGAGTACTGTGTCCAGCTTGGGGGTCCCCCATTCAAGAAAGATATGGATGTGTTGGAGCGGGTCCAGAGGAGGCTATGGAAATGGTCAGAGGGCTGGAGGCCTCCTGTGAGGACAGGCTGAGAGAATTGGGGTGGTTCAGTCTGGAGAAGAGAAAGCTCCAGGAAGACCGTAGAGCACCTTCCAGTACCTAAAGGGGCTGACAGGAAAGCTGGAGAGGGGCTTTGTACCAGGGCCTGTAGCGATAGGACAAGGGGGAATGGCTTTAAATTGGAAGAGGGGAGATTTAGGTTGGATATTAGGAAGAAATTCTTTACAGGTTGCCCAGAGAGGCTGTGGGTGCACCATCCCTGGCAGTGCCCAAGGCCAGGTTGGACAGGGCTTGGAGCAACTTGGTCCAGTGGAAGGTGTCCCTGCCGGTGGCAGGGGGGTGGAACTGGATGAGCTTTGAAAGTCCCTTCCAACCCAAACCATTCTGTGTATGGAGGATCCCGTTCTTACCTGATAAATTAGATAAACACTGCTGATATCTGAGCTTGGCAGGTTTGCTGGAGCCGAGGATCTGATCCAGAGCTTTAGACCCTTTATATATTAGCTTGGTGTACAGAGATTACCAGTCAAAGGAAGCTTTTTAAGAATAGAATTTGCTGAAGAGGTCTTTTATAATTTGAGGATCAAAGCTGTTAGAAGTGGGAGAAAATAAACCTAAAAGTCAAGTGATCCAAAGTACTTTATAGTGCATTTTTGTAACTGAAGGCTGGAAGATGGCTGTTTGAAGTGACATTTTTGGAGGGAATTCAGGTCAAACAGACAAGTGCTGCTTTATTTGATGTGTCAAGTTTAGAAATACTATTGAATTATAAATAAATTAATAGTCAAAATCTTACAACCACTTTCAGCCTGTCCACACCTCTGCCCATAGCCTGGGCTCCTTCTACATCTTAAGGAGAAAATCTGCTAATTCTTGTGGCAGCTTTTGTACGGTTTTTGCATTAAGATCCTTGGTTCCAACAACCAAATCCATCTTCCAGTTGTGGAAATGGGATTTTAGCTTTCTTCCCTGGCCTATCCTATAAAAAAGGAGCTGCTGAGTTTTTAATGTCAGTTGTGGGAATGCTGTCTTTAAAGACAGTGAGGTTTTATTTTAAAAGAAAAATGAATAATAATGAAAGATCTGAACATTGAACCTTTTAATTAAAGTGCCTTTAGAGGCATCTCAAATTAAGCAGCTAAATGTGGTTATACCCCAGACCATTGGTGTATAAGTTTAATTAGGATTTCTCTGCGAAACTGCAGCAAAGTGCAGTATTTCATATTTATAGGGTTGTATATGGCACAAGAAGTGAGGATGGGTTTTCATATAGGTTACCTGCTTTTATCGAGCAGTGTCTGAAGGGATGCATTAAGAAGGAATTAATCTCTTTCTTACCAAAGATAACTCGTTTTCCCAATTCATACCCCAAATTTGTGTAAGAAATAGTCAGGAATTTTTATTTCTGATTTCCTCTGCCTCATCACTTTTTATCAAAGCAAGGAATAAACATGCATGTATCCTGCAGCTTGCTGGAGTAACGCTGGTGGAAGCCAGCCTGACTGAAGGTGGCATGTTCCCTCTTAATGAGAACTGGAGGAAAAAGGATGGGTTTAGGGGGAAGGCACTGTGCTGAGGCCAAGAAAACTGGTTTTGACTGCAAGATTCTGCAGGCAACTTAATCTTTGATGTTGGGCAAGTTGCTTGATCTGTCTGCGGTTCATTTCCTTGTGGCTGCAGTAATGTTTTCCCTGCTTGGGAGAGGATAAATCCACATCACCCATGTATGTGAGATGCTTAGATGGTACCACATCCCCAGATAACTGCTCTCCATGCCAGGGGAAGGAAGGAAAGGCGCATTGTGTGCTGCTTCATCCTCCACACTGCTTGCAGGGGAGCTGAATCCATCACCAGTCTAGAGAATCCCAAAGTGTAGATGTGCCCATGGTGAGGATGTCTCCAACCTTACTCCCACCAGGAAAAAGAGGAAAGTCAGAGGGAAGATGCAATTTGCCTTTGGCTGTGGACATACTAATGGGCGAGCTGTACCTTGGAGACCTTTCCAGGCGTGTGGTTGAACTCAGAATTGTTAAAGGAGGTAGGCATAGGTCTAGCAGAAGGCTTTCAAGAGTGATGGCATCATGAGCTTTTCCAGGTGGGTCAGCAGATGTGGCAGGAGGGTGATGGGCAGCCCTTTAAGGAGCTCATTAAAGGTAAGGCTGAGATCCCCTCATCTGGTGAGCTAGAACAGGCTCTCCAATAAGAGCAGAGGTGTGCAGGGATCATGGGCAGTTCTAGAGGTGGCCCTGCCTCTTACTTTGTGGCCTCATCCATACCTGTCAAAAAGCTCTCAGGTAGTTGCTGTTTGTGTGGAATTGACTTTTCATTTTCTTGGCGCATCAGCCTTAGTGATCACATCCAAGCGGTGAGTGTCTCTGGAGCAGCCAAGCACCTCCAGACTGAAAGACCTCAGAAATGGGGGCTGGTCACCAAAGTTCAGTCTCAACTTTGTTGGGGAGTGACAAAGTGACTTTAGGATTAAGCAGCGCCTTTCATGTTTGTCTAGTGAAAATTGCCCTTTTTTATTTTTTTTTTCCCCCAGTATGATGCAGCCCTTCATTTCTTCGAGGGGAAAAAAGAACCCCAAATGACCCCAAACTGAATTATTTTGCTGGAGGCATCTTGGGGGAAGCGGGGCTGAACAGCTCGTGATCTCATATGACCAGGAAGTCCCCTGATGCCCATGCCCTTCACCATGGGGTGAAACCAGTGTGCCAGCAGAGCTGCCATCCAGGCTGCACATCGCAGCTGCAGCATACAGCAGTGGCCAAACCTGCAACTCTGAGCTCTGTTTTCTGTTTTGTTTGAAATAAAACCACAGGTTTTTGGCAGCTCAGGATGCGTATCTGTCCCTGAAGCAAGCAGAGTTGGGGAAAGCAGAAATGTCCCAATGTTCCATGGAAAACTCCGTGGAAGAGTAATCAAATCAAGCTGCCCTGGTGTGTACCACACACCTGAGATACCATTTGCTGTTGGAGTTTGCAAAAAAATTCTGGAGATGGATTTTATTGCAAAACATCATTTCAGGTGCCTGCCTGCAATTATTCCTGCATCTTCCCTCTGCTTATTGTCGACGGGTGGAGCGTTTCCAAGCCAAAGCCTTTGGGATCATCTGCAAAAAGCAGGAGGTCTGCACGCGTACAGTGATGCCCGCAGCCGGACAGTGTTTGCTGTGCGCTGTGAACTGACACAGCAGTTTTCCCCAGCCTGGCTATTATTTTACGCAATCCCTTTTTTTATCCCTTTTACAGTGGACTGCGGATTGTAGCGAGCAGCTTGATGGCAGCTGTTCCCCATCCCGAGGGAAGGGCTCGTCGTCTCACGAACACAATCAGGTAGGGGTTGTGTTTTAGCTCTACCTCACCAAACCTTTGCTTTTGTTCTTGCACTGCCTCATCTGGCAGCACGGAGCCCACCCATGCTGCCAGCCTTCCCTCTGCCATGGAAGGGGAGATATGTCCCTCTGCTCGGCTTCTGAAAGCTTGCTCACACCAAAACCACAGGAGGTGGGCAACATCCCAATGTGTGGATGGATGCTTTGACCAGGAGCTTATTGCTCTGCGATTAAGGGGGAAAAATATGGTGTGTCCCATTTATTCCTGAAGATCTGCTTATTGCCACCTGCGTGAGGGACCTATGTGGAGCATCAAAGCTGACTTGGAAGTATGAGCTGTAGCTGGGATGAGGGATCTTTGTGTAGCTGTGTGTCTTGGTTATGTGTTGTAGCACAAGGATGGTGTTGTAGGGAAGAGGATTAAATAGCTGAGAGGGTGAACTGGGAGAAGAAGCAAAACGGCGTGTGCTGAGAGCTTGTGTGGGGTGTGCACTGGTTTTGGTGGTTGTACATGATGTGAACATCAGTACAGAGTATTTACCAAGCGTGGGTGGCATCACTGGAGGTGGCTGTCCCTCCTCTGTGTGAGCACCTGCATGGGAGAGGGTTGGGTAGGGTGGAGGCATGGTTTTGGCCATTGTCACCTGATTGAGAAGCTGTTGTTCCATCATGAGACCATCAACTCTTACACAGTAGTGTTCACCCAAGGAGATATAAGACCAAGCCAGCTGCAGGAAAGGGTGAAGCGGCATTTGCAGTTGCTGTGGCTGATGGATGTTCCATCTGGAAAAGAGGCTTCAGACTGGTGGTTTGGGTGGTTTTGCCCTGCTTGATGCCCTTCAGGCTTCAGTCTCACCTGTGGGATCTGTGAGAAGAAGCCTGGGAGCCCCTTGCAGGGTCATACAACAGGATGTGCCAGAGCAGGGCATATTGCAGCTCCCATTTTGGGCACGGTTTCTTCCCGTGCAGAGCCATGCTGGAAGCTGCTCGGCTGCAGGATGGGGGCTCACGGAGCCCCTCCCTGCCATGTCCCTGGATGCGAGGATGCTGGGAGCATCTTTACAAACACCTGCATACTGCAAAGACAAGATCTTGTGTAGGATGGTGTGCACTGTACAGAGATGCTGTTTCACATGAGCCTCTGAAGGTGCCAGATGGAATTGTGGATTTAATTTACTATAACTTTGATCTGCTCTGAAATATTCTGCAGCAGAACCCTGTCCAGGTTCCCTCCCAGCGTCACAGCTGGCTGCTTGAAATTCAGCTGGGAGGCTGACTGTGTCCACCGAGCCTGCTTGGGGTATTAGCAGGACCGGGGGTTTTCCCTGTGGAAGAAGGTCCCTGGCTCTTCACCCGAGGGCTCAGCTGATGTGCCAGTCTCTAGTGGGTACCACAGGAAGATGCAGAAGTCACGCATGAGTGATGCTTTCCCGACTCCAGTCATCTCAGCCCTGACATCCTCCATCTGCCTGGTGCCATGCTCTCTTTTGTTTCAACTTACGGGGTTTTTTGTTGGTTTCCTGCCCCCCCGCCCCGAAATGAAACCTATTTGATCTTCTCCAACAGGGAGCCTGTTTTCTATATACAAACAACATTCCCCGATGCCCAAGCTGTTTTCCCTGCATTTGGGCTCTCTCCCAGCCTGCAGCAGAGCCAGTAATTATCTCTCTCTGTATTGGGCTTCCTTTAACAGTGAGTAACAAATTTTCCTTGGCACCAAAGAGGAGCTGCAAGCTATTGTTCTTCTGTCCAGGCAAGCTTTTCTCTTGCTGTTACTGATATACGAGTGAAACGCTGCTGGCGAGGACGAGGTTCAGTTTATTACCATTTCTGGCTGTTGATTTGTCACTAGTAACTTTAAATGTTAAAAAAAATATAAAAATCATTAATAAGGTGTTTGTCTTGAATGTAAATTATCAATCACTCTTCAAATGTGGTAAAAAAAAAAACCCCAAAAAACTGGCTAATGATCTCCCAAGGGATGTTGGGGGTTTTTTTGTTGCAAATTTTTATGGATTTTGAGGGGTTCGGTTGGAAAATCAAATTCCTGTTTTCCCCATTCTGTTTCCAGCTGAGATTTCTGCATTGCCAGTTGTGCAGTATGCACCGGTCTTAGTTGAAAAATACTTGGACATGAGATTTCTGCTGGCTTCAGCTACTGTGAAAATGTGCGTTATGTATCGGTGACCATGATTTGTCTCATGTGGTTCTAACCTGGCAATCAGAAAGGGCTTTTATATGGAAATCCAGGTTACTCCTGGAAATATTCAGCGTCTGGTTCCTTTTCTGTAAAGGCAGAGTAGTCCAGTGCCACATTTTCAAAAGTAATTGGCTTCTTAAAGGTTGTAGGTGAGCCTAGAGTGAAGCTGACTTCCTTATGCCTGAAAATCCCCCTCTGCATCCCGAAGTACCTGATGTCTTTGAAATTCTTGTCTGTAGGATCTAGCAAGATCAAGGCAAATAAAAGAAAGATTTTTTTTGTGTGTGTGTGTGTATAGGTGTTTTATGTGTTTATACAGACATCTATATATAATACGTGTGTATATAAGCACACGCAGGATGTTGTGTAAGTGTGGGGCTGAGAACAATTGCTGGATAATGTGCAATTTAAGGGTAAAAATAAGGTGTCTTGATGCAACCTGCAGTCCAGGATATTCCTAAATTGCTGTTTTTCCAATGTTTTTGGGTACCTCTGGGAAAGACCACCCCATACTTGCCCTGCTTTTGCACTGCTTGGTGAGACCTCTGCTATTAGCAGCTGTGGGAGACTATATGGAGGTTAGTGCCCGTAGGCTGGCACTTGTGCATGCCGTACAAAGCAACAGCTTAAAAATGGAGAAAATTACCCCTGGAAACCTCTTACCCTGGTCTTTCCAGTTCTGTGGGCAGGTAGCTCTGAGAAGATGGTCTGCTTACGGAGGATCTGATGAGATATATTTCGTGAACTTGTTGTATGCTGAGAAAATCCTGGCCTCACAATTACATTCAGCTCATTTATAATTTTCCTTGTTTCTTACTGTGAATGCTTCCGTTTGCTGCATGGCATTGCCGTGCTTTGCTAAGCCCTGCTGTATTTGAGTGATAACCCCCAGAAGTTCTGCTAGCACTGTGTGAGCCTCTGGGGTGAAGACCACTCCATCGAGGTATGCAAGGTACTAGCTGAGCGCTGTATTGCCTCTATAAGTCAGGAAAGTTTAGATAATGGAATCATTTAAAATCTTTTTATGTTTGGATATTTTTTTTTTTTCTGAAAAGACCAGTGGGAAGATTTTATATAATACTTTATTTGCATTCTCCTTGTGAGGCTGTTGCATGTAGGAAGCTCTTTGATATATTTCTGAGAGCAATTCATTAAGTAAAAGACTTCTGGTATGGTACGTATTTAGGGAGCCAGCGGAGCTCTTGGTGCATGAAAGGTCTGGCAGCAGCTCCATCCCAGGCTCCCCTTATGTAAAGGGCATTAACAAAAACCAGAGCAACTCTGCGGGTTTGTCCCATTTCTCCAGGCGGTGGGAGATGGAGAGCTGAAAATCCTCCTTCCTGGCCAAGTCCATCCCTCCCCCATGGTGGCTGGCTGTCACCCATCGTCACCAAGCAAAAGCCTGTGGTGTTGGCAGTAAAATGGGACTGCAGTTTAACTTCTTACTTGCGTGTTTGTCCCTGGCCTACCAGGTGCAGCAGAGACTTGTTGCGTGATTGGGGACCTCAGAGCCTTCTCCGGGTGATGGTCGTGTTGATGGTCACTAGTGAGCAGTGAAGGAGCAGGCAGAGTGTATGGAATCACATCTGGATTATCCTACACCCTGCTGGTAGCACCCTTCTGCTGTCCTCCCTGAGGAGCTGGTGGTGGAGGAGATGACTTGGTTTGCCTTCCCATGAAGCCAGTAGAAACAGCAGCATCTCTGTGGTAGGCAGAGGTGGTGGGTTTTCACTCTTGGGCCTTGGTTGGAGATGATTTAACTGGCCAGGGTCAAGAGCACCCCAAGGACTGTGCTATCAAATTAACAGCGTAAGATGTTGAGTGTCCAGCGCTGTTTGGTAGCATGGAGATGTAGAGGGCTTTGCAGGGATCGTGTGCCACTGTCACTGAGCCTGGCACATCCTGCCAAAGCATGTCTGAACCCAAACCCAAGCCTTGCTGATAAGGAAATTATGAGAAGTTCCCATAAAATCAAACATAATACTATGTGAAACTTTATTTCTGATGTCTCCATGATTCAAAGAAGCACCGTGCTGTGCTAGTGCCAAAACATTTCCAGGCAGGAGATGCTTCGTGTTGTGTGATCTTGGGCTGTAGGCAGAGGACATGACCTCCCTGCATCTGGGGGGGTGCAGCCAGAGGAGGTGTCTTTCACTGCTGTGCATGGACTTGGGAGCAGAGCAGATCCACTTAAACCTTTCAGGTCCCTCTTTCACGTGTCTCCCCTGAACCTCAGAACCCCCTCTGATGATGAGCGCTTGGCTTCCAACCAGATGATGTCACGGTTGGAAGAGCTGCTATTTTGCCAAAGCAAAGACAATAGTAGGCATGGGGGGATGTGTGAAGGTTGTCTCTTGGGAAACGACAGATTTCAATGCACAGTAGAACTTACTTTTTTTTTTTTCCTGCTTTCTATAAAATTATCACTGCAGATTTCCCTTGCAATTCCAGAGATAGTTTTTTTGCAGGCGTCAGTGCTGCTTGACCACACGGGGTCAAACACCGGGAAATCCTCCCTGATGGATGCTGCAGAGGCGGGTGGCAATGGATCACAGTCTTGGGCAGTGGCCATGTCACTGGGTCCAGAGTTGGACTGAGGCTCCTTTGAGCAGCACTGCTGTCACGTAAACTTGTCAAGTCAGTTGTGAAGTTGTCTTCTTGCTGGCTTAAATCTGCTGACAGCAGGCACCGGATCCTTGGCTAACCAGATCAGTGCTGGAGAGTGGGTGGGTGCTGCCTGCGAAGAGGCTGGCAAGATCTCCTGACCAAAGATGTAATTCATTTCCCTGTGCTGGTAGTCAGCCTGTGTCCAGCTTTAGTTGCCCATCCTTGGGTCCAGATCTGAAGCACAGGATTTTCTTGCTCAGCAAAGCTTGAGGGATGATCTTGGGGATAGTTTGGGGTACTCCATCTCCCTGACCCGCTTGTATCATAGCCCAGGGCCAGTTTATACTGAATTTGGTTGAGGTTGGCCACTATGCTGAAGACCTGTTGGGACAAGTAGGTGCTGGCAGATGCTGCAGTCGCCATTGCTTCGTTTCCAAAAGAAAAAGAGAAAGTGAAAGACAGGGAGTTGTTTTGAGCGTTTGCCAGTGAGTACAGGTTGGTGTAGCCCTGCCTGACAGAGGAAGAAATTAAATCTTTAACTGAGGTGACCTGCCCGTGAGCAAAGAGCAGCTCTGAGAAAACCAGTCACCTAATGGTTTTCTGCCTGTAATTGCTGGGTGACACTCCTTCCATGCAGTGAACGCAGCCTTGTTCAGTTACAGTCGGAGAGGACTGCTGGGACAGAAATAAAGTCCTTTAATATACAGGTTTAACTTCCTCTGGGATTTCTGTTCGGGATACAGCTCATGAAGCAGACACCTGCTTGGGTGTCTGAAGATCTGGGAGTGCAATGCTTCACTGCTTTGCTGCCTGATTTAGAAGAACTATTGCTGCTTACCAAGGATGGAGGAAGGTGTCTTCTAGGCCTGGTGTCACTAGTGGCTCATGTGGGAGGATGTCTCATCACCCTCAGTTTGTGTAAAGCGGACAGGGTGATGCTGGTCTGCCCGCTGAAGGGGGAGTGTCCCATGCTCTATTTTTATGAAATTTGCAGTAGCTGAGTTAGCTTTTGGGGTCTCCATTCTTCTTCCAGATTTGGTTGCATAGGTCAAAAAGTGCCGAAGCTCTTGGCAGGGAAGGGATGATGTGAGCCATCTCCTCTGAGGCTTGGGCAGGGGCTTGCTGCTGCGTTGCCATGGCCCCTCTGAAGTTCTCGGTGCCATTCTGAGTGCTCTCAGTGCTCCTCATCTTCATCCTTGCATGTAAATGAGCTATCTAGCACATCCTTGGCTAACACGTCTCTTCCGATGTTGTCCAGAAGGAATGCAACCACACAGGCTTGGGCTCTTTCCTGGCCAGTCCAGAAGGATCTTGTAGGCTTAACCTCCTACTTCCAAGCCCATCAGGTCCTTTGGTCCTGTATTGTGGCACAGTTATAGGTAAAACCTTACTTTTCCTGGTTGGAGAAGAGCTCCAAGCGATGTTCAGTGTCCTTTCTGCTGTGCCTTTACCAAAGCAGTGATCAGGTATGGTTCCAGGTTGGAGAGGGCTAGGGAAGGTGGAGAGGGACTTGGGGAGGGAGGGAGCAGAGCCAAAGTGGTTGGTTTTCCTGCATGAATCTTTTATAAGGGTAAGTTTTCTGGTTTTCTTACAGCTTTTATGCAATACACTGAGAAGAAGGAAGCTGGAAATTTGTCCCTACTAAAATGTTTACAGTAATCTTACAATTTTTTTTCTTAAAAGGTGCATTTTAAATTATTAAAATAATTAAACCATTATTTTTCTGTAGAAAAATTGGAGCGGTTGTTCTTGAATAGGTCTCGAAGAGCAGGGAGATACTTGGAGTCCAGTGTCAAAATTCTGCATAACTGGAAGATTTAGCTGCAGCACAAAGTGGGTACGTGAAAACATCTGCTGCAGAAAAACCTCACAAAGGACCTTTGACATGATAGCTGTCTTCTGTTCTGATCAGGATTAAGACTCAAAGTTTGGGAATCATTTGAAGGACACCCCACAACTTGATCTAGGGAGCTCCTTGTAGGCGCAGTAAGGACTGCGCCTACTGTAAGTAAGTACAGTAAGACTGGTGCTAATCCCAGGGGATGTCTCAGAGGCTTTTGTGTCCTCTAACTTTCTGGTTTTCCTTTTTCTTTGGCCCACCTCAGGCTGTGAATGTTGTACATCGAATATTGAGATTTTTACATACAATTGAACGTGAATCCCATCAAGAATCCACTGATGTCTTCAGGCCACTTAAAGCTTGTGGTATTGCCATGGTTGGTTTACATGTCTAACATGACCAGCTTCACCCATACTTACTGTCACTGAGAGCAACCATGTAGGGGGCCACCGTGTTTCTGTTGATTGCCTGTGCATTGGGGAAAGTTACCTCCTTTTGCTGCCAATGGGATTTTCAAACTTGCACTGAAGCAGCAGGAGGTATTAACTCTTGAGCTGGCAAAGGGAGCGGGATTAATTAGTTCATGCCTCGAAGAGCTAGCTGCGAAGGTGAAAATTGCAGTGTAAGTGAAACATATGATTACTGCTAATTAAAATGCAAGTGTTAGATTTGACAGCTACTTTCTGAAGGAGGGTGGATGGCAGTGTTAATGTGCACAAGCCTCACTGTTCCCAAGAGGGTGCAGAGCTTGGCCGGAGGGATTGGTGCGGATGAGGGCGACTGCTGGGAATCTTTGGAGGGGGTGACGTTTCCGTCCCAGCCCCAAAGCGTGGCTCAGAGGTCCTGTCTCCTGCTGGTGAGTGTAGACTGTGACTGGTAGGTGGAGGAGCCCAAATAAGAGCTGGGAACAAGAGTTCAAGGGCTGTTTGGGGTGTTGGGAGAGACTGGGGGAGTCTTTGTCATTCGAGGGCACAGCAGAGAGTAGTGAGGCCAGATGATGGGGGATGAGGTTGGCAGGGGGCAAGGGCCTGGGGTGGAGAACTTCATGCCATTACAACTGTTTCTTCAGCTTTTCTCAAGAGCTGCGGACAAATCTGTTTGGATCAGCGGACAACATGCTGAATTAATTTGGCAAGAGCACTGGGTGGGAGACATGTAGGTGGCCATGCTGCGGGTTGGAGGGTGACCAGTGCTGTGTGTCTCCACCATGGAGCCTCGGCTTTCTGCTGAAGTCCAGCTGCCTTCTTGGGTTTGGGATGGAGTTTATATGTTTTTTGCAATGATACCATTGCAGGGGTTTTGTTGCTCAGTTGTTGTTTATTAAGGAACGATCGTTACTTGCATACTCTTCACCCACTCCTCTAGCATCAACCATGAGGTTAGTGTGAGCTTCCCTGCTCCTGCAGAAAGGAGGTCTGCAGGGAGGCTTCATTTTAGCACAAAAGGGCTTTATTAAAGGGCACAAAGCCACCAGAAATGTCTTGGGGAGGTTTTGGTGGATGTGTTTCTGTTCTGGAGATTTTTAACCCCCATCAGTAAGGTAGCAGTAAAAAGTTGTTCATCTTTGACAATTAGCCAGAAATTTAGGTAAAATCCTGAGCTTGGCTGTGCTGGTGAGTTTGAACATGAGAGTGTTTAGGCCATACTCGGTTGGACTGTTTCAGCTTCAACAGAAGTTTCAATAATTTTTAGTTCAACAAATTTTATTTTAAAAATAAGTAATTTTAAAATATAAATATTAATAGGGCATGATAAAAAGAAGGAACATGAACAGGGAAAAGACCCCAGGCCATGAGTTAGAGCCAGGAGACAAGCTGGTTTAGTGAAAGCATACCTGTGATTTTCATCTAATTGGTTTGTGTCACATCCACTGGCTTGTCTCAGTGGGTTTGGACACTGGTGCATGGTGGTACCAATCTCTCCATTTCTCACAAGGATTATATTGTGGCCAGCAGTGTTTCTGCAATTTGCATAACCTCAGGTTGTCTGCAGGCAACGGTGACCAAAAGTTGGATCAACTGGGTATAATCGAATGGTGATGTTTATTTTCAGTGTCTTTTAAAGCAAAGGGTGCATATGCTGACTTGGTCCCATTGTAGCATTTAGCACATTAATTTTTCATATGTGGATGGACAAGACGTTCAGTGTTAGGATACAGTGAACTGGTAATTAGTCCTTTGAACATTTAGGTGGTGAAGGTTCATTTGTCCCAACCACCTTTTCAGTTGGTGCACATTGTTCCCATGTCAGATGAGATATTTCTCACTTCTCAGGATGCCTACAAGACTGGCTCACCCCCAGGGTTTCCCAAAGTGGCCACCTGCCCGTGTCTCTCAAGTGGTATTGATCAAGTTTTTTCCCCTCCCTGCCAATTTATCAACTCCTGTAACTTTGTGCCACTCGATATTTCTCAGCCATCGGGAGATTTCAGGTCACAGTGTGATAAGGACGGAAGAAGGTGCTTTCTTCTGTTGTTGTAACATGGTGGGAATAACCACAACCTCTCAGATTTCATCTGTATACAACCTGAAAACCATTTGACCTCCTCTTTTGAAGTCAGTGCTGATTTTAGGCTATAACAACCACAATATATTTGAGCTTGCTTGAGACTTGCTAGGTCTGAGGGTACAGAATGTGCAGCTGGAGCAACACAGAAGTCAGTACTCATGTATTTTGCTTCCAGTCCCTTGTGTTGGGTAGACACTTAAATGTTTCACGTACGCTAAGGTCTGTGCTGGACCTACTGGGTAGCAGCACCTTAAGTAGCTTGGGATCTGCTGTGCGGCGCTTTCCCTGCCCCATCCAACTTGGATGGCCGTGGTGGAGCTGGGATGTGCTTTGTGCCCCCAGATTAGTGACCTGGACTTGCTGTTGTATGCAAAGAGGAGTTCACCCCTTGCTTTGCTGGTGAGTCTTTTTGGCTCTTGAAGGCCAAGGTGGTTCTGCCCTTGTTTTAGCCCGTGGCAGTGTCTGCAGGGACTCTTGTGGCCCTGTGAGGATGTCTGAGCCATGAGAAGCCCTGTATAAGTGCCAGCTCTCACACCTGCCCCGAAACACATGCTCCCCTTTGTATTTCCCAGATTTTCAGAGTACAACAACAAAGAGTTGAATATTCTGCACTCCGTGATTTCATGTTTTTTTAATCATCTTATGTCACTTCAAAGGTCTTTCCCAAGCCTCTGAGCAAAGCTTTTGGAGCGATTACCCTGACAATATCCACCTTTCTCCCCAAGCACCTTGTGGGATGTTTGGGTAGATAGGGCTGGTCGGGGGAGTTATTCTGGTTTTCAGATGACTCATCTTGCCCTGAGGGCTGCAGGCTGAACGAGAAACCTGCAGGTTGCTTGACAGCAGAACAAGTGTTAGGAGAATAAAGAACAGTGGGGACAGCTCCTTAATGGGCAAGAATAGTTATTTGTGTAATGTGTCTCCTGGTGAACTCCCGGTGTTTTCAGCTATGTGAGTAGCTGGACTCCAACAGTGGGCTAAGCAGAGGGAAAAACTGACTGAAAAGTGGGTTTAGGCTTGGGAGGGGAATTAAGGATATGGAATAGAATAGACTGTTACAGTCTGAAGGTCCAACTGCTTGAACAGTTCAGGGATGACCAAAACTTAAAGCATATTAAGAGCATTGTCCAAATGCCCTTAAGCGGTTTTAGAGGTCGTGGGATTGCTGAATATGCATAATTAATCCTCATGAAGATAGAGGAGGTAAGTATTATATTTCCCTGTGCAGAGACTAGAGCCAAATTTTATCTTCATTGGAGCCTCCCACAATGTCATCCCTTTGCAATGTGTAAATAGAAAGTGTTAAAGGACCCTGAGAAAGCCCCAAAATCAGAGCATTGGGCATGGGCATGGTTTTTTAGGTGCTTGCACGGGTGGTCTGGGAGCTGGAGCTCTCCTGGCTCACCAGATCAGTGGTTTTTGTGGGTGCAGAACAGCGTTGCCCTTGACTAAAGCGAGCTGTTTGTTGTTTCCAGGAAGGTTGGGATCACAGCAGCAGTGGGAGCGCAGGATCCCGACCTGGGTCAGGCTCCAGGCGTGGGTCTGGATCCAGGTCTGGCAGCCCCGGGAGAAGCAGCCAGTTCAGGCAATCGACCAAGGTATACCTGGTAGTGATGTGCTGAACTTGTGTCCTTTGCTTGCTGTTTATCAGAGGCATCCTCCTAACGACGTGTTTGGTGTGTGTGTCTGCGCGTAGGGTGTGAGTGTATGTCAATTATGAAGGACACCTCAGAGACTTACTTAATTCATGCATAATGTGTGACGTGGCTGTGAGGGCTGGAGCTGTCCTTCAGCCTCCAGAAGTCTTGAGATATGCTGAGTGCCTTAATATTGGGAAAGAATTCCCTAGTCAGCTAGTTTAGTGCAAAGGAAATTAGGGTTTTTTTTTCTTTATTTGAAGTCTTGGAGTATTTTAATTTGGGGAAATTAAGAGATGTCTAACTATTTTTTTGCAAGTCTTCATTAGAAGTTGATACATGAGTGGACACTACATAGATGGTGTTAAATGGTGACCTTGAGTCACGCTGCTTTCCATGGGAGCCATCAGCAGGGCTAGATGGGGAGTTACCTTCCTGCCCTGCAAAAGACTGTAGGAATTTGCTTTTGGTTTGGTTTTAGGTCCATTCCTTGAACTCAGTCCAGGGACCTCTTCTGCGTGTTTTACTCAGCATCTGTCCTCCTCTGTCCTCTTGGAGTTGTGCTGCTTCTGCACATGTGAGCACTGGTTGTGCCAGAAGTGGAGAACAGGCTCTGGGAGATACAGGGCCAGTGGTCAAAGTCCTAGTCCATCCATCCATCCGTCCATCTCATCCATCATGGAGAGCTTGAGGAAATAGTTTGTCCTCCTGAGCCATGCTGTGGTGGGAGAGGACCCACAGAACCGCATGGTTGCTGGAAAGTGATGGTCCTTTCTGGTGGGAATGAGATTCAACATATCCTGCTTTCTTTGAGCAGGAGTAATACTGTATTCCTCAAAATGTCTATATTTTTCTTATGAAAACTTGCTATTTTCAACACGGAAACCATTAATTGGAGCCTTTTCAGACAGTTCGGTATCTATCTGTCTTTTCTATTTTCTACCAGAGTGCAGCCAGGGGTTGCAGGCAGCTGAGCAGCAGGAAAGGTGGGGGAATCTCCTGAAACGTAGAACTGAAAAATGCTTAAGTAACACATGACCCAGAATAATCCCTGAATTTACATCACGACTCAGCCAACCACTTGGCGTTGTTCTATATTAACGCCAAGCACGGCAGTGAGCTAACACAGTCGCAATAGTGCGATGAAGAGCATGATTTTGTATTTGTAGCGTTTTGCTGGAGGATGATAGTGATGAGAGGAACCAGTGGGATGCTGAGCTGGGCTTTGAAAAGCTGCTGCGTGCATGCAAATGCTGACTTTGTGGGGAATTTGCTGAAGCTGCATGCATGGGTAAACAGTCAGAGTCCACAGAGCTGGTGGCGTGGTCTGTCCCTCTGTTCGTGTGGGAAGCGACAGGGCTTGAGCGGCGGTGGATGGAGACGATGCCTGCTCACAGGGGCTGGAGAACAGAGGTTATGGGCATGCATTTAAACCATACTGCCTGTAGGGTCTGCTTTACCTCATCTCTGGTCTCTCTGAGTATGATGTTATTCCTGTCAGTGTGTCTCAGTCAAGATTCCTAGTGGCTTAATTAATTTTCAGCAGTACTAAAACCCCTTCGTGGTGAAAATTATTATCTAAAGCTGAGGGTTGGGTCTTCACGTTAAAACTGCTTGTGGTTGTAATTGCAGTCCTGGGGGAACTGATAGCAAGTCACTTCTTAAATACCTGCAAATTTTTTTTTTTTTTTTTTTTGTCCCCAGACTTGAGAAATGGCTTTTTTAAAGTCTTATTATTAAGTCTTGGTACTGTGCCGTGAGCATTTTAGTAAACACCCTGCAACACAGGTTCATTTGGGCAGCAAGCATGCTCCCTGCCTTGTGAGTCGAGACAGAAACCGGTTGTAAAAACAGGTCATCGAAGACCAAAAGGATGTCTTGAAATGATCGTAGTGACTCATGACTAAATGACAAGGTGTGTTATCATTTGGCCCTGGCGCCGTCTTTATGGAGTCTGGCTGATGTTTGGAGCATCTCCAAGAGGTCATGGGGACATCAGCTAGGAGGTCTAGGAGCTGCAGCCCAGTTTGGGTGGGAGCATCCAACCACTGCCTAGAAGCTTGCACCTGTCTAGCTTCCTGCACCACCTAAACCATCGCTGCAATTTCCCCTAATTGCCGGATTTGTGCCAGGGCTGACCCGCCTGTGCTCACTGGTAGAGCACCGATGAGCTGATGTGCCGAGGAGGTGCAGGGCAGCTGGGTGGGACAGCTTGTGCTGCCTCCGCTTATGCTGCACGTTAAGAGGTGTCAGTGCCAAGGCTCTCCATCCACATCCAAACAGATTTCAAATGGAGCATCAGAGGGTAATTGCTAGATGCTTTGTTTCAGGGCTCAGGAAGGGACTCTTCAGAATTCCCATACTGAGCTGAATTTGGGTGACAATTTTAGGATGGATGCAACCTTTTGCATTAGGAACCCACTTTTACCTTAAATTTTTGCTGTTTAATATCTTTGTTGCTGATTTGTCTCAGCCTCCTTGTAATTGGTTACATGTTCCCAGTCTTTCTCCCTGAACTCAAATCCTTTACTCTTAGGAAATCCTATTGTAGCTGTCTCATTGACAGGTACTTAAAATATCCCGTGCCCATAGGAAATGGAAAAAGAAATTAATCTGTCTGCAAGAAGAGGTATCTCTTCTTTGGATGATAGCTATGAAGACCTGCGCATGTGTATTTTCATTATACTACATGAGGATGCTCCTAAGGATTTAGAGAAATAATTTCTCTTCTTGACAGGAGAAAATTTTGCTTGCATTTGCCTAAAATGAAAAGCTCAGCTTCCATAACTGACCATGAGAATTTTATAGATCTCTGGTAGTTTGTTTCTGTGCAGAGACATGTTCACCTGCAGATCCCCAGAGGTTAAAATCTAATTCATAGATCTCTTGGAGACAAAAAAGGGAGCAGCAATGTGTCTGTGTTTGGAGTGTCTGGTGCCTAAATTGGTTGTTGTGCTGGGAATGGATGCAAAGTGTGACCATCTGTAGTGTGCACTGAGCTTTCCCCATCCTTACTGGTGACAGCAGGCTCTGGTAGCGGCTGGTGAAGACTATCTCCATCCTTGGAGATATTCTAAAGCCATCTGGTTGTGGTCTTGGGCACCTGGTTGTAGGTGGCCCTATTTGAGCAGCAGGGTTAGACCTGATGAGCCTCAGAGATCCCTTCCTGCCTCAACTGGTCTGTGACTCTGAAGCTGAGTGTCTTCATGGCTACGATGTCACCCTGCCTGCTGGACCTTGGTGGGGTCTTGAAGGTTGTGGACAGTGGGGTAGGAAGACAGGGGTGGAGTCAGAGCTGAGCCTACGTGTTGTCTGCTCAGTGTTGTCCACAGCTGTGTGTCCCCAAGGCTGAAACTGTGTCACTCCTTGCCTTCACGGTGCGCTTTTGCAGTGGGCGAGGGGACTCTGCGTTGCAGTGAGCGTGGATTCACACGGGAGCGGAGGAGCCCACGTGCAGAGCCAGGACACCTGTGCGGCTGGCGGTGGGAGAGGCTGTGCCGGACTGTGCCGTGGTCCGGATAGCACCGCGTGCCTTCTGGCGAGTAACCGCCTTTCCCTCCCTCCTAGAATGGCAACAAGGAGAGCTCCCTTGACATGCTGGGCACGGACATCTGGGCTGCCAACACCTTCGACTCCTTCAGGTAAGCTGGTTTTAAAATCCTTTGAGAGAGATGGACTCGGCCCTCTCTTAGCCTTTGCCCGTGTGTCCATCCCGCTGGTACCCAGGCATCAGTGAGTACCCTGCTGATACTCACGTCACGGCTCCTCCTCCTCTCCATCCCCATTTAGCCCATGGCACTAAGCACAGTCAATCTACTTAAAGCATCCTATGTGCTTAGGGGAGGCTACTGGATGGGTTTGCAATCCAAACATCTGAAACCAGTACTGATAGGATTACTTGCAGTCATCCAAGAGCTGCACAGGCAAGACTTGAGGCAACTCTGAGCTGCTACTCCAGGATTTTACTCTTTCATTAATTGGAGGTGTGATCATGTGTTGGCTTTGTAGCTGCTGGGAAGAGCTCTTCAGCTGCTGCTTCAACACGGGGAAGTGGTGAAATATGCTTTCTGTCCAGTTTCACGTGTATATCTTTGTGCCTGGAGCACTGCAAGAGTCTGCAGGGGTTGAGTTCTCACCTGGGACTTGCTTCAGGCCATTGGAGAGGGCAGGTTGTGCAGGACCAGAGAGGACATCTCCATTGCGTGGACCAGACCACTACCTGTTGCAATACCCCCTTAATACAGAGAGCAAGTGTAGCTTGCAAGGTGTGTGCTGCGTCATACATCAAAACGAGGGGTTTAGTGCAAGCTCAGTATCTCAGAAAGACCAGAAGAAATGGATTGTGATGCAGCGGTGTGAAGGTTGGAGACTTGCATCCATGTGTTCTGCGGCAGAGTGGTGCTTCTAGAAGTACCAACTTTCCTCATCTGCAGGCTCCAATGTGCCCTCTGCTCTTCAGCTCGGTGGTGTTTAATTAGTAGTGGACTTTCTTTCTTTGTTTTTCCCTGTTTTTCTTTCCTAGTGGTGCGACGTGGGACTTGCAGCCTGAAAAACTAGATTTCACCCAATTTCACAGGAAGCTGCGAAACACCTCCAAACACCCGTTGCCTCACATAGACAGAGAAGGGTGAGTGCCCTGTGTGTGTGATACCATGCTCACCAGCAACATCTCTAACTTCTCCCTTGCTGTAGGAATGCTAGCTTGGTGGCACAGCTCATGTGGAGGACATGGGGAAGAGGCACTGTACCATGTGTGAGGTTTGAGGATGCTGTGATCAGAGTGTCTGGCTCTTCTATCATCCAGCTCTGGGCTGGAGCAGAGTTGCTGACTGTATTTTGCATTGCTTGGTAGAGTTCAGACTTTAAACCACACTGGATCCAAGTTTTCTAGATCCAGGTCTCCTAGATTTAAACATCTCTTAGTACTGGAGGAAAGATCTTGGCTTGGTGTTGATCCCAGTTACAGTTTCCATGAGTGACAGGGTTTCTCCCCAGCAAGACTTCAGGGAAGGAGAGAGCATCAATGTGATCCATGTAAATCCAAGTGTTCATTCCCCATCTGCTAGCCATAGAATTGTGAAAACATTGAACAGCTCCTTTTGGTGGTGACAACTCCCAGGAGCTTCCGTGGTGTTGCTGGATTCCTCTTTGGTTGTTGGTTGGTCAAGCCAAATAAACGCATACTGGCACCAAGTGGATCACCAGTGTTGCGTAGATGGACAGCACTGTTTCTCTGCAGATTGAGAAACAATCATAGTTTGGGTTTTCCTCTCCTTACTGTTCAGGGCGTAAAGGGAGGAAAAAAATCAGAACGAGTCCAAATGATGGAGTTGAGGAGATCACAGGTGATGTCTCATTGCCATGTTGTATGTAGGGATGGAAATCCTCTAAGAGAAGGTTTTTCTGTTAATAACTGGTTTTAACTTAAGTACAGGCCAGTGCTATATGCGTGGGCTGCACGTCTTGTTTAGAAACACAAGGCTAGCAATCCCACCCCAGCCCAGGTTCAGCATCTGCAACAGGCTCCTGTACCTTAGTGACAGGCAGACTCACGCAACTGTGTAAAGCTTTTATTTTTTTTTTTGTTGCACTGTAAGCATTTACTGCAGGTATATAAACAGCAATTTTCAGGGTGTTTGGAACAACATAACGCTAAATTTCT
The DNA here is from genome assembly GCA_035590275.1 of Ibycter americanus. NCBI lineage: Eukaryota > Metazoa > Chordata > Aves > Falconiformes > Falconidae > Ibycter > Ibycter americanus. Next base: position 3,603,857 of record JAVJGI010000057.1, on the reverse strand, counting down.
AAGTCACTAAGTGCCTTAGTGATGTTTACTCCCATTTCTATAGATGGTTTTGAAAAAATGAGACGAAGGACTCTCTGTAGAATAGGATATAATGTTCTCCCTCTGTAAAATAAGATCTAATGTGCTCCATGGTTGATGGCACTTGCCAGATGATCCTACTAGTGGCACCTGCTACATACAGGGAGGATGCAGCAGGATCTGCTGTACGGTCTGCCTCCAGTTCCTGGCGTACTGTGAATGCCCAGGGTGCCAACAGGTAGAGGATAGTAATCACTCCTAAATACTACAGCTGTAAAATTGGGATAAGAATTCGTGTATATGCAGAAAAGTTAAACAGATGCTGTCAGCACAAGCAGTGCATCTCCCAAAATGCAGGTCATGTAAGTAACCTGCACTAGAACAGAAGATGCACAGACAAAATTGGTTTTATTCTTTAACTTTTAAAGTTGTGTCTGTTGTGCATTCCTCAGCTCTCCATGCCAAATCTGTGCTGAGCACAATTCAGCTTGCTGAACCTCCAAGAATCTCTAACTGTTAGCTAGACATTTTCCCTCTTGCTTGAGTGGGGCTTTTTAACACGTTAGTGCTGCAACGAAAAAATTAATAGCGGAAAAAAAAAAAAAGGTGCTGTTTAGTATGTGTTTTCTATGCTAAATACCAAAGGGACCATCTTATTCCTTCGTCCAATCACTTGCCCACGGTTGGCCACGTAGTTGCATCCAGTTGATTGACCTCAGGTGTCTTTGCTTGGCTGAAGCATGTTTCCTCCAGAAAGACACCTGATCTTATTGGAATATGCTGAGTTTGGTGGTATGCTGAATAATCAAAGTGGAGTGGTTAAGGAAAACCAGGGAACCGTACCTCATTTCTGACCTGAATTTGCCTGCCTTTAATTACCAGAGTTAGCTCTTGCTGTGCTTTTGCTCTTCCAGTTCAAACAACTTCTTGTAGCTGATCATTTCTCTTCATTCAAGGTATCTCCCCAACTCGTGTATCACTTTAATTTTTCCCGTACTCTAAGAAATTTCTCTACCACCTCTTTGAAACGTGACTGCCAGAGCTGCCTGTGGTCCTGTAGTTCAGGCTCAGCTGTGCTGCCTTTAGAGGAAAGCTGCCTTCATCCCTCTAATCCCTGCATCCTCATCCCCTGCCTTTATGCCACAGTCCAGCATCAGATACACACCCCAGGACAGTATCCATCCTTTTCAGATCACCTTTTCCTATGATACGCTTCCCTGTTCTGTACCTGCAACTGGTACTATTTGTCCCCAGATGTTTGATTCGTATGCTTTTTCTCATGTATAAATATATATATGTAAAATACATTATTTCATGTATTTTTATATATATATATACACACACAGATTGTATTTTTGTCTTTGTAAATCCAAGTCACTATTTCCTCTATGAGGGGAAGTCAGTTGCTGAACACCTCTGATTTCCCATATATCAGTTAAGATGTTAATTGAATTGTTTCCATTTAGCTTGCTGTTTTTTGAGCCTGATGCTTTAGCACTTGCCATTTTTACGGATTTCCCCACCACCACCCCGTTTGCTCTAATTCCACCAAGATCTGTTCTCTGACTTCTAGGCACTGATTACTTCAGTCTGCTGCTATCGAAGTTTCTATCTAATATATGTTATTTAACAATATCTTGTCACTAATTCACAAAAAAATACATTATCATGCTTGCATAATAAAAATAGATCACCTCAATTATTTATAAATGCAGAAGGATGATATTTATTGACCATTTTTTCTTCTGTATCATTATAAACTCTCTGCATCCAGCTAGTAATTATCTTTGGATTGTTTTTATTCCTTTCTTGGTCCAATAAAGTCCTTCAGCTGCCAGCTATGTGCTTGGTCTGTCAGTGTTTGGCTTCTCACCCCAATTTTTTTGCATTTCGAGTTGTATGTTTGTATTTATGTCGATTGCTGTTTGCCGTCTGAGACGTATGTTTGTGCTTGTTCACAGACACCTTTCTCAGCAGGGGAAGTGGAACTCCCGTGGAGGCCAACAAATGAGCAGTGCTTCAAAGGAAACATTTTTCATTATATTTTTGTGTCCTCACTGGTTTTTTTCCAGGTGGGCTGTGCTTTTGGTTTTGCTTCGTCTGGGAATTAAATCACCCAATGCTGCTGCTCAGGACTGCCTTTGGTTTTCTCACTGCTGCTATTACCAAAAACATTTGAATGCCATGGTGGATGGTGCAGGTGGAGAGGACTGAGAAAAGCATTTAATTTTGTATTAACAGCTTTGTGCCCGCGTGGGAGTGTTTTGGAGGCACAGCATACTCGCTTCAGAGAGCCTCTTTGTTTTCACGAGGGTCCTTTGCAGTAAGAAATAATCTTCCCCGTGTGCCATAATAGAAAATTAGCTTTGGCTCCAGCGAGGTTTCACATGGTTTTGTTTGTTTTCTTCTTGCCACAGGCTTGGAAAAGGGAAATACGAAGATGGTGACAGCATCGACTTAAACGACATACAGAAAGTCCTTCCAGCGTGGCAGGTAGGTGATGAGGACATCTCCTGCCCGTGGTATGGTGGAGACCAGCAGCTCCCTGCCTTACCTTTCCTTAGGAAACCCTCCCCAGAAGTGGGAAGGCTGCTGGGCTGGATGCACTGAGCATCCTTTGGGGTTTATGATGGAGACTTAAGCCTGTGGTTTCAGCAAGCCTTGCTGTGAACCTTAGTGCTGGGCAGGGGCAGTTACCATGTAGGCTTCATTGGGAGGTGAAACACTGAGGACCGTATATAGATACATATATATATACACATACAGGTACGCAGGGCTCATATGTTGTAGGAAAGGAGCTTCTGAAAAGCGTCAACCCTCCTGACAGCTCCAAAATAAATCGCTGCTGGGAAGCCAGCAGTGACAGTGCGCTGACCCAGATGTTTCCCCTATGGGGTGTATGTTTTGTTTATATGCAGTAGTCATCCGCTTGCATGTTTTCTCCAGGCTGTTCCTTCTCCAGATCTCTCTTCATAGCCTAGTTTTGGTAGTTCTGGTTAAATGACCTTTGATGCTTGGGCGTTAGGGATAGGCCGATTTATCAGCATCATATATTTTTTCACTCTCCAGGGCCCTAGTCCTCAAAGGAGCTGAGTGTCTTGGGCTGGGCAAGTTTCTGAGGATGCTCAGCGTGTTTCTGCTGAAGTCTCTTTGCCTCCAGAAGGGAGGTCAGAGACATCTCACGTGCTCTGGTAGCGTTACCCTTTTCAGTGCTGAGCAAAGAGCTCGCTGGGCTTCTTGCTCATGCATCATGTAAGGAAAAGCTTTGCTCATCCTGCAAACCATGTGATGATCTGCCTTAGTATTTCTTTTGGGTAAGCTAGCTGGCACTGAATACAAGAACCAGTGGAAGGAGTGGAAAAGTGCTGCTGACTTTGGCAGGAAGAAGCGTTGCCTGCAGCTGCTTTCTGCTCAGTCTCTTCCATGCTTGATATGTCTGGACTTTAGGTCACAGGGAGAAAATGTCAGGTTCAGCTGACACATACCCCAGTAATTTCACAAAATAAGGTTATTTTCCCTGGGGAACAATTGGAAATGAGGAATCAAACCATCTTCAGTGTGAGGAGCTGACTTTCTCCTTTAGGGTTTAACTTCTTTTCTAATCAACAGCTATTAAGCCGAGTCCTCCTGGTCTGGTTATCATCTCGTCCTGTCCTAACACCAGGTTATCATCTCGTCCTGTCCTAACACCAGGTTGAGTCCATTGACTCCAGTGAATTAATTCCAATATATTCTTTAATATCTGGCTTAATTGTTAGTGTGGCACCTCTAAGCTGGAAGATCTAGTGGGAATGCTGGACTTGGGGTTTTGTTTGTGCCTCTGGGCAGACTCGTGCAATGCTGCATTATTTTGGAGACGCGCTTACCTAGGCACATATAGTCATAATGTGTGTGTGGGAACCAGGAGCCGGCTAGTTCTGGGTGAGGATTTATCTTGTTCGGCGTTGACAAGTGAAATACTTGCAGACAGCTGGTTTAATCCTGACATATCATTGTTAACTGGATTTGAATGCAATCGTGCAATGCCAACAGTGATTTTGCTCATCTTTATCCCCTGTTTTAAATGGCTCTGTGGAGCACCGTGTGTGGGGGTGTAAGGGAAAATATTTGTGTGAGCCTATGGAAGAAAAATCCTTCACCTTCTATGGGGTTTTGCCACACTGTGGTTATGTTTGTGTCATATCCTGAAGAAGAGGCTTTTCAGGTTGGCGATACATAAATTCTTGTTCTGTCTGTGTGTAAGAGCTCGTGGGTTGCTTACAGCAGCCATGCATGGACGGAGGGGCTGGTCTGAGCATCCTCCAACGTGACTAGTCTGGTTTGAGCATCCTCCAGCGTGATTGTTGCAAATGTTTTGCTGCTGAATGTGCTTCAGCAGCTATAGCAGGATTAAAAGCACCAAGTTTGAGAGATGTAGCAAGTCTTACTTGCAGGCTGCTTGGGAAATTTGGATTCGTTTGGTGGTAAAGTATGATAGACATAGGACATGAATCTAGAACTAATTTCCAGTATACATCCAGGTCCGTATGCATATCTCTACAGAGAGATACAGTCACACCCCTGGTGGGTTAAGCAGAATATCCTGGATATCTGGATGTTGGTATATATACATGAGTTTTGCTGCAGGAATCTATCCATTTTAACAAAATATTGCAACGAAAGCCTATGACTGTTTGGCAATTAACAGGTGGGGAAAAAAAATCAACCCAAAAACCAAAACAACCTCCCCCAAAGCCCTCTTATTTCATAGCTGTCTGAGAGAAAAATGCTTGTCGCCAGCCTTTTGTTTTGAAATTAGGGAATGCCTGCATCCCACTCCTGGAGATGCCGGGCGGCGCGCTCTGCCATCTCGTGGACATAAGCCGGCAGGCGAATCCAGCTGTGCTCCGGCACTGGGCAGAACTCCTTCGTGATAACTGGTATTTTGAACCTTCCTTCTGCCCCATCTTTTCAAAGCTGATCTGGGCTGCTTGTTTTTAATGGTAAATAGGTTTTGGTTTGAAAGCTTCATGGCTAGGAGCTCATGAGGTCATTGCTTTGGCTTAGCTCGTGAGCGGTAACCTCTTCATCTCTCCTTACTCATAGGAGTCCGTAGTTGGATTTGGGCACAAATTCACCTAAGCGCTGCCAAAAAGTGACTTTGGAAGAAAATAATCTTTTGAAGATAAGTACTCTCCATTCATAAGATCTGGTTTTTATTACACGCCAGGGAGGATCGGTTGTCTGCTGCGTTAGAGAGGCGCAGCTCAGATGCAGTCTTCATCCTCCTCTCTGTTTTCACCTCAGCTGGTTTGCCAGAGGAAATCACGTAACCATCTTGATGTCATGAAGACGTCACGGGGAGGGCTGAGTCAGTGCGTTTTGCTTTTGCTCCCTTTGGCAAATGCTTGGATGCATCGGAGCCAAATGCCCCAGTCCTAGATACGGTCTTCAGACTGCAAGCCCTTGGCAAATTCTGCACAGAGAAAACAACCCAAGGGGTCATGTCCTACAAGATACCCCCCATCCTCCCTGTGAAGCTGCTGTAGTTCATGAAGGATACAGGAGGCTGCATGCCGTAGGGACATGCTGTGAATGCTGCTAGACATGAGCAGAGGGGTTTGGGACACATCCCAAGTGGTTTCTGGACTGGCATCTTGCAGTTCTTGGCTTTCACTTTGCTGGACTTGTGCCTTCAGAATGGGCCTGCCCTCCTCCGAATGGTGTGGCGGTGCCTTTGCTGGCCAGCTGCTCCTCGCCTTGTATTTTAGGAGGTAGAAAGTATGTGGCACTTTGAAAGGCATACTGGGCTTTGCTGGAGCTAGGGGATAAACTTGGAAGACAGCATTGATATCATTTAGTTTGGCATCTTAATTGCCTCACAGCTCATCTTCAGTTTCCTTACTGATTTTTGACCCTTTTTGTCATGTGCTTGGAGTTACAATAAACTACTTGTTTCTCTTCTGGCTACAGTTATCATCCAGCTTCCTTGTTGGATGAGAAACAGGGGAGCAGCTCCTTCAGAGAAAGGCAGACTCTGTAAGTTGTTCATGTTCCTCTTAGCACAGCTCTATTCCTGACTTTGTCCAAACAGGCTTAGAAGCACCAGGACTCCTGACCGTGCTGGGATCCCACCTGAACTTAGGCACCTAGCAGGCGTCTCTGCCCACTGTCCCTGGGAACCCTCCTCATTGATGAGTATTTGCAAGTCAGACCTCACAATTCAGTGCAGAGATCATGTGAGTAAAGGTGGGACCTGTGCATGGCCTGGCCGCTTGGGGTTCCTGCCGTAGGAAAGGTGTGGATGTGTTGGGGCATGATTTGTTGCATCTCAGTGTAGAGGTCTAGAGAAGGTTGGATGATTCCCGTCCAAGGATACCCATGTTCTTTCCCTGTCAGTTCTGCAAGGAGCCCAGAGGGACCAGCTCACATATGGACTTGTTCAGATATGAAAGCTTCCTTAAGAGAGGTGAAGCCAGCCCAGGTGTCCAGGGAAGGGAGGGTGGACTGTGGCCGACCATCCCCTCTGCTCACTCTGCATGCAAGGGGAGGAGGTCAGTGTCCAGCACTGGTGCAAGGGCTTGCTCCTGGACCCTACAGACCACTGACCCTTCCAGGGTGGTAGTGGCAGGGGGGCAGGTCTCTTTGGAGCTCAGGGGCAGCTCCTGGGTGGGGTGGTGTTTTTTATCTGTCACCATACAGAGTTGCCATCCTCTCCACATCCTCTCTTGGCTGCTCTTTCTGCACTACAAGGCTGGGCAGTTCTCGTTTTAGCCAGCTTGTTAGCCAGCCCAGGGCCTTCCTCTTTCAGAGCCTTGGCCACAACAACGTGGCCCTCTCTCAGTAGGCTGTTCTGCACTGGTGGAGCTCGGGTGGGCTCATCCCTCTGTCTGGCATCCCCCTCCCACTGGAAGTGATCTGGTACATGTGGTGTGCCCCAGGTGCTGTATGTCCCTCTTGCTGCTCACCAGGTCTAACCCTGACATCCTTTGTGTCCACCAAATGCTTATGAACAAGTTGGGGTGGCTCCCTAGGAGCCCCAGACCGGGGGGATTTCTTCTCCCCACCTCTAGATCCTACTGGACTCCATCCAGAGCGTGTAGGCATGGCATTGCTTTCAGAGAAAGTTTCTAGTGTAACAAGCCAGCTTCTTATATCCCAAGGGTCTTTCCAATACTGTAACTGCTAAAACCACTGTGGAAAGTCCCTGTCAAAGAGCCAAGGTTTACTTGAGTATAGGTCACAACGTATTGGGAGTCAGATCTCCACTGCTGAGTAAAAAGCTTTTGTTTTGCCGTGACTTCCAGTAAGATATGGTCTTTCTGTGGCCTCTTTTTTTGTTGCATTTAACCCAACTGACAATGACCATCTCCTTGGGCTGAGAGGGCAGACTGCCATGGTCACCTGTAACCCCTTCAGCATCGCTCCCATGTTAGTGTTAAGGCCACCATTGACCAAGGAAGGCAGGTGAGATGGTTGCTGTCTCCAGAGCACTGGAGAGGAGAGGTCCGGACCAAGGGTGGCTTATCTCCCACGCAGGTCACCAGCTCGCAGGTTCTTACAAGGTCCGAGCCTGGGCTCTGGCAGTAAAGCACAGTCACTGTGAGCCCTGAACCCGCGGTTTTTATCAGACATGCAGAAAAGGAAAGCTTTTCCAGTGGGTTTTTCAGATTGTAATGGTCTTCTGTATCATATGATAGACTTACTGCACAAAGGGAACACTAGGGAAATGGCCAAGAACTTTGATGTTTCCATTATTACTACTATTATTATTACTACCATTATCATTATTATGATTCAGAGCTGATTTCTGATTGTAACAAATGAGATGGACTCCCCCTTCTCAGTGCTGATTTTATTTTTCTGGCTATCACCCAGGTAAAACAGACTTAGCAATGTTGGTTCACAATTCATGGGGGTGCCTTCCCAACCTGGTGGGCACAATGATGGCTTTTTTTTTTTTTATGGTTCCTGGAGCTGGTACTGGTCAGCTGGGCAGGACTGGGGCCAGGCTGCCTTGTTTGGAGAGGGGTGGATCTGTAATGAGCTCCTGCCAGGATGGGAGGCACTGGGGTGCTCTCACACCCTGGTTGGGTCGGCTGGGTTCAGAGACACAGGTTTGGGGTGTGCAAGGAGGGTCGTTGGAAAGGGCAAGGGTGGCTTAAGTTGCAGCTCTGAAGGTTGGTTTGGTGGCCGAGGGGACAGGGCTGGTGGCAAAGGGAAGCCCTGCAGCACTAGAGGGCACTGCGGCCTCGCTGCACAGCTCCGAAACACTGTTCTGCACAGAGAAAACCAAGCTTTTTCTAAAGGCTTTTTTCCAAGCAGAAACCTCACTCCTCAGCAGAAACCTCACTCAGTGGCTGCGTCTCGCACCCTCCTGCGTGAGGTCACGCTGCTCTCCATCCCGCTGTGCCCACCTCGGGCTTGGGGTGCTCGTCCAGCATGGGAGATCGTGGGGCTTGCGGAGGGGAAAGGTGTTTCTCTGCACCCGGGACTGAATTTGGTTAGTGCTGTGCATCGTTGTGAGCTTCAAAGCAGATGGAGACCCTGAGCAGAGCGGGGTTAAAACTGAAGGTGTCTGTGAACCCCCCCCCATTGCCTTCTCTGAGCACCACAACCCTGAGGGGAGCTGGTGCCTAGGGGTTCGACATGCCCCGCAGCCCAGGTCTCCCTCACTTGCATCCTGACCCATCCCTGAGTCCTCTTGGAAATCCCACTTTTGCAGATGTAATCCTCAACTCTGCATGTTTCCTATGGGATGCTGTGGCAGGGCTCAGTCCAAAGCAATGCTCCTTACACCAAGGAGCAGTGCCACATGTGCTTGAGGGGTCTTCCCTTTCTCTGGAAGATGCTGCTGCCCCATCAACTACAGGATGTTCCTCTGAACACCCATGTTTCCATTTGTCCATCTGTCCCTGTCCCCCATCTACTCTGCTGTCCCCACCTCACTTTGAAGGACATGTCAACCTCCGCAGGAGGGAGATGAAGACCATAGTGGTGTCCACTGCTGGACCGTCTCTGTTCCTTAGACCCCAGTTTGCCAAGCACTGGTTTGTGCTACAAAAAAAGAAAAATAATGGGATTATGGCTGCTTTGCAGCTTTTCCTTGGATCAGGCTGATGGAGGGGTGGACACAGAGTGGCTGAGTGGCAGAACTAGCCTGGGCTCATCAGTAGGAGGTGGTGGGGTTTGAGTTGATGGTCAGGGACCACAAGGAGATGAGAGGATGGGAGAGCCAGATGGGTAAGTCTGTTCCTGGAAGGATGATGAAGAAAGATCCTCTATTTTGCTTTTAAGGAGTTCAGAAGTAGTTTTAGGCCTGAGAGCTGCAGTTTTCTGGGGAATTAACTGATTTGGGTATGGGGACTTCTGCTGGGGTATAAATAACAACTCAACAGGCATTTGAGGCTCAAAAATATCACCGCATTGAGCTGTGGCTTAAACACACCAGAGAATAGCGCAGGCTTTTCTCAGCCTTATAGTTGACTTCACTTCCAAAAGATTCACTTTGGTGCAGCCATATAACATCCAAAGCAAGCCTGAGAGGTTTTGTTTTGGTTTTTCCCGGTCCTTTTTATAAACTCTTAACACACCCCCACCCCAAATCCTGCCCAAATTTTAACTTCTGAATAGTGTTGCTTCTTTTTCTCCTTTGTTTTCCCAGAGGATTCACTAGAAATCTGAGAGGGTTTTTGCTGCACTCCCTTGAATTTGCTGAATATTTTCCTGAAGCCAGTTGTGGAGTAATGATCAAGTTTAAAAAAAGTTATTAAAAGGAACAGAGAAAAAAATAATCCAGATTTCTAAAGATTCCGAATAAAAGCTCAATGTCTCTTTGGTCAAGCAGCTATTTCTGCTGGCTTGGCTATTTCCATATCCTAATCCCCTTCCCCGCTCTCTGTGAAAGACCTGAATTTTTAATAAAATAAAGGGAAGGAAGGAATTTTCTCTCTCTCTCAAAAAAAGTAGACATACTGCAGGACCAGAGAAGAGCTATGTGCATACATCCCCGTTGGCGGAGGGACCTACAGAGCCTAGAAACTTATCACTCATTAAAAATCCTGCTAATGGGGGATGTCCTTGTCCCTTGTCTGACAAAATATGAGGCTAATGTTTCCTGTGGCATTTAAAAATTTCTTCTTAACCACAAGATGCTCCCCCTGCTTTCTGCTGCCTTTCCTCTGATGTTATGGAAATAGAAACCGATACAATAAATGAGACCAGAAGTTCTTAAAATGCGAATTTCCTGCCCGGAGGCAGCAGGTAAGTGAATCCCGTCCAGCTTGGGGAGATGTGTATATATAGCTATGGGTGTAAATATAGGTATTTAGTGGCAGGATAAGTGTTTATTGCAATCCAAGGTTGTTTGGTCAAAGATTGTCCTTTAAGTGGGAAATTTATTGCTGCGCATGACGCCTGGATGTCTCTTCCGCGGGGAAAATAAAGACTGTTTATGATGGGAATTAAATGATGTCCTCGCCTGTGGTAGCAGACCGAGCTCTGTAACCCAGAGGTCCTTTCTAGTCCCACGTTCATATTGTCCTTCATTTTATGATTTAAAAATACCTTTGGGGTTTGAGTTTTTTGACGATACTCCATGAACTTCCCTGCTGGCTGTAAAAATGGCAAGTGCTCAGCTGTATGCGTGCTGGCATGGTCAATGAAAGAAAAGTCTATGCCATCCCCAAAATGCCTTTGCTGGATGGTGGCGTTGAAGGATTTCATCAGGGTAATAAAAATAGCGAGAAGAGCGTGGTCTCCATGCCTTTGGCCACACGATGCTGCCCCAGTGTCTCTCAGGGTTATTCTGCTCTGCCCTTCACCTGCTGGTTACCACTGTGGAGAAATTCCTCATTGTTGGCTTGCTTTCTTTTTAATTCTTCTCCTTTTTTTTTTTTTTTTTAATTCCTGTAATGTATGAGCAGAGAAACCACTGGAGAATGATAAAGCTTCATTTCTTCCTGCTTTTGTGACCCGCTTGATTATTTCATTTCTCATTGTATATTCTTTTGAGGCGCCTTGTCCGAACGGAAAGAAAATATGTATGCTTATAGGAGTCATTTGTTTCCCTTTGCCTGGGCAAAATAAGCAGGTATCACATAAGATACGGTTTGTTTCTGCTTGCTGGTCCTAGGGAGGGAGGCACTGTTAATTACTCCATCGCGCACCTATGGACAACATCATTCCTTAAAGCTGGTGGGCTGCATCTGCCTTCGTTTGGCCAGCCTTCCTACTGGGGCTATGAATAAATACAAAAATACAGCATAAAAATGTGTTCCTCAAGTCTGGGTGACTGCGTGTTTACTAGATAACAATGAAAAGGTTTGGGGTTAGGAGTTGCGTGGACATGGTTTGAAGAGACACCCTCTCCTGTTGTTTCATGGTTGCCCTGCAACGATAATTTGGACCGAAGCCAGTTTTTAAGATTCAACTGTGAAGCACAAATTTGCATTTGTTGTAATTTAAAAGAAAAAATGAGTCCAGGATCATCTCCATGTTTCCAGCCTGATAGTACCAGCAGGTCCCACTGCTGCTGCTAGACCTGCTGGGCATGCCACGGCTTGGCGGCGGTGGCCCGTGTGCTCCAGCCGTTGGCCTTGTGGTCAATGAAAGCTTGGTTTTCCAAAAGCAGAGGGCTCGGGTGGGCTCTTTTAAAGCTTTCTTCTCGTTTGGGTTGTTCCTGTCCATGCCACTGTGTCCATGGAGCTTGTTCAACCCTGCAGCTTGGAATTCTGGTGTAGACAGCGCTGGGAGATGTCAAGGATGGAGGAGCTTCAGGGTTACCTGTGGTTGTACAACCAACCCAGCCTAAAGGCTATGGAGAACCTGGGGGCTGGGCAGGTGACCGTAGATCATGGATGGACTTGTAGATGCAACTGGCGTGCTAAAAAAATCATCTCCTTTGCTTGCAAATTTTGGTCTGGAAACCTAGTGACGGGGTTTGATACCTGGATTCTTGGGGTAAGGTTTCCACTTGTGCTTTCTTTTGCTTTCAGTGCAAATCAGCCGTGCGTGCCTTAAGGCTTTGGGAGCTGGCGCAGTCCCCATGTGCCCCATGGCATCACTGCCTGGTGCCAACAGTGTCCCAGCAAAACAGGTCACCACCCCGATAAGTAGAAAGGCAAGGAGTCAAACTCACACTAAAATGGTATTTCAGCCAGAAAGAGCGAAGGGGGTAAAAAAAATACCCTGACCATTCGTGTGTGAGCAGCCACCTTGTCGTGCAATCACAATATCGTTTTTCTATTTTATTTTTTTTTATGGTTGGCTTAACAATTAAAAGGCTACACTGCGCTTTGGTTTTTCCAGTCTGCTGCATCGTGTGACCCCGGTGACTCCAAGTTAAGCCTCATTATATAATGGCGGGGTGTTTTTTTGGAAAACCTCCATTTAATCCTTTCGGAGCAGAATTTGCTGGTTTTGTTTTCTTTCATATCGTCGTCTTATTTCCCCCCCCTCCGCCTACCCCTTCCCTGGCGGGCGCGCGCTGGAGGCGTCAGTCTGGGAGCAGGGTCCTTTTTTCCTTTTTTTTTTTTTTTTTTTTTCAAATCTGTGAAGAAAGGAAAAAAAGAAGGTTTATTTTCGTTTGCTTGGGTTACAGCGCCTTTCCCTGCCGTCGGGGGGGAAGGACTACGTGATGTGCAGCAGGTATTTTGTGAATGGAGCACAACCCTGTGACTCCCCGTTGCTTGACCGAAGGGGGAGGCAGGGGAAGGAGAAAGAAATAAAAAAATAAAAAACCACCACCCAGTGACTCCATCTGACTCGTTTTGGCTGGAAAACTTTTTCAGCGCCGTGGTTCTTAAGCCAGGAGGAAGCTTTCTTCTGGCCCAAGAACAATAAAGGGGTCAGCAGCCTGATCCTCCCTCCTACACCCTCTTCCTTCCATTGTGAGGGGTCTGTGCAAATATCCCAGGCTGCTTCTGCTGGGGCCTGAGGGACCTGAGCAGCACATGTGACATTAAAGAGAGACTCTGCGAACTCAGTAATGCTGAGCTGCGAAAAGAAGAAAAAAAAAACAAAAGAAAGAAAAAACAAAATGAAGTCTCCAAGGTGCTCTATTTCTGGTGTAGCGTTGCCTTTGGAGAACATACCGATGAGTGTTTCTCATGGTGGGGGGAAATCTGTCTCCTTACCATGCATATGCGCTCCTCCACGATGCCACAGCAGCATCTTCCCCAGCGTCTGCTCAACAAGCGGCCAAATCCCCGCAGAGGGTAGGAGAACCCTCGTGTCTCGCCAGCCTTTGACCTCCTCTCTTTGTCTGGTTGCCCAAGATGGGGAATTTCTGCTGCTCTCACAGGTGCAAAGCCTGTGTGCTGGTGGTGTACGGTCTCCAGCAAGGATGGAGTTGAAGGAGGTGCGGCTACTTGCCATCTTGTGCTTGCTCTAGGGATTGACCATCTGGCAGCACCCAGGTTTTCAAGGCGGCACCTTTAATGACGTGCCTGCTACTCCTTGGATATATATCACAGACCGTGAAGGTCTGAGCCAGCAATCCTTGGAGTAAAAGGGCTTTGGAGCAATGCTATGGGGCCTGACCCTCAGCAGGGTGCCCACAAGTCCGGTCCATCATTAAGGCAGCCTACATCTCTCCGTTGTGGGAGGTTGTACACAGATCAGGGGGCTGCTGTGGTTTTTGTGATATTGTGAATCCAGAGCAGTCACCAAACTTGCAGACCATGCTAGGTTCTGCCACCATGAATGGTGATACTCTTTCCAGGTGGCATTTGGTATCTACCAGGCTGGATACCACCTACCTTCCCAAAGGAGAAGGTGGCACCTGTGGCCTTCTAGGAGAAGGTGAGTTCAATGCAGTAAGCCATACCAAAGACCTGATTCGTTTGCCAGAGAGAGAGTGGATGATGCTCATCAAATTGTAGGAACCCACCTCTTTTTTTTTTTGTCCTCTTTTTTTCTTTTTTTTTTTACACAATAACCAGCTAATAGCATGTGTGACCTCCTCTCGCTGTGTTCCAGCTTGCTGGACCTTGGCACCAAGCAGTCGCATGAATCACGATGGTGATTTTGCCATAAGGCGGTTCCTGTCGTTATTATCTCCTTGCTGTGTCGATAACGCTTTGGTGGCGATGCTCAGGATTTCCTCGCACTACAGAGCTTTCCTGAAGATCAGGTCTGCGAGCGGTGGAGGAAGTAGCCGTTACGAGATTGCTCCTGGCTGCTGAGAACTGGGTGGCCAACTTCAAATGTACGTGCGACCTGACATGATCCGAAGAGCACGGCAGCAGCTCCTCTTTCCCCTCATCCGCTTTGTCAGTGCGGGTGGGTGGGAACTCCTCTTCTCCTGCAAATGCTCCGAGGACTGAAGCAAGACCAAGCCTGGTTATGGAAAACTGTCAGAGAGTAGGACCCTTGGCGATGGAGATGGTGGGGGAGTTGTCCCATGTCTTGCTTGAAATCCTGAGGAGACAGTAGGAGCATTCATGGCCAGGGAGAAATTCAGGGTCTCACACCCACCCCTCTTGCAGTGCCACAGCGTTGGGACTACAGGCACTATGAGGTCCTTTAATTGAAAGGGAAATTATTTTTTGTTCAATTCATAAATGCTTAGACAAACAATATTGTTATTTAAACTTCCCCCCCGCCCCACATCCTTGTTTGAAGGTAAAAGTTGTGAGTTCTTCTTCCAGCCTTGATATTCTGCTGCTTTTCTCCTGGTACTGGAGCAACTTTCTGAGCTCTTGCGTACAGCAGCTAGCTCCAGGAGTGGTGCTTCCAAGCAGTGGGTAATAAATGATAATTGCATGGTCTATGTTGACCTCGGTGGAGGGCAGGTGAAGAGTTCCAAGATACAGCTGCTTGGCTGCGCTTCTTTGTGTAGAAGGAATAGCGCCCAGCTACCCATGGCCAGCGAGGTGACAAAAATGTACTGTGAGTAGCTCCAAGGGTTGCAGGTGTACCTGAGGCTGGGAACGTGCTGTGTTAGAGGTGGAGCTCCTCGACTACTTGGCCATCCTGCCATTCCTGTCTGAAGTGGAAGCAGATGGCCTCGTTTGGCTTTGTGCTTGCCATGTCTTATCGTGGTGCGCTTTGCATACAAGACAGGACTTGAATTTATTCTGCCTGTCTTCAGCTTCAGAGAGTCGTTGGTTCAGGAAGGGCAAGGCTGCAGTGCAGCTGATGGCCATGCCCTTCTTCTGGGAGGTCTAAGGTAGCTTTCCTGACATGAGGTTGAATTTAAAGAGGAGGGGGTTTGGCAGTGCAGAAGTCTTTCTGCATGTGCTGCAGTGAAAATTGATGATCTAGTGGTCACCTAGAGTAGTTTGCGGTTTGGATGGAGTTATCCAGCATCTTTCACAGGTGCTTTTCCAAAGGTACTTGGTTATTTAGTGCCATTGCTATGCGCAGCACAGGCAGATCAGATGTTTGTGCCCTGGTGGGCAGGACTGACTGTTCAGGAGCAATGAGAATGCAGCAGAGGATGGTTAGAAGTGAATTGGATGGAGATGGGTAAGGGATGGGAGTGGGGCTTGGTGAAGTTCCATTAGTCCACTGTCAAGTTCTGGGCAAGTTGCTGCTCCTCAATGAGAGCGATCCTATTTCTGGAGAAATCAACAGCAAATCTTTATCTTCTGTGTCCAGGTTTCCAATCTTCTGCTTATCTGTTTTGTCCTTATCTACCAAGCATCGCCTGTGCTGCCTGTTTGGAGTGGTTGCCTCTCTGTGCCAAGCAGGCTTTTGCTCTGCCAGACCTGCACACATGCCCACAGCCATTGAGGTCCTAGCATGGATAGTTGCAATTGAAATAAAATAAAAATTCATATGAAAGAGCCCGGAAGGCAAAAAAAACAGTCATGCAGGTGATCTCCAGCCCTTTAGAAGCTGTGTGGCCCCTTGGAATATTCCCCATGGGGTACTGCACTTTGCTGTGGGGGAGAGCATGGTGGTTTCATGGATTTTGTGTTGCCACACGTCTCTTCTTCCCCTGCGTGTCCACCAAAAGGCTTTTCAGATCTTAACATGTGCAGAGAGCCCCATGCAAGGGCCAGGTTCAAGAAGGCTCCTGCCCTGGGAGATGAAGACTGTGGTAGCTCAGGATTTCTGCTGGAGATTTAAGGAGTCTCGCTGGGTTAGGAGCCGTGTACAGTAGGAACAGTCATCAGCCTCATCTTACGTGCGCCTTGTCTCACTGGTTAGGATCGTTTCCCCCCGTGGAAACCATCAAGAATTTCCGTTATTTCCTTTCCTGAGGCTTTGTTTGGGTGGGGATTTCTGGAAGGTATTTCACAGGCAGGTATAATTAAAGAAAGACACGCTTTGCCTGGAGGCTAGACAAGGTTTCTTTAAAGCCAAGCCTTTAGCGTGGTGGCAAAACAGAAACCATTTGTTGCCTGGTCCAATGGAGGGGAGGTCGGGGAAAGGGGGGAGCTAATCAGCTGGGAATCATCCCAGTTAAACGCCACATACTGGGGTTAAGGCCCTTATCCAGCAAATCCTTGAAATATGTGCTTAATTTTAAGTCCCCCTGACTTCAATCTGTTTACTCTTGTGCTTAACTTTAAGCATGTGCCTAAGTGCTCGGCTGGCTGAGAGCCAAGACAAACAGTAGACTTAGGAGCAGATTCACATAAAGTAAATGATTTACTGGACTGAAGTCCCATGGGACAGCGGATGCTATAGCAGCTCTGGGATGATGGAAGGGGAAGGTGCTGCGTGTCCCATCTCCAACAAGTTATTCAGCATCAGGTACCACAGACCTGGGGCTGTGCTTACCTTACAGGGAGCATCCCAATAGTGTAGTCTCTAAATGGGTACCTTAATTTCACTGTCTGTATTTTGCTCTTCTGAAGGCATCGGCCTCACCCGTAGCCTTGTGTATACCACAAACACTGACTTGGAAAAAAAAATATATTTTTTTCGTCTTAATTGAGAGAGAGGAACATTTTAGTGGGGGAAAATAGCCTTGATTTTATCATCAGAAGAGGAAGGAGAGCAGATTATATGACCTGACTAATAAATCTTCATAGGAATTTGTGTGGCTGCATTAACACTTACAACAAAAAGGACTCCTGTATTAGCACAAGCTTTTATAATGGCTTTATCTTCTTCTTTCCTGTTCCAAGCTAATTCCTGAAATCCTTCTTTTAATCCCCCTTTTGCTCATCCAGCCTGGATTTCTTAGAACGGCAAAGGGGTTTTTTCTTTATTTTTAATCTATGAATGACAGCACTTAAAGCTAATAACTGTAGCTGTGGCACGCACGAAAATGAAAAGCCACCATCAGAAAACAAGATCTGTGTTTTTTGAAAACACCACTGCCATGGGTTAAGGGAAATCTGCAGCTGGAACAAATACAGCACTCGTCTAACTTCCTCAATAACTCTGCTGGGGGAGCGGGCAGTTGCCAGACGAAGGAAGCGTGGTTAGCCATCGAGTCTTTGAATGCAGCTCCGTTTCCCCCTCGAATCCATGGAATTTATATTAACCTCCAGCTTTTCTTAGCTGGTGGGAATTTTTTTTTTTTTGTTTGTTCGCATGAGGAAGAGCCTAGCTTTTGTTTCTTAGGTTTGTCAGAGGAGTGGAGGAGACAGTTCTGCTCCTTGCGCAGCGTTCTTGCTGGCAAAAGGCCATGGATGTTAAAGGAATAATTTTTGGCGGTGATAAGGAGAGAAAGGCTGAGGCTGCCAAGCACAGAGACACAGGCGTCTGATGACTTGGTTTTGGGAAGGGCAGGCCTGAGCCATACCGGCTCACCGGGTTTTCTCTGATCCCAGCAGAGATGCAGGCAAGAGGAAGGTCCCATGTGCCTTTAGCATCTTGTACACGGGTGTACTGTGTACAGTGGGCAGAGAGCAATATGCCAGTGGGGATGTCTAAAGCTGCTTTTAGCAAGGTACTTGGCTACCTTATTTAAGGCTGTAGGTAGACGCACAGGAGAGCTACCCAGGTGAGTCTGGAATGTAGCATGGGAGATGTCATTTTGCATCCCAGGGCTGCCGTAAAGTCCCTGCGTGACTTCAAGCCACTGTTGAAGGCATAGCATCTGTAGGATGCTTATGGCTGCAGTGGTGATGGTGGCAGGCAGGGGTCCTGAATAGAGAAGGGAGCCAGCTGAATGGACACGGGGAATGTGCTAGTTGCCAAAATTCCCAACTCTCTTTGGTAGTGAGCAGTTTGACAGCCAATTCCGAGTTGCTCGTCATGAAGTTCATCTGCAGTTTTCCTGTCGTGCCCCTTCCTGCTTGTTGGTCATACCATTCTCGGTGACTGCTATCCCAGACCTTTCCCACTTTCTAGAGCTGAGCCCATTGTGTGGGCACAATCATGCCAACAAGAAGGGCACCAAGGAAAGCAGAAAGGAGCTAAAAAAGGCCTAGTGACTAGGGGCAACGTGACGCAAGACATCCCAGTAAGCAAGGTCTTTGGTGCTGGTCACTTGGCACATGAAAATACCCAGGAGCTGGGTTGGTTTGGTGAATTTTAGTGCTGATTCTTACAGAATTGTAGAATGGTTTAGGTTGGAAAAGACCTTTAAGATCATCGAGTCCAACTGTTAACCCAGCACCACTAAACCATGTCCCTGCATCTTTTAAATACCTCCAGGGCTGATGACTCCACTACCTCCCTGGGCAGCCTGTTCCAATGCTTGACAACACTTTCAGTGAAGAAATTTTTCCTAATACCCAATCAAAAGCTGATCTTCTTTGTCCTCACTTGGGTTTGTTAAAACACCTGGAGGTATGTCCTCTTGGCCAACATGAAATGAGTTTGGAGTTGTCATGGTTGAGGTTCAGCCTTTGCAAGACACGGGAGAGTGGATATGGCTTGTCTTGCTGCTTAGCCTGCAGCACCTTTGGGTAAAAAAAACAGTTTTTCAGGATTATTTTTGGTGGCAATACCAGATCCATTTCCAGATGTCAGATTTGGAGACTGCTGTAAAGCAGCTACAAACATGCTTTTCTTACTCGTCCTCCTTTTACTGTTCAAAGTAGTCCATGGCTCCCAGAGGTCTGCAAAGCACCAGTGAAAAACCACTAGCGTAATTAATATATGATGTGATATGATTGATACTCTGTGGCAAGTGCATGATGTTTTCTGTGCTGGTCCCTGCGTTAAAACCCATTACAGCAGGAGGAATCCTAGTCCTCGATGCATAAAAGGAAAATCCTGGGAGGGAGCAGATGGACACTCAAGAAGCGGTTTCTTCTACCCAGGTACATACTGCCAGCAACCTGGCAAGGAGAAAGTCAAGCCCTTGTATTGCACAGCCCACACTCTTGCAAAGGAGTGGGACTTTTCAAAGGGAAGAATGAGGCTTTTATAGGATGAAATTGGCATTTACACATTGGGGTATTTTCCGAGCTGGGGTGGCTGCAACATGGGATCCTCACTTGCTCTCTCTGGGCTGAGCTAGACTAAGCAGAGACTTCAGAAACGAGGAAAAACATTTCTTTGTGGGATAGTCCTGGGGAAAGTGCATTGGCTGTGTCTTCAGCCAGCTGCAAACAGGAATACCTGTTGTGTGAAAGTTTCCAGCAAAATACGAGGGTCTTAGAGAAGGAAAGGAAGGTGATATTCTGCACAGCTTGCTTCAGCCATGAGGTCTACAAAGAAAAGTCCACTGGTGGACCAAGAAGGGCTACCACCCTCACCCCCCTATTAAAGTTGATGGCATAATTCCCTTTTGCTTTGATGGGGCAGTGCATGGATCACAGTGGTACGGATCATGGCAAAAAATGCTTATTGACTTATTAACTATTGCCTGTGATCTTACGGTGTTGCAAAACTTCATGCACTTGGAAGGTCTCCAGTGGGAAGTGCCAAGGGCTGAGCAGTGAGAAAGTTCTCCTAGAGCCTCTGGATCTGCCCACATTGAAAGAAAAGAGAAGCCACCTCTTGTTTGTAAGGTTATGAAGTTATCACTCTGCAAATAAAGGGTTTCATCACCGTTGGACTGTCCCAGCTCCTGGGAGTTTGCATGAGCTGGAGCTTCTGTGGGCTGAAACCCTGGTCCACCCAAGAGGACGAGATTTGTGGGGGCCTGGTTCTGGGGGATTGTACAAATGCACATGGAAAATACGCAATCTTTTGTTAATGATAAGGGTGAGATGAAAATATACTTGGATACAGCCCTTACCTCTTGCTGAAAGCAATGCTGAGGTTCGAGGTGAGCACACCCGGCCAGGGCAGGCTGTACCAACGCTGGGGATTGCACAGACCTTCAACAGACCCTCCAGCTAAAGGGGTGACCTGGGCTCTGGTCCCAAATTCCCTGATGTCCTATGGGCTCTGTTTATAGATCACCTTATAAATTCATTGGGGAGGTCCCTATTCTGCCTTCCTCGTGATGCTGTCCACCACAACGGCACAATGGGGAGGTGTTGAGGTCCTGCCATCTCACCCGCCTGCTTCATCGCAGCTGGAGAGGCATGGTCAAACGGCACATGGAGGTGTATAAATGGGGAATGCTAAGCTTTGAAGGGGACAAGAGACAGGGAAAACCAGACTGGGGAATGTGAAAAATATAGAGGAAAAGTATACTTTAAAGAAATGCGAGGTCCCAGAGGGACTGAAATAGCTCGAGTTACAAATATTCCCATAGCAACCTCATAACACTCTACATCCCAACTAAAGCAATTCCTCCCTTAGCCCCCAAACTGGCAAAAGCCACAGAAAGTGTAGGAAAAGCTTTTCAGAGCAGCACAGCCCTTTCTCAGAATGAGCTTGGGCTACCTGGGCAGACCGCAAACCAAATACCAGGTGTGGTGCCTCGTGGTCGCAAGTGATGTGGGCAGTATTTATTCCCAGTATTAGCTGAAAAAGGCTCCCTTTTCCAGGGGAAAGCAAACCCAGGTCACCAACGTTGTTTATTTTAATGGTTCTTGGAATATTCTGCATTTAAGGACTCCAAGCAATGGCGTGGTTATATCTATATTTACTGGATAAATGTATTTTTCTATGGATGGGATGCTTTACTGCTGACAGTAAGGTTTGTTTTTAAGCCTGACCGGGGTAGAGGAAATACATACAAATAAACAATAAACCTAAACAACACTAAAATAACATCAGTTAAAACAATCAGAGTTACTTCCACTCACAAAGTATTGTTCCCATTTTGCTATAACATGGGAAAAAACTCCATTTCCTAAGTCAGCTCGTAACTGATTTTGGATTTGCGGATTCTTGTAACAAAAGGGGATTTCTTTTGTCTGTTATTTATACTCTTCCTATGGCACCACATGTCCGTGTCGGTGTGTCTGGAGCACCCTGTTTCAATGCAGCAGCATTTCCAGCCTGTCCCCATCTCGGCAGCTTAGCCAGGGCTTGGTGGCACTGGCTGAGCTTTTCTTCCAGCCCGTCCTGGTTGCACTGCTGTGCATGTGTGTGTTTGCAGAGGCAGTTCTTCCTAGGAGACTTTGTCCTGGATTTTAAAGTTTTATTATCTCTGAATTATGTATAATTCAGGAGCTTAGGGGCCAAGAGTTAAAAATAGACCCTGGAAAACTCGCTGTCAGTAATCAGCAGAAGGCACTGAGGAAGGTTCACTTGGTACATTTCACTTGGGATGCTTTGCCTGATTATTCTAATGCCTTAATTGCATTTGCATCCTGCACCCCGCACGGGGAGTTTCACGCTGGGTTATTCTGCCATTCTGTGTGTCTTTTGTTTCATCCCAGAGCCGGCTGCAGAGGGGTGAAGTGGGACAGCTTAGCTGCTGTCAAGTATTTAATGCCATTTTAAATGCTGTCTTCCCTCTAGCTGGGTGTCTTCTTTCTCTAAGGGTCTAAATGATAGTTCTTTGGGTCATGAGAGGTGTCGTGTAGACCAGCAGTGATGCTCAGCAAGTGGCAGTCCGGGAGGTTACATCCCTGGTGCAACGTGGGAAGGCAGAGCCCTATAGGGAATAGTGCCAGTATTTTTAGTGGTAAATAAAGAGTGGTGTTTAGCTGTGACAGTCCTGATCACCATTACAGCCATCATTCCTCTCTGCTCCCACCCTTTTTTTGGAGAAAGTCACCTTGAAGGTACTCATCGCCAAGGCACGCATGCTGCAGCTGCGCATTCAGTCTTTGCTGGCAATGTGTGATTCATGGTGTGCTCCCCAAAGATGCAGTTCATCAGGAAATCCTCCACACTGGGACATGTCCCAAGAAAAAACTTCCTATGCCTCCTCTTTGAGGCATGTCGCGCCATGCCATGATTCATCGGGGAAGCATGTGCTACTGTCAAGGTCCCATAGAGCATCCATCCTCTGCCATGGGGCTTGCCACATCAGTGGTGGCAAAGCTGGAGGAGTTTTGCTCCATTTCCAGCTGCTGGGTGGCTGGAAACTAAATCCACTTGCCAGCCCTATAGTTTAATTTACCCCTGGCTCCAGTGATTGAGGTGGAAGAAAGCATCCTTGGAGGTTGCCAGGACCCATGTGTGTTGTGTTGGGAGGGTACCGTGTGGGTGAGGAGTGATGGGAGAGCTGCAACCATGAAGTGCTGTAAGGATTTACCTGCCTTTTACCTTGGGTGACGAGTATTTTGTACAGTTGTTGCACTTTCTATTCCATTGATGTTGAGCACCAACTAATTCCTTATTCAGAAGCAACTGTTATTATAAAGGACCTTCCAGGAAAAATGAATAGCTTGCAATTTGAAGGAACAGATTTATCACTTAAATTTTAACAGAGAGGAAATAATTTCCAAGCGGCTTCCTGACATTGTTTGGTATTCTTCCATGGCTTCCAAAGCAGGTCAAGGCTTTGGTTAATGCCTCAGCACTCTCCTTTCAAGAGGTAAAAAATTCCCCTTGTGTAAGAGAAGAGAGTGGGTTGCAGACCAGTGCCATGGGAGTTTCTGGAAGGGGAAGAGGCAACAGCAAGTGGCCTCCAAGGAGATGGCTCTGCTGGAAGTGCCCACAGGACTTAACGTGTGTTGATAAATGGTGGGTAGAGGAGATGGGGATGATGCTACTGGGAAGGTAGTGGTGCCTTTGCTGTGTTTTTCATGTGCAATTGGATGGCTGGGATGGTTGTACTGAGTATGGACCCCTTTGGCACCATGAGTGTGGGACCAGTACAATGGAAGCTGAATATATCTGCAGCTCTGTGCTGTCCCAGGCTTGCCTGCCACAGATAATCCATTCTATAGGCAGATGAAAGCCTTATCGTGGGGTGTTGCAAGTCACTGGGTTGGTTTCTGCAGATAATTTCTGGAACCACAGTATATTTATTTTTTTATGTTCCCTCCAACCTTGGTATTTCTGTTGTTGCCTTTGTGCAGGCAGATGGGTCATCTTCAAGGCTGCCATGAACCCAGCCCCACCTCACCCTTCCCACCTCCCCAGAAAAGAAATCCCACCCTGACCTTTGTGTGCAATAAAACTGAGCGAAACTCCCAGCACCTACCACAGGGCTAATAACCTGTTTGTTCGGTTCAGGCCTTCTGCAACCATTTGTTTAAGATAAGCAAGGGCGGAGATGTTTCTTGAGGGCACAAAAGGCTCTTGAGATGAAGTTCATGCGGACTGATCCTGTGATATGGATCATTTTTTTTTCCTTCTCTCATCACCCCAGCATTGGTTTTTTCCATCAGTCCAGTTGCTTTTCTCAACCTTTTGTTCACTCACAGGGTTTCAGTGTTGCTGTGTCCTATTCAGGCATCTTCGCCTGCTTGACCGTCATGGGCTGGGAGTGTTTCTGCTGCATGGGAACATCTATGGAAGAGGCTGAATGAATGGGTATGAATGAAGACAGTCAGTGGGGTGAGGTTTCACATCAGAAAGTCAGGCTGCATTATACGTGAAGACCATGGGGGTGAAGCAATGAACCCAATTAGCTCCCATATGAACTCTCATAGCCCCTGGAGTCTTTGTGGAACACCCATGAATTTGGCCACCCCAGACAACACTTGCACTTGAGAAGCGCAGAGGCAGAGGAGAAGGAGAGGGGGTGCAGGTTGGTCCCAACTAGAACCATCCCTTTCGTAAGGCAGTGGTTGTCAGATGCCCAAGGAGTCCCTGGGATTTGCTGCCTACGGGTGGTCACAGAAGGACCAGCAGCAGCAAAAACCTCTGCCTTGTTTCTGCTTATCTCCTGGTGATTTGCCATGTGATTTACTATCCCCAGTAAAAGAGGCAAAGCTGGTGCTGTCCTCCAGCTTCTTCAGCTGATGCGGCTGCAGAGGAGGCATGAGAAAAACGATAGCAAAGCTTCTGCTCCTAACAGGATAGCTCTAAAACCAGCATTTCCCTCCTCTGGTCCTGCCCCTCTTCTTCATGTCCCTCCCCAGCCAGAACCCTGCAGGTTACAGGACTGAGATGTGGGGTGGGATGGCTCAGGAGAAGGACATTGCTGGGGAGGGGCAGGTATCAGCTGGGGGGAGGGGTGGAGGCTCTTGCATTGCTGCAGATTGCCAACAAGATTTTGAAAGCTTTTTCTTTGTTCTTTCATTAAACTTTGATGTAAATGGGTCTGGGGCAGTGGAGAGGCAGCTGCCGGCTTTCTGGATTCCCACGGGCAGGTGGACGGGGTTGAGGGTTGGGCAGATACCTTCATGAGAAGAGGAGTGCACGTGGGCATCAGACCTGCACCCCTCCGCTGTCTGCAGCAACTTCAGTAGATGACAGATTTCCCTTGGCATGTGCTAGCTGGCCATATGACAGTCACCTAAGCTTGCCAGACATCACCTTCCCTTCTCCAAGAGCAGCTTTCCCTGAAACATTGAAAAATGAACACGCACATCACAACATAGCTGCTCTCTAGGGGACTGGCCTGGAGCGCAGACCAGTCCTGAGCGCCCCTTCTTTGCCAGAGCTGTTGGCCTTTCTTGTTAGAGTGTGCATGTTTATGATTTAAACTTGACTTACACATTACATGCGTTAGAAGTCCCATGGGCATCTCAGGTTCTGCTCCGAGCTTCCCATCATGTAAACCACAGAGTATTTAGCTCCAAAATTGAAAATGACCCCTGTTAGTGATTCTTCCTGAGACCATGGGCTCCTTGTTCTTTGCTTTTCCCACACCCCTTACTTCCAGATCCAGCAGCACTGAAATGTTGGTTTATTATGTTCTCCTCGAGCCACCTGTGAATAAATTGCAAAATAAAACTGGTATGGGAGAGAGGTCAAATGTGATTTTGCTGCCCACTGAGAAATTGCAAACCTGCCTATGAAAACCATGAGCACCTGGGCTTGATGGTGTCTTCTGGCCCTAGCAGGAGCAAAAACCATCCCTCTTGTATAGGTCTTGTAGACACATTGCAGAACAGAGGGTGGTCTTCTGCCTTGCAAGACATTTCCCTTTAGGAAATTCAGGAATTTCAGCTTCCTATAGAGCGTGTCCGCTGAAAGGTGGAAGAGCTGCATTTCAGATCCACGTTGTCCTCAGCAAGCCAGCTCTACTGAAGGCACTTCCACTACTGTCCTGCATGACCCATGGTGGGGAGCAGCCTTCAGACAAGCCCAAGAGCCACGTCATCAAGGCGCTCACCGTGCCCTTGGGACTCTGGTCCGTCCCCACCCACCTAGCACCCTCGGTCTTCTTGCAGCCGCTCCACCCTTCTTGAAAGTTGCTGATATTTCCTTTTACATCAGCCTGCTGCACAAAAGAAGTCGACTTTTCTCCCTTCCAAATTTAGCTCTGTTTAGGCACCAAAATAGACCAGAGTAGGGATCGGTGACTGTTTTTTTCCAAAACATTGTCTCATGACTAGGACTAAGGAAGAGAACTGCTCAGCTGGAGAAGTGAGATGCTTGATTTTCCTAATGGGGGCATGAAGTTCTCCTTTGTTCAGACATGGGCAGTGTCCAGGAGTACTCCTTGGATTAGGAGCCTTATTGCCATGTCATTAATCCGTCTCTCACCCCTGTGCTGTCTGCTGCTGGTGGGCAGAGGTCTGAGGAAGCACAGGGATGCTCTGCAAAGAGGTCCTGCAGCAATGCACCACCATACATATGGATTCTAGTTGGAAAGAGCAGAAAAGCAGCTCCTGAGACTTTAGTGAAGGTTTCGCATTGAGGAAATCTGTGCTTTAGGTCCTTGTGTTCTGCAGAGAGAGTTTCGTTTTTCCAGGGTAGTTGTATTTGCACACGTGTCTGCAAAGCAGCTTGAATTCTTAAAAATACCCCAAGCTTTAGCCTGCTGTGGTAGGGCAACGTTTGGAAACGGCCTCACAGAGTATTGTACTATTTTTAGCCTGATTTCCTAAACTAGCGTGGCTGATGTGATTGGGCTGTGTGTGTCTGCTCCCTCCCTTCCTTTTCTCACTCGGTTTGGTACCCATTGGCCAATTTCAAGCAAATTTTCAGAGGAACAGAGATCTTAGAGATATTATGCTCCTCCTGTGCATTCCATGAAGATAAGTGATTGGGAACATAAGCAATGAGGAAGACTCAAACCACAGCCCTCAGCAATGAAGATTCAGTATGATTCTAAGCTATGAGACATCAAAGATGCCACACAGAACTAACCATGAGGTGTTTGGCTGCAGGAGCCCAGGTCAGACCTGGTGATAACTTTACCACAGCCCCAGGAGAGCAGGTTGCCAGCTTTCCCTACTCCCAAACTACCTCTTATTAGTCAAAGATGGGCTCTGTTTGAGTGGTGAGGCGAGATCTAGGGAGCATGAGGAGAGCTTTTTCTGGTGCTGGATGCAGGGGTGTGAGCGGAGGCCTGCAGAACAACAGGACAACGCGCATCGCTGAGAAGATCCTGGCTGGATGAGCAGATGTGCAAGAAAGCTAAGGCAACTTCACGTAACGATAGCTCCTGTACCATTGCTGTACGGGATCATGTAGGATGCTGCGGCCAGTGTGGCACCTCTGGGTGTTAAGGATGTTTCAGTGGGAGAGAAAGATCACTTGGTCACTGAGAGCGGGTACTACTCTGGAATGTGCTTTCTAATGCCTGTGCTAAACCGTATGATCGCAGCGTATCCAGTTTTCTCTGGAAGAGTGAAAAGTGAAGAGGAAAGTTAGAAGGGAAACTACCTTCTCAGGAAGCACACTTCAAGACTGCAGCCAAAACAAAGGTCAAATGGGGACATGCAAGCCAGCAGCAGGACTTCCCCAAGGGCTTGATGAGTTCATTGCTTGAAGTCTCCAAGAGCAAAGGGTTCCCAAGCGGAAAGCTCCAGCTGCCGTGGGAGCTGCAGAGTTGCTGCAGTGGCAGTTAGTCCAGGCTCTTTGCAGATGGCCAAGGTGGATGGTCACAATAAACCATGTTGGTCTTGGGCTTGAGGATTCTTTCTCCAGTCTGCAAGCCTAAATTCATTACCATCCCCAACAACCTTTCTCCTCCATTACCACTTCCACCAAAGGAACTCAAAATAATATTATCTCAGTAACTGCTACTAAAATTAACTGTCATTTTTAAGGCTTTTCATGCACAGAGAGAGGGACTGTTTTTTTGAAGTTGGTGTGTTATGTTGTCATGCCAATGTGGCAAAGCTGCTGCTCGATGAAACACATTCCCACCCAGCCCTTGCCCTGGCCCAGGCTGCTCCCTCGTGGCCCCTTGCGCGTGGTGATTCACCAGCAGTGGCTGGAGCTCTGAGGCTGATAGATTGCAATGGAAATAAAAGGAGTGACTTTTACAGGGCTTTTATTGCCAGTCGGGGAAGTACAATACTGCATAAATAAAATTTATTATGGTTATGACGGCGCTGTGGTCCCTGGAAAATAAATAATACTTTGCACTTACATAATGCCTTTCATCCAGGAACCTCAGAGCACTTTGCTGACAATAACGAAGCCTCACAATGCCCACAGTAGGATGGTAAATACAGCATCCCTCTTATCAGATGAAGATACAAGCGAGGGAGTTGGCACCTTCAGTAGAGGCAGGACAAGGTAGCAGCTTGAGTTACATGGAGATCTTCCACTGGCTTGGCTTGGGAAAATCATTGAACATCCTTGTCATCTCAGTGGTTTCCAGTAAGGTGTATGCCACCCATCCCTTCCGCAGGGGTGGCAGGGGTTGACTGGCTTGCAGTGGGCAGGGTCAGTGAGGTGCCCATGGTGTGGCTGTAGTCTTGCCAATGGCATGGGGGCATAGCCTCAACGGACGTGCCAGCTGTGGCTTGTGGTGGCTTTCTCCAGTATCCTCAAAACGGTGCTGAGCATCACCCCTTTACAGACATTTTTACGGCTAGGTTTTAAATAAATATATAAATACAAAGGAAACGACCCAGTGAAAGTGGCTGGTTTAGGTGCACCGGTATCAGCAGTGTCATGTGTGAAGTGGGTGAATTCCCTGTAGATGGTATACATTGGGATCTATCCATACGTGGTCCGGTTATTTGCCCTGTGTGGTTTCTCCCATATAGAAATTGCAGATAACTTAATTCCCTGCTCATTGCAATGGCCCTGAGGGGATACAACAAGTCTGTGGATTTCCAGACCTGCTTCGATAGGGTCTGAGATGTTGTAAGGACATTTGGATAGGAACTGTTTCTTTTATCATGCTCACCTGTCGGGTGTACAACTCTGTCTCGCTGTGACCCCTTCCATATTGATGCCTCCTGTATCTTGAAGCTGATCGCTGCTTTTCTCTCTGTTTTACAGGGTTACCATCCATTGCCTCATGAAGCTGAAATCGCACACACCAAAAAGCTGTTCAGAAGGAGGAGAAACGACCGGAGGTAGGTGAAATCTCTTTGATTTTTTTTTTATTATTTTCTCTTCTATCATTGCATATTTTCCCCCACTGTGTTAGGGAGTGTCTTTGGACAATACTGCTGTTTAGCAGCTGCCACCGTTGGGTTAATGCATAAACTTTTATTTGAGCTCTAACATGCGGAAAATGCGGTGTGTCCATGCCCCTGGTTTGTCTTTTAGATCCAGGATATGTCCTGTATTGCTCCAGGAGTATCTTAAGGACCTCCTCTTCTCCTTACACTTATTCCAGCATAGCCAGATTGCCCGACTTGTATTAGAAGAGGCAGCTGGCAACGTATTATCTGCAAAAGCTTTGAATCCTTGTGACTTGCTTCCTCTCTTTCTGTTGGAAAGCAAAATCTGCTGACTTTCAGGGTCACCTGCAATCGTACCAGTTGAGAGGGGTTCGCAGCAAGCCTTGGATGCCTGTCTGCACAAAGGAGGGGATGTGCGAAATAGGCAGCTGCATTCCTGTGGCATTGGTGATTTCAATCCGTTGAGTTAATTTAATTGGGTCAATTGGATATTTAATTGTCTAAATTGCATATTTAATTATACGAGGGCATCTAGAGTCCTTGATAGGAATCGTGACTGTGGTTAAATGTGAAAATAAGTGGGGAATAAGGGAGTTAGTTGTACATACAGCTTTATTTCTGCTAACGTGTTCTGCTGCGGCTGAGACAACCGGAGCAGTAAAGCATTTCTAAAACCAGGAGTTTGCAAGGTTAATGTGATTAAATAGGAGAAAAAGTGGCCAATGTTTTCTCCTAGAATGCGTTGAAATCTGTGTCTGAGCTGTGATGCCTCACAGGGGGATTTCTGGGGAAGTCCTACAGACACCTGTAGTAGGAGTTGGAGCATGTCCTCAAATCTCCCCATCACTTCTCAACTCATGAACAGCCATGATGCAATTAAGTCTGTGTGTGGTTCGGTTTTCCCAAATTTTACCAAGAGACCAAAAAACAGCTGAAAAGAGTTTGCTCAGGTGTCCTAGAAACATTCTTCTATGGACAGAGTGGTTCAGCAGCAGCAGACTCCATTTTCTCTCCTCTTTGGGCCTCCCTCCTTTTTTCCTGTATGCAATTTAAGAGGCAATTTAGGGTTGTGGTTTATGGGGAGGGGGGAGTGGGCAGGGGTAGGGAACAAACACAAAAGGTCCTGTTTCGGCTGGGTTGCAGCCCTGGGATCACGAAGACATGGTTAAAACCAAGCAGAAGTCTGTTTGTGTTGCAGGAGCAAGTTGGGTGGGCTTCCTTGCAGCACTGGGCTGGGCTCCCCAAGAAATAGTGGTGGAGGATGGAGTATCCAGTTCCCATCCTGGCTCACCAAGCAGGTCTTGCTCTGCCATCCAAAGGCTGCGTGATGCTGCAGGAGAGGAGGCCTGCACACCCAAGGGGTCTCCTACCTGAAGCTGCATGCCCAAAGCTGTGCTGAACCAGAGCCGTAGAACTGCGTGTTGGTTGTTCCCTCCTGTATAAAAAAACCAAGGGATCACAGACGTGTGTTTCTATTTCTTTTTCTTTCTGATCCCTTTAGATAAACCATCAGCAGACAGAAGCATTCAGCCCCCCAGGGCATCCCTGCCTCCTGCACAGATGGCAAGGAGAGATAGCAAAAGAAACTGCCTTGGGCTGGGGATGGGAGATAGAGGGGTGAGATACAGCCCAGACCAAGTAGCACTGGGATAATATCCCAGGAGGAGAGACAGAAGCCTTAAAACCCAGTTGATAAGACATCATACAGGAGGAGACATGGGGCCATTTCAGCTCTAAGCAGTCATGAATGAAATAAAATGGAAAGAGCAGAAGGTATGCAGTCCTGCCCAAGTCCTCTGCGGACATCCATGGTTGTGTCAAAGCTTAGACAGAAAAAACATTCATTTTAATTGCAAAAAGCTAAGAAGTCCAGGTGGAGGGAGCTGGAGTAAAACAACAGTCTTTTAAATAATAGTTTAAGCAGAAAAGGCATGGTTCCATCCCCTAGACTTCAGCTGGGGACCTCAGCACCCCCCTTCTCCCTGCACCATATGGTTTGATGTGGGGAGGTGTCAGGGTCCCCTTTTCACTGTGGTGCGTTTGGGACTAGGAGGGTAGTTTTGGTCCTTCTGGTGCCACTTTAGATGCCCCCAGAGAGCACTGACTCCTTAAAATCGATTTCTAGCAGTAAGTGAGGTCTCAGAATACTTAATTTATGAGAAAAGCATGGTAGAAATATGGGGAAAAAAGGGAATAGGAAAAAACCTCAGACTGTATTGGAGCACAAACAGATTACAAAGCTGTTCACGCTTTATTGCAGTGCTATTACCTTAATGCCCCAGGCATCATTCTAGGGGAGAAAAGCTTCATTTCAGAGCTGGTGGACCTACACAGGTGATATAAACATCCCTCAGGATGTTATTTTATGGCCCACAAAACAGTTGGGAGTTACAGGCTTTTTGTTTTAAACCTCATCTGGATACAGACAGACTCAAAATTGCAAGACCATGGACATCAGAGGCAGCAAGGCTTGGGAGAGGCTGAACAGGGCTGTTTGGTGGTGCGTGGGTTGAGAGTGAAGTTAGGAAGCAGCTCTGGATGCCTGGACACAAGGGAAGAAGAGCTAGTTTTAGAAAGGGGCTGGTAGCAGCCAAGGGTGGGAGTAGGGTTGACATGCAATGGAGCAAGAAAGAAAGAGGTTGTCCTGCTCTGTTGGTTAGAAGCAGGTGTGACCCCAAAGCCTTGGCGCAGTTGAGTCTGGTTTTCATTGGGCAGCTTTTCCCTTTCTCCTGAAGGTGATGAGCACTTGGCACCAAGCAGCACCCCAGACCCCACGAGCGATGACTGTACATGGTGCACCAGCTCTCCCTGCCCAGGACCTGCCTCATCTGAGGATGACACATCCCGGGTGACCATGGTGGGCATCCTCCTGCCATGTGCAGCGGTCCCTGCTCGCAAGTGGAGCTCAAGGAGTCAACCCCCAGACTGACACGATACGCAGGTCCAGCTGGCCTTGCCTGGCTGTAGCTGACCTTCAGGCTGGCTGGCACTTTATATAACACAGCTATTATAAAAGAGCTGATAAAGCACATTGATACCCAGAATTTTTTTTTTTCCTATTTTTTTCCAGCTGGTCTTATAAATGGTACCGGTTCCCCCCAAAGCACTTGCAGGCTCCTCTCTCCTCCCTGACGGTGACATTCGGAAGGGGCCACGTCTTGGGCTAACGAAGCACCTTTTGTTTCTCATGCGAAATGACACTGATGTCTGGCCGTGCTATAAATAGCACCCGTCCCCGCTTCCTTCCCATCACCTTTCCTCGGGAAATGCTGTCACTGCGTTGCGGAGGAGTGTGGCTCACCTACCCTGAGGTCTCTGCTGTGCACCTTTCACTCCCCTGGGGAGAAGCAACCCTATGGGAATGTAACCATAGCTGTCTCCTGGTATATATGATACAGTTTTACTTCCCATGAGTCATTTTTTTGTGGGATGCATGCTTCTTTTGTTGCATAAGATAAATACGAAGAGCGAATTAGAGGGGTCATTAAACAGGCTGTGACTTTCCCAGTTAAGGACCACTTGTGTGTCTGTTGGACACATTTTTGATAACAGCAATCAATATCAGAGCCAGATTTGGTGGAGGGTGTATTTGCACAAGGTGTTTTAAAAGCCTACAGAAGGTGGTGAGGTCCGCAAAGAGCTTCTAATCAGGGCAGGAGACCAGGGAAAGGTCTTGCTCTCCCCACCTCACCTGGAGAAATCCTGTACCCAATGTTTTCTCTGTTGGTTTAGACACACAAGGTGTAACTGCTGCCTCTTGATGAGGGTGATGGAGGGCATCACCGCTTGATGGGATCATTGAAAGCGAGCAGCAGAGGCAAGTTTTTTCATAGATGTTCCATGTGAGCAAGTGTTGAACACCAATGAGGGTTTTGTTGTTCCAAACACTAATCCGCTGTTTGCTGCCACACAAGACCCACCCTACCTAGATATCACCCAAGGCAACTTGGTTTGACTTCCCATAGGCAGCCACCTCTAGGAAAGAAGGAACCTTCCCTGGGCAGTGGCAGGACCTCTCCTGCCCTTCTCTCCTGCAAGCATTTGAGTGAAAAAAAATACTCTGGTATATGGGGCATAAAAGACCCATTTTTCAAGTCCTCTGCTCCAGCCCTTCTCAATCCAATGCCTCTCTGCTAGTGGACTACAAGCTGTGCTGGGATGTGGTCTCCTTGGGCAGGTGGGCTCTGAGTTTGGCCCCTTGTTTTTCAACAGGTTCTTGAAAACGCCATTTCTTAAGTATCTATTGAAGCATTGCAAGTCAACTTGGTGCCGCACAGGGTTTCTGCAGTTCTCATGGCATCCTGGTATGATGTGTTTCGGGATGGAGGGTCTGGCTGGCCAAATCCCGTAGCCTAGAAATGTATGCACAGAGGCTTGCACCTGCCTTGTAGGAGTGATAAAAGTTTTCAATCTAGATAGGATTTACAAGGAATATATGGAGTTGCAGTGGGTTAAGACAGGCAAGTTTGTACTTACTTCTTGGTCTTCTGGTTAGCAGAGTACTGAAATTGTTCTGCGTCACCTAAGGAAGGGGACAGTTTTGCTGAGGACTGGGATAAGGTTTCTGGAGAAGTCTTAAAAAGTTTGTGCCATTGTAATCTCATCAATTCAATCACATCTTGTTGGATACAAAAGTCAAATTAGGCTGAATACCTTACCAAAAGGAAATCTTTATGTGTGCTTAGCTGCTGGCTGGTATCTCATGGGGCTTTTGGTGGTCAGTCTATGGGCAAGGACAGGAGAGGATGACAGAGGGAAACGCAGCCCCATGTCTTGGAGAGGATGGAGTAAAATCCTAAGAGTTATCCAATCCCCTCTCTCCGAAAGACATCTGAATTCCTTTCTTCAGCAGAAAAGGTGTGGATCCCTTGTGCTTCCTCCGTGTGGGGCTGGCGTGTCTCCAGGCTTTGGGATGACCAGAGTCACGAGGGGTTGCTCTGTCTGTCCCATCCAGGGCTGTTGGGGACCACAGCCAGCCTCAGGTGAAGGAACATCACCCTTACCTGTGGCTCAGCTTCATGTCACCTCCCCCTGTTACATGGAGGTTTAAGAGGGGTGTTTCTGCGCCTGGGAAACCCATCCTTTACAAAGCCCCTAGGTGGGGATAAGGGGCTTGAGCAGAAGACTGTGTAGGTCCTCCTGGCTCATACACGGAGAGAAGGAGTGGGAGCAAAGAGGCTCGTGTGCTTTCCCCATCTCCCTTGAGCATGCCCCAAATACTTATGGCTTTTGACAACAGGATTACAGAAATGTCCCCAAGTTTTCTCTTGTGTTGTCCCAGTTTGCTTCCTACCGTTCGCTTGGCTTTACACTTAAATGATCAGGAAAAAACAGTCTGACTTTTTGTGTGTGTGTGTGTGTGTGTTGTTTTCTGGTTTTAATTAGATTCAGAGCTGGGGGAGGCAGAAATATCCTCCTTCCCTGGAGAGCCCCGGGTGGCTGTCAGGGACGGTTTCCTCTTCCTGAAGCAGGAGGGTTGTGTAAGCACCGCTGACCCCTCCTGCCTGCGCCCACGCTGGAAACGGGGTTAGCTGGGGTGAGTGCACGGGGGCAGGCACCCCTGTCCTGACTCCCCAGCCAGAATCCATGTTGCTGAGAGACCTCCTGGGGCTCGTCCTAGCCCATCCACGTGGCCCCAGCCAGGGTCTCGCACAGAGGCGAGCGTGGTCTTGCATAGGGATGGCCCAAAGGATGGTCACGGCGGGCTCGGGGCCAGGCAGGGAACATCCCAGATCCGCCAGCGGCTCCACCAAGGAGCGTAGGCAAGCTGTGATATATTTCTTTTCCCATTATATTTGATTTTACAGACCCTCAGGGACACTCAACCACCTACAGTGATTAGTTCAACTGATTAAGCTGCTTTTCCTCTTGTGGCAATCTCCTTTTGTGAAGGGTTTTCAATAGGCACGCTGCTCAGGACATTGTTCCTGTACAATTTCCTTTCAAAACACCATAAAGGGCACTCTACCACTTCACCCTGTCATAAAACATCACAGGAGTCAGCTTTGCCCAGCTTGCTCCTTCAAGGGCAAGATCTCCTCGTTCAGGGAGAAGGTATGGGGTCAAGGTGGGAGTTGCAGCACTGCATGATGCTGGAGTGAGATGGAGCCATTAGCAAGGGGGATTTGAGATGAGATGAGACACAAAGCAACAATTTTCTGCTTTTTTTTTTCCATCTTTTTTGCTGC
Source organism: Ibycter americanus (assembly GCA_035590275.1). NCBI lineage: Eukaryota > Metazoa > Chordata > Aves > Falconiformes > Falconidae > Ibycter > Ibycter americanus. Next base: position 3,569,032 of record JAVJGI010000057.1, on the reverse strand, counting down.
TTGTTAATACGAGGATCCAGGGTCACCCAGGGAAGTGAAGGATAAAATAAACTTGAAAGCCCAGAGAAGGAAATGCTGGTTTGTACACGTTGGCTGGTTCAGCCTTGCCTGGCAGAGGCTGGGAGCGGATGCGGATGCTCTTGAGGTACCCAGGAGTAAACAGCGCAGGGGGAGAAGGGCTATTTCTGCTGAAGAAACACGCCGCTGTGAGCAACAAGCAGATAAAACTGGCCATTTAATTAAGACTGGAAGTCAGAGGAGTGTCTGCCTTGATTGCCACCAAGGGAGTAACAGATGTAGGGAACTGCAAGGGGTTGCAGTGGCACAAGGTCCTTCCTCCCTGTGTTTGTAGTTACTACCGTACCCTCTCATGAGGCTGTTGGGTAGGTCCGTACGAAGACCTGGTGTCATTGGGACCTGGTTTGTCCATCCGCTGCTTTTTGGGCAAAGTGGTGATGGAGCAGGGCAGAGATGGTATCAGGAAGAGTCAAGCAGGAGCCCCTTTGACCCACAGAGCCGTGCTGGCCAGACAGACTGGCATCGCCTGGCCCCACTGCCCTTCCTTCCAGGCGTCGAGGAGAAGGTTCTGCCAGGGGTCACGGTGCTGGGACCCCGCTGCCAGGAGGAGGTTGTTGAGAACAAAGCCTGCACCAGGCTGCCCGTTGAAGGAGCAGTCGCTGAATGATCAAAAAGCCACCTCCTGATGACCCATGGGCATCCGGCTGGGGGTGACTCAGCCACGGGTGGAGCTGCAGGGCGGCGCTGCAGCTTCTTGTGGAGAGGGACCTCTTGGAGCTGAGATCTGGAGGTGGTTTGGCTCCATCAAGACCCCTCACTGCCTCTGGGCTCAGTGAATGTCATGGGGCTATACAGTCCAACACTGTCCCTGTGCAGTTATCCCAGCCCTGGTACCTACCAGACACAGATGATCAAATCATAGAATCATACAATGGTTTGGGTTGGAAGGGGTCTTTAAAGATCATCTAGCTCCATCTCTCTGCCATGAGTAGGGCCACCTCCCACCAGACCAGGTGGCTCCAAGCCCCGTCCAACCTGGCCTTGGGCACTGCCAGGGATGGGGCACCCACAGCTGCTCTGGGCAAGCTGTGCCAGTGCCTCGCCACGCTCACAGTGAAGAAGTTCTTCCTAACATCAAATCTAAATCTACTCTTTTTTTAGTTTAAAACCATTACACCTGGTCCTATCACTACAGGCCTTACTAAAAAGTTTGTCCCCACCTTTCTTCTAAGCCCCCTTTAGGTACTGAAAGGCCACAATACGGTCTCCCCGGAGCTTTCTCTTCTCCAGGCTGGACAACCCCAGCTCTCCCAGCCTGTCCTCACAGCAGAGGTGTCCCAGCCTCTGATCATCTCCATGGCCTCCTCTGGACTCACTCCCACAGGTCCATGGCCTCCCTGTGCTGAGGACCCCAGAACTCGACGCAGCACTGCAGGGGGGGTCTCACCAGAGTGGAGCAGAGGGGCAGAACCCCCTCCCTCGCCCTGCTGGCCACACTGCCGGTGATGCAGCCCAGGATACCCAGTTGGCTTTCTGGGCTGTGAGCGTACATTGCCGGGTCATGTTGAGCTTCTCGTCCACCAACACCCCCAAGTCCATCTCCTCGGGGCCGCTCTCAATCCATTCTCCACCCAGCCGTATTGATACAGGGGGTTGCCCTGACCCAGGTGCAGAATAGCTCTGGAGGAGCCATCTGAGGTTCAGCCAGGTTTATATCTAGCATCAGTCCTGGGCTGGCTCATCTAAGAGTGATTTGCCTGCCCCAGCACCATCACCAGAGCTGCACGTGTAGGGTCTTCCCATTAGCAGAGCCGTCCATGTGAAACACCAGTAGCACTAAGGTGGAGCCGCTGGTATTTAGCATCCATCGGGGAGTTTGTTTTGCCTGTCACCCATGTCTCAAGCTGTGGCGGGGTGACTAGAGGTTTTCTACCCAGCTGCTCTTGTTTCTGCTGTTGTGATCAGCGCGAAGCCCTTATGCACTTGAGGGTGTCAGTGAAAATATGCCCAGCCGTGAGTCACCCCTGGAGGCAGACAGTGCAGCTGCGATCCTGCCGGCAAAGCACACCACGAAAGGTGATGCCGTAGTTACAGCTCCTTTCCTGATGCTAGCAACAACTAAAAGGATTTTGCATTTCATGTGATGCGGGGAAAACGTACTTCTGTAAATATCAGAGCGCTGCGTGGGCTCGAGATTAATGTAAAGAGGAAGATAAACCTTTGTGAGTTCAACGGGACACGCTGCACATGAGCAGGACTTCAAGAGATGCGTATCCATTACTGTTCTCTGTGTCTGCTCCGTTCTCCTTGTGTGCCTAGCTAAAGGCATGGTGCAGAAGGGTTAAAAGATACTCATCTAAGCAAATTTAATCCTTTCCTTTCATTGTTCCTTTTTTTTAATGCCAGGAGGCAGTGGCAGGAGAGAGCCGGGTGCGTTTCCCAGCTGCAGGGTTGCCACCTCTCTGTTGAGAGCTGCTTTTTCATTACATAAAAACTCTGCAACACAAGACTTTTTATTCCCTTTTTTTTTTTCTTTTTTTTTTTTAACGATCTTGGCGACTGAGGTGACCCCTGTCCTGCAGACTAAATTTAACCTGAATTGCCAAGCTGCCACTAGACTTTATGGCATCGGGAGGCTTTTGCAGGTTGTTTTTCTCCATCTCTGCAGCTGATTGAAAGACTTTATGTACCACCGGCAAAACAAGTTACGGTTATGAAACCTCTCAATAGAAATGTAATGGCCCGCTGGATAAGCTCAGGGTCTTATGATGTTTGTGAAAGCAAAATAATTGCTCCAGCAAAAAATCCAGGGGAACTTCGGTGTGTCGCTGTGGTGGAGGGACACCTGATTTCATCAAAACTCAATATTTATTAGGTGGCTTGTTCCTGTGCAGCAGCAGGGGCTGGTCTGGAGGACAGCGAGGTGTTGATGCTGACAGCTCTTCACTCCTTTTCCGAGGCTGCCCATTCTTGTGGGTGTTCGGGAACGGGGAGCAGGAGCTCCTGGTGACTGCATAGCTGGTGAGAAGGTTAGCAAAGCAACTGCTCTTGTGTCCCAGGCCTTGCGGGGGGAACATGGGAGATCTCACTTCAGTTCTCACCTTTCTCAGAGGCTTCTGGGCTTCACCTCTGTGATCACAGGTGCTATTCCAGATGCCCTAGCATGTCAGGAATTCCATGCAAGGAGCTAGCAGCCACCACACCTTGTGAAACCTGCACCACAATGGAGTGGGACCCAGACAAGATGCCATAAAGCATCTCCAGTGACACCACCATCTGAATCCCACTGCATGTCTCCATAACTACGTTGATTGTATATGAACTGGGTGCCCAGTGTTCCCGTTATGCTCAGAGGGGATGCAGTCAGTGGGGCTTGGAGGATGGTTCACCTCAGCACGAAGCAGGCATTTGGCCAGGTGATTCCCTCCCCAGTCTCTACCCCCTATAATTGGAGTTTAGATCCCCACCTCACATTTGGCCTCTGACATCGCAGACACCTAAAACTAAGCAAACTGAACCCACCCTCTGCATGATGCTGTGTAACCCCCTCTCCACGCCTATGTTCTCCATGCATTAAATGCATTTTGCTGCTGTAAGCTGTTGGGGGAAGTTGTTCTGTATGCTAAGCATGTATGAACAGGGCCTGAGGGTCTCCACCGTGGCACTCTAGTAGAAGTTCCGTGCAAGGCTGAACTTTGTGAGCAGCCCTACGATAATCCGGTGCTGTGTGGAGGGAGGATTCCCCTTCCCCTGGGACAAGGTGGGAATTCTCAAAGGTGGCAATCACAACTGCTTGGAGAGCCCTGGGAAGCTTCTCGCTGAGACTTTATGGCCCCCACATCAGAAAAATTAGTCTGAGCATCTTATGAGAACAGGTTTCCTTGCTTTATTTTGCCTTCCCATGTTGACCAGAACCAAGGAAGTATGAAAAACAAAGAACTGTGGGAGGAGTTGAGCCAAAACACCTCATGCCAGAGGAAGCCCTGGGACAGGGGTTTGTTTCTGGGCTCTCTTCAGCAAGAACAAAGACTTGAGACTGGGCATCCCGTTCTCTCCCATCTCATAGAGGGGAAATCTCTTCCCAGCCAAGGAAGGCAAGGGTTTCCACCGAAACATTTTCACACTTGCAGAGAATGCCACCTTGGCACTTCTTGAGAAGCTTTAGGGGCAGCAATCTCCACTTCAGACTATGCTTGCTGTAAGTATTTCTGGTGTCTGAAGAAAATGTGCTTGTGTCTGTGCATGGAAGATGCACATGGCTGATGAGGTCCCTCACCCGCATTTAGCTCAACCCCTTGTTGAGGCTGCCTGGCTTCGGTGGCTAGAGTGAGCCCCCCTTACCCATCAGCTGGGTAGATAGACCCTACTGAGGTCTACCAGCTGAGCTGGCTTGGTGCTGCTAATGAGCAGGAGGTGACACCAGTCACTGACATTTCAGCAGCCTGGGTGAAGTGTGTAGTAGGGGTTTTTTGCCCTTGGTTTTTCATAAACAGGTGTCAACAGAAATGTCATCATCACAGGTGGGAGGGTTTAGCCCTGAGCCCCTTATAGGCATTGCCAACTCCTGCTGCAGCCCTGAACTTGTTTTCACTTCAATTAGCAATTTGCACCTTCTTCTAGAAGGTTCCTTCTAGGAAGGAGTGGTGGGTGGATGCCCAGTGGGGAGATCTGGTATGTCCTGGCTGCGCTGAAGGGGTCTGCGAAGATGGTGGTATCACAGGATGTGTGTGGTAGTGGTGGTTTTGGCATTTGTATTTCAAACAAAACATGAGCTGACGCAAACCCTTTGGCTTGAGTGGGATTTTGGGAATTGGTTGATGAGCTGTAGGGTCCTGAGCTCTGCCTAAGCTGTGTTGTGGATATATATGTGCTGCCTTGGATTTGGTCCTAAATGTTGAGAGAGAAGAAATATATATGCCTAGGTGTGTCACGGGAGGATCAGGAGTGAAGCACAAGTAGTGTGGCTTGTAGTCCTATGTGTGAATTCTAAAGCTATTTTCCAGTTTGCATTTAAAGAATGATATTACTTTATGTGAAAATCTGCTATTCTGCATTCATTATTATCTGATTCTGAGTTCTCAGGCATCATCTTTCTATCCACTGTTTAATGTCTTTAAAAAATGGTTTTCCTTCTTATTTACCCTCCTTATCTTTCCCTCTCTGCTTAAAAATATATATATACACGCATACATAACCAGGATACATACATATATAACCAAGTTGTCCCAGCATTTTGTCTCGCATAATGTTTTTTCAGTGGGACTTTACCAAAAGAAAACTCCGTGCTTGTTCCCGTGAGCATCACGTTGGCAAGTCAGGAGGCTGAGATCACACTTGCATGCATCCTCTTCGGGCCAGGTAGTTTTTGTACTGAAAAGATTACTAAGGAAAGCCCAACCATCGCTCAGGAGCGTGCCATGCAAGATATTTATTGAAAACTTTACAATAAGCTGACAGCCTGTATTCATGCAATTTTCACGCTGTCTTGAAGGGTTGCACTATTTCCAGAGCCGCTCCCATGCTGATCTATTCATGGCCAGCTCTAGGGCTCCTTTCACAATTAAAAATAGTCACAGGAATGGCCCTCACCCTGGATTTTAAGATTGCAGGTTATTTTGGGTGAAGGCGAAGGTGAACGTGTTTTGTGGCTGACATGAACATGTCATTTTTAAGGCTGTGAAATTTTGGAAAAGCCTTAGAAACCCGTTCTCAAAGGTCACCGGGACAAACCTCTCCTGCTGGGCGAGTGAATAGAAATGAGTTCATAATTACAGAGTATAGTAGTGGCACGTTTGCTTTTTCACTGTTTTAATTGAGGTTTTTCAGAAAGGAAGAGAACTTAAAACAATACAGAAATGTCTTTTGTTCTTCCAGGGCCATTTACTGAAGGCTTTGCAGTGAGTGGAGAGGATGTTTATTAAAGAAAGCAACAATATCAAGACGTTATTTTAGTGCCGAAGTGCTGTTCCGAGCTGCAGCAAAATGAAATGTTTCAGATGGACTGGGTACTTGCTGAAAACTAGCATTGAACTAAATGATTTGCAGTGCATTTACTGAGCTCAATAAATGGTGTTGGAACAGTGGAAAGAGAGAGGAAGGGAAGGAATCAAAAAGGTTGAAACACCCTTTTCCTTCTCAGTAGGATTTCCAAGCCAAATTAATTTCGTTTAACAGCACATGGGTCTGAACCCCTGAAGCAGCATCTGGAAGTCAGGTTTTCATCCTCCTCCTTATGCTCCTGTCTTCTCCATGCCTTCCTGGGAGCTGGTGGGGGTTTCTGGAGCCACCACGGAGACTCTCTTCAGGGGTGCAGAGGGAACATCCCAAACCCGCTGGGGATGTCCCGGCTGTCCATGCTGAGCAGGGTGCAGAGGAGTTGAGCCAGTGTAGTGGTGGCTGTGAAAAGCTGCCACTCGTGGGAAACCTCTTCTCCTGAGCAAACTCGGCACCCATATTTTTTTTTTTCTTTTTAAGGACAAAAGTCACTGGTTGTGTACTTGCCTGCAATGATGAGTAGCAATACTAGCATCTAGCTAAATCATAGTGTTTATAGAGTGTACCACTGCAAAAAACTCTTCTAGGCAGCTGAAAGCACCCAAGCAGAGATACTGTTAAAATAATAGTCACTGCCCTGCTTCAGATTTAGGAACTTGGAACCGGTGGTGAAGGACAGGCCACATTTTCAGGACGAACTGCGCTAAAGTTGCATCTCAGAAAGGAATTGTAGAATGTCTCGAGTTGGAAGGATCCCATAAGGAGCAGGTCCAACTCCCTGCTCCTCGCAGGACTACCTAAAACTAAACCATATGACTAAGAAAGCTGTGCCAGCTGAAGCTGAGCATCCTGGAGAACAAGGTAAAGAACTCTTTATTGGAGTGCTGGTCCCTCACAATCAGGTTCCTCAAGGATTAAGTGTTCATATGGATGAAAATCCCAAGTAAACAGTCAGTACTTGCCCTGCCTGCCCAAGCAGAGCCGGCAGTCGCAGGGTGTCAGCTGAGGGGTTGGTTACAGGCAATTTAGAGACAGATCATCATTTCGGTTTGATTGCCCGCAACATTGCTGGGAGTTATTACACTAAATTAATTCTCCGAACTGCAGGTCCCCAGAGGACAATATTGTCTCGGCAGTTTGTTCCTAAAAGGGCTCAGCTGGGTGATTGCGTTACTGCGGCTTAATGAATTACGGCACGTGAGCTGGGTGGCGGTAATTGCCTGCGCGTGCCGCTGGCTGTGCGTGTGGAGTGCCTTACATTGCAACCCCTCCAACCCAGCTGGGAGATAAGTCGCCTTATCTTATGGTTGCCATGCTGTCCTGCATCAGCAGAGAGGCGGGAGTTTGTAATTTGCGATTGGGTGTGCTAGTGGTGTGCTGGAGCCGGTTGGGAGGTCAGGAAGAGCAGGAGGAGTGTGATGGGTCACACCAGACCACCTGGCTGGGTCACCAGCAATGGACACCAAGAGGAGTGTAAGAAGAACAGGGGTATGCATGTAATGTTGCTTTGCAGTGGTGCTTTCCTCTTATTAACAGCTGGACTCAATCTTAAGGTTCCTTTTCAAACTAAATTATGCTTTTCCAGGAATTTACGTTGTCGGGATGTGCAGGACCGCGTTTGCTCACCTTTCTGTCCAGTAGCTCCTGGTGGACTTTTCCTTTCATGATTTTGGCAATGTGCTTTTCAAACCCTTGTGAACTCCAGGTACTCACATCTGTAGCATAGCTCCACAAGTTTAGCTGTGCGTTATGTGAAGAAAGGCCTCCTTTTGCTTGTTTTGAACCATCCTCCTTTTCAGGTCATGAGAGTTGAAGTGCTCATGTGGCTGTGCCTGCAGACTAAGTGCCCGTTGAGCGCTACCCCTTCCCTCTTCAGCTGTATTCAGCAAAGCGGGAGTCAGCATTTCAAACAGGTTTTGCCATTTTGAAAGCAAGACCATCAACAGAAGCGTTCAGCAGTGCCTGTTCTGGGATTATAGAACCATCAAATGGTTTGGCTTGAGAGGGGACCTTCAAAGTCCCTCTAGTCCAACCCCCTGCCATGAGCAGGGACATCTTCAACTGGATCAGGTTGCTCAGAGCCCCGTCCAGCCTGGCCTTGGGCACTGCCAGGGATGGGGCATCGGGCACCTCTCTGGGCAACCTGTGCCAGTGGTCTCAGCACCCTCAACATAAACAATTTCTTCCTTCCATCTAGTCTGAATCTCCCCTCTTTTGGTTTAAAACCATTCCCTCTTGTCCTGTCGCAACAGGCCCTGCTTAAAACTGTCCCCATCTTTCCCTTAAGCCCCCTTTAAGTGTTGAAAGGCTGCAGTAAGGTCTCCCTGGAGCCTTCTCTTCTCCAGGCTGGACAACCCCAGCTCTCTCAGCCTGTCCTCACAGCAGAGGTGCCCCAGCCCTCTGATCATTTTGGTGGTCCTCCACCCAGGACACCTTGGTCATCTTGGTTGTATTGCTGTTGCTTTGGTAGCTTATAATGTGACTTATTTTTAACCAACCTGGCAGGAAAGTCCTCATTGTGTGGGCGAGTGCAGGGCACTGCTGGGTCAATCAGCTGTAGGAAGAGTCATGGGGAAGCGATGCCAGAGCTCTCTTCAGAGAAGACAGCCAGAGATGAAAGAATATTGTGGTGGTTTGTTGTCCATCAACCTTAAAGTGCTTTTTAGCAGAGGGGTGCTCTCAGCATCCCCCCTTTCAGTGTGAGGAAACCACGACAGAAAGGAGGGAAGGGGCTGTGGTTGGACCTTCCCCCACCGCAGACCTTGCGGTGAACCTGTAGCCACCAGCTCCTCCTATGTGCAAACCCCGTCACCCATGAGACTGTCCTTCAAGGCTGCTTTTAGTGTCATGTAGTGCAAAACACAACTGTCTACGTGATGCTATTTCAGCCAGCCAGAATTGAGGGAAGGAAATATAGCGGCAGGTTCCTCTGCACTAGGAAACTGATTTGTTATTGAAATGGCTTTCTCTTTGGTGGAGTGTTTCCGGCATGGCTCCTCAGTACTGGAAATGGATTTCTCCATCTACACCTTGTTTTCCAGCATGAGCTCATGGAGGTGTTGTCAGCAGCTGGTTGCTGGAGTGAATATAAAGTAAAAGAACTTGTTTCATTTTCCTGCTTTCAATCCTTGAATATAAATGTGCTGTTGCTGGTGATCTCTTGGAACGAGCACCGAGGGCTTTCTGCTGCCAGGTTGTTCTCCAGTTATCTGGCAGCTGAACCGAGAGGTAAGGGCAAGCAGAGGTTGATGCTTTCGATGGGTAAAAAAAAGTTTTATGGCATCCCCTGTGTCACACGAGGTCTTTCTATGAGACCCGGCCCATTTGAAGAAGCCCAACAGCACTTCAGTGGTGTGGCTGCATGGTTTGGGTAGTGACTTCCAGCTTTTGGCCATGGCCAGTAGCCACCCTCTCTGTGAGAAAGTGTTTACCACCCATTCCTTCTCCCAGCAAGCCCAAGCTGGGGACGTTGGCCCCGGAGACTGGGAGGGAGCAACGTGCTGAAGCTCTGCAGAGCCTCCTGGCGTGGTTAGTGTGTGAAGAAGTTGCCAGCTTGAGTTGTTTGGGCTCTTGTTGCAGAAACAATATTTCTGTCTGACCCCAGTTAGCAACTGATGTTTGCAAAATAAAGAAGTCAAGGCACTGGAAATACTTTCCATTCCCACTCTTGTCTCAGCCCAAAATATTAGTATTAAAAATATTGCATCTATTATATGCAGCTAATATCTCTGCTGGCACGTAAATCACCCAGGGATTTTTCATCTCCATATTAAAAAAAAAAAAAAAAGATAACTATGCTCTATTTTTGGATATTTGTTAACTGTTTTGTTTCCATTTATTCCTACTAAAGCCACAGCAGTCTGTCTCCAAGGGACCATATGTGGGAAAGAGAGTCCCTAGATTGGTTGGGAGGGTGCCGGGGTCATTAACAGGCACGAAGGCGCTGAGTATCTGCTCTTTCTATGATAATATCTTTATTTAGCATGACAGCCTCCGGGGCACGAGTGGACAACAGGCTTCTTTCTTTCATTTAAACTAACATTGCTCCATCCATTCCCAGCGTTGTGCAGATGCTATGGGTCATCCCAATTTCCTGATTAAATTTGGGGCTGCTAGTTCCCAAGCAGCAAGGGCCAACAGCTAAGCGGCACTGGGGCTGCAGAAGGTGACCCAGCTCTGTGCCTCCCCCCGAGCAGCATGTTCTCATCCCAGCTGATGAGTGGAAACTTATCCAGGAGAAAGTAAATTTTTGGAGTGGACCAGACCCTGGCACAGCTCAGTACATCCATGTGAGCGTTAAGGGTAGCGTGAGAGAGGAGGCAGGAATGGGGTCAAGAGGAGACAACTCTTCATTTGACAGTGGAACAGACTTAGGTAAACATTTGGGAAACTGCTTAGGATTGTCACTGGGTTGCAGTAAGTCAATGTCCAGATCGATCCTGGCTCCCAAAGCTGTATGCTAAATGCTATAGCTTGCTGCATCATTTTTAAAGAAATTAATTTAATGTGTTTGATAAAGGCTTCTGGCACAGCCCAAGCATCTCTGCTCCTTGGGATGGTGCTTTACCAGATCCCTGTGTCGGAAGTAATTGCTTGCCGTTGACTTTGGGTCATCTCAGATGTCTGGACAGCTGTTAGGAGATCCTGTCAAATCTTGCCTTAGCTTCTACAGGAAAGACATTTATTTCTTCACTAGAAAGCACTGGTATAAATAGGATATGGAAAAAAAAAACCCTAGGATGTCTCCTTGCTGTAGGTCAAAGAGTCACAGAGGTCTAAAGGAAGACAGCTGAACCAAAAGGCAGCAGGTGGGGGCTCGTACATACTATTTAGGATGTGTCTTGAGGGACAGGACCATGGAGGGATGGTGGTGGGCTGTGTCTGTGCATCTTGGCATGGGTTTAAAGTTTATATCTCTTGGAGGATTATCAGATCTCGGGATAACTGATCAGCCTTGGTGTATTTTTGAAGGAGGCAGCCTGGAGTCTGAGGTATAAGCTCTTTTATTGCAAAGTAGTAAAAGATGAATGTATATTCATTCAAGTCACATTCTTACCGGTAGTCCAGGATCTGCATGTGTTTGTGCTCAGCAGATTTTTGGGAAACTTTGTGTGCTGTGGTTGTGTCTTTCAAGTTTAAACTATTTCAGCTAAACTGGATTCAGTTCCTTGTCACTGCATTTTTCCTATGGTTTTCATGTAATTTTTTGCAATCGTGTTTACAGTACGCTAAGAATCCGAAAACATAATTCCAAGTAATGTCGTTTATGAAGAGAACCATTTCCAAGCAATTTCTACATGAAATCACTGCAGTGATTTCTACACCAGTCTGGGCAGACAGCCTTGAAGTCCGGGGGGTGTCTTCCTAGCTGGTTGCCCGCTCTGTGCAACAAGGGCCTCCATCTGGACATCCCTAATGATTTGTGGGAGATCCAGCAAAGCATTTGAAGAGCTGTTTTGGAGCTATCTTGCATGCCATCTGTACTTGGGATGTCTTTCCCAAGCTGGTGTTGCAAAACAGCTACTTAAATTCCTCCTGAAGATTCATTTCCATGAAGCTTAGAAGAAAATAGCTGACTCAGGCAGCCTGTGCGGCCAAGCATTGCAGAATGTGAGGATTTTCGTTGGACTTCAGCAGTTGACAAGTTTGCTTTTCAGCGCTTTGCTGAGTCTGCTCCGATGGGCTTTGAGCTGTGTCCTTCCAGCCCAGCAGCACTGTCTCTGCTCCTGCAGCACAGCCTGCGGACTGGGTGCTCATCTGGTGGCCCTGTGGATGGGGTGTCCATCAAGGCAGTGGGAGAAACAGTGGACACCGATGGTGTGAAGTGATGCTGCGGGAGGGCACAGAGAGAAATCAGGTCTGGTTTTGTGTTTGGAAAGGCCAAATCAGTCAGCATCCCACAGCAGAAGATAGCACATCCCATGATGAACCATGTTTTCTGTCTATCCTACACCCATTTTTTGGATGCGTTATTGCGTGAGCCACTCAGGTGCCCTTGTGAAGCCCTTCAATCGTAGAATCACAAAATGGTTTTGGTCAGAAGGGACATTCAAAGGCCATCTAGTCCAACCCTCCTGCCATGAGCAGGGACATCTTCAACTGGGTCAGGTTGCTCAGAGCCCCGTCCAACCTGGCCTTGGATGTTGCCAGGGATGGGGCATCAGGGACCTCTCTGGGCAACCTGTACCGGTGTCTCACCACCCTCATCGTAAAAATCAGTGTTACTCTGTTGGTTTATAGTGAGTCTAATTATGGTGTAAAGGCCAAACAAAATCATCTCTAGCAAACAAAAAGGCAGATATGTTGTCCAGGCCCAAGGGAGGGTTGTCAGCAGTGGCTGTACCCCAAGACCAAGGTGGTGACAAGAGGAGTTGTGCCCACGTAGGCAGCTCATCCAAAGGTTTCATAATGCATTTCCCAGCAGCCGGAGGCTGTGAGCCTCGTCAAAAACATCTCTGCCCTCACAGCGTTGTTTTTGTTGGCTGTGCTGGTCTTCTGGAGTTCATTGTATGTTTTCAAAGATGCATACATGTAAGACCTAAAGCATGCATTACATCTCAACTGTACAAAGATGGGTTTAGACCTTGATCACCACCATTTTGACAGGTGGATTTTCTATGCTTCCAAAACGCTGTGTCTATCCAGATGTGTGGGTTGGGTCTAGTGATCGGGATAGGCTTTAACCCTAGTGACAGAAAGGCATAAAAGAAGTGTGAATAATTTCATTTTTGTTTTCAGGAGTGAACATGACATTTTGTTCCCTTCTCATCTGAGAAAAATGCAAACAAAAATGAAACTGGAGCCAAGCGAAACCAGTTTGAGAGAGAAAGCCAAGGGGAAAACACACAGAAGTCTTGTGTTCTTCATCCTTCGAGCTGGTGGTTGTTGCTTTCTGTGGGGTTTTGAGGTTTTTGATTAAATTGTGTGGAACCGTCAAGCTTATTTGAGTGTTTCCCACTCTCAATTGTAGCGAGGATAGAAAACGGCCGTGGCTGGACGGTGATGCTGCCTGCACCAGAGTAATGCTGACTTACCATTATACAGGCATGTAAAACATCAAGGTCCCTTTGATGGAGGTAGGCTTCGTGAAGACTTTGGGGAGAAGTCAGACCTCTAGAATAGAAATTCAGACCTTTATCTTCGTTATATTAATAGCAGTATTCCCCAGACCTCCAGGACCAGTTTTAAACATTATAAAATTCCACCAGCCCCTAACTGGGATCCTTCAGGCACTACGGTTTGGACCACAGTGTCCTTTAGGTGCCCAAAGCCAGTGATGCCAAGTGTTTCTGACTGCAGCAGCACTCACTGCCATGCCCAAACCCTTCCAGCAGTGCTGCTCAGGGGTGCCAGTCCGGTAATTTGTGGAGCTGCACCACACAAGGTGAAGCAGCTGGTTTTGCTGGAATATGCTTAGTTCAGCAAGGCTGGGCCTGGAGAAATTGGTTTGTTCAGGGGATGTTTCAGAGGACTTTGCTTCTTCCTGCCCTTTCCCTTTTCAGGCTGGGTATCCTGGGCAGCTAGCTAGTACAGCTGGGAAGAGCCCGGTTGCTATCCATCTTTGTGAATTTAACTCTTTCAGTGGTGACACTAAGAGTGTGGGGTTGGTTTTTTTTTTATTTCCCTTCCTCAATGGAAAATTACTGTGGGATTTTCAAAAAGAAGGTGGGGAGAGGTGGTCCTTCATCCCATAGACCTAGCCCCACCGGTCCTCCCTTCATAGGTACAACTGCTGCGTGCCTTGGGAGCGCTCTGCTCCTCCAGCTTTCAGAGGTGCCACGGGTAAGTGGGATCTGGGGTCCTCATGGAAATGGAAGGTCCCACAGAGTCCATTTCTGCGGCAGATCTTAATCTATCCCTTGTACTGGCAATTGCTAATTATTTGCGGGCATGTTAATAGCCAAGCTGATCATGAGATACTCCCAAGACTTAGGGTCATATTCCTGGGCCTGATGCTGATACAGAGGTGAGATCCTGCCTGGGCAGAAGAAAGGGTAGAGAGAAACTTTCCATCTGCAAAATGCAGTGAGGAATGTTTTCATTCAAGCACCAGAAGGGTGAAGGGGACACAGAAGGTTTGACCTTGGCCATGGCACTGCTTGTCATTCCCAACCTCATGCCTGCAAGTCCATATTAGTTGTTAAACGCTGGGTGGCCATGGCCATGCCCACCAGGTATCGGGCTGTGCACAAAAGCAGGACAAACATCCCTCTCCTGTGAGGAGCTTAGCATGCCTGGGAGGGTTTGTCCCATGGGAGAGTTGCCTGGGATTGAGGGCAAGTATGGTGTCCAGGCAGGTTCTTCAACGGCAAGAGCCAGCATGTCCAGAGCACCCATGTCCCTGAGTCCATGGACGGGATCTCGGTCTGTTCGGCTGTACAGGGTGCTCAGCACCGTGGGGTAAATATCTCAAGTGCTGTTGGAGTTGTAGCTCCTTACATCTCAGTATTTGGAAGAATTGCCTAACCAAACCTCTGTGCAACCACCCAGAGAATGTAACCCCACGTTGTCCTCCGGTCTCCACGTGCCAGACAAATGGTGGGGGCTTTCGGAGGACTTGTCTCACTCGGGCAGAGGGATATGAGCAGGGCTGATGGGACAGAGCAACTGTGTTTTAGACCACAGCTGTCCACGTGTCTGGAGTTATTTTCCCCAGCCTTGTGCCTTCCAGCCCCTTTCCTTGGGAGCAAACGATGTAGTAAAAACTTGCAGGAATCCCATATTTCTGAGCATGTAGGCTGGTAATCACCGAGACAGCTGAAGCCTTAGATTTGTTTGCGTAGGCTCCTCTGACAGAGCAGACATTTGTCAGATCTAAATTCTGTTGAAAGGTATCTCATTTAGTTAATTGAATAAAAAAATCGGTGGAGAAATGATAGCAGAAGCAGTACCATCCTATTTCCAGCTTGGCAACCCTGACTGTGTCCCCTTGGTTTTTAGTACTTCTGCAGTTTCTTTGGGACTCTGAATGTCTCCTTAGTTTCCACATTGACCGGTGGCCAAATCTCCAGTCCCGCTGAAGTCAGGGGGAGCTTTGAGCTGAATCAGAATTTGGCCTTTGAAGTGCAAGTAGTTATTTAATGTTAAATGGAGTCAAGAGGCAAGAGACCATTGTGCTGTCTAGCTGCTTTTTCTTGTAGCTTAAGTAGCGTCCCCCACCAGGTACCGTGTCCTTGCAGCACAGGATGAGCAGAGAGGGACAGAAGAAGGATTTCCCAGTAGCTACAGCATTTTTCTGGGGTGAATTCTTGCTTTTCTCCGAGATGTTGCTGTGTGATTCAAGCTTCAGCTCTTGCTCCCTTTGGCATTGCAAACCTAAAAGCCTGGGTTGGGAAGTGTCTTTGGGGTCCTACATTACCTGGTTCCCTAAGCTTGGTGGGTCACCCCAAGCTACCATCTTGGCACCTACACTCCTACCCTTGAGCGAGCACAAGGTTGTTTCCATCAAGTCAACCCGTGGTGGGTGCATGTGGTGGGTTGTCCTGGTCACCATCTTGCCCCTTCCTGGGGTTTTCTATGTCCCCAGCACCTTGGTCACACCTGAGAGCCAGGATGGGTCATCCCAACCTCCCAGGCTTTGCAATGCTGTGTGGTCAAAAAAGTTTGAAGATCTGGGCCCCGTTCTCCCTGCTTTGGCTCTTCTTTGCTGCAGAGTCCTATTTCTTCTTGGCTTTTCTTCTTCGCTGGGGTGTTGGGAAGATAAAAGCACACAACGAGTCTTTGCCTGAATGCTGGATGATTGTCTAGACCCCTGCCTGCTGCCAAGTCACGGACGTTGCTTCTTGTTTGCCTTCTCCTTCCTTTGCCTTTTTATTTCTTGCAATTTTTTTTTTCCCCCCTAACTTGTTTAACTCTGGTGTTTTCCGTCCTGTGGTCAGTGACTGCAGAGATTCAGTTTGTGTTTGCTCTGCCCCTTGCCGTGGGGATATTGCCTTTTAGCTGTCCTGTACAGGGACGGAGCTGCCTCCTCTCTTCTTGTCCTATTGCAAAAGCCCCAAACTGAACAATCGTGCACATTCCACACTGGCTTAACTGTTTAGGGGTTTTGTGTTTTTTTTTTTAATCTTAAACCTTTTTTTCTTTCAGAGCCTTCAAACAGAAACGGTTTGGTTTATAATATCATTATGTCTTTAGGAAAAAAATGTCCCTGCACGCATTTCTTGCAGGAATTTACAGCAGAGGTTGGTTCCCAGCTCATTTCCAGGCGTTTTGCCTTACCCCTGCTTAAATTAAAGCTGCGTCTGTGTGCAACTTTATCATTTCTTTGCAATATTTGTAACTTAAATACAGTAGCAGCCCAGCTGGCTTATAACCCAAGGCTGAAAGTGCACCCAAACTGTTAAACTTAGATGTTTGAGAGGAGAGAAGAGCAAAACCACAGCAAGCAAAAGCTGAATTGTATCAGCAAAACTTTATACACTTAAGCATGTGAGGGCTTAGTACTAGATAAGGGTTTTAACTAACTTTTATTTTGACATTCCCCTTTTAATAAGCGTTGCTCTTTACAAAGCGGTTTATGTGATTGCGTTACTGAGAGGAAACAAAGAAATGCCAGGAAAACTTGATGTGGAGAATCTGTACTCATAAAATGCTTGTAAGCTCCAGCAAACAGGAAAGCTTCCCCCATCTCCTTTTTTTTTTTTTTTTTTTTTTTTTAATTCCCTGCCATTCAGCTTGCAAAAAAAACCAAAACAAAACCCCAAACCAACCTATGTTGAATATCTCAGAAAACTGGATCTGGTGGTCTGAGACTAAACACAAATTCCTTCCACTGCCACCACGAACAAGCCTCTTCGTCCTGAATTCGCCAAACACGAGCCCTTGCTCTTTATGGTGAAGAGCCAGTTGGCCTCGGAAAATAGGTTTTAACTCCTGGGGGTGCCAAGGAATACAGATTTGATGGGCAGAATGGCTTTGGCAGGCAGGGTTGGAGACTTGTTTAGCCTCTGACCATTGAAATGTATTTGTGAATGGCCACTTCCTTCGTCCGAGCGCCCTTAGCTGAGCAGTGCAGATGATGAAAATAAAATTAATTGCTATGCGACGGGTTTAAGATAAACACTGCTGTTTATCTGAACGGAGGCAGGGGTTTGAGGTAAAGGCGGAGGCTGAGCGGAGGGATTATAAGGAGTACAAAACCAGTATGGGTGCAGACTGGTGTGGTCACCACAGCCCTCACAGTTGTTCCCCTGTTTCAAGGGACGATGCTGGGGAGATGTCCCATGTGAGCCTCCAGCGCTGTTCCCAGCAGCCCTGTAGGGAGCCGAGGATTAAAGCATCCCACGTGCTCTCAGAGCTGATACCGAGTGTTAAAAAGGCAGCGGGCAGGCAAGGAGCTGCTGCCATGCTTAGGGCTAACCCTGTGCTGTCCTGGGTGAAGGCAGCCCCTGCCAGGACCATCTCCATCTTAACTGCATCCTTGATGACGTTCCAGCTCTGCCTTCTCTGCTTGGGACAGTCATGCTGCAGCCTCTGTGGAAATCTGTAATATCTGAGGCTGCCAAAGTGTTTCTTCCATTCATCCATTGGTTTTCTGGTGACCTGCCATCTTATCTGCTGGTTAGGGCCAGCACACAGGGTCTTGCTCACCCCTTCTGAGCTGCTGTAGTCTCTCGAGCAAACCGTTTGCGGATAATTCCTCCTCTTTGTGGCTGTTGAATTTCCGTGGTATCTGTTCGGAGCTGTGTTCACATAGCCTCCTATCTGGAGGTAATGGTACTGGCTCCCCATGCTGCTGGAGCCAAGTGTGGTCCTCATCTTCTTCGTCCACGCATGCAACCTGTCCTGGTGTAGCGATGATGAAGGACATGCATAAAGAAGGGCCAAACAAAACTATTTGGTGTGGATATTTCTTTTATTTGGTAATTTGGGTTTGGGGGGTTTTTTCGGCTTGGAAATTGCTATTACACCTAAAATGGTTTGCCGCAAACCAATGCATGTGGTACAGCAGAGGTGGCAGGCAAGAGGAGCAAGCAATGCTGTAGGCCAGGTGTATCAGGACCTCCTTAGATCTTCAGAAAAAAAAATATCTCCTGATACTTACTGCCTGACTGACTTCCCATTGCTCAGCTGGGACTAACCAGGTCTTCCCTGGCTTAGTGCGGAAGCAACACAGGAACCATAGAAACCTGGGAGACGTTTTCCTGGGAACCAAAGTCATGTTATCTAACCGGTCATGAAAACTTACACTGAAATATGCCTGGTTTTGAAAGAGATTTAGAGGCATGAGTTGGTACTAGGTTATGTTGGATGCCAAGAAAGTGGCTCCCCTTCTGTGGCAGGGAGACCCACGGAGCCCACCCACTGAGGGCCAGGCTCTTTGGTGGGACAGATGCGTTGACCATGCAGAAAAGGGTGAACTAATGACTTCCTTTGACTTTCCAGGCGACAGCAGAGACTTCCTGGTGGGAACAAGTCTCAGCAACACGCAGATCATCAGCAAGGTGGCACCAAACACAACAGGGACCACCAGAAACTCTATCAAGGAGGCCAGGCCCCTCACTCCTCAGGCAGGACAGGCCACCACGGCTACAGCCAGAACCGGAGATGGCACCACAACCAGAAGCACTCGCCTAATGACAAAGAAACGCACAGAAACGCCAAAGAGACTGAGAATTTGAAAATCGAGGACAGCTCCGTCTGCACGGTGCATATTCCCGTGGAGACGCACCGAGGCCCCGAGGCTGTGGAGAAGCAGTCTCAGCAGTACAGCCAGGAGTCGGAGACCAAGCGGAAAGACAGTATTCACGAGCGCATTGGGGAAAGACCCAAGATCAATTTGCTTCAGTCTTCCAAAGACAGGCTGCGGAGGAGACTAAAAGAAAAGGTATTATTTCCTAGGGAAACGTTGAGTTTCCCTTTTTCCAAGAGTCTGGCTGTTGGCCATTCTCCATACAAAGGGTGGGGTGGGCTCAAGGGACCTTTCCACGAATGCACCCAACTCGTCTTAATCTCCCAGTGTCAACACTTCTCTTGAAGTGTCTTCATGCTTCTTCAGGAGGCCTTTTATTGACACAGTGCTAATGCCCTTAGCTTGGCTTCTTGACTGAGGTTGCTGCTAGCTTGAGTTCTCCAAGAAGGACTGGAGCTCTTCCCCTACCCACACAAAGACCCTTGGGGAAGGGTGGTGCACACGTGAGCTACAACGCGGGTGCTCCTTTCCTGACAGTTGATCCCAACTGACTGCCTCCTGGTCTGCAAAGCTCATCCGCTTTGCAAAGAGGGCTAAAAAAGGCAATTTGTCTCTCTGCAATTACAGAGCTAAATCCCAAGCTTCAGCTTTTGAGTGCTGAATAGTTGGAGTCAGCTACTTAAAAGTTGATATCCATTTATCTCGGCAATGAATTGAAACGCCCTTATCTTTCCCCCTTCCTTCCAACAACCCAACAATAACAAAACTATTGCATGCAAGTGACGGAGGAGAAATCCTTTTTGGAAACAATATTCAGCCTCAGATTTCTGAGGAATTTGGAGATGATATCTCCATTTGCCCCCTGTGAAACTCAGATTCTTTCTCTTAAGATTCTTTTGTCAGACTGGAAAATGCATCCGTGGGGCTATCTCCAATAAGATTGCCAAAATACGAAGCAAAAATAACCTGACCATATACAATTCCATGGGAGTGCATGTTGGAAATGTATACCTTTGAATGCATGTGCATTTACTATTTATGTATGTGGCATGAGGGGGAGGAAGAGGTTTTGTTAGTTATTTTTATGTTCTTTAAAGCAATGGGAGTATAGCAGAGACTTTCAGAGTATTCATTTTAGTGCTCTTCCTGCAGATTTATACTTTTATAAGAAACACATCACATAAGCACCCACTTTTGGGTGGGTGTGGTCAACACAACTGGCCTCCTGATAGGATTTTTTGATAACTCCAATTGCTGGTTGGTGTTGGTTGTGTCTGAAAAATTGCTGCAGGTTTGTATTGTATAGCATGGTTTAAGATTGAACTGGAGGAGAAGAAGGGAGCAGACCAGAGCAAGGAGATTGCATGCCTTACACTGGGGGGAAGGGGCAAATGCAGACTTAAATGTTGAAAAGAAGCTATAAATTCTGTGCTAATGATGTGAAGTGAAAAGTGTAGAAAAGGAAGTGTAAAGGAAAGCCAAGAATTGGAAAAATTAAAGAGTTTTTCTAATGCTGGGATTATGTGGCGTCTTTGACTTCAATTTAGATCATTAAATATATTAAAAAGTAGATATTTTTGTAGATTGTTATCTGAGCATCTTGCAAATATCAGTGCACTTTCAAAATAGAGGCAAAAAAATGCCCATTGTCACCACGTTGCACACACCCCCAGAAACCAGTCCCCAATGCCAAAGGCAGTCAGAGGTGGTCAGACCTTGGTGCCCTGGCTCAGGACCCTTGAGCATATCTTCTCCCTGAGCCCAGGGAGAGGACTCTGGGATTGAGTGCTGTGGGAAATGGAGAAAGAACATTGCTGGAGTAGGAATCGTTCACTTGTGGTTTTCAATGCTGAGATAACACCACTGATGCTTTGATTTTTCTGTTTATATGTCTCCCCAATCCCCTTCCCCCTTTGCTGTTTGTGGAAGGACAAGGGCTGATATGTCTGTTTTTTCCTTGTGTAACAGACGCCTTGTCTTTCCCTTTTCACGGACCAGGACGAAGTCACGGTGGAAACCACCAATCCTGAAAAAAACAAAATGGACAAATTAATTGAAATCCTCAACAGCATGAGGAATAACAGCAGCGACGTTGACTCCAAGCTCACCACCTTCATGGAGGAGGCCCAGAACTCCACCAACTCTGAGGAGATGCTGGGGGAGATAGTCAAGACCATCTACCAGAAAGCAGTGACGGACCGCAGCTTTGCTTCTACGGCAGCCAAGCTCTGTGACAAAATGGCCCTCTTCATGGTGGAAGGAACCAAATTCCGAAGTCTGCTGCTCAACATGTTGCAGGTAATGAAATAGAATTAGTTGGTTAGATGCCTGCAGCTTCACCCCGCCTGCTCTTATCGTGTGTTTGGACAGGAGCTGAGCTGTTACCAAATTCCTGTTGAACCCAGCTGATGGGAGAACAGAAGCGTACCTGCAGTTTTGTCTGTGCACATCTTTCGTGGTTGCTATAGATAACGTGGCGCTGAGGGCACTGTCAAGTTGCTCGTCGTTCCCATTTCCTGAGCTGTACGTGGAATTATGGTATCTCACACCAGATCCGATGTGTGAAATGAGTGGGTTGCTTGTGGCAGCATCCCCATGGCATGAAGAGAAGTGAACTTGGAGGGTCTTGCAGTGGCGGGTCTTTGCCACTCTTTTTGGCTGAAATCCATCTCAGCACCAGAGATACCAAGTGTAGTCATGGTCCCTGAGCAGGCTGTTGGATGCGTCACCTGGCTGAAGCGCTCACTCCTGGTTTCTGATTACAACCTGAAATTCTGAAATAATTTGTGTATTTGCTAATTATTCTGGGTGACTTGTTTATTGATCTGTGCAGCACTGGTTGATTGTTCAGCTCCAAAGCCATCAGGAACAGCAAAGTTGGAGAGGAGAAAAAAGCAGTGGCTCTGCTAACTGGTCCATGGTGATGGTGGATGATGAGGAAACAGGTCTGTCCTCAGCTGCCTGCAGTCTGCTGGGGGGAGCGTGTTTTGCTGTAGTGCTGCCATCGGAGGCAGGGTTGCTTTCTGGGGAGGGTGTCACGTGGCCCTCCAGCTTTCTGCCTGTCTGGAGACAGGACATGTAGAGCTGAAACCGTGAATTTCCATCCTTAATTTAATACGCGTTTCCATTTGGCAGTTCCCACACACATATGTGTCGTCTGTGGCATGTACAAAGCTCTCGTTTCATTTCTCTGTTCTCCACACATGTTCGGTGCTCAGCATCGCTCCACTTTTAGATACATCTTCTTGCCCTTCTTGTTCTTGTTGGAGATTGTCCCTTGGATGCTCTGCCTGGCTGCCTTTACCTTGTGCGATCTGAGTTGGCTTACGGGCAAGACAGCAAGCAGGGAAATAAGGAGCAAAATAAAATAATGAAAATCAGTATTTGAGATTAAATCTTAATATAAAAATTAATATCTAAGATAATTCTGCAAAGTCACTGGTCTGGTTTTGCTTCTCTCATTGCTCTGGGCACGTATCAATCCCAGTATCTCTCCCTGTGCCTGCTTCTTCTCCGCTCTCCCCTGCAAAGCCCTTGGGCAGCACACACGTCTGCTCATCGCGAGTACCAGCCGGTGGGGGTTTTTCCCAATCGATTTATTTCCAAAGCAATTATAAAGCAGGAGGAGATGAATTGCAGTCAGATCAGTCTCAGATTTAGCAGCAAGGGGCTGGAGGGGGCTCTAAACCCTTCGTGCATCTCACTCTTCCCATGCCAGGTCATGCTTGTGTCTTCCTCTGTTTGGCTGAGTGATGCTGAGTAAATCCAAAAGTCCAGGAGCAATGACCAGGGAGCAGCAGGGTGTTACCCCAAAACTGAGGGTGATGGCAGTCCTCTTGCGTTAGGGAGGACTCTTCCAGCTTGCTTTCTTCCCTTGCCCCAGCATTTCCTACCCTACCAACAGACCCAGTAGACTGATTTGTTCGACAGTGTCATGTGCAATAATAACTGGCTTCATATTCAGCTCTTCATAGCAGGAGTGTAGGATAAATAATATATCTCACATCTCCAGAGAGTCCCAAAGTGCTTCCCAGGAACATGTAGCCAGTCTTGCTGTGATGGGAGCATGATGTCCATGTTGTGGAAAGCCGGGAAGAAATGAAATGCAAAGAGCGAGCAGGGTGTACGGGTGGCTGAGTTTATGTGCTGGAGCATAGAAAAATATGCAAAAGGGATTTGCTCAGCCCAAAACAGCACATCTTTTTAAAATGTCTTGGTGGGGCAAAAGGTGACAGATCACTACAGGTCAAAAGCAAAGTGCTGTGTGAAATTAAATAATTTAACATTTCCTTTCTGATAGTAAAGGATTTTGACTTTCTCCAAGCACGGTTAGTTTTCCCAAGCAAAATAATTGGATGCATTCACACTGATTCATTAAATACTTTGGTCAAGCCCTAAACTGGAAATTTTTGTGATGCGTTCAGGCTTGATAGCCCTGGCTGGAGACAGACCCAGGTATGAAGCACAAAAGACTCATTGCAGCTGCTTTGATGTGAAATAAGGGGATTGATGATACTGATAAATGATGTATTATCAATACCAATATGATGTATTGGATAATATATGGATATTATGGAGTGATATGGATATCATATTAATTTATCAATATGATATATGGATATATGGTTGATGATACAATGTTGATATGTCCATATCAATGTGATATGTTGATATAAAGTTGATGATATAAAATTACACAGCTCCAGTACTGGTCCCCTCCACCATCAGATATTCTTCATCAACCATTTCATTCTTCATCAACCATTTCTAGATACTTCACCATTAATTAAAAAAAAAAACACAACAAAACAAAACTTTAATAAAAAGCTTGCTCCAGAGCTGGATTTATGTCTCTCTAGCACCTTTCAGACTAATCTGATCCCTGGATGTAAGGAGCTCGGCTCGCCAGGCACCGGCGAGCTGGGGAATTACTCTGCCGGGGTGTGATAAATCGGGATCAGCGTGATCCCCCCTGTGCTGCTGGCGCCTAGGGCTGGACCGCTTGCCCCCGCATCTGCTCCTGGCAGATGCTCCTGTTTTGTAGGGGCTTGTTTGTCCCTTTCTCTCGAGACTGTGATGGCAACAGCTCAGCCCCACCAGAGGATCTCATAAATTAATGCATTAACCCATTGAGCTACCCTACCAGCATCCCTGTACCCCACCGGACCTTAAAACAAGCAGCGATGGGTTTTCCCACAGAACAGGCAATAAACTGAATAAACTATCTTTTTAACCTGGCTCCTCTTGTATTTTCAGCTGCTGACAAGGTGCTCGTGCTCAGGGGCTGCACACGTTCGCAGCTTATCTCGGGAGACTTGTTTTGATCCCAAAACAGATGCCAGCACTGCAGCATGGGAACGCTGTCATGTCATCCCCCTCCCTGCCAGCAGCTCATCGAAAGAGCATCCCCCTGGCCGGTGTTGCACCATTTCAGGCTCTAAGGGGATCTATTGGAAAACGCTGGTTTGAATTTATCCCTCACTCTGTGTTTTGGTCCTAAATCTTGGCTGAATCTTGAATTAGGGTGCTGCGAATCTTCCAGGATGCTGCAGGAAGATGTGGAAAGGGGATTCATGGGGTGGGCAGCTGGGCAAGCTCGGGGAGATGCTTGCAGGGTCTCAGCACTTGAGGGGGTCAATTTGGATTTGATTTTCTGCTCATGGAGTTTGGTTTGGTGTCCGGTACAAGGAGCGATTTTGAGTTGTGTGAGCCCTTGGGATGGACCTGACTGAATTGGGCCCATGGAGTTTGGGCAGATAGGACCATGCAAGAACATCTTGGTGGACACATGTACGGTTTCTTCACCCCCTTTAGAAATACCTTCTTAATTAATAAATTGAAAGTAAGGGTGTTGTGAGAGGTTTTTGCTTGTCATAGTTTTTACTCACTGGCATGTCCAGGCTGCGGTGCTTTTTTTTTTTTTCGGTGGGGGAGTGTTAAGCAACGTGCCACAAACCCTTCACATGTAACATAAGTTGGAGTATTCCTCTGTTGAAATGGCCGTGCTCTTTATAGCAGAGCTGTGTCTGCATCTGAGCTATGCAGAGCCAAGTGTATTATTAGAGTGGACATCACTGGGGCTGTAATTGTACACTGCTCCCCTTAGCAACCATGGCCAACAGCACATCAAACAGAAGGCTGATACCTTCTTTTAATAAAAAAAAAAAAAAAAGAAAAAAAAACCCGAAAAAAACCCCACCACCACGAAATGAACATCTCGACACAGAGCAGCAGAGCCTGCTGCGGAGCACACGCTGGCAGGCAGCCAGAGCCAGCGCCTGGTATGTCCCTGCGGTTGGAAATGCCTTGGTGCCAGTGGAGAAGGGCTATTTCTGCTGCCTACCCTATAGTATACCCTATGGCATACCCTGTTGGCTACTCTACGGCATACCCTAATGCATACCAAATTGCATACCGTAATGCATACCCTGTTGCATTCCTTATTGCATACCCTATGGTATACCCTAATGTATAGCTTCTGCATACCCTACTGCATTCCCTAATGCATACCTTAATGCGTACCCTATGGTATATCTTAATGCACGCCCTAATGCATTCTCTATTGCATACCCTGTGGTATATCCTAATGTATACTCTTTGATATACCCTACTGCATACCCTATTGCATTCCTTAATGCATACCCTTACGAGTACCCTATGGTATATCTTAATGCATGCTCTACTGCACACCCTGTTGCATTCCCTAATGCGTACCTTAATGCATACCCTAATGAGTACCCTGTGGTATATCCTAATGCATGCTCTGTTGCATACCCTGTTGTATACCCTGTTGCACACCCTGATGCATACCCTGTTGTGTGCCCTATTGCACACCCTGTTGCACATCCTAATGCATACCTGTGCGAGGTTTCTTCATCGTCTTAGTTTCGGTGCTGTTCTTCGCGCTGGTAGAAACTGGAGTCAAACGCCACGGGTTTTGGCAGAGGTTGCACTTGGGTTTCGGCGGGCTCAACTGGGTTTGAGGTAGTTGGTGGGATTACTTCTGGAGGGGCTCAACCAGGAGGGTGGCCAAAAATCTGTTGTTGTCAAGCCAGGCAGAGGATGGAAGAGGAAAATTTAGCTTGAATCCCTTCTTGGGATGTAGGTGATGTGGCATTAGGTACTGGAGAATTCTTTGATTCCCTTCAGTAAATCAGGGTGCAAAGGGAAGGGTTTACTGTGCTGAGCATGAGGATTTGGGTGGAATGAGCTGAAATCCTTCCTTTCCTGTAGGCTTTCTCTTTATTGGAGCAAACAACATAACCTCCTAGTGATAGCCGCCCTTTCTGCATCGTAGGCGTTGTGAGGATAAAGACACCGAGGGGATAGTGTGGGAATTGGGATGTGGAAGTAATACACATGATTAATGCTGAAAGGCAAATTTTTTTCCCCCCTTAACATGATTAAGGTCTGGGTCTTTCGTGGGGAACAGTTTGTGGTTTGACAGTGGCAGGAGGATCTGAGCACAGCTGGAGAGCATCTGACCTATACGCCGTGTCCAGCATTGACCGCAAAACCCATCGTCCCTTTTTCCGTGGCTGTTTTTAATTTAATTTAATTACAGATGGTCCAGTTTGTGCACAGAAGGCACAGCGGTACCACTTGTCTCAGAAAAGACATTGCCTAGGAGACATCAGAGAGGTTGCTTCACTGAAAGACAGGAGGGGAATAAAAGAGTCCCAAGGTCCCTGGAGCAAACCCTAAAGCCATAAAGGTGTGCGTCTCAAGTGTGAGTGCGTCACAGCGGTGAGGGTTTGCATGCTCAGCTCCATGGAGCAGCACCACATCCATCTCTTCCATCTATGCATGAGCCCAGCGTTGCTGCCTTTGGTTTCTCTTCCAGAAGGGTTTGATGGGCTCTTCCCAAGGTGAGGTGGTGATTCAATGGGGAAAGCCTCCTCGGCTTGAGCTGCTCCCCACCGCTCTTCTGCAGGGGTGAGGAACATCTGGGTGGTGAACCTCAGAGCTGATGTGTGCATGGGGTCTGGCTGCCCCGCAGGAGCCCAGCGCAGGCAGAGAGGTGGCAAATGATGCTGCCCTTGTGTAAACCCCTTCATTTGGGGGTTTGCATAAACTCACAGAGCTTGGAAACCTTTTTCCTTACATTTCTGTGCTGATGTTGACAGCGCTGTCCTGGTTTCCTAAACTGCTGTGGGACTCACCGGTGAAAGCTGCCTGCTAAATGCAGCTTTGCAGATGGAATTTATTTTCTATACGCCCAGGAATTCAAAGGCAATTCTAAATTCATGCATACGCATATGTATGTAGTATGCAGGGGGAAAGGGAATGTATCTAGCTTGCAGGGGGAAAGGGAACGCAGCCCTATGGGTGGCTGTGAGGAGCATCCCTAGCTGCCTGCATCCTTCTGCTCTCAAGCACAGAAAAAAGGAGTGGGAAGGAGATGCGTTCCCTCTCATTTGCCCCCACTTGTGTCTCTGAAGATGCTCTGTAATTCTGTAACAGAGTGTTTATTATTTTATTTTTATTTATTTATTTTTATTATTTTTATTTTCATTTTCATCGCTTTGTTCTTTTGAATAATTTTATGATTTTATTCTAATTTTTCGATTATTTTGCCTAGTCATCCAGGGCCAAACGTAACCCATGCAAGTGTCGACAGCGAGCAGGAGAGGGAGCCAGGGGAGCGGGCTGGCACCCTGCCCGTGCCGGCAGGTGAAGGGCAGAGCTGGGCATCAATTAGAGCTGGCCCCGCCGTTACCCGTGAGTCTGGCCAAACCATTGCCGTCTGCCCGGAGTAATGCCACTCGCCTGGCTTTGCCGTTGAGGTTACGGGAGCCGCTGGCAGACAAGGTCCCATGCGGGTCTGTGAGTTATTGGAGAGCCCCGGATTAAGTATCAAGCTGCGTGCTTTAAACTTGCCGCTTTTCCCAAGTGGAGCGGTGGCTGTAGGAGCCATCCGGCTCCTTCGCAGCCTTTCCATGACGCAGGAACGTGGCGGGGGCGAGGGAGCGCCTGTGCATCACCTCCTTGGGGGCTGATGGTGAAATGAGGAGGGGTTTAATGGAGGACAAAAAGGGGTTTAACCCAAGATCTGGGGTTTTAATGGAGCGGAAAAAAAAAAGGCAAGAATTTCCCACTGATAGGAAGGAGGGGACGGGGACAGGAGCTGTGGCACAGAGGCACTAGGAGCCCTCTGAGCTGGGAATAGCTGAGCTGCACCCCAAACCAAATCAACTGTGGGGCTGCACTGCACATCAGTCCTCAGCCCAAGCCCAGGGGTGGGTTTCAGGGCTCACAGCCTCCAGGAGTTGAATTGCAGCTGGAGATGGCCATAGGGCCACCGACATACCGGTGGGCAGCACAGGGGATGCCATGGGGGTCGTCCCCACTGCCCTGCAAGTAGCTGGGGGGCTGGAGTCCATCCAACACAGCCAGGGTCATGGCTGTGCACAGAGAAGGTGTTGAGTTGTGAGTAGCAGGGCATTGTGTGGCTGAGAGATTGATGGGAAGCAGGACTAACTTGCATTAAAAAAAAACCAGAAAACAACAAAGCATTAGGATTTAAAGAATGGCATATATAACCTGAATTCAGTGCACTGGTAAGATTTTTATATTGCAATGCTCAGGTGTGTTG
This sequence comes from Ibycter americanus, assembly GCA_035590275.1. Taxonomy (NCBI): domain Eukaryota; kingdom Metazoa; phylum Chordata; class Aves; order Falconiformes; family Falconidae; genus Ibycter; species Ibycter americanus. The sequence goes on along the minus strand of JAVJGI010000057.1, from coordinate 3,540,794 downwards.
TGAAAAAATAGCCGTCAGCTTTACTCCGTAAAGAAGTTGTGCGTGGTTTCTCCTGGCTCTTTTTCACCCTGGAGGGGCCAAGGCTTCACAGCCGTGGTGGGGACCAGCCCCTGCTCCAGCACGTGGTGTGACCTCAGGGATGATACTTGGTGTCCCATCATCTCCGCTGGCCAGTGAATGACCTATCTGGACATCTTCCAGCAGTGGTGGGACTCAGCAGAGGCTCCTCTCGGTCCTGCAGGCTGGTGGTGAGCAATGTCAGCATCCCCGTGAGCATCCCTGGCTGAGCTGCTGCCTACTAAAAGTACAGCCAAGTTCAGATCAGGGGGTTTTGGCTGGTGGGATCCGTGCACACCCTGTGCGTGGGCTGCAGTGCAGAAGCAACGTGGAGCAGAGGCTCTGCCGGGCTCTAGGTGGAGACTGCAGACTGCACAGCCTGCCTGCAGCCTGCCTGCGGCTCTGGGCCAGATCCAGGCAGCAAGCGACCCGTGGGGTGGGCTCCTAGCTGCTCACAGCCATTGCTGGTGGACGAGGATGCTTGGGGCCACACAGGGTGCCCCTGAGGCTTTGGTAGGAGAAGGAGGGGGAGGGGGGGCGCAGGGAAACCAACCACACCTGAAAGTCCATTTATCCATTGAAGAAAGGTGAGGAAATGCCTGAGGACACCCTTGTACCCGATACGCTGGAGGAAGGGGGGCACTTCAGCATTGAGATCCCCTCAGACCAGGCTGGACTGGCATCAGCTCCGGCTGTCTGTTTTCTCCTGAAAGGCTCAAATCCAGTCCCGGGATGCAGGAGCACGTTCCTGCCAGCCCAGGGATTCAGCCGGCCTAAGGCACCCTCCTGCCAGACCATCTGCTCCTGCCTACTCTGGCATAAATCCGGCTCAGGCTGCTGCAGCCGCCCTGAGGTGGGGATTTCGGGATGCTGCGGGGTTGGAAGATCCCTCCTGCTGCTACCCGCAGCTGCCCTGCCATCTCCAGCCCTGCTCTTAGCTGGTTCCCTTCACCTGACCTGGGGACAGGATTTTTCGGAGGCTCATTGGGACCCTGCAATGCATTGCCCTGCCTGGGACCCATCCTGCAAACCCCCATGTCCCCCCATCACTTTGCTAGGGGGTGAAGCATCCTTCTGGCAGAGGAGCGTGTTAAAGAAGCACATGCCAGGAGCTTCACCTCCTGAGCCAAGGTCAGAGCCAGATGCAGGTGCCAGCATCACCCCAGAGCTGGGGTTTGGCTAGAAGGATGCTGGAGAGGACAGTACCTATTTTTCTTTCCTGGGAAGGGGGGGGGAAATGGGATAGCTTGTGCTTTGCCCGTCCCTGGCATCACTCGGCTGTGGGTGCATGGGATACGGGGGATGCTCTTGTGCTTGCCAGCAGGAAATCTCTTTTTTTTTCAGGATTTCTAGCTGAGCCACAAGAATTTGTGCCAAATTTAGTTTCCAGCTGAGGGGGCTTGATTGACATGCTCAGGCACAGGCTGCCCTGAGCGGATTTTGGCTGGTCTTTACAGCTGGCCTGCTGTGGTGGCACCCCGGAGGGATGGTCCCGTGGGACCTGCAGCGTGGGTAGCGCAGTGTGGGCACCCTCAGCATCTCCTGGCCAGGCTTAGGCTCAGTTTTTTTCACTGCTGGATGTTTTTGTGTGTACCTACCTGTCAAAATCTGGATTTGGAGAATCGGTGCTGCCATGGAGTCTGCATCTCTCTTACCTCCCCTGTGGGTATCATTTTGCACAGCCTCATCTTTTCCTGCTGCTGACATTTAAACAAGCGAATGCAAAATGCTGGTGTGAAGTGGCTGTGGTGGGATGAGTCCCAGGAGCGGAGGAGCCGGAGGATATGCGGCGGGTGAGGAATGAGACGCGTAAGAATTGTTTCACATCCCTGTCCCACGCCTGGCTGGGGCTGATACTGGTGCGAAACACAGCATCTGAGTCCTGAGGACAGGAGCAAATGATGCATGGCTAGATGATGCCACCCCATCATAACATGACTTCTGGTCTCATCAGCAGTGCTGCCACCCGTGGGCCCCCCCCCTGCTCTCCCCCATCACTGAGCATCCAAAACCAATGCTTCCTTTTCCCCTCCCAGTGATAAATTCCTCCACTTTTGTTTCTTTCTTTCTTTCTTTTTTATTACTGTTGCTCTACATATTATTTTTTTAATAGAAAGGGGCTAGGAGGAGCATCTCTGGCAGTACTGGGAACCCAGACGCAGCGATATCACCCCCACTCCAGGAGCAGCAGGAACTGGAGGGGAAGACAGTGAGAGCAAAGTGTGCACTGGCCAAGGAAATAGTGTCAGGCTGGAAAAAACAAAACCTTTCCATTTCTGTTTTGTTGATTAGAGTAAGTTGTGTTTCCTTGCATCTCTTTAATATTCCAGTGGTCTTACACGGTGATGCTGACAGTCAGCCGCTCTGCCAATATGCTGCAAAATATGCCATGGTAATCATGAGCATCCCTTTGGAGAGGGAAAGTTTGGAGGGATCGAGGTGTTTTGCAGTTTAATGTTGTTTCCTGCAGCTCTCTTCTGTAATCTCAGCTTTTCCCGCATGGACAGGCAGCTTTGGAGGCGTTGTTTGGTGCTCCATACCGGCATGCTTCAGGGGATAAGCGGAGAAGATCAATGCGTCTTTTACATCGGTTTGAAACAAAATAGCCAAATACAACATTTCTTATAGCAGAATCTCCCTGGCTTCATAGGATTCGTAAATATTAGCGCCTGAGAAAAGATTTTCTGAACTCTTTTGTGTAAATAACATTTTTTAGCAGGCTGGTACTTCACCTCCAGGTCCTGGTTTTCAGTGGTGGCTTGTCCCCCATCCCAGGGAGCCCAGAGCTGTGTTTCCAGCAGGGAGCTCCGGCACCAAACGTGATGCCCATCAGATGCTTGGCCACGGCGGTGGAAGAGACAGAGTGAAAAGCAAGTGGAGGAGACAAGAGGGTTGTCAGCCCCTTTGCTTTCCAGCATGTTTGCTCAGCGATGTTGAGTGCTGGGCCAGAGCCACCACCTCCCTGCAGACTAAACAGTTGCAATGTTTTCTCCCATGACCGAAAGAATTTAGAAAAGGGTCCCGGTATGAAACTTTACACGAACTCTGGGTGCCACAAATATCTCTGGCTGGGAGTCTGTTAACTCCTCCGCTTCCCTCCTCACCCGTGCGGTTCAGGCTCTGGGCAGATGAAGGGAAAACCCATCCCACGATGAATTTGCTGGCTGCCTGCATGACCCCCCGTGCTCTCCCACCCGGCATGATTTCATGCATCCATCTTTTTTCTTTGCTTTCTTTTAAAGGAGAAAGCCAAGATCACTGGCTGTAGTCAAGCTCTGGGGTCCTCAGCACAGGAAGGACATGGAAATGTTGGAGTGAGTCCAGAGGAGGCCACAGAGATGATCAGAGGCTGGAGCACCTCTGCTGTGAGGACAGGCTGGGAGAGCTGGGGTTGTCCAGGCTGGAGAAGAGAAAGCTCCAGGGAGACCTTATTGTGGCCTTTCAGCACCTAAAGGGGGCTTAGAAGAAAGGTGGGGACAGAGTTTTTAGTAAGGCCTGTAGTGACAAGGCAAGGGGTAATGGTTTTAAACTAAAAAAAGAGTAGATCTAGATTAGATGTTAGGAAGAAATTCTTCCCCGTGAGGGTGATGAGGCACTGCCACAGGCTGCCCAGAGCAGCTGTGGATGCCCCGTCCCTGGCAGTGCCAGGCTGGACGGGGCTCTGAGCAACCTGATCCAGTTGAAGATGTCCCTGTCCATGGCAGGGGGGTTGAACTAGAGGGACTTTGAAGGTCCCTTCCCACCCAAACCATTTGATGATTCTGTAACACTTCATGCCTCTTGGACCTGTTTGTAACTGTGTGCATTGAGGTCCATCCAAAGGTTGTCTGCTTCCCTGCACCACCCAGCCCAGGGTCTTCCACTTCAGGGGCAGGTTTTGGGGATAAGGGAAGCCACCAGGGCTTCATTCATCCATCAGTCCTGGCTTGCAGAGAAGCAGAGGTCAAGCCTTGATGTCCTACACTTTGCAGCCAGCTCAGCAGATTGATGGTCCCACCCTCCGGTGAAGCACCACCAAGCACATACTAGAAAGAGCTTAGCATCCCACAGGGAGAGCATCCTGTTGCCAGCTCCCAGGCACCCAGGAAAAATCCTTCCTAGGACTGAGCCAATGTAAACCAGGAGCGCCCGTGCAGAAAAGCTCCCAATGGCGAACAGGATTAGCTGACTGCTTTTTTTCCCTGTTTGGTTTCATTTCTCCATGGGCAGACTGGCATTTCAATGGGCGCAGCTTCATTTTGAATAGAAGCGGAATTTCTCCAGTCGTGGTGCCTGGACAAAGCAGCACCTGCCTCCATGGCCACTTTTCCTCCTTTTATATCCCTCTTGGCAAACTTGGCCTGTCCACATAGACCTCTTGGCACCTCTGCCTTATTAAGAGGACACATTGCATGTGCAGAACTTAAAATAAGAACACAGCCTGCTGGCAAGATCCAGCTGGTCCCTGGTGCGCCCCAGTGGGCTGCAAGGCAGGGCATCCCTAGCTGTGGCATTTGCAGGCAGGATCCATCCATCAGCCTCTCTTGGCATCCTAGTCATCGCCCCAAGCTGGCACTGGGCATGGAATGGGTGTGTTTTCAGGCACAGAAGTGGCCTCTGAGCAGATGCTGGGGATGGTGCTGGGGCTCAGACCTTGCCCTGATGCAGGGAAGGGCTTGAAAACTGCTCATCAAACCGTCCCCACCCATATAAAACATCCCCTCAACACTTGCCTGAGGGATTTCTTCAAACCAGCATGGTTTTACACAGAGCTTGTGCTTTGGGGAACATGGCCTGTGGGCTGGGAGATTTATATTAATATATTTTTACGGTTTTTCCATTCCCTGCTGCAGATGCTGGGATGGGCAGGGATCTACTACGCTTGATTCCCTGTCTTCCTACCACCTCTGTGTAGCAGGGAGGGGATTACTGGCCCCGGGGATAGGATGTTTTTGGGGACATGGATGCTTTGCCCGTCTGCGGCCTGGGAGAGGACTCACAGTGTCTCCCAACATCCGAAGGTAACCCGAGGTTTTCCCAAATATGCTTGCAAAAGCAAAGAGCATGTTGCTGCTGCGTTGTTCCTGCAGCAACGGGACTTAATCAAATATAATGAGGGTCTTCTGCAACACTCCAGAGGACCAAGCCTGCCAAGCGGGAGCTGCCTCCTCTGGGCATTACAGCCCTGGAGGGCTGGGTCGAACAGGCACCCCGGCTGCTCTGACAACAACCCAGAAAGGAAATCAATTTGTATTTCTTTGTGGTCCCTTGTCTCCCCACCAGTCACTCTCCACAGGACTGAGAGGTTGCCTTCTGGCTTTCAAAGGTATCATTAGTTCCCTGTGTCCATGCGTCCTGCTGGCTGTCCCTGTCCCTCTGCTCGCTGTAAGGGCTGGCTGCGGCAGGCAAGGGCATTTTGCTGTGTGATTGTGTCCGGGTCCATGGGATAACAGGGCTTTAAAGTGGTGATAAACTGCTGTTATCCAGCTGAGCTGACACCCTGGCACGTGTTTGGGAATCCAGAAAGGTGCTAGATAGGGAGGGCGGCAATAAAAATTAAGTAACGAGGATGACAACGCTGTCACCTGGGTACCATTGGAGGACATACTGGCAAACATCCTCTGGTGAAGCAGCCAGAGCTCCCAGAGCATCCCACTCTCTTTTCCAGAGTATTTCTGCTCTGGGCATTATCCCACTTGAAAATGATTTGGAGGAATAGACCTGTGATAACATGGTATAAGCCTTGGTAACTCAGTGGAGATGCAAATGTATTCTGGTTCTGGAAATGAGATTTTGTGTTCTGGAAATGAGATTTGCTCCAATGCAGTGGTAAGCTGTGCTGACCCGTGGGACACGGTACCTTCTCAGGATGTGGCCACATCTCAATCCTGGTATTTTCCCCTCCATGAAAGAAAAGAAGGAGATAACAGGACACCAGGGGATTTCCTTTGGGCTGCCTCTTCTCCTCGCTCTGCTTTCTCTGCACCCAGAGGGTCATTAAAGAAGATTTTTACACCAGGACAGAATGGTGTTTGTTGTTCATGGTATGCAGCCTGTGCTGCTTCATCCTCTTGGTCATCTCACAGCTTCCACTGAGTGCTCAAAGATCTCTAGCAACTGCTAGTTAACAGCAACACTTTTCTGTTTGCACAGCCATCATTATGTTCCCACCTGGATGCTTTAAACCTCAACTAAATCAATAATTAACTGCTTGCACCTCTGCAGCCCCTGAAGACCTCAGAGACATCGCTAGCTCAAGCCGTGAGACACCGGCGTGGGGTGGGTAATTGCTGTTGCTGTCAGATTTGGAGCCAGATGAAGAGGTCGTGGTGAGACCAGGGGGCAGGAGGTTCAAGTGACAACCTGCTTGGTCACCACAGGCTGTTTGGGGACACGGGAGGTACCCACAGCTCCTCTTGGCTCTGGTTATCAGCTGCCTCAGTTACCCAAACCTGAGGAATTTAGAACTCACGGATGTTCATCTCCTTTAGATGAACAAGGAGTTTTCTGACCTTACTTTCCCCTTCCTGCCCAAATCCTTTTGAGAGGAATAAGCACCATTTGTTTCAGTCTGATGGATGGTGTGTTGTTCTTGTAGAATTGGTCAGTGGCATTTAATGCAAGTTATATATCATCTGTTGGTCAGCTGATGGGTGGTAGGTGCCCACAGGGTGGTGGTCACAGTCCTGGTAACCTAGACCTTCATCATGCCATACATTTTGGAGACCCCTGTGATTAGAAATGTTCACAGAGCTGTGGCCATCATGAAACCAGGTCCATGCTGAAGGCCACCAGTCGGATTTGCTGCCTTCCCAAAGTGGCCAAAACACCCTGAGAAGAAGCTGGTGCACGTTCATCTGGTGCAGACCCAGCTTGGAGGAAACAACGTGATGAAAGTCTGTGGGAGTGAAATGCCTCATGGCTGGGTGAAGTCGGGACCTTTGCGAGGCTGGGCACAGGGTGTCATCTGTAATTTCAAAGCTTTATCTGCTTTAAATGTCAATAGCTCCTTTGTTGGAGTAATAATAATTGCCATGATTTGCATGTCTCTGTCACACACCCCAAAGCATTTTGCAGAGGAAGATGAGTAAATCGTTCCCGCTTGCCAGCTGGGAAATCAGGGTGCAGAGGTGATGGGAGCCCACACAGGACTGGAAATAAATCTCAGTCTCCTGTGTTACTGTTTCCCAGTCCCACATGGAAGCTGTTGGCTCAAAGCAAATTTTCTGTTGTCGTCTTACTCTGTCTTATTGTCCCTGTGCTGACAGTAGCACGGGCAGGGATGGTGTGGTGGGATCTCAGTGTGGTTTTGTCCTTGGAGAGTGTCAGCAGAGTGCGGGGCGGAGAGACTGGGAGTGCTGCTGAGGGTAGTTGGAAGAAGAGCAGATGGTCCCACCTCATGTCCCACCATTTCTGGTGGTTTAGTACAGCAAAGGAGCTTGTGTAGTGGTGTCCGTGTGGAGTGAGATGTTCCCGATGAAGCTGTGGGTGGTAGCTCTGCTTCAGAGGTGCTCAGTGAGACCCCGAGCATCCATGGTTGGAGGTGTTCGGTCTCTCCCTGGTGCTGTCACAGATTCCTCCAGCACCTTCCGAGCTTCTTCTGAACGCCAGTGCTATAAACTACTCAGCTCACTGGGTTATACCCCTCAGAAATCAAAGCTGCACTCCAGAACCTCCTCCAAGCCAGGACTTACGCAGAAGTATTATTTAAATTATAAACAGGGAATAACGCAGCAGTGTTAAGCGTGCAAAATGTCATTTATTGTAGACCTTTCGAGGAGGGTCTGGGGAGGGAGCAGGCAGAGGGTGTGCTCCTCCAGGAGAGCGACAAGGGCTGGATGCTGTCCCAGCCCCTACCTGCCAGCTCCCTCCTCCAATCCATTTTATTTGTCTCAGGCCCTTTCCAAAGAGCCATTTAAGGCTCCAACCTTTTGTAGCGCATTGCCAGTAAGAGCAAGTATTTAGCGCAGCTTCTCTCAGCTTTTTATATAGCGCCTAGCACTGATATCTAAGCGTTATATATTTCTTTTTGTGCAGTATTTCTGACTCAGTATTTCCTGCCTCCTTGACAATGACTGAGTAAACAGCCGAGCTGCCAGAGGAAGAGCCCTGTGTTTACAGAGCAACAAGCCCAAATGTGTCTTTTTTTTTTCCATCAGAAGGTGGCAATGCTTAAATTAACCTTCATTTTTATCCCACTCTAAACTTTTGCCCTCTAACTTGCCGCTGACAGAGTCAGCCATGAGTCGGTGGGCCCAGATCTGGGGAAAAGTTATTTGGGACTCGTCTTAAAAAAAGTGTAGCTAACTCCCAAGGGATGAATTTTCGGCTGCAGCTGTCTGGGCTGGAGCAAGGGCTTAGATCCAGTGGCAGAATGCTGCTTCTCATCTCGCTTGACTCTGCTGCTCACCAAAGATGGTAGAGGATGGATTTTCCTCCTTTCCCATGGAGTGGCCGGTCCTCTTGGCTCTTCTAGCTTGGTCCTGGTTTTGGAGAGGTCTCATGTTTGGGCCAAGAAAGGATAGCATTGCATGAGCTGCATCTACATCGAGATGAGGAGCAGTCTTTCACTTGGGTGCAAGAGTGGAGAGCCCCAAGATCAAAGCATTTTCTAGTTCCCTTGCTGCCAGGAGCTTCAGCCAAGCTTGGAAAAGGTCCAACGGGGGATGTCAGAGCTTGGGCTGAGCCATAGCCCATCTCTATTATGCACAACCATGGGCCACCCCTGACCTGCCCATCACGCGTGGTGAGGCTCAATGTGCTGAACATGCTTAGCCTTCAGGTTTATGCCCCAAACTTGTCCGAGACCTCTTTAGATGTCCCCTTGGCATCCCCCTGCTTGCTACGTGATTTCCCAATGAACTCTTCTCCCAAACCAGGCAGAGAAGGGAGGTCAAGCCTGCTACCTGGTATAAATACATTTTATTTTAAACTGTAGGCGCTGAAGGAAGGTCATCCAGTAAATGCGCCCAGATTATCTACAGGCCAGGGCACCCCCAAATTAGTAATACAATTCATGTTTAAAAATACAGCCAAACTGATGAAAGATAATTTGCTTACTGCCCTGACATCACCACCTAAGCATGGGGCAAGCCAATCCACAGGTTATTTTTATATAACTCTGTGAGGCATTTCCAGAGCAAAGAAAGTTCACTGGGCAGGGCAGTGACCCGGCCGTCTGGTTTCAGCACACTTCAGTCTCCTCAAGGCTTCTCGTTGGTGGTGTGGAGGTCTGTGGGTCAGGGCATGGCTCCATCAGATGTGCCCTGGGCACGCAGGACGTGGGGTTTGTTCTCTGCTGAGCCGCTCATCGCTGCCGACCAGCTCTTCACCTCTCCCACGCTGTTGGTCTGGCTCATCCATTTTGGTTGCACGTTCTTTGGAGAAGCGATTGGGTTGCTCTCCGTGTTCTCCATGCCTAGCGTGAGGGGTCACAGGTCCTTCTGGGAGCACAGCTGACGTGCAGCCAGGTGAATCGCACCCATAGCTCCCTTGACTAAATTACTTAGATGACAGCAGTGGTCTCCTCAAACATGGACACCCCAAGGGGAGTGGGACACCTCTACACAGGCAGCGTTGGTGTTGGCTTGCCTGGCCATGCGTGCCATGGTACTGCTCAAACCAGGTGTCTGAAAGCCAAATTTAAGGACAGAGCTCCCCAGGCCACCTTCCTCATGCATGCTGTGACACTGGTGTAGCACCACCCTGCAGGACCAAAGTAGATGGATATCTCAGGGTGCTTCAGGAGAGCCCTGGCGCTGCAAGTCCAGCTACCACGGAGGTTCAGCTCCTGGCAAGCCCAACTCTTGTCTGTAGGCAGGCATGGTCCAAAAAACATAATTCCTGCCTCTGGCAAGGTGCTTTCCCTACTTTGTCAAAGGAATCCGTATCACCCTACCCTTTTGCAGAGTACATGCAAATGATCTCCTTTTGCAAAATTTGGCCCAACCTGAGGCTGCAAATGGAGCAAGATTATTCCCGCTACTGTATCACATTCTGGGTGAAAACGTTCATGGTGATGTTTGCATCCATCCCACATTACATCCCCCACTCCTGTCCTTCATGGGGGTCCATCAAAGTCTGCACAAGCTTTTTTGTGGCTTGGGGAGGTTGGGAGAGGACTCCAGTCCCTTTTCGTTTGCAAGGGTCTTCTTCAGCTGCAAAGCTGGAGGCAGAGTGGTCACTGATGTCTCTGCTGGGTGGCAACACCCATCAGGTGCCGTGGGATGAAAAAAAGAGGGTGCTAGGTGGTGGCATCCCTTCCTGCTCAGCTTCCATCCCAGGCCTGATGAGTTTGGCTTAGTTTGGTGGTTGTTTTACGGAAATTTTTTGTTTGGCTTGTTGGTTTGATGGGGTTTTTTACAGAAAATATTTTTCTAAAGAGAAAATGTCAAGGAGTCAGTTTTCTCTCTTGCGAGGCTGCGGAGCGGGGTAGTATATTTGAAGCAGGAACAGGAAGGAGGAGAGTTTCCTGCGTTGGCTTTTATTCTTTCCCAGTAATATGGGACCACAGAGCCCATGTGGTTATCCCAGCGACTAGGAATTTCCCAGCATGCCCCAGCGACCTCGAAACATGGCCCAGCTCCCTGGGCACATCAGTGTGGACCTTCCCAGGCAGGACAAGGGGGCTGCAGGGAGGCATCCAGCCTGGGAGGGACAGGATGGCTCAGGGGCTGGAGCTAGCTGGGATGCTACATGAGGTGCAGGAGACAGCTCAGTGCCAGGGGATGGAGAGGTCTCAGGGCATCAGTGAAAAGCTCCAGGGTTCAAAGGGTGCTTTTTGTCCCAGGGTGGAGGTGGCTGGTGGGTGACTTTATGGGTAGGCGAGGCTGGAGGTCCCCGTCAGTGTAGACAAGGGGCATGGGATGCCCTTGCTTGTGTTTTTTAATTTCCTAATAATCAGGAGGTCGTTTCTCTTTGACTTTTGTTAATTAAAATTCAAGTGAAAACTCCAGAAGGAGTAATTTGGTAACCCTGGGGTGATAACCTGATCTGGCAAATAACTCTGTCCTGTATCGCTGCCCTGGGACTGGCTGGATAATGAAAGGACAAACTCTACAGACTCCCCCAGAGTCTGAAAAGACCCAACAGGATTTGGCTACAGGTTGACTTTGGAGTCGCAGACACAGTTGGGCAATTGCCTTATAGAAATGGGTGGAGAGAGGAATTAGTCATCACTGTTTGGTTAATAAGTGCCTCGGTTCTTTTACAAGTCTTTTTCCTGCATATGCAAATTTTTTTTTTTTCCTTTTGTAATGAAACTTATAAATAGCTCCTCTCTTGGATCTTCTATGCATACGGTTGTGTCATGAAAATAATCATCGTGCTTTTGCCTGGCTTTCTTTAGCAGCTGCTTTACTTACCTTTGTTTCATGTGTTGTCCAGGGCATGAGAGCGAACTTTGGTGTGGTGGCTTTTATATCTCCCTGGCTTTGCGGAGTGCAGCTGCAGGTCGGAGCATTCACAGGAGCAAAAAGCCCTTTGTCTCAGGCAGTAGGAATAAACTGAGATGAAAAAGATAGAAGATAATTTATTTAGTCGCTGGATTTCAAATGTTGCGCAACCCACACTGGGAACACTTGGTGTTGAGAACGAACTTGTCCTGTTCTTTAATTTTCCCCTACCTAGTGTCTACTAATTTTTAGTACCAAGGAAAGGTCACTATGGAGACAGACAAGCAAAGCTGTGTGGGACATCTTGCAAGAAGCTCTGCAGCATCACTGAGAGCCCAGGGAAACCCTCTTGGCTCTGAGTGTGATGCACTCCCTTGTGCCATCCTCTAGAAAGGCTTTTATTTGCTTTTCTGTCTTGCCCCTTGCTCTTTGCCACACATTCCCAACACATACATCCCTTTTCATGCCCTGCCTTTGGGCAAACCCCTTTTTTTTCTCCCCAGCTGGAGGACTGATGGAGAGGCAGCTATCTCCCTGCACGCTTCCTCCTGATGTTGCTCCATAAATCACGTCATTTGGATAATCCTTGGTCATGGCAACCATCAGCTCAGGAGCAGGGTGACCTTTTAATGCCAGGCTCAGGCTGCCCTGATCTTCTGGTCGGGCAGGGAGCCAGTCTGTGCTGTGATTTCGTGAGACCCCAGGGAGCAGCCAGGCCATTAGGATGCCCCTGGCCAGACACTGGGTCTGCTGAAGATACTGGAATGAACAGGCTGGGCAGGTCCACCTGGACCACCAAGCCTGGCACGGCCACCAGCTTTCATTGCATTTCCCCTGCATTTCATTTAACCTCTTTGTTGCTGCTTTTATTTGATCTTGGTTGTGGATATGGAAAAGAGTCCCCATGTCTGTCCGAGGGGGAGGACAGAGCACAGGGGACGCCGTCTCTAGCGCAAGCCGTGGCAGTTATTGCAAGGGTTGGTGATATTTCTACAGTACCTGCTTTCTGGTGGCTTTGCTGTGTTGAAATTCCAGCCACTCCGCGTGCATTGAGTAATCTCCCCGCTGTTACTAAAGAGTCAGTCTGTCTGTCTTCCTCCCCCCACCCTGAGTTTCAATTTCCTCCTAATTCTCTCTCTAGACAGCCGTTGCCTCTCCCATGGCGATGTGGTTTTGCTGATGCAGCCTGTTGTCTCTGTCCCTCTTGCAGAAGGATTTCACCATGCGGGAGGAGTTGCAGCAGCGGGACGTGGAGCGCTGGCTGGGCTTCATCACCTTTCTCTGCGAAGTCTTCGGCACCATGAGAAGCAGCACCGGAGAGCCCTTTCGAGTCCTTGTCTGCCCCATTTATACCTGCCTCAGGGAGGTAAATGCCTTCAGGGTTTGTCCTTCTCTACCTGTGAGCTGAGCTGCTGCGTTGCGGGGCTGAGGTGCCCAGGATTCGTAGACGTTTGCTTTACGATTCCTAGAGGTTTGCTTTGCCAGCATCAACACTTCTCACCCCAAAAGTACCTGCGTCTGCCGGGATGTTTGGCTTTTCCTGCAGATTGTGTGTCTGCTAATTAAAAACACGTGCTCCATGCAAAACCCCTTTGTCCGAGGGTCCGCAAAGCCCAGCAGTCAGGATTGCAAACCCAGCGTTTGAGTTTGCAAATCCCAACATTGCAAAAATCCCCACGCAAGGTGCTTAAAAAGCCTCTTAAAAACAGGTGAAGCTGCCTGAATAGATGAGACAGGCTGAGGGGAGGGAAGAGGGAGAGAGGTGAGGTCCCGTATGTCCTTACCCCCACCTAGAGCAGCAGAAACCCAGCCCTGCCGCAAGGGTTGGGACACCAGAACCTGAGCTCCTGATGAGCTCATTTCAGAGCCTGAGCTCCCCATGGTTCGGGGTGGGGGGCAGAAACCTCGGTGAGGACAAACAGAAAAGGCAACTCAAGTGTTCATGTTCAGCAGAGCAGGAGAAGGCTTTCCCCTATCCTGTTTTCAAGATGGTTTTGTCTCCTGCTGCTGTCTGTAGAAGACTTTCTCAGAAAAATCCGCCTCGCTGCCCGAGGTTGGAGCTGTGAATCTCAGATTGTCAGTAGTGCTTCTGTCAGGCCATAAATAACTTGCTGTAAAAGAAGTTCTCCCCTAGACCTTGGGCAAGGGGAGGATAAAGAAAGTGCCAGCGATGACTTTTTTACATGCATGGGAAGTTTTCTCTGAATGCAAACACATCATAAACATTTTGTCTTCACAGTAATATTGTGGGTAGGGTTCACAGACGGTGAGTGTAGCAGTGAGAAGAAGTCCGGGCATCGTGATGAGGCACGCATATCCAGAGAAGGAGGTGGGAGAGGAATGCTAAGAATAGCCGAACTTCCCCAAAATCTCTGCCCACAGCAGTATGTGTCACCTTATGGGGAAGATCTTGGCGTCTAGCAAAGTCCCCGTTCCCCTTGGCTTCCCATCACAGTCGTGACACAACCCAGCCCTGATTCTGCCAGGATTTTTCCCTCCCCGCTCCTGTCTGCCCTTGCCATGCCAACACAATCCCTCTTGTCACCGTGTGGGGACATGGTGACAATGTAGAGGTGCACAGAAGGACATGAATTTCACGTTATCAAGGATATTTTTTGCTACAGGGCAGCTCCAAAAAAAGCTTCTACTAATGATATCAAGACGTCATGCATAAATTTGCTTCTTAAAAGTACATCTCTCTGTTCCTTAGCAGGACAGCTCTGTTCCCATGGTGTCGTTTGTCAGAGAAGACTCTTAGCTTAGCTGACATGGGTGAGCCTGAGTCTTCCAGCTCTCCTGCCCCAAAATGGTTGATCTGTGACTGCTTACACTGCAGGGTTGTGACCCTGACTCACTCCGTTCCTCTTCTGTGGCTCTGGGATGGGTTTTTGTCTCGCCACTGTTTTTTACCGCCGCCAGCTAACCCTGGCGCGCAGGGCCAGCCCAGGAGAACCAGACCACCGATTATCAGCAGTGATAGGTGCCAGGCTCTGAGGCAGTTGCCAGAGCCAAAGCCAGGTGGTAGACACAGCCAAGGAGGTCCAGCTGCACCCAGGAGAGGACAGGGACATTTGCACAGGCTGACCCTGCCAGGTGCTCCGTGAGATGGTGGAAACTCCGTAATCGTGCCAAGTGCTCATCCCATGGTAAGCTTCATGAAGCACGTGGGTGGGTGTCCCAGGGCAGAATAAGGTTTGGGACCTCCGTTTGCATCAGGACAGGTTCACAAGTACCTTTGTTTCATGTGTTGTGGCACTCATCACAGGTTTTTCCCCTTCCTGCTGATCAGCAAGTACATCCCCGTGTAGTCTCAGCCCCTAACTCCTTCCCCCTCGGGCATCCCCCAGCAAAGCCCCTTCGTGCTACCCAGTCATGCTTCGCTCCCTCTGCCTCCGCCCACCCATCCTTTGACGATAAATCATTACCAGAGGCAAGATAACATCTCTCCCTCTGCCTGTCCTTTCAGCTCCTCTTGCTTTTTAGTTTCTCTGTCTCTTTTTTTTTTCCTTTTTCCCTTTTCCTTTATAGCTTTGGCAGACTCAGCCAAAGGTCAGCGAGGGAGTGAGCAAGAGGAAGGGGAAAGTTGCCTGATGACTGAGGCAGGAATGTCTCTTCCCTTCCCCCTGCAAAGCTTCCTCTCTTCAGCTCCTTTCCTTCCCCCCTCCCCCAAATAAAAACTTATTAACACCATCATTAGTTGTGGAGCTGGGCTGGGTAGGAGGAAGCGAGGATGGCAGTGAGGACATCAGTGCTGGGTGGCCCGGTGAGGAGGAGCTAGGGACATCGGGTGGCAATGCCAGTGTTATTTATTGAGCAGTGTGGATGGGTTGGGTTTGTGGGCTGGAAAAAAAAAAAAATCCAAAGAGGAGTTCATTTCAGGCGAGGCTGGAGTGATAAATGCTGGGGTTTGCTGGTTAATCGAACCAGCGTTCATCACCATCCTCAGGGAAGCAGGCAGACCGCTGTGTTTTGATGTCAGCCACGGGAATGGGTGTTTAATCATGGCAAAGGAAATTTGGGTCAGAGCTGCCGCCTCGCCTGGGCAGCCTTTCAGGAGCCAAGGGAGTGGCCGTGCCCCTTGGCATAAGTGTTATCCACGCCAAGCCTCTGTCCCCGGGGGCTCTGCCACATCCTCCTCTGTGCCCATCACCTGAGCTGCCTGCTGGAAAACAGGGCAGGGGGAGAAGGAAGGGTCTACCACCACATCCAACATGGTGACTGCGTCTGCCAGGAGCTGAATCCCCAAAGAATCAAAATGTTTAATTTCCAGAACCTTTCTGAGGGTTTGGGGGGAGATTTGGGTGGGTGGAGAGTATCTTCACAACAAGGTCTAGTGGGGTCAAGGTTGGGATTTTAGGCAAAGAGATGGTTTGCCAAGAGAAGTAAAAGGTGGGTCCAGCTCGTTAAAATGGTTTGATGAAGCATGGTGAGTTTGGATAGTGGTTTGGATCAAAACATGTTTTTCTGCTTGGAATACTGCATAGTTTAGGTTGGAAAAGGGAAATGGATACCAAGCTCAGCCCAAAGATCAGCATTGAAGACAGCTGGGAGAAAGGAGGAATTTTTATGGCAACCAGAGGAGAGACCTTTGCAGATGAGAACCAGAGGGCTATTGCAGCCATCAAATTCAGGGAGCCTGGGAAAAGAATAACAAAACAGAGAAGTAAATAGAAATAAAAGAGCGAGCTTTCCTCCTATTCTTCCCTCGGAGCTTTGGGGAATTGAGGGCGAGCTGGAAGAGGGCATTGTTCCCGGGGAAAGGCTTACCCCAGGGATGGTTGTGCTGCAGCCAGGACACCGTGGGCTTGGCCCTTGCCTGCTTCCAGCCCTGGCTGTCCTCATGTTGGACCAGTGGTGGCATCTTCCAGGACCACGTTCCTCCATGAGTCTTTTATCTAGCATGATGAAAACACTTCTAGCCATTTTGGAAGTTGTCCTGGCTCCTGCCCTTGATGGTCTAAGCAAGAGGGATGTCCTACTGTCTTCTCCTAGCCCTACAGCCCATGTGCTCTCAACTCTGGCCTCACTTTATTTCACAAAACCAGATTTGTTCCTGTACATCTCTAGGATGGTGAGGAGTGAACGTGCTGACATTCTTGTTGCCCTGAAGCCCCTGCCCCATGCCCAAACACTGAGGACCACATTCAGCCCCACTTCACCAATACTTCACGGTGCACGTCCCCCAGTTAAAACCAGGACAATAACCAAGGGACTTTGATCCTTGCAGCCTGCCCATATTTCTGCTTTTCTGTGGCCTTCAGCAGAGTCAACAAAACGTAGAAAATGGTTTAAAACCAGGGACCAGCAAATACCAGTTGAACCATCAGCACAGCAGGAGCACTCCAGAGCCCTGTGCCTGGTGCAACAAGTGCCTTTTAGCTACTGAAGATGTAGAGATAATAAATAATATTGATTGCCACCCGTCATTCACTGATTGTCACCCCTTTTGCCTTTCCTGAGTGTGGTTGGAGCTGGCTGTTCTTCATCCAGCTCTGTGCTGCCAATGGCTGCGTGTGTGTCAACAGGGTTGGCATGGGCCAGCCCAGCTTGCTGCCCTCCCTGCTTCATCCCCTGGTGCTGCTAGGGAGAAGCATTAAGGCTGGGTCCTGAGGGACCTGGCCCAGCTCTTGGTGATGGCTGGGGTCTGCAGGGAAGGAAGGATCATAGACAGCTTGGAGCCACAGTCATGCTCTGCAGAAGCTGGGACAGATGAGGGGTGTTGGGAGGTTTGGCTCCTCTTGTGTCTCAATCTCATCCTCAGCGGATGTTGTTGGGCTGCCAAGTCAGGAGGTACTTCTGGGCCTGGGAGCTGCCACCTTCCTGCCAGTCCTCTGCCAGGAGGAGCCATCCCAGCCAAGGTGGTTGGTGTCGAGTGCTGGTTTGGATGCATTTGTTTATTTTTATGACGCCATTCAGCAGTCAGACCTGGCTTTACAGCCAGGTAACCTGAGCAGTTGCCTGCGGCAGCAGAGCGAGGAGGTGGAAAAACTGGCTTGCGGGACCTAAAGCTCAAGAAGATGCCAGGTAGCGATGTCACTGTGGTCCCCTCAAGGCATCTTGCCGATTGGGGTCCCACAAAGGCAAGCAACACAGGATGGGCTCTGCCCCCTCTCACCCCCCATAATAACCCTATTGCACCCCTTGCCAGTGCCCCTGTGCTGTTCTCCTGCATAGAACTTGTTTCTTGTGGAATGTTGAAGGTTCCTCTTGACTCCTTCCTCCAGCCTGCTGAGGTCCCTCTGTACCGCAGATCCTCGAGCACACTGAGTGGTCCCCCCCAACTTGGTGTCATCTGCAAACTTCAGAAGAGTGTGCTACTCACCTCCTCCAGGTCATAGATAAGGATGCTAAATAGGGCAGGTCCCAGAACAGACACCTCGGTACTCCTCATCACTGGCCTCCAGGCAGAGTTGGGTTGTAACCCAATAACTACAACCCTCTGAGCCCAACCATCCAACCAGGTTTTTTACCCATCTCGTTGTCCACCCGTGATGTCCTAGCTTGAATATAAGGGGATTGGGTTCCAGGAGTGAATTCCAAAGAGCAGCCTTGCTGCGGCACCATCCTGCTCTCAGCGCCCGCGGGTGCATGGGTCGGGGCTGTTGGGGCGGGTTTGGAGCAAACCCCAGGAACCAGCTCATCACAGAGACTAATTAAACTGCAGAACTCCTTTGTGCAGGAGGCTGTGGCTGCAGGATCAATTGATGGAGATCCCTCCAGCTCTTGCTGGGGCTGGGGGGGTACCCTGGGGGGTATCACCCTGAGCGTCACCACCCATAAAGGAGATACGGGCATTAACCTGACCCAAGACAGATGCTTTTATGGTCTTATCACCAACCCTGGGGACTGAGGGCAGTGCCCAGGAGCGGTGAGTCAGCCCCACCGAGGCAGCGGGGAGCAGACCCGTCAGGCTGGCAGCAGGCAGGACAGTTGCTCCTCTGCAGGAGTTGTCTCCTACCTCCAGTCTGGTTGGCAGAGACAGTCCCATTTCAGCATCGTTTAAAATCTTGGCACGCTCCCATCGCTTCCCTGCCTTGGTACATGCTGCTAACTGAAAGCCTCGGGGTGGTGGTGCAGGGAGGATAAATACTCCCCGTCTAATTGCCTTTCCCCCACGTCTGAGTCTGCGGTGCAGCATGTAGATGGGTATCCACTCCCCTCCCTTCTCTTAGTGCCTGTTATCTCCTGGGGCCATGCTGTGTAATTTAGCAAAATATTCTAACACGGTAATTAACGTCTGAACTTCAAGAGGGCACTGCCTTTTCACTGTCTCCTTCAGAGGAAGAGAGACGAAAACCTTCCCGGCTGCAGTCAGATGAGCGAGGAGGGTGGTGCTGTTTGGAAAAGAAAATTGTATCTTTTAACGTGTTGGTTTTGTTGTGTTTTTTTTAATCACTCTCACTTTTTAAAAAGCCTTTTGAGTCAAAAGAAGGGTCTTTGACAGTATAATGAGATGCTAGGATTTTTAAGATTATTCTCCTAGGCAGAGAATGAGACAGAATTTTTCCTTTATCGAATGAGCAAAGGCAGGAAGGGGGCCAGATCCTGACCCCGTGCCACCCTTCCACCCGGGTAGCTCCATGAGGCCAGATCTAACTGGAGAAAATACATTCTTTATGAAGAAGGGGACTTCTGTCCTCAGAGAAGTCCCCTTCTGGTCCCCCCATCTGGTTCTGCAGAAATCAGTGGTTTGGTCTCCAGTCTGGTGGGACTGGGACGAACTGGGAAGTGGTTTGTAGGGGGGAAGGATGGAGGAGGGATGAGGGATGCGGGCATGGGAAGGAAGGGATGCCAGGGAAGGAAGGAGAAAGAGGAGACTAGGGGGTCAGGGCCATGGGAAGGAAGGAGAAATGGGGAGAGCAAGTAAGTGGGAATCCAGAAGAGGAGGATTGAAGGCCTGGAAGAGCTGGGAGAAAAGTCTGGGATTTGGAGCAAGCAGGGTACGCTGCTGCATGACATAATGTGGACCTTCAGAGACGTGGCAGGAGGTAACGTGTGGGAGCAGGGGTCTGCAAAGAGGAGGGACGGGCATGTGTCTGTAGGACCACGCTCCCCGCAGGGATGGATGTCCTCATGCATCCACGCCTGCCATGCAAGAAATAAATAAATAGCTGTGCAAAAAGCTTCCATGCACACAGACCCACCATAGATGCTCTGCAAAAACCCTCCTGCAAATGCAGCTTGTATGGGGGGAACAAAATTCCCTTTAACCGGCATTGTTTTGGTCAAAGGGCAGAGTTAAGATGAAGGAGATCAGGTGTTATTTGGGAGCAGACAAGGATGGACCAAAACAAGGAGGGCTGCGCGATGCCTTTGAGCCCACCTGCTCCATTGAGTATTTTATGTGCAGGAACGTATATTCTTGGAAAGCTACAGGACTTGTTTAGTCCCACCATTAAAACCGTAATGGCATATTTTAAATAGGGGAGGGGAAATGCCACCCTTGTTTTTCTGGGACCCGCGGAGAAGGCAGAGGAAGCAATTAGGGCAGATAAAGGAATGAAACTAGATACCATCTCACAGGATGGTCCCTCCTCCTCGCGTGGCTTTGTTTTTCTCCTTCACCCTCCGTACCAGGCATTGTTAGTTCCCAAAAACCCTTTCAATGGGATGTAAACACAACTATTTGCGTCTGCCGCCATGCGTTTTCTCCCTCCAGATCCAGGAAAGCCGAGAGCGTCCGGCGAGCCAGGGTGGAGCCCGGCGCAATCAAGCGCGATGGTCTCGCCACTGTTTCTTTCCATGTTTTGTGTTTCCCCGGGACCCTTGGGATGAGATCACATCCTCTTCTCCCAGGGTTATTATGTCTTTGGCCGGGCAGGATGAAGCTGGCCGTCTGGGTGGCTCGGTCTCCCTGTGCGCGCAGACTGGGTGGCTCTGGCCACCCGTCTCACCCATCTTTGGGTCCTGAAGGTCCACCTCCAGCCAGGAGATGTGTAACCACCAGGCTACTGTTGGATCGCAGTGTCTGGGTTGATGAGTGACCAGATTTTCTTCATCATTGTCTCCAGTAATTACCTCTTAATGGTTTCCATCTTCGCAGGAATCCCTTCTGCTGTCCCAGATCCAGGGGGAGAGAGTCATGTTTCATGGTTTGCCTTGTCTACAGTGGAAAGGAGTAGGAGGAGTTTCCCACGACTGGGTACAGGGTTTTGTTCCTCTAGCCTTAATTCAATTTGCTCTTAACTGTCTCTGAGTTCCTCAGGAGCCTGACAAGGAGGATAACCAACATTTTGGTTACTTGATGCAATAAACAAACTAATCTCTTCTTACCATCCTCCCAGGGAGTTGGGTAACAGGAGAACAAAAGTCTCATCCTCAGCTGAGGGAGCACGTCAGTGTAAAAGGAACCAAAGAAACTCCTCCAGGTTGTCCAAAATATATTAGGGAAAGTGCCTCCTATGGACACAGCTCTTGACACAGCCATGCCAGTGCAAGCAGCTCCAGCCCAGAGCTCCTTCCACCCTGTGCCACCCCTTCTGGGCAGCTGCTTGTGGGACCAGCAGTGACCCATGGTGGTGGCCTCTTCCTAATGGAGCAACGCGAGGTGCTGTTAGCATGTTCCCACCTGGGCTGAGACCAAGCCATCCTGGTCAGGGAACTGGGAAGAGGGACCCTTCCACGAGATGCATGGGCTGGTGGCACCTTGTGCATCTTCAGTGGGCTTGAAGACTTGACCACATCCCCAGAGAGGTGTGAGCAGAAGGCCGTGCGGAGAGAATTACTACTGCTAGTGGATGCAGCCTGATGCAATGTGCCTCTCCCAGCTCAGCTGTGTTTTCAGAGCCCAGCAAATAACGTTGCTCCATAAGGGAAAAGTTTGCCCCAAAACTTTGTGTTTGGCCAACCTCAGCATCAAATGGGTGAGCAGAGAAGATGCCACTTATGCCTATGGACTTCTAAAGGCCTTCTGTTTCCAAGTGCTCACTTGTTTCTTCTCTAGGGAAAGGTCTTACCTGACTTCCCTAGCTCCCAGGGTGTGCCCAGAGAGGGACTCGGTAGCCCTTTAGAGAGGGTGGCACTGGTACAGCTGTTGGTGGGTGCAGGATCGGCTCAGCTGACCTTCTGATGTCCTGGGTCGAGGAGCTGATACTTCTAAATGGAGCAGATTGTAGAAATCCTGAAACTGGCCTTGCTGGTGGAGTGTTTTGTCATTACTCATGCCTCACACCCTCATTTGTACTTTGCATTTTCCCCACTCTTGGCTGTTTTCACCACCCCGTGCCTTGTGACAATAAGGAGAGTGGAGCTGTAGCAATTGCTTGTAGCTCAGAGAAGTGCGTGACTCTCCCCATGAGGAGCAGCTGAGCAGTCCCATGGATCTTATCTCAGGCATCTTCCTGAAAGCCTTGCGACAGTAGGTCGATAAGGGGCTGGTGGAAAAGCAGAAAACTGCTGTTGATGTCTTTCTGCAGAGAGCCTGTGAAGGGCAGCAGAACTAGCTCGTCCTACCAGGAGGACACATCTAGCAGACCACGGGGCATCCAAGGAGGGTTTTGGAGCAGGAGTTCCCCAGCTGTGGTCCATTAGACCACCAAGAGTGCCTGCAGAGCCATGTCAGCAGGACAGCACGCCCTGCACCCTAACAGTGCTCCCGGTTGTAGGGGATGATCATAGAACCATAGAATCACAGACTGGTTTGGGTCAGAAGGGACCTTCAAAGGCCATCTAGTCCAAACCCCTGCCATGAGCAGGGACATCTTCAACTGGACCAGGTTGCTCTGAGCCCCGTCCAACCTGGCCTTGAATATTTAGGGCCTGTAGCAATATGATGAGTGGTAACGGTTTTAAACAAAAACAGGGGAGATTTAGTTTAGATATTAGGAGAAAATTCTTTACTATGAGGGTGGTGAGGCACTGCCACAGGCTGCCCAGAGAAGCAGTGGATGCCCCATCCCTGGCAGTGCCCACGGCCAGGCTGGACGGGGCTTGGAGCCACCTGGTGTGGTGCAAGGTGGCCCTGCCCGTGGCAGGGGGGTGGAACTGGATGGGCTTTAGGGTCCCTTCCAACCCAAACCATTCTGTGATTCCATTCTGTGATTTGCAGAGGTGGAGCATGTACCACCTCTCTGGGCAACCTGTGCCAGTGTCTCACCACCCTCATTGTAAAAACTTTCTCCCTTCCATCTAGTCTGAATCTCCCCTCTGAGTTTAAAACCATTCCCCCTTGTCCTATCGCGACAGGCTCTGCTAAAAACTCTGTCCCCATCTTTCTTCTAAGCCCCCTTATAAGGGGTCTCCATGACAGTCCCGACCACAGAGCTGGAACAGATCCATCTTGTTGAGGACAAAGTCTACCACAGCGCTTCCCATGTGCTCCTCTGGTTAAAAACAAACCATCTCTCCTCCACCCTTTCCAGTACAGTATGTTCATTCTGTTTAAGCTCCAAGTGGCACAAGTAGCTGGTTTTTTCCTTCTTCCTAATTGAAACGTGTCTCCGTTTTCACCCGTTGCCTCGTTTTAAACCAGTGAGCTGGCTGCTACACCTGGATGATGCATTTGCAACACATCGGCTCCTCTGCGGTCGTGGTCCACACTCCCCAGAGGGAATACCGGCAGGCACCTCCTCATGACCCACGCGTTAGATGAAAAGCATACCTGTGGGCAGGGACCGCAGAGCGGTTGCGAGGCTGGAGCTTCATGCCCGAGGCTGTCTGGATGTCCATGCATGTTGCCACCTGGATGGATGAACCTGCGATGCCCATCGGGGAGCCAGGGCAAGCGGCACGTGGGCTGCGGTCAGTCCAGCTTTCGCTGGGACTCTAAGACATCCCAACCTCTCCATGGCTCTGGGTGGATATTTTCAAGCTTTCTGCGCTTTCACGCTGGAGTCATCACCAAAGCATCAGAAAACACTGCATGCTAAGAGGTAGTTTGTGGCAAGCGTTGCTTATATGCCATTTTGCAAGCGATATCATACACAATAATTAGTACTGTGCCTTGCAGGAGAAATATCATTGCAGCTGGAAAGGGTAATGTATGCGTTGGGCTGCTCCCACTCCATCTCCCAGGGAGAATTGCTGAAGAACACAATTAAACCTGCGTGGTTTGGTGATAAGGGATGGTGGGGCAGGTTCTCCGGTCCTGCTCGTGGCGTGGGCACCCCTGAGAATACCAAGTAAGCAGTTTAGCTTCTCAGCAGCCCAGGTGATCTCAGAAAGCAGATAAAAACCCCAAATATTCATGGGTATGTGAATCCCATCAGCTTAGCTCTCTGCTTTGCTCCTGGTGGTCTGCACCGCGTGCACATGCATCCATTGCTGTTCAGGAGGACCAGGCTGGTTCTCTCCATGATGAACCACAGCTGAAGTTTTGGGGGTTCTTTGACCCCTCAACAGCCATTGCATGCCCACCCCATGGGGCTTACATTGCTTACCTCTGCAAAGATGTAAAGAGCAGGTTTGGGGGCCGTGGAGGCCAGGGGGGACTGGTCCCAGTAGCATGCCACGGGAACTAGTTGCACTCAAGAGCCACCCTGCAAGGCACTGCAGCTTCACCACCACATGCAGCACTCCCAGGAGCAGACCCTACAATTTATTTTGGGTTGCTTATGAAAATATTTAGTGCCTGGAGCCCACCCGGGCACGCCAGCCTCGCAGAGGACCTTTCCCAGTACTCCATCTCTCAGCAGGACACAGAAATTTGGAAGAGGAGAAGCCCGGTATCTTCCACCAGTCTGCAAAGCTGCTAGTCCAGCATCAGAAACAAAAGTGAGAAGCCTTTCGCAACCGAGGCTGGGTATTATATGACTGGCCGGGCAGATTCTGGCATGCAGCCTCCTCTCTTAGGAAATCAAGCAGACTCTTTGTCTGCTTTCCAGCAGGAACTGCTGCTTTCATTGCCCGGCTTCGCCCGATACGGGGGAAACCGGCTGGAGAGCAAAGGGAAGTTTTTCTCGCAGACAGCCCCAGCCTCCGGGGGATAATTACAGGTTAAACCGAGAAGCGTGTGAGTCTCAGCTCACCTGCCCCGCTGTGTGCCTCACGCTCCTTTTTCAGCTCCCTCGTCCGCATTCATCGGCTGGTTTGAACTGTGTGGGAACCTGGTGGAGAGAGGTGGGATGGTGCCCGTGGTGGGATTTAGGCAGATACACGCAGCAGGGAGGAGTAGTTATAAATAGTTAAATAAATAATAATTCCAATGTGGGAGTGCTAATTTAATGGGTATAGCATGTTTACGTTAAAATATTTGAAGTAAATACGAATTAGATGGCAAACGATGAGTGCAGTTGGATGGATTCAGGTTTATGGTCACGCAAGTGCCAGTACTTCAGGGTTGTGATTTCCCTGGAGATCTCGAAGCATTTGCACCATTTTTTCTTGCAGTGCCGTCAGGGCTGACGTGAGGGTCAAGGAGCTTTGGGAAACGCTGTGCTCCTGCTGAAGCAACCACCCCGCTGCTTTGGGGTGCCTGATGCTCGCACGGGGCAGCTGTGGGTGGGAATGAAGCACCCTTCGAGAAATCATGCGAGATGTCATCAGTGGCTGAGGACACTGATGGCAGGACCCCAGGCAGCACGGTCCTCGCAGTGCAGCCCTTGCTGTCTGCCTTCAGCAGCAGTTCAGTGCCCATGCCAGGCGAGGGAGAGCCAGCTGGGCTCCTGGGTCTCCTCCTGTCCCAGCACGCAGGGGTCAGAAGCAGGTAGCCAGTGCCTACATCCTGGGGAAGATCCAGAGCCCTGCGTGCTAGAAACATAGTTATGATCATGAACGTGCAGAGAAACAGTGACATCTTTCTGATCCTCCTGGCTTCAGACTGTTGCACTGATGCAGATGGCTGACAACCATCTGTGGACGTGGACTTGGACTGTGGTTCTCAGGGCACCAGCAGATCTGGGCCCTGCTGTGCTGCACAGGGCCATGCCTGGGTTTGGTGGGCAGGCTGTGGGCCTCCCCAACCCACACATCCCAGGCAGATGCCGAACTGTGACCCTTGGGACCAGTATCTCTTAATGCCTTGATGGAGCAGTGGAGCACATGGTGCCTGGATGGGCGGGGTGCTGGCACATGGTGCCTGGATGGATGAGGTAGTGCACATGGTGTCTCGATGGAGCAGTGGAGCATGTGGTGCTTGGATGGATGAGGTGGAGCACATGCATGGTGCTTGGATGGATGAAGTGGAGCACATGCATGCTCCTTGTTCAGCCAAGTCATGCCAGATAAGTTCCAGGAGGACAGCTTGAAGGTAGAAGGTGCCTGCCCAAGGCTGGGGGTACGATGTACTCTGTTTCATCATAGGTAGATAAGACTATGCCTCATTAGCCAAATATCTGAGCACTTAATGGTGACATATTCATCCTCACAACCACCTTTTGAGGTAGGGAAGTGTGTCCCAACTCTGCAGGTGGGAAGCTGCAGCAAGAAAAGCCGAAGTGAAGTTGTAGCCTTTCCCTGACCGCGTATCCCTGGCAGAGAGCAGGATCATGGAGGAGACCATGGCAGAGGAAGGGCTGGAGTCACACCACCATAGGCCTTCCTCGTCAATCCTAACTCCACTTCTATTGCTTTAATTTTCACATTACGTTCTTTACTAACGAACAGCAAAGTAGGTAAGGTATATTTAATTTGCAGCCCTGCTTTATGCCGTGCTCACAAGCTAGATACCCCAGGAGTGAATTGCTGGACTAGTGCCTGTTTATATTTGTTCCTTACTGATACTGTTTTTCCTTGTTGTTGTTGTGGGGTTTTAAGTAATCTCATGTTTTTTTGTGAAGAATCTGTGAGCTGTTTGTGAGAACTTATCTCAGAGCGTGCGGCTTGGGCTTAACTAACATTTTCCAAACAACTCAGCAGAAAGATAAACTGGGGTTTGGGGGATACAACTGTTGCGGTTCAGCCCTGGCTGAGCCTTTGGCTAACGCGAGATAAAAACCAATGGACCTCCTGCTCATCGAGATGCTGGAAACGTCACTTTCAAAGCAAACAAACTGCTGTCTGCTGAAAACGGAAGAGGATGAAGACAAAACTTTGAAAGCAATGAATTACCTCTTTTTTTCCCTAGGTGTTTTCCAGCTGGTAAACAAATAGGCATTTGTTTGTGAAGAAAAGGAAACATGAAAAAATGAGAGTGGGAAGGAGAGATGATAAGGCTGAGAATCAGAATTGTGATTTTAACTAAAGGATGTGACTTTGGAGTACATTTAGTTACGCTGAGCAGTTTTTGTATGGGCAGTTTTAATTTGTCTAACCAAACCATTTTTCCGATGTTTGCCTCTCTGTAGAAGGTTAATTAACATTGATAATATACAGTTGTGGGCTTGCTTCTGGGGTGGTGGGTTGGCTGACATGGGTAATGTACAGCTGTGGTTTGTTCCTGCTAAGTAGTTAACAGCACTGAGGAGCACTGGTGGAGGGGGAGCACTGGGTGAAGAGAGAGGAGACTGGATGAAGAAGAGCCCAGGGTTGTAGGAGAGATGAGGAGAGGCCCTGAGAGAAGAAGGGGGCCTGGATGAGGAGAGGCTGGCTGGAGGAGAAGCCAGGAACCCAGATGCAGCAGAGGCAAGGAGCAGGGTGGACTGGCCTGAAGAGGAGGAAGAAACAGCATGGACAGTAGATGAACTTTTGGAACCTTGTGTGGGACTGCTGGTGGTGCCGAGGCATGAGGGGGCTGGAATAGGATGGTAAAAGCCTTGTTGCAGCCTGCTAGTCTTGTTAGTGCTGCGGCACCTCTCCCTGATGAATTTCAGATACTAATGAAGCCAGTTTTCCCAATTTTTCTCCGTTTTCTCACTGGTGCATACACTCAGCCACCTGCTGCATGCAGGGATTAGCTCAGGGCCAGCAGGGCTTGTTCAGCCCAAGGTGATGGAGTGGAAGTGGCTGTAGCTTCAAGTGTTGTCAACATTTGTAATTTTATCAGCCACCTCATGGTACAGTGTTATTCATAACTCTCCAGCTCACTTTGCTGGCTGATTGAGAAGCTCAGTATTTTATCTACTCCAAAAATGACTAGAACAACTGTGCTTTCTCTTACGGTTTTAGCAAAATACCTGAAACAGCATCTTTGTGCGCATTACAAAGTCATAAAGATGAAAACAAAGAAAAATATGTATTTTTGATCCAGTTTCAAGGGTCCTTCCTTGCGGCTTCAAGGTTTGTGGGGTGAATGTGCTGAGCCCCTATGTTTTGTCATTGACCCTCACTGCGCACCCCGAGTCTGAACCAAGAGGGACGAGCATCTTCCTTTGCCATGCCATGCACAGCAACATTTGGGGTCTCTCTTGAAAATTGCTCATGCTTACAAGCTCATGTTTGTAATGCAGACTTCACAGAGAGCAGAGCAGTGTTGGCGTTGATGCACCGAACACACCATAGTTTTGCTGCAACCCATTGCGCTTCCACTACGATACGATCAGTCTAGAAGGAACTGTATTAATTAGGGTGGATTGGATGTAACGCATTCCCATCAGGTTATTTTGTAGCTGTTAGAAGTGTCCCCACGGGAACGGAAAGGTTTGGTGGTGGGTGGCTGCCTTTCCTTCCAAACAGCCGCTCCCAGGGCTGTGCTGCCGGAATGTTGTCGTCTGATGGTTGTATTTAGTCCCTGTGTATGTGAAACGAGTGCGTGTTTGCATTGCCTGCTGGGGAATAAAAAAAGGAATATAACCTAAATAAAATTTATTTTGAAAGTTGTTCATCTAAATTCTCTCTATTCCGCCCCGCTTGCTCACTCTCGGCAGTGGGTACGCTGCTGATCCCCTTTACCCTGCATTTTGTCACTGTTTATCTTCATTTTTTATGGCGATATCTTTTCTCCCCTTTTTCTCATTTTCTGTCCTTTCCTCCTGGAAGTGGCAAAAGCCAAGCTGGACGGAGAGGTGGAAGGAAGGTCGTAAAGGAGGAGGAGGAGGAGGTCATGCATTTCTCACCGCCTCTCTCTTCTCTCTTTCGCAGTTGTTGCAATCTCAGGATGTGAAGGAAGACGCTGTGCTCTGCTGCTCCATGGAGGTAGGGAAGCACCGGCACCACCCGCCCAGCTCCCCATGGCTTTGCCCTTCCTTGGCTATGCACGTGTCAAGCAGCTGTTAGATGTTTCCAAACCCGAACAGCCGTGTTGCTTCTTTGCATGATAGAATCATCAAATGGTTTGGGTTGAGAGGGGACCTTTAAAGGCCATCTAGTCCAACGCCCTGCCATGAGCAGGGACATCTTCAGCTGGATCAGGTTGCTCAGAGCCCCGTCCAACCTGGCCTTGGATATTGCCAGGGATGGGGCATCGGGCACCTCTCTGGGCAACCTGTTCCAGTGCCTCACCACCCTCACTGTCAATAATTTCTTCTATCTAGTCTGAATCTCCCCTCTTTGAGTTTAAAACCATTGCCCCTTGTTCTATCGCAACAGGACCTGCTAAAACCTGTCCCCATCTTTCTCCTAAGCCCCCTTTAAGTGTTGAAAGGCTGCAGTAAGGTCTCCCTGGCGCCTTCTCTTCTCCAGGCTGAACAACCCCAGCTCTCCCAGCCTGTCCTCACAGCAGAGGAGCTCCAGCCTCTGATCATCTCTGTGGCCTCCTCTGGACTTGCTTCAGCATTTCCATGTCCTCCCTGTGCTGAGGACCCCAGAGCTGTGATAGGGTCTGACCAGAGTGGAGTAGATAAAAGACATCACTGTGAGATAAGGGACAGCCCTTGAGATTCTGTCACTGGGCTTTTGATCCATGTAAATGGATGCAAAAGGTTTGGTAGGGGGATCATATCACATAATTACATCATCCTGCTTCCTTCAAATCTCACCCTGCCTTTATTTTTTAAGCACAAAATCACCTGTATTGGAGCAAAAGCTGCCCCATGACTCACGTGGAGAGGTTTGCTATGCTCAGCAGCAGCTTTGCAGAGAAATGCTGGTACCAATATAGCAGAGTTCCATGAGTTTCGCTTTTGGGGAGTGATTGGCCTAGGGGGATGGATGCTTTCCTTGCAGAGAATGGTTGAAATTGCAGCCTGAATGGCTGAAATTCAGCAAAGCATCTGGCAGCCAAGGAGGAGAGGTGGAATTTTTAAGGTTAGGACTTTGGGGAGCTTATGTTGCTCCATGGAGGCTCTCCAAGGAGTAATTGTTTTTTAAAAAACCTTGTCTGTCCTCAGAGAAGCGGCAGGACAGGTCTAAATGCAGATCTCGGCAGGGCAGGATTTGTTATGCATACAGGAGGGCTCTGCTTATTCCGATTAATGACTGGGAGTTACTGACAGCTGTGAATCAGCGAGTAAATGAAGGGCCAGGTAGCAGGCAGGAATACCACATCACAGCCTGCACTTTGTTTTGACAATAGCATGATTTTTAGGTGGGATTTTTATTATTTTTTTTTTCCAAAAGCAATCCAGCGTTGCCGCCTTTGAAGTCAGTGGGAGCTGAACCATTCGCTCCTCCAGCAGCTCCTCCTGCTTTTGAAAATCTCGCCCTTTATGTTCGGCTCTTGGAGCAGGCTGCTGGGTGGTTTTGGTTTTCAAAAGCCACGACGCCTTTAACTTTGCCTGCTTGCCCCGCCGCACCGAGCAGGGCAGAATTGGAGGGATGGAGGGTGTCTGGAAATGCCGGCGGGGTGTTTTCATATCATAGAATGATAGACTCATAGAATATCTCAAGTCTGAAGGGACTCATAAGGATCAATATGCCATGGCTGACCTCTTCTTCTCCCGACAGCTGCAGAGCACCGGCCGGCTGCTGGAGGAGCAGCTGCCCGAGATGATGACGGAGCTGTTGGCGATCGCACGCGACAAGATGCTGTGTCCCTCCGAGTCCATGCTGACGCGGTCCCTGCTGCTGGAGGTTATCGAGCTGCACGCCAACAACTGGAACCCCCTGACGCCCACCATCACGCAGTACTACAACAAGACCATCCAAAAACTGACGGCTTGAGGGGCAGGGCAAGGTGGGGTGGGAAGGGACGAGAAGAAGACATGCACCTTGACGGGATCCGGCAAGAGCTTTTCCGATTTAAATCCCCCAGCAGACCAAACCCCAGCATGCTCGAGAATACATTCGTGGGGCGGGGAGGGAGAAGCATGTTTCTTTTTTAGCTGTGTCGCCAAGTGCCACCCCTCTTCCCCGCCGTGGTTTTGTTTTAGGGGTTTCTTTTTCTGAACTCATTGCTCAAGCAGCAGCAACGCATCCTGCCGGGTTATTGTTTGGCTTTCGAAAGAAGACAGAGAATTTGGAGAGGAAAAAAAAAAAAAAAGGAAAAAAAAAAAAAAAAGCCGAATCCAAGTGGGGGCTAGTATTGTTTTCACGCCGTCCTCCTGCCTTGCCCCAGCCAACTGGCAGGAGACAGCAGGCAGCAGATGTCTCGGGAGGACAAAGCCAGTCACACACTACACCAGACGCTCATAATTGATGGCTTTTGTCGAGCGGGGCTTGCGTTAGGTCCCCCCCTCCCCGCCTCCTAGTCTTCGACTTTCTCTGTGTGTGTGTGTGTGTCCCCTGCTCGCCACCCCTTCGAAAGTGGATTGGAGAGCAGGACGACTTTCTTATTTGCACTGGGTTTTCTTTTTCTCGAGCATTTGTATTTCCTTCTTATTTTATTGTATTGTTGAACGGACAATTGCGATTAGCTCGGAGACGGGCAATACGACGCCTTCTCCCCCGAGCTGACTCATGGTTTACGTGAAGATGCTGAAGCAGAAGGAGTATTTTAAAGGAGTTCAAAAGCCACTGCAGAAGTAACGTAGCCACCGTCGTCTTGCCAGTACCTCCTCAATGGACTGAGAAACATGTCCTCTGAGCTGGGAGCTCTAAGAAACAGGGGGTTCTGCGGCTCTCGCTGTTCGAGTCGCCGTTATCCCTTAGCCACTATAACCCTTTTTTTTGTAATAATTTTTTTTTTTTCCATTGAAGGAGTGCTTTATTGTCATTACTGTCATGGTTATAATTATACATTTAAATCCAGGCCTGTTATAGTCAGGCTTAATAATGTACAGGGCAAGGGAGAAATGAAGGTTTGATGTTCTTCTTTGGAGACTGATAAAGTGAAGAAAAGCAATGTATGGCAAAAAGGAGGAAAAAAAGAAGAGGAAAAAATAGGAAAAGCCAAAAAT
This sequence comes from Ibycter americanus, assembly GCA_035590275.1. Classification (NCBI taxonomy): domain Eukaryota; kingdom Metazoa; phylum Chordata; class Aves; order Falconiformes; family Falconidae; genus Ibycter; species Ibycter americanus. The sequence goes on along the minus strand of JAVJGI010000057.1, from coordinate 3,509,338 downwards.
AGAGGTTTTGAGCCTGGCTTCTAACTAGCTGAATTTGCTATCCAATGTTTCTAGGTGTGCGGTGTACAGGAGTGGCACTGTCCCATGGTCGGTGTAAGTGGCACCGTGGCACCAAGGGATGGATGATGTGTTCAGAGGGCGAGACTTTGCTCGGGTTGCTCGGGGATCCCCAGGTTGCTCCATGCTGGAGCATCCTGAGGGAGAGGGTGGCTGCGGGGGGTGATGGCGAGATGCCGCCTGGGTGAGGAAATGCCTGGAGGGTGAGGAGGCTGGTACGGAGGGGTGCACCATGCCATTGCATCCCTCCCCGAATCATGAACAAGGCTTAGTGGTCTCCTTACTTGCTTGTCTAGCGATGCTTTGACTTACTAAATCACTTCAGGTGCTTATTTCAGTGAAGCCTAGTGGAGGTGCGAGCTGCCCCGTCCCATCTGTGCAGTGGAAGAGCAGCCGAGGAAGGCACGGTGCCAGCAGCCCATCCTGTATTCTTCCCATTATTCAACTTACTTTCCTTTCCTGGTGATAAGAAGAGAATTTATGCCACGGCGCTGGCATGCGTGGCCCCCGGATCAGGCAGGCTGGGTCTGAACTCAGCAGCTCAAACCCATTTTTCCAAGGAAGACATTGAATTCCTGGTGGCTTGTAGAGGAGAGAGTTTTCACCCTGACCTCTTTGGATGTGCTGTATGTTCTCGGGTGCCTTATGAATGTGTTGGTCTGTCCGCGATGGGGTGGAAGCGGTGAATTCACTGCAAAATTTAAAGAGCAGAAAATGCAGGAGACGGAGAGTCCTGATGCTGCAGTTCAATATTATTTACATTTTCATCTGATTGTCTGCTGATGCGGTTCCTAACCCACACATGGAACAAGAGGAGCGAGCTGGAAACAGGACCTTCAGTCCTCCTGTGTACCCAGAAAGCAGTAAAATGATTGCTGAATGCGCTGGACTTGTCTAGAAAAATTAATTTCTGCTTCGTGGATTCGAGCCCAGGAGCTTTGCATGGTGGCGGCGCCTGGCGTTGCCTCAGCTTCGTTAGTAGCAATTGGGTTTGATAGTATTAATGAGCAGCTGAACTTGATGAAGGCAGCAAAGCCCATCAGTATTACAAGGCTCAGGGTTGTGCCCGTTGCTCTTGGCTTTTCGTGCTCCCTGATTTCTCGGGGAGCGGAGGAGAAGGGGATTTAACACCTATTGCAGTGCACCCAGGCACAGCTTCGGTCTTCTGGGAGAAGACCTGAAAACCAGTTTCGTCTTGATTATTTTTTTTTTTTTAAAGAACAGAAAAGTCCTATAATGGGGCACAGCCTGGTGGGTTGGGGTGCGAGGGATCCTGCCGGCAGCGATCCAGACTACCGCTCTGGCCCCTGCAGCTTCTCCCTCCCCCCAGAATTTGCTCTTGGGATGTAGTGAAAGAAGAAAAGAAAAAAAGAAAGAAAAACCCAGAGAATTGGAGATTTTTCTTCTAAAAACCTGAATTTTCACCTATCAGTGCATCAGGAGGCATTCACAGGTGAAGTGTAAGCCATGTGGCAGTTTTTCTGCTTAAGCATTTCCCTACCGCTACCAGCCATGAGGGTTTATTCAATTTTCCCATTGGGGTGCAACCCTGCAACCCCCACCGACCAGGCTTGGCCCATGACTTTTCCCTCCCACACCGGGATTTATCCCACTGAAGAAATTCTATGTGAAATCCGTCGTTTTTTAATGTCTTGCCATTTGTCTCTGCTATTAACGTACGCTCATCCAGCCATGAACTGCTTGGTACATCAGTCAGTCTGTTGATGTTTGAGAATCAAAATGTCGACCAAACATGGGGTTCTTTCCCCAAAATTCCGTGCTGCCAATGGTATCTTTCTGAAGTCCATCAGTTGGAAGCCAGCGGGCACGTGGCATCATTAACCATGGTACCATGTTGGGAAAACATGTACCACAAGGTCATTTGATGGGGCAGGATGGGAACAGTGCTGGGAAGCTTTGGGGATTCCGGGTGAGAGCACCTAGGGAGGTCATTGAGTATTTTCTTCTGTTTTTTTTTTTTTTTTTTTTTTTTTTGAACAGAGGGATTAATGAATTTAGACTGCACATTATAACATCAAAAGCTTTGGTTTCAAATAAGCCCATCTGAGCTACAGGAGATTTTCTCCCCGTATATGAAGCTAAACAGCAACTTCAAAAACATATCTCAGTTATAGTATTATTTTCTAGTTGACTGAAGTCACGGGTTTTATGTCAACCTGTTATATTTGCATATAATAAATGACTACTTATTTATATTGTCCAAGCGACTCCTTTAACCCGCAATCTGTTTAGGAGTCAGATGCTTTCCACAGATATCAGCTCTCCCCTCAGAAGGATTTCTGATCATGTGAAAGAACAAAAATAATAAAGGGACCTCTTGTTCAGGATTCAAACAATTGTTTGAGATCAGTTGGGTGGGAAGACACGGGCAAGCATTTTAACATCATGTTCAGGCCATTATTAAAATATTATAGCAATCAATAAGAATAAACTAGGAAACAAAGATTACAATACATAGCATTTAGCAAAAGTATTTTGAACCTGATACGTTCCTTTTGATCGCTAAGCCTTCTGTTTACAAGTGAAACCTTTTTTTTTCACCCAGTATTAATTAATGGCAAATGTGCAAATTGTCATTGGAGGTGGATACAGAGGTCTCAGAAATCATCCTGACTTTATAACAGAAGGCAGAAATCTGCAGAATTTTCTGTTTAATAGAGCTCTTTAGGATCTCTGAAGTCCCTCATGAGTTATTTTACTAGAAATATTAGAATATTATTTAGCATGCTGGCCAAAATACCGAAATACTCCAGGCAAGATATTTTACTTGTTATTTTCAGTGAGTTTAGACAGCTTTACAGCACTGCTTTTAAGAGAGTATTATGCCTCAGTTAAAGGTACTGCCTCTGCATTTCCCCATGCAGACAGAACACCTCTCACATCAGTGGAAGATACAGGCCTCACCTAAGAAAATTGTTTCAAAAGCTTCACCTTTTATTGTTCTGAGAATTTTATTGTATTTGAAGGAATTCAGTCAGTAGGAAGCATCTATACACATCTGCAGTCAAGACCAAAGTCCCATCTCTGAAACTTAAAAATTCACCTATATAGATTGAAATTGCTGTGGGTAAACACTATGAAAGACCAAATTTTTTTAGAAAAGATCAGCAAATTCCTCTGTGGAAGCAGGTACCTGCATAATTGTCTCTGGTCTAGAAAACAGGCACCCTTGTGGGAGACGTAAACATATAAGACAAAATGGAAAATTGCTCTGTCATTTTGAACTATGAGAACTGGAGGAATTCTGCTCCATATTGTTTTACAGAAGACTGTGTAAAACATATTTGCAGTTGCTGAGGTTTTCATCCTGCCTCTCAAAACCAGTTCAGTAATTCCTAACTCACCTTCCATACTAGAACAACTAATAGCACTGTATGAAACACCCCTCATGCCTGCCTTCCTGGTCTCCAAACCCTCCCATGATACCTCCCTTCACGTGCAGTTTGGAGTTGTCTACTAGCCTCTTACCGCTCTATTTTTCATAAAGGTGGCTTAACAGAAAATAGCACACCGCCACTAAAAATGTATCCCCAGCACTTTGGCAACACATACAGCTCACCCCAGTTAATACTTAATTACTGTAGAGAAAAGAAGTCTTCTCTTTGGGCCACTTCACCTCAGGCAGCAGACTGCTCCTCCCTCCACCTTACCTTCTGGTCCTCATGAATGGTCAATCCTGTTGAGAATGCCATTCACATGGGTGCAGCTGACTGGTCTACAGCTGGCAAGCCTGGTTCCGTAGATCTGGCTGACGTGGCATTGGGCCCTTTATTCTTAGGTAACAGGCTCTAAGAGGAAGGACATGCTATTCAGCTTAAAGGTTTTGGTTTAATAAGACAACATTCACATTTGTTTTCCTGAAACCCAGAGCTGTGGCATATGATCATTTCCAAGTTTATAGCTAGGCTGTAGTAGTTTTCAATGCACATACTCATAGTACCTAGATCTATTACAAATCTTTATGATTATTTCTATTTAAGTTTTACATTCACATGCTCCAAGCACACAGTGCACTAGAAGATTAAAGGTCAGGTGGCCTTTTGGTCAGTGATCCATCCCTCAACTCTGTTACATGAGCAATGTACACAACTCGGAGAAGTATTGACCTGCTTTATTTTACATATAAGTGTTGGTTGGGGGGAAAAGGAAAAGCGGATACAGAAATGAAGGCAACCAAGGAAAATACCACAGAAATAATTTGACATACTCATCTGTGTTTTGGTATTCAGGAAAACTAGGTAAAATGGTATGGATGGGAGAGATCTAATTCTTTTTTTTCTTCACAGCTCGAAAACCAAATAAATAGCAGGAGTGCCGAGCCAGATGGGTTTTTCCGTTTCCTAAATTTTCTTATGTCTTAACTCTACAGTGCAGTAAGGGGCACATTCTCCTTTTGAAGCCCAGACCTAGCATTAACATTTATGGGAATTATGCACACATCAAAAGAAAAACCTACTTTAAGCAATTTATAAATCTGAATATTTTTTCTCTGACCAATGCAATTGCAGGATTATCTATAGGAAAGTGCCAAAATTTCTCATGTTATTTCTGCTGCTGAATACCTGTACAGAGGAAAAAAAGGGGAGATAGAGAGCCAGAATAAGAGAGACAGAAAGATGGGGGTCAAAGGTGGAGAGGAAGAGGGAGAGCAAGAGAAACACATCCCCTCCCCCTCCCCAGATGCAAAAACAGTTTCTATTCTTCTTGGTATGTTTTCCTTAGCATTTTGGGGACCAAAAGCATATTTGTTTATATTTAGAACTATTTGTAGAAGTGTTTCCCTTCCTGACAAGACCTTTTCATTGCTTTTTGTCTGCTTAAGGAATGTGTACGTGGCACAAGTTCAAGATGTCTAAACCCTCTGTACACAATGCCACGAAGTACCTGTACTCCCTTCCATTTTTTCAGTGCCTTCTGATCCTACAAATTAATGTATGTTCCCATCATTATTTTGTGATTAAAACCCCTTGATCTTTCATACATGCAAAAAAGGATTCCTTGGTCATACATTCCCATTAGATAGATATCTGATTAAAGGAGTTCCTTATTCAGTTCTATTCTATTCCTTTCCAGTTTAATTTCTTGGAGAAATAACTCCACATCCTTTTCCTGGCTTCTTCCCTTGACTATTTTTAATAGATTTTACCCATACATATTCTCTTTTATCTGATGTGTAAATTTAAATTCAGCAAAAAAAGTAAACTTCAGCTCTTCCTTTAGAGAAGTAAGCTGATTTTGTGACCATTTACCAACTTTCACTATAAAGTCATCGTAAATTTGCTCTTGGCCATTGGTTGGGCGAAAAACTGCTGCTGAGAATCTCTTGGATCCAACCTTGGATTCAGTGCAGGGTCAATGAATCAGAGATGTTTCAAAAAAAAATATTCTGGACTCCACAAATAGACACTTTCCAATGATACCGTATTTCTTTGGCAAATGCACTGTCCTCACTGCTATTCAAGACAAATCCCACAAATCTGACACCATGATTACATGGAAGTTGTCAGCTTATACTGCAAAGGACCTTGGTCATCTTCTCTGTCTGTAAACTGCACAACTCAACAACCCACACTCATCAGAGATGCTACTGCCAGCTGGTTTTAGATCTTCTATATCTGCAGTACTAAACCCCACAATTCCCCACTCTATTTCTCATTATGTTGTTTAGTCCCTCTAGAGGGCTTTATTTCATAAGTTGTAGAGTAAATGAACCCCAGCAAAGCATTGGGCTTGCTGTGGCTGGATTGACTTGGTCTCTTATTTACAGCTGTCTTGGGTACTTCTATATTCTCCTGGCATCGACAACACGGACCCTAATTTAGGCCACTGACTCAGGCAAGAGATCTTTCCTGTGACACATTATCTGTCACCACCTGTTTTTAGAGAAAAGAGACCTGATGTATGGTCTGGAGATGTTTTCTATACCTTTTTCTGTTTGTGAAATATTATTCTTCCACCAAGCAGAAAATTAAGGTTGCCCAACTAAATTTTCCAAAGTACAGCAAATGGGGTGTTTCCTCAAAATATGACTGATGTTCATGTGAGGTTTGCTGCTTTTTTATGCAACTGTGACAAAATATTAATCAGGCTGTCAGACTGAGAGTAAGGTACAGGGATACGTTTGCATTGCAAAACCATCGTGCAAAAAATATAGAGATTTTCTTGTCAAAACTTTGCAAAGCCCACATAAGTTAGTAAACAAAATGACAAAAGTAGTAGTTGGCATATTAGTTGCTATATGGGTGCTAGTGATCAGATCCCATGAAATAAAAAAGAATTTTAGATGTAAGCTAAAACATTTATTACAGGTGCTTAATCATGAAATCCGCTTAATCGGGACATTTCCCAGGGAACCAAATTAAGCCTAATGATACTTAATGGCAAGGACTGCTGCTTAATTGGGGTGGTAATTCCAGTTAATTGGGATTCCTGCAGGTGAGTAAATGGTACTCAGATAGAGATACTGTATCTGGCCTTTATGATGTTCTGATATTGGTGGTGCTTTGTCTTCCCTAAAACAGCCTCTCCTGCTACTGGACCAGCAAAGCAAAATTACTTCTGTGGTCCCATTTTGGTCCTTTCAAACACTGCTTAAAGTTACAATCACTCTCTCTGGGCAGGCAGTACAAGATGACTTCTCTGAAGTCTAGCAGGTTTGGATTTATGGGTTTATTTGCATTTCACGAGGATTTTAGAAAGATCACAATCAACCTCTTGCCTGACCAAGGAGAAGCTTTTGAATAAGCCTTTGGACTTCATGGAGATGCCACAAAGATGTCTGAAAATTATTGGTAGCAATTTCAACTGCAAAACAGCATGTCCTAATTAGAAAGATTTCTGCACTGGCTTTTGAGAACAAATATTTTACTACCAAAAAATGCCTACTATGAACCCTTTTTTCAGTACTAAGAAAGACCTACACTCTCATGGCACACTTACTATTGCTTGAGGTTTTATTTCACACACACATTGATGCACACTACAGTACTTGGCTTCTTTTTTAAACCATTATTAAAATATGCTTAAATATTATTCAGGATTTTGCATAGCACCAAAGACCCTGAGAATGAAAACTGCTAATGGCAGTCGGCTTATTAGAAAGATATGTTTTCATCGTTACTTCTTGAGGTCCTTGCTGTTCTCAGGAGGATGCAGTACACAGCACTTCGCATGCTGCACCATCTCTTGCTTAGTTGGAAGACAGGCAAGTTGCCAGTTCTTGGGAGAGAGAGCTGTAGCTGCAGCGCCTGCAGCTACCTGGGGAGAGCCGTTGCTCTCTGTGGGTTTCTAAAAGCACAGCAGAGTGGCTTCACTCTGGATCTATTGCCTCTCAGAAATCCAAGATATGCCCCTCAACTGCTGAGCACTCTTGGGAATATTTGGGAGAGAGGGAATCTTGGTTACTGCAGCCCCTGCAAAACTTAGATTGGTGTTGAGCCCTTATCCCACAGCACGGAGGCTGAGCTGGCTGCTCACTCCTGCACAGCCCAGGGCTACTGGATGGAAAGAGAAGATCCCACCAGACATCTGAGAGAGGTGGCTGCAAGATTCAGGCTGCTGGACAACACCATCCCCAGGTGAGTTCAGACCTGACTGGAGCCAGGATATCCCCAGACAATAGACATTACCTTCCAGAGTGGCACATCCAGCCATCCCTTTGCGAGTTCTAGGTGGGCTGCTGCAACCCAAGCAGTACCAACATGCAAGAAGACAAGCTCTTACCATGAGCTCGGATCCCCACAGCCCCCATTTCTCACCAAAATCAGGATGGTGCCTCTGCCAGAAGCAGCTGCTCCTGACTTCTGGCTCCTGCTGAGATCAAAACCATACCTGATTTCTTCCCCCTCCCACTTCAAGCAGTGGTTCATTGTCTCAAAATGTTTCACAACAGACATGTTCTGAACAAAAAAGGAAGCATTCTGAAAATACTTAGGCAGGCTGTTTTTTCTATACCACAGTGTACCTGGCTGTAAGGAGTAGTGCGTCTCACTGCTCTAGCAGGCAAAGGCCAGCGTAGCTCCAGTTTGTATAGCTAGAGTCTAGTGCCTCTGCACACACTTCTCTGAACCTCCATCGGTTCAGGACTAAAACCATCCTTCTAGTCCCGAAGCAACGGGCAAGACCTGATTTTGATTCAGCTTTACAGTGGAGAGCTCCAGAGTGAGAAATCAGACTCAGAGAGTGAAATATTAGCCAATAAAAGCACCAAAATCAGATTTTAGGCATGCTGAGGTTTGTGTTCTCAGGCATTCATAAGCCGCAGCTACATTTGAAGTTTCAACAATCAGCACTTGCAAAAGGAAAATGAGAACAGTAACTTCGGAATCTTTGTTGTGGAGCTGTTTAAGATAAGTGCTACAGTTAAAATGCAATGAAATTCTCAGATGAAGTATTACATAAGATTTCACTTCAATTTTTCTCCCTCACACCACTTTCATTTTATTACAAATAAACTAAAATAAATGACAATTAAAAGATTAGGCCAAAATTGTCAAGAATGTCTGTCGATCTACTGCTAATCAGTCTTTCTTCAGTACAGTACAGGAAATCTGTACTGTAATGATTAACCTAGTTTTTCATTTATAACTGACCACGTGTATTGATCACATCAGATGAGTAAGGGTGTAGCTACAAAATACTCAGTGTATATACTCAGATAAACCTAAGTGGAAGCCATTTTTCACGCTGATCTTACACTTGAAGTTACAGATTCTTCACAAAGCTTATCATAAAATATTCACAGAACCAGAAAAATATCAGTGTTACTAAATTATTCAGTCAAATGTTAACTCGAAGTAGCAGCTTTTTCTCTTCTTCAGAGCACCCATGTACAGAAAATCACTCGCTGTGTAAAGCAAAGATCCGTCCTACATGTGGGACTATCTTTGGTGCAGGATTTGACCAACAATATCGCCTTACCTTTCCCCTCTACTGGCGCAAATCAGAGGTTTGCAGTCAAGTACGTCCATGGAGGAAAAATAGCAGCAGTAGAGAAAACATCATTAAATGACTAAAACAGTGGAAACAGAACTACTTTTCTATTTGAAATTCCAGTTCAAATTTTTTAACTGTTTTCCACTGGTTCACATGTGCTGCCAGTCCCAAAACAAAGAAAGGTGATCAGGAAGGGTCCTCAAGAAATGCTACTCTAGCAACTAGAACTCACACAGACTGCCAGAACCCACCAGGAATTAGCTGAGGGATTTTAATGGACTCTACAGCAATTTTCACTGTGTAAGGGGAAGAAACGGAATGAATTTAAATAAGTAAAATGTAAATTAATAATCATTGTCTTCATGGAAAAAGTGGAAATGTCAGAAAAAAATTTTGGTCAGAGAAGATTAATGAGGACACCAAAAGAAAAAGGAGAAAAAAGAAAGTAAAGAATGATTAGAAAAGTCAAGATTGTTAGGAAAGTAAAGAATGATTAGAAAAGTCAAGATTGTTAGTGTTAGAAATTAGTTATTGCAGTGAAATACAAGGGCTCAGAAATGATTGTCAGCAGGTGATCAAAACCATAAATGAATATTAAAGTAATGAAGGACAATAAGTCAAGGTGAACTAACTGAAAATCAAGCCGGAATGAGTTTAAGGAATTAGTAATGAACAAAAAGGGACAGCTCCTCAGCAGGTATAAATCCACCAGAGCCATGTTGATTCAGACCAGCTAAAGAGGTGCTTATGTGCAGTCAGTAAATACAGAAAAAACTAAACCTTTCAGCTCCTGCATCCTCACTGGAAGAAAGAAAAGGTGGCAGTCACCGAGATGAATTTTTGCCAGGAGTACAGTGTGCTAAAACTTATCAGAAAAATAATTTATTCACTCAGAAATGCAGTCAGAGGGCTGACGTAACTGTCTGCAAACTTGGACCTATTCACCAGGCAACAGTGGTCAAAAAAATTAAACCCAGAACACACACAATTCTGAAACATTTTGTTTTAATATTTTTGAAAGCATTACTAGAGTTTTCCATACAAAGTATTTTAAACTGACAAAAATTCATAACTGAAAAAATGTTAAAAATCCGTTTCAGGTTGGAAAAATGTTTCACTTGACCTAAAATAATTTGGGGTGATTCATTTTGTTCAGAAAATTGAAAATCCATTCTTTTCACAGCTCTGTAGCTCAGACCATTTATGGAGACTCTGATATTCACTCTAATCTCAGAAGCATCTAAAATACAATCAAAAACTATATATTTCCAGTGTGTACAAATGATTACCCTTTAAACAATGCAATATTCATAAACAGAAAAGCCTACTCCAAATTCATCTGAGAACAAAAAGATCTGTATTTATGTTTAGGACCATAAGTTCTTGAATGAATGAAAGATTCTGTGACACGAACCATGAATAAACTTAATATGAGATACCTCTACATATGTAGATACTTAGCAATGCAGGCAAAATAATTCCTGAAGAATATTTTACAAAATAAAAAGCACAGAATTGACACCACATTAGTTATAAATGCACCTTTTTTGAATGTATTACTCACACCACAGCATATAATAATTCAGTTAAAGAATATCTTCTCTAATTGACAACACTAGCAGAGTAGCACACTGAATTTCATTTAAAGGCTTCACACAGGAAAGTAAGGGAATTAAAGCTTGCCATAACTTTCCATATATGCTTACCTAAAGACTTTGACCAGTCTCACCAAAACACAGGAATAAAGGAATTACCTGATACAGGGCAAGCATAAGATCCTAAACCATTATTCCCTTACAGTCCCATGCATAAAGCTGAGCAAAAGACATATCTGGCCACGGAAAGGACCATTAAACAGTACAGAAATGGTATGAGAAGGAAAATATGGACTCTAGCTGTCCTGGGAGGAAGAGCGTTAGTACCTGAAGGACCTCTGTGCTCAGCAGAGAATGTGAGACAAGTGTAGCTTCTATATTATACACACACACATGAGAAGCCACAGTGTCCCTTCTCATACCTCCTGGTATACGTTATGAGCAATGCCACTGAAACTAATAGCTGGAGATCCGTATGAAACCTGGTGTGACTCAATAGAGAATTTGCCTCCAGCTCCCAACAACAAGAATTGAGGTTTTCTCTCACTCGCATTAACAAAAATCTCAGCTACTACTTAATTTTGCCATCTCCTTGTTAAGCGTGCCAGGTTGTTTTAACAGATACTGCAATTTCTACTGATCAAACTTTGCGATGACTCTGCCACAGCCCAAAGGATAAAGTGTCCCAACAGAGAAGCTGAAGAGGGGAATCAGCAAACCTAGACTCTCTTCTCACCGTTGACTTTACTGTGTGTTCCTGTACTTGCAATACTGATATATCACGGTTTGTTTTACAAAAGAAAATTCATTAAATGCTTGTAAAGAATTCTGGGTTTCTCAGAGGGAAATCGTTACCAACATTCAATATTATTAGAAATAGCATGTGGAATAAGCTAAAGCAATCTATCTCAATTTAAGTCAATATAAACATTTTTGTATCTTCTCTCCAGCATAATCTTCCTGCTAACTGCTGGTAAATGGCTGCTTTCTAAGACTGGTTTAAAAAATTGTTTGTACAATCAAAACTGCATCATGTGCATTTTAAACAAGAGTAGAGCCAGAAGCTAACTCTAATTCCACCCTCCCTTGCCTCACCCAGTGAAGTCCACAGTAATGTACATTTTCAATTACTCTCCATTCAAAATTCAACAAACTGTCATATTAGCAACAATTGTGGCTCGTTGGCAAAACCTAACACTATTATTACACAGAAGCTGTCAGCACAAAACCAGTGTCATTTCTCATTGAAAGAAATGTTCTTGTAGAGCTCCATCCAGCAGCAGTGGATGGCACAATTTAGGCTATATGATTTCTAAGCAGAGTAGTGTCATTTAAATATCATTTTCAAGCAATCACTAGCTCTGCCTCAGAAAATATAGTAGCATCCAATATCTAATTATTATCCTGAAAGAGTCTACATACTGTATCTAGGATCAACATGAAAACAAACTTCTATTTGTCTCTTCAAACACTGAATAGTTTAATGTTACAATAAATCAGACTGAACTAGAATTAATAACTATCAGGTGCAGAATACTATTATACTAATTCATAAAAGCACAATTCACATTTTCTGGTATGAGGAATTATCTTGCTAATGAGGGCTGAAATATAATAGAGCAGCTAATAGACAGACACTTTTAACTCATGTAATAGAAGTTACTTCATACTCAGTTACTTAGTTTAATCAGGTAAAGTATTACTGCATTACAATTTCAAGCTCCTTGGGGAGATGGTGCCTCTTTTGATGGAAAGGAAGGTTACTTGGGAATAACAGGTCATCTTAATCAGCTGAGGATGTCACCTAAATTATCTCACAATTTCTACAGGTTTGGAAACACAGTGAGCAATTACTAATAGCCAGCTCATGGGTGGTAACTTGCATCCTTACTGCCTACACAGTCACTGCATCTAGTTCCACAGCATATAGAATGTAATTTGAGATAATTGATTTCCTAAAAAGAAAAGAGGTAAGTTATGTCAGATGTACTCTGTCTATATAGGCAGTAACCACAGAAGGGCTGATCCCTCATTTCTTGCTTATGTGGCCATACTGTGGGTCCCCGCATTGTATTCAAAATGGGAACAATACAGGGAAAAGATTCGACGGACTCTCACAAAGATGCATTCCCTCTCTTAAGCTTCAGGAAAGGCAAAACCACTGTCCTGGGAACTGGAAAAAATACCACGTAAGTTATATAGTATCACATATGATCAAACCAAGAAGTTCTCCTTCAGAACTGTGTGAAATGTTTTCAACTGAACATGATGAAACTATTCAATATATGATTGACTTCATGTGATGTTATAAATTTGCACATGGAAGGACTACTAGCATTAACGAAACTCAATTGAACAATAGCCAGGGTACAGTTTTGTATATGTCACAGCACAGCTCAGTTCCTAAATCTGAGAGGCTTGATAATATTTATCAATTATCTTGAACCCTGAGCTCAAAGTGATACTGCTGTCCAGTGAAAGACACTTAGGGAAATGTTTGCAACAACCCTAACAAATGAAAACCACAGTGCTCTGCACAGCTCTTTTCTGCTAATGCAGTCCTGGTCACATCTGGTGCTCCTTTTATCCTAAAACAAAGATAAATTCATATGCAAGAACAAAGAGATATGCATGTCATTTGGTGTTATTTTACAAAAGAGGGGAGAAAAAAAAAAAAAAACAACTTTCTGGTTTTCCCATGTCAGCAATCAGAGCTTTAAATCCATGAAAGGAGATTTGCATTCATTATTTAACCACAAGGCAAGACAACATTTTTAGAAAGCATCCAAGATTGACTAAACTTCCCCTTGGGTCTCCTTTCAGACATATCTTCTGCAACCCCTCACACTACAAACATTCCAACTAGAAAAATGCATCTGCCAGGTTTTAAGATCTCTGCAATGCACCTTATTAGCATATTATTTTCCTAGCCCACCCCCAATCAATAATACTTACCTTTCTGTTACAGCATTTGATAGCTCTTAATCCATCCTACAGTATCTCACTCAGCCTGCAGCTCTGGATGTGTCCTGATTTTAGAGCTTGTCATCCCCGAACATACCTCAGATAATTGTTTGATTCTCTTCCTAAATCCACCAGCAATTTTGGAAACTTGCATTATAAATAAAATTATGAATTTCTTTAGCTTCAAAACTGCTGTTATTAATTATTACCATGGAAAATGTTATTTAGTGACTTAGGGCCTGATCCTGTTCCCACTGAACTCAACTGCAGGACTCCCATTGCCTTCAGAGAAAGCAGGATCAGGTTTTAACTTCCAAAGGCTTAAATACATCATTAGTAGAGTTTGAATGGACTTTACGACATGATTTTGCTTAACTTGGACATCCTGTAAGAGATAGGCACATTCAAATGCTGAACTCTAATGCTGAGAAACTGAACATAAGGTGAAAGCTGGAGGTTATTTTACTTCTGCATTCTGTGGTGCATGTGAGCGAGTGCAACTGTTGCAGCGAGTGCTAGAAATAAAAGTGCTGCAGGTGTCCCCTGGTGCACAGCCTGGTGCTGGGCAGAATTTCTCATAAACACAGCAGGACAACCTGAGTAATCTCAGAATGCAGTATGAAATGGGATAGTGGAGTAGGTATTTTTGGCATTATGCGGGTCAGGAGCAAGACTCTAAATCCCTTCTTAAAACTTTTGCTTGTTCTGCAGAAACCACCATAAGCAAGCCACTACAATAAAAATGGCATTATTCCCCCACCAAATTAAGAGGAAAAAGCCTCATAAACAGATATTCAGGGCATGTTATAATTGACCTTTGCAGCATGAACATCTAAGTCCTGTTCTGGGAAATAATTACTCACATGCTTGATCAACTGTGCGCACCTCTGTGCCCCACTGGCTTCAACTGGACTGGCTTCACATGTAAAGTTAGGTATATGTATAATTATGTTTAGGATTATCACTTCAACTGTAAGCTCCCTGGGCCAGGCTATGTCTACATCATTACCCATTACTAAGCAGAGTTCGTAGTAGCAAGCAATACTGTGGTAATTGTATGCCAAATTATACAGCTCTCAATAACCAAAACAGAGCACTCAGATTCTGTTCACATATTGCTGTTGTGATTATTTTTAAACTATAGGCACTTCCCACACCAAGTGATGCAACTGCTTAAATTCAACTCTGGGTGAAACATGTGCGACTATTTACTTTACAGATCTATTTCATATGGTTTGAATTACGCCTGGTGGCTGCACATTTAGACTCCAATTTGGCAAACAGAGCCACATGTGTTGACATGTAAATTTGCACAGACTTAAGCCAGAATCTGCTTTTTTGACAGAACCTAACATCTGATCCCCTTTCTCAGAAACATCAATACAAGTAAAACCCTGTTGACTTCAGTGGCAACTACCTAAACCTTATACCACTTAGAGATAGCTACCAGCGTTACAGAATGCCAGAGGGCATGTCTACATCAGCATTTTATTCCAAATCCGGAATTCATTTTGCTTCCTCGCCATCCCCATTCCCCACATTTTGCCTCACATTGCAGGGCGTTCTCAGGTTGCACAAACTGGAATGCTTTTGGATGAAACTAGACTGGAAGATGCACTCTGCCTCTACTGTGTATGAGCTGCTAGTCCACAGGACCAGAGGAGAGTTAGAGAAATCCCCAGCACTCATGTGATGAACGTTGGGTCCTCAGCTCTGTGTCATCCTGCAGATCAGATTCTACTTTTAGAACTCACCAGAACACTCAGGCATTCATATTTGGCTGCCTATTACATTCATTCTATTTATATTCCTCTATGCCAGGACTTTTGTAAATGTGGTTTCCTCTTAATATGAGGACTGATCAGAGGGTTCTCTGGTATACAAGGACAAGCCTAAACATTGAATTACATATGTATTATTTCTTTCATACTTCACACTCCACTGCAAAGACGTAACTAAAAGCTGGTGGAAAAGTTCACAAGTGCTACATTAGTTTCTCTAAACTGAACATAGCTTCACCCTAAACTTATCTGTTCGGTTTTGTTACTAAATGTTTAGCACCAATTGTTAATACAAGTACCATTGCAGCCTTTCTACTAGCACTGTAAATATTTGGTTGATGATTTCCCTTAAATCAGCATACCAGGATACCTATGACGAAATTGATATCTGAATCAGAACATCCTTTTCACTCACTACTCCCAATCTTTATGGCAATTTGCAAAACCCAATTTGTCCTTTTGCTCAGCTTCAGTAATCCAAGATGAAGATCTTAAAATCTCCCAAGAGGCCTTTAATTAATGACTGACATGAATACACAAACACTCTCACTCACACTGACACTGGAAGTTAACAAATACATCTTCAGTCCCTCAGGATTTATTGACAGTCTTTTCTTAAACTACGGCTTGCAGAGCTGTTGCTTGTTTGCTCTCTGAACAGCTTGGTTGAAAAGTGGTCAGAATGCCACTGCCTTCTTCAAATGGTGATATAATTTCATGCAGGAAAACAATTAAGTTTTAGTTCACCTTTTTCTGTTCTACTTGGTAAAGAAACATGTCAAGTACACCCACAGTAAAAATATGTACTCTCTGGTATGTTTAGATCTCAAGCTTCAGCTCTTGAAGCACTTTCTTAGGAAAACCTTCCTTTCTGCAATTCTTCTCTTTTCTAAGGATATATCACCACAGATATGGAAAGACAGGCCAATGCCTCATATAAAAATGGAAAGAAAATTTGTGTATTTCCCACTGCATCATAGATGTTAATTCACCATGTGTACAGGCACTCTGCCGCACCACTACACATACACGTGATTACTTCCTTGACACCTGCATTAGTTGCATTAACAGAGATGTCAGAGAAACGTACTCTTTTAGAGTGCTATTGACGGGATCAGAACGCTGTTGCTCTTTCTAACACCACTTCCTCCTTCCCACGGTTCAGCAAGGCTGTTTTTGTTTACAACTAAAATATAATCTGTTTATAAGACATCTCTAATCCCCCTTTCTATACAGAGCCTCACATCAGTAAGCAGGGTAATGAATATTTTAATAGGCTAGTGGAAGTTTGCCGTAGTTGGTGTTTGGAGCATGCTGCTTATTTACAGGGATCTTGCTCACAAGCACAATGGGACCATCACTGCAAATGACAACCTTGTCTCTCTGGCAGGCTCACCCCAGAACTGCTCTGTGGAGAGAAAGGGACCAAGCCACCTAATAGTCATGCCACTGCTGTCACAATTTAGTGGACATAAAATACAGAAGTGGCTATATAAAGCAGTAACAAGATCCCACAGAATAAATCTTTATCAGCTATTCAGCAAGACCTGGAGAAGTAAAGGGGTATTCAGTAAAGCAAGACTATCTAAAGGAGCGTGGCATCTGCCATGAAACACAAGCCCAATATTGTTACAGTAAGTAAGATATCAACTAAGCTGGGCAGGTGAGGTAAAGAAAGGCTCCAAGATACTGAATACTTTGGATGCATCCTGCGCCTCCCGTTCAGTGGGATATGTAACATGGCATTTTTCCATAGGCTTCATAGGTACCACATAGGCCTGGGCTTGTTCAGCTCAGCAGTGGGAAAGGAATTTCACAGAAAAGAATGTTTCATTTCACAGAAATTGTATGTTGGGAAAAGATCATTTGCAAGTTTGCCTGAAAGCTGGGGAAAAGTGTGGGTGTTCTTTTAAGACAATAAAAGTGAAAAACCTGTAATTACTTCATAGCAGTTAGTGTAAGTAACAATACTGAACAAATTGCAGTGATTACAAAATCCTCTATAAATATGGGTAGCACTATTCTTGACAATAATTAGTGTACAGCATCTTCTCAATAGTATCATGATTAATATTTATTCTGATGTCGTTTTTGTTCTGGGAGATGGAAGGGGACAAAAGGGAAGGGAGATAACATTCTGAGAGAGCTGAGTATATTTAAGAAGCAGAACCAAAAGCATAGAAAAATCTGCTTTATTTTTCTGCTTACTGTCATCCCCCCTATCCTCAAAAAGGCAATGCAAATGGTGCTTTACTGGTTTTAAAAGTAAAGCCAGAAATTATGTGGAGTTGGGACTGCTGAATTATTCATGAGATCTGATTGAATGGGATCATTATCTCTGGCCTTACAAGCTAATAAATACTGTCTAATGCCTGGGTACTGTTTTGATCTAATAGTGTCAGAGGAAAAAAAAAAAGGGGGGGGGGGGGGCAAGAGCCGTGTTTGGGTCCTCGAGGCTAACTTAGGGCGGAGCTCCCTGATGAGTTCATTGCAGGAAAACCATGGGTTTTTTTTTCCCTGCCATTGACTACAAGGTTCACTTTGCAGTTCTCAGTCTCATTTGCTGCGAAGGCATTTTAACTTGGGCATGAGGTTAAGATGTTGCTCAGTGGTATCTATACAATGACTTATCATTTCTTATTTCTTTCCTATTTTCAACGGCCTTATCTTTTTTTTCCCACTGCTTTCTAATCTCTTGCACCTCGCAGTACAAAATACCCAAACCAGCGTACTTTCAGAGGCAGACAGAGCACAGGAAATGATTATGTTATCTAATCATCTGCCTGTTAGCAGTCAAATAATCCTAAATTGCATTGTTCTGTGATTTATTTCAGGATTGCTTGTGGCGAGTCTATACTCACTTGATTTAATATCACTATAAAATAAATATGTTGTATGGAACCTGAATCAAGGTTCTGCTCACAGAGTTATTGAAGAAGGATGGGAATTTATTAGAGGTGCAATGCCAAACAATGTTTGTTGATAACATTTGAAACAGCAACAACAAAAAAATGGTTCAAACCCCACATAAATTAAAATTAAAGCCAAGATATTTCATTGGATAGTTTTTCATATGCTTTGCTTTCTTGAGGATTACTTTTAGAACAGGACTTGTTTCAATAAGAGGAAATAATTAGGATATTATTACAAGTTAAAAACCCCCTCATAATTAGATAGGGATTAGTAACTTCGTTTTCATATGATTAACACAATAAAACCCATTTTTCCCCAAAGTAATCGGAGGCCTATTAAGCAACACAAGATCATATATCAAGGGGCCTTTTAGTAATTCAGCAGTTTGTAACATTTACACAGACTGAAAGTCTTCCACAAAACAGCTGGCTTCATTCTATCAAGAAAAAACACAGTTCTCGGTGCATTTATTTCAAGGTCTAACACAGTCCTTGAAATCATACCATTTGATTAAGGATTTTTTTAACGCAAGTTAGAAGTGTGTGAACAGCTAGGGGAAAAGTGTGAACAGTTTCTCAAATAGCGTATCAGTAATGGAGCTCTCTGCTCTTCTCAGTTTAGCACGGGAGGACCCACCTGGTACATCTGGATTTTAAGGAGTCAGTATCTCCTAATAATTGGCACACTTCAGTCTTAAAAATGCCCAGTTTTATGGTATTTTGTTAGTAAAGTCGTGTTAAATGTTTAGCTCCATTATGATAACTAGGCTAAATATGAAGCGAATTATTGACACTATTTGCTCTTTGTACACACAGCTCATAAACAATAAGTAATAAAGAACAGATGCAACATAAATTTAGCTTCGTGAGTCTATTCAGTGGAATAATTCTCCAAACGTTACCTTTTCCATCTCCCTTTTTAGTGCTTTTAACTGCAGTGAAAATACAAAATTGTTCCTTTTGTTGTTATTAAGGAGGGATGTGATCACCCATTCTGGCTTTTTCGCATTTTCTGCATATGATGCCAGTCATTGCAGCCAATGAGACCTTCAGACAGTAGCCATTATCTGTCACACTCCTGGACCAAAATAACAAATAATATGCCTGGAGGTGCTGCGTTTTGTTACTGCTAGTTTCCTCGCATGGCATATGCCTAGATAGACTCAGATGAGAGGTGATTGCACAAAACTGTGATTGTGAGATGACTTAGCAGAACCCGTGATGATGTCCTAATGGCCTCCTGCAGAGGGGAACAGGGGTAATTGTTTGTCAGGGGAAGGAACACATCTGTAAGGAGGCATCCTCTGCAAACCAAGCAGCCATGTGGAAAAAAGAAAGGGAGAATCACAGTGCAGCAAGGCTGCATTTGAGCCTAATAAAATGAATAGCAAAAAGAGGTGAAAAATGAAACAAGGTATTAAATGACCAGGTTAAAAAGCCTGTTACTGCCGGACTCTGGATTAAAAAGAAAACAAGTTGTTTCCAGGCAGTATGTTTTTTTTAAAATTATTAGGTAAAATTCTGTGGCTCCCAGCAAGGAAAGTTAAAGCAACAAACCCAGGAAATGTAAATGCATTCCCCCGCTGCAAAAATGGGCACAGAGCAACCAGTCTTGCTGTATATGTTCTCACTTGTAATAAGGTGGCTTGACAGTCACCAACTCTGCAAAATGCTGCAAAATTTTCTTCTTCCAGCTTCTTAATCTTCCATTTAAAATATTCACTTTCCTTGTGATCACTGCGTAGAAAACTGACATCATCCCAACATCCTTTCTAGAGCAAAGCTATTGGAATTGAGAAATGAGAAACCATCAATGTCAAGCCAAGCAATTAGGGCATCAGTCACATCAGTGGGAACTTGCCTTTAATGTCAACTGGGGCAGAAACAGGCCCTTAGAGTATATTAAGGACCTTATTTTATACTCTTTCAGCATCTTCTATTTGATCAGAAATAAACTGGAGCAAACAAGCTAATTAATCATATACAGAATGAATTCCTCAGTCTTTTCAGCCTACATCTTGATTATTTGTTTTCTAACTACAGAATAACAAACATACTAATCTCAACAGAAGTAATATTTACTAGAAATAAATAAACTGACTATAGCTTCACTGACATATAGGCTATAGAAAAGAGCCAAAATTCATTAAGTTGCATAAAATCATTTGTACTCATTATTCCATTCATTAGGTCTTACCAATGGGCATCTGGCAAAGCGCCACACAAGAGTTAGGAGAGGTAATCCTTAGAGTTCCTACACTCATTTATACACACTAACATAGAAAAAGCTGTGCTTTTTTCTTTTTTTTTGTTGAATGATACCTTCTAAACTCTCTATAAAATAAGCAGAGCACTGAAAAATACCTCCTAGTCAGATCTACCTGCAATCAAAAAAGCATCTACTGCAAGTGATTAAACAAAATTTGCCAACAGGATTGGAGAAACAATAATTCTTTTTGTTTTGATGGGTAACTTTGGCCAAATAGAGCTATAGAAATATTTCAAGAAACAAACATTACAGAAATCAAAATAGCAATTACTCTGCACCAACCTAGAGTGAATTGCTTAATTTCATTTTCAAATAACTTATTTTAAAACCTTTTCCACCAAATGTAGGTTGATTTTTAAACAGGAAATGAGTCTCTGAAAAGTTAGTTTCATTAAAAAACGTTCAAAAAAACCCCAGTGTGGTCATCTTTTTCTTTCATTTTTTCCTACAAAAATTTCCCACTGCAATTAATCTAACTATTCAAATCTAATCTCTTAAAATATGCTTCTTGTGGGGAGCTTACTTCCATAGGACAAATGTTATTCAGTTCTATTCACAAACATTTGGGATACAGTTTTGAGTTTAAGAATCTCTCTTCCAAACTATGCCAAAAATATGCTAAAAGTAAAGTGGGAACTCTTAAGACTTACACAGGACTTAACACTCTGCAAATGAATGGAGTTTTGAGCACTGTACCATGCAATAAATTCAACACTGTGGGTAGTTGCAAGGCTCACGGGCATGTATTTTTCTACAAAATATAGCAGTCAAGAATATGGGAGCATCAGTTAAGCAACCAGTGAAAGTTCTGACCTGTTTGACCATCAGCTGAAAAGAGGATAACCCTGTAAAGGCCCTTCCACCTACATTAGTGTTCCTTCTTGAAGGGAAAAAAGGATCCCTGTTGTTTTAGTAACTACAATTACTCAAGAGTCTTGTTAGAGAAAAATACACAGGTTGTTAACATGGTGGCAACATGAGGGCTCATCACAAATTTATCTCAACACTGTTTTAACGGGAAATTGGGCTTCCAACTAAAATCAATGGTCTTGTGTTGAGTAATTATTTAACAGGAAAAAATAGAAATTTAATTGAAAAAAGCCTAGATTTTTTTTTTTTTCCCCCAGAAAAATGGTGGGTTTTTTTTCCAGCCTTTTACACTCACAAAAGTGAGTTTCCTATAGGCAAACTGGTTATGGGCAACAAGACACTATGTACTGCTGAAGAAAGAGGGGTTTGCTTTCTTGATGACCTGCCTACATTTCCCACTAGCCGACCAGAACTCCTGACGTGTACCTTCAGTCTCAAAGCAGACTGTGTAACAGCAGTAGCATAATTGAGAATAAAGATGGGTTGCCTGAACAAACAGAAACCACGTCTGATGAATAACTTCCTAAAAAAAGGACAGGTCTATGTACCACTCAAGATGTAATAAACATTAAAGTACAGACAAAGCGGTGTGAGGAAAGGCAAAAGTTGATTTTCAGGTTCTACCTGTGGGTTCTGTGCTCCTGTCAACAAACAAGTCTGTGTAGCCTTCTGGTGCCTGGGAAGGGTGTTTTAAGGCTCAAATTCAGAGCACTTATCCTTCTGTTAAATTCAGAGTACATGGAAATCTGTAAACTTTCTATTCTTTCCTCTTCTATTGTATTAAAACCTGCTCTTCTATTCTAAGCAACTCTTTGAGATAGCAGAAATCTTTTCTAGTTCTATTATATTGTGTGAACAGTTACATCTTACATTTTTCATGAGATTGGAAAATTATATGAAAACTTTTAAAAAGTACTAAAGTGACAAAAGATAAAAATCACCATCTCTATCCTAAAGTTTTTACCATGGATCTTACAAATATGATTTAAAACCATTTCATTACACTACTTAAGGGCTTTTATAGTTTTTTAATTATTAAAACTGTAGTTCTGAGTGAGTTTCCTTCTGTTGTAACACAGAAGAGAATTTGCATCTAATTGCTAGGATACCAGCATGTGCTTTAAAATTTAAGAACATTTAAATATTTTAAATAGTGCTTTTATCCTATTAGTTTTGAAAATTATAAAGGTCAACCCAAAAAGTAAACTGGCAGCAAAGTGGCACTTTAGCAGCCGTTCTCAGGCAGCACACATTGTCTTTCTTTCACCATACAGAAGGTATCAAAATACTCCCAAAGCTACCCTCATGCTGGAGGCAGAACTGAGAGTATGCGTTTGTGCCTTCACACTCACCAGCTTTTGGTGAGCTTTTTCTACTCAAAAAGACATGGGAAGCAATTGCTCAAAGTCTCCCCCACCTTCTTCATAACAGCTTTTTCAACTATATTGAACACTTTCTACCAACTCACTGATATTTGGATGGAATAAAATAAAATATGCCACATACAAATAATAAGGAAAGGATTCTTCTACCTCATTGTGTCTAGTGCACCATGCTGATCTGTTAAATATCACTTATATATGAAGGAGGCTAATGAAATAGAACGAAGCAAAACGTGACCTGCAAAATCTGCAAGATTTTTTTTGAGGAGACAGAAAAAACCCCTTGTTTTGGCATCAGATAGCAAAAAACCTCAATAATGTGTGCCTTTTTAAATCTTGAAATTGTGTAGAATTGCTGCATGTAGATCAGATTAAACAAAGTGCAGTGGAAGCAAAGTCAGAAAATTTTCTAGTAAGATGATACAATTTCAATGATTTTGCAATCATATTAAGGGCATACAAAGAACTTTTAATTTAGAATTAAGTGAATGAATCTTACAAGAGTCAGGCAACTTTCTGAAAGGAACAGAATGTCTCAATGTGTTTGAAACCGAACACTACATATTTTATATTTAATAAAGCAAGCAAAATGCTATTGAAAATAATGGATGAAATTGCTAGATAGTTAAATACTGTGAATTCTTATGGATGATAAAACCAGGCTGAGTGGATGTAATGATTTTTTTTCTGTATAAAGTAGGCTTACAGTATCTTGAAAAGAACAAGACATTATAAAACATGATGGCAAAGAAAAAGACATTACAAAATGTGGCGGAGGTACCAGCCAGTCTGTATGATTGTACACGAAGAAGCTTCAAACTGCAGAGGAGAAGTAGGAAGACTTTTTATAGGAATTCAGGCCCTAGGAAATTAATGCAAGTTTTCTTTTTACGAGGAGACAAGACAGGATTTCACTGCTACCTCAAAACTGGATTTTTGAACATGGGAAATCAAATAAAGAATAATTTGAAAAAGAAATGCTGTGCTAAATGAAGTCTAATTTCTCTCCTACATGCTTTACTTCAGTGGGTGTATTAAAATACTGAGTACTAAGCATATGAATAGTCATTTGTTGAACTGTGTTCAAATTGGTTGCTTGCCTGAACCAAGTCAGATGAAGTAGATGTGGGCAGCTCAAACTCAAGAACAGCTATTTTCTCATTTTCTTTCCTTAATTTCAGACATCACACCTTGTTCAGTTTACGCCCCTGGCAGTCTACTAAATCATTCTTCTTCAGAACAAAAATAGCATAAACAGCCTAAATTCCACTTTACACAGAGGTGAGAACAGAAAGTGTTCAGTTTAGCAGGCACTCCAAATGAAATAATTCCCCTCCTACCAGGCATTACCTTTCTGTTCAAGCTGTGTTTTTCTATCTTATTGTATAGTCTTCTGGTAGAACCTTGTTGCTTTGCTAGGAAAACATACAATGAAATTAGCACACTGGCAAACAATGAATCACAGCTGGTAGCGATGGTAGGCAGCTCTAAAGATGTCTCCACTACTTGTCCATGCAAGAGATAGGACGAGAGGAAACGGCCCCAAGCTGCACCAGGGGAGATTTAGACTGGATATCAGGAAAAACTTCTTCACTGAAAGGGTTATCAAGCACTGTAAGACCAGGGCAGTCATTAAGTCACCATCCCTAGAGATATTTAAGATGCGGTGCTTAGGGACACGGTTTAGTGGTGGACTTGATAGTGTTAGGTTAATGGTTGGACTAAACGATGTTAAGGGTCTTTTCCAATCTAAATGATTATATGATTCTATGAAAAGTCATTGTTTTATGCTATTTTATACACATAGGTATATTGTTGTAACATTTCACTAATGTGTGCACATATAAATATGCATGTATCTTTCATAAGCTTTCCTAATTTAGCACTGATCTCAAATAGAATGTTTGCACAGTAACATACGTTGTATCTTGCTGGTATATTTAAACTTTGCATTGTCATCTTCAAGTGAATGTTAATCAATAGACATGTATTTGAGCATTTAAGATGGATCATAAGATGTTGCTGTTCAAGAAGATATCTGCTTATGAGTACAGCTGTGTTGTGATGTATCCACACCAAAATATGTTCGTAAAACGTGAACATTTTTTCTATTCTAACAGCTAGTAACAAAATATTTGAGAGAATTTTGCTGGAAAACTAGACTAAAATGTATCAGTATCTGATTACACTAATAGATCACTCTTCTGGGCTAACACTTGTCTATAAAAGTTTCAATTAGAGCTACTCTTCTTCACTCAGAACACACACCAAATGGTCTAGAGCCCCAAATAATCCCTGATACCATCAAGAGCTGAAGGGATTGGGAACTTCACAGGTGGTTCTCAAACAGGTTGGGACAACAGCACCCTAAGGCGATCCATCACTCTCTGGAGAATTGGCCAGGGCTTGCCATGTTGACTGTCAGCCTTTAGGGACCCTTCAAGCTCAGTCCTCTTGCAAATCCCTGAAGCCAGCGCAACTCCTCAAGAGAGCATATGATATAGCTGTAGCCCAGGAATCATGTTTACACTGTCCAAGAGGCAGATGTTGGCCGTCTGCCTGTCTCTCTGAGCCAACAGATAAGTCATAGAGAATGGAATTTTATATTGAGAAATCTCTGTGCAACATCCAAGCCACTCACCTGAAAGTCCCTAGTTTGACCAAGGTAGGGCAGGAATTTGGGGTTTCCAGGTAAGCACCTCAGAGCGGGTGTTTCCTGATGTTTTATCCTTCATCTGAGGAAGCATCAACAAAACTGATACATTCTTGAAAAAAAGTCTTTCCATTAATCAGATTTTTCTGGAAAAACAGATTAAGCATTTTCTAGTTCTTTCCACTATGACCTAGTCTTGCTTTCTCTCTGGCAAATATCCCTGAGAAATGGCATACAAAACAGAAAAATGTTGATTTGCCATGCTCTATCTCAGTCTGATTTAGCATAACACTGCACTGTTTCTCTGTGTCTTTTATATCCCCAATCACCTGATTATGGAGTTGCATAATTTCTGAACCTTGGCCCATAAAAAACAAGGAAACATAACGACAGTCAGCCAAGACAACACAAACAGCTGTTTGTCTAGACGTATTAGTAGTGTCCTGAAACCTTGGCAGCCCGGTGACGTAATCTAAAAAAATTTGCACCACTCTTCTTGAAATGTTTTATTGCGATTATGTAAATCTACTCATTTATTTTCACTGGAAAACATAAAAATGTAGGAAAAAGAAATAATGAATCATTTTCCCTTTGGTTTCTAACTAACAGTATGATTCAAAGGGAGGTATCTGCGAGCTTTTTTCTCTAATGAAAGACTCCTAAGAATAGCATATTCTATAACATGAAGGGACAAATTAATAACAGTGTTACAATATAATTATTTTCTTTCTGTTATATGTGCTTATTTTGCTGTGGCAATTATTTGTTTATAAGCCATTAAGTTATTTGCAAAGCCTATTTGATGTTCCACCTCAGATTTAATTAGTAGAAGACAGTCCCTTTGCAGTAAACAAATAAGTTTAACTCTTTTTTAAATTCCCAGTTGAATTTATAATTTCATTTCTTTGTTTTTTATATCCACATCTAATTATAAATCTATGGCTTTGTTCAATTAAAATGTGTACATAAACTCCACAAAATATGTAACAAGTCACCGTTAATGACACAAGATATCAATAGTCCCAACACACTCTGTACTCAAAGTTTCTGGTTCCTCAAATTCTGAAGAAAAATAAATGCATTTTACAAAGGACGGCAGATAATAGGCTCTAACTTGCCCTAGCCATAAAAGATGTTGACATCTGTAGTCAAAACAAGGAAGAAGTTCTAGAGTCACGAGCCAGAACTTTGGGTGCTTCACTTCCCTTTCCCTTGTTTGTGTGGTTTTTCAGTTACATCAAGTTTTCAATGATCCAACCTGCAACTTTTCCTGATTTCAACTTGATTGCACCTTTGAAAAGCTAAGCACCTTTGAAGACTGAGCCCTTCACCAAACATCTCCAAGTTTCAAGACCTTTTAACGGCTAGAGGTATTTTGATTTTCTTGGCTGCTCAGAAGGGGCTTAGGCTTAAAGGTAGACAAGATGAATAAGGGGATCAGAATTTGACCCCCTGTTTTTGTCACTTTAATATTTGGCATTTCTGTGGCCTAAAAAGACTAGGGAAATCATTTAAGAACTAATGAAGGAGCTATTTACCTCCTAAATCTTCTTCCCTTGAGTAATGAAATAATTACCCTCCCATAATCATGGAAATATTCAACTTGAATCTTAAATTGAGCTGTTGTCAAAAGTGGTAGTGATGTTACATAGGTGATCACCATGGTAACGTTTGGAAACTGCACTGTCGTCAAGCCAAGAATATAGTTTTGCTTTTCCCATAAGAACAGTATAAGAGACTGGGACTGAACTCTTCCAAGATCCCATAATGATAAGTGAAAACGAACATTTATCTGTCTCACCCAGTGGGACAAAGGCTTTAAAACACCAAATCAAAACAAAAGCCAGCAAAAAAAATCTTAAAAATTCACAACCCAACCACCAGCACACTGTCCATAAACTGAATTACTTTGTAATGTGATATTACTGCTTGTTAGTTTTGTTTTGTTTACTCTCTGTACATTAACTCGAGGCGGATCCCAAAGGAACAACGTTGTAGAACTACAATGAGAAATCAAAAGATTTTATTTGCATAACTTAGATAATTAGACATCCTGCAAACTATTAGAGTAGTTACCTTTTAAACTGTGGCTCTTTCACGAATGAGCCCTCTTCTTCTGCTTGATTCTTTGATTTTTTTATGCAATATGATTTTCTAAACTAGCAGTGGTCACTGCATGTGAAGCCTGTTCACTTCAGACCAGTCCAAGTGCCCCAAGCATATCTCTTGCTCACTGTTCCAGGGACAGCTCAAGGAATGATCAATACTAAGAACATCGTTTTCATCAACAGTCTAAGAGAGAAAATGAAAAACCATACTTTGAATGCTCACCCTTTACAGAAATGGTCTGAGATTAGAAGTTCTCACATTATGTAAAACATACAGGACAGGACAGAAGGCGTAGGCAATTTTTGCTACATTTTTGCAGAAACCAGGGGATGAACTAATGTTCACCACAAAAAAGTGACTGGAGGCTCTGTATCAAAGCCAAAGGAGCTAAACTTCTCCCAGATCAAAGATACCACCATTTTCACTTTGACAGTTGCTTTTATGCCTAAATGCCATGTGGTACGAAAGCGTAACCATTGAAAAGGGAGATTAAGTATCTGGGATACTAATTTTACATTAAGCAGGATAGAGATACTGAACTGTCAATGATGCTAGAGCACACAATGCTGTGGACATGGTAGACAAGATGTCCAAACTGCAGTTTACAGCTGAGATAAGGATAGTAGGTTTTTTTCCTCAAATGTACAGTTCATTAAAAATCCAGATCATAAAATAGAAGATTTCCAGAAAGGATGTATACTTCTAGCAAATTACCAGGAAGCCAAGGATTACATTCTCCTGTAGAGGACATTCTTTCTACTGAAGAATTAATATACTTGAGGAACATTCACATTCGTTCTTCGGGCAGTGTAAGGAAAGCTTCCTGCCAGGATGCTGCAATAAAATAGCAAGCAGCAGGTGAGGTGAGAACAGTAATAAAGGCAACTTATTACTGGCTCTGAAAAGACTCTCATTTCCCTTGAACTAACAAGTGATCTATGGAGTGCATAATGGATTTCTAAAGGCTTAACCTTCACCTAGTGGTTACTGAATTAAACTATTCTCTAATAACGATGGGATTCATGTCTCCTAATTTTAGCTACCTAAAACTTAGGCATCTAGTGTAAACTGTCTTTCTTTGTAGCCAGTGACAAATGATGAGTGGATATACAACATCTTAAACACCTCTCAGCATCCAGAAGACAGTTGTCTCATCCTATTACTTCTTTTCCATTGTGCACAGTGGAGTTTTATCTCCTAAAATTGGCATTGCATCTGCTAAACTCTGAATTAAACAGTTGTTATTGCACACGAACTCCAGCCTTAACCAAAAAGAGGTCTGTCCACACCTGCTCACCAACAATACCAAGCCTGGGATGGAAGTGGTGCAATGCCACCACTTGGCCTGAAGCTCCCTGCTACCCAGTGGTTATAGTGACAAACTAGACCACTGGAAAAGGCAGCCAAAATTTTGCCCCAGCTAAACAGGAGCAGAGGCCACAAAGGATTCTTCTGTCTGCTTAGCACAGAAGGAGAAGATGCAGATACTGCAGAAGGAAGTTGAACTCAAGATCACTTTGCTGGATGTAAAGAGGTGCTGAGGCAGAAACAGCATGTGGTATCAGAAAAAAAAAAAAACCCCACACAACTGCTTTAGCCAAGTACAGATAAGGACAACTCACAGACTTTTAGACTGCTCCAAAGGCATAGATCAGTGGAGAGTGTTAGACTTTGAGCAGCACTTCTTTGTTCTGTGGACAGCAGGGGCATCTACCTAAAACAAGATTGCCTACAGTTCACTCTTGGAGACTTTAGAAGCTGTAAGAGTTCTCTCTATTCCCAGAGAGCCTGGGATAACCATTTTAACAGATGACACACTCATAGTGGACTATGGTCATGTGAAAGAAACAGGAGATTTCTTCCCTGGAAGAAGTTCTGAATCAAATGTCCCTTTCACTGACTCCACTATCCAAGCCATTGTAAATGTACTTGTCAGTTTGTGGTCAGCTGTCCTTCTCAGAAGCCTTCCCATTTTCCTAAACACAGCACTTTCAAGTGGCAGCCCTGTTTGTCTCCTTCCCTTGAGTGGGATCAAATGGATTATCCTCTTATGACCCCTTCCCAGAGCTCTTCTCTGGAACAATCCTAGTTCTGGTCAGGAGACCAAAGGGGTCTCAGCACTCCAAATGGTTCGACCCCCTCAGAGCCTGTGAGTAAATCTGTGGAGACAAGAAACGGCTTTTTCAAAAGAAAAGTTTTAGCCCTTTGCCAAAGAACACACGATTCAGGAAAACGGGTCCAAAGCACAGAATAGCATTATCTAAATATTTCATTACCTCAGTGTAACCACTTTATTCCAAATGAAGAAGGATCCAGCTCATTCCTGCCTCTCCTGGAAGACACAGCTGTCTTGCTTACAGTGTTCTCCCTCTCTGCATGTGTCTGCCTGTTCAACCTGCTGACAAAGTCTTGTTCTCTTTAATGTAAAGATTAGGATTGAGTCAAAATAAGTCTAGCCCAGTTAAAAGATTTTTCTTAGGTCAGGTGGGTATATGCCATAGGTATTCACGAATTAATATCTTCCCCATTGTGTACTCCAGGAGCATTAGTATTATCTAGGATGAATTCTTATCTATGACATTTTCTTGGCCCCTTTGTTTCTTTCAGAATCTCTTTGACTAACTCTGTGCTAGCTAATAGATAATTAAGGTCTTCTATTTGTCACAAGTAAAGCTTATGGTTCTCTTACACTCCTTAGAGCCGTATTAGAGTTTAGGGTGTATTTCATTAATAACTTATAAACTGACTGCTTTACAGGCTACAGTTCTCACATAAGGACACAAATGTCATACATCTGTCAAAGGTACACCCTACTGGAGAATAGATTTCTGCCTTGATTTTGGAGTGGAGCAGTAAACTCATCATTCATTTTCTATTTGCTTGTCTTGGCCACTGGAGTGTATAAGCAAGAAAACCCCTTTTGCACTGACTATTCTGACAGCAACTCACAAGACCCCCTAAAGAGCTAAAAGGAAAATGAAGAGTTTTGGGTGGTCGGTGTGGGTGGCAAGTAGGACTGCACAGTGCCTGACCCTACTCTACACCCTCTCAGCGTAGTAGGGTACGGCCTACAGAACATACATATAGCCAAATTATTCAGATCTCATACGCGGGGAACATATACACAACAGGAGTGGGATCCCTGTATCTGGAGAGTAAGGAAAGAAATGGACATTTATTTATCAGCACAGTGCACCAGAAAATACTTCCATCATTCACACTTCTCATGAATTAGTGCTTGGAGTTAAGAGCTTGACAGGGAATAAAGGGAGCTACAGCAGCTCCCTCACGCCCAGGTTTGCATGTGATTGTTCCAATTAGAATTTGTCATGCATTTTACTCTCACATAGGAGCTAAAGTAGAACAAACAGCTAGAAAAGATACAAAATGTTATCTACCCTGTGTCCTATCAAGGGAACAATTGTCCTTAAAACACCTGTATTAGATACTTCTTCATTCCTAAATACCTTTAACACTGGGTATTTCATAGCCTCCTCTGATAGCTTATTCTAGTGATTTTCACGCTACAACATTAACATCCCTCATTATTAGGAAGTTTTTAAAATATCTCACACACACACACACGTTTTCAGTAGCATTTTATTTAGGCTCAATCACTCCTTTTCCAACCAATTCTTGCAGGTCACAACCTCTAAAAAATCTCACTGCTCTGCTCTGGACTACCTCTGTTTGGTCCACAATGTATTTGAAGTAGATTGTCCAAAACTGGAAACAATACTCCTACTCAGACCTTCCTGCTGCTTAATATACCATTATTCCTCATGTTTATACCCTAGTGCATCATTTGAAATTTTTGCAAGAGCTCACCAGTTGTTACTTGTTTCTGACCTGTGGTCCATCATGACCACCACATCATTTTCTCCAAAACTCTTATTTTGCCAGTGCTCTCCAGGTAGTTTACATGTATTTGTAAACCTAATGTCTCACTCCCCATTGGGAAGTCCTCTTAGTTTGGTGGCACTTGCCAATTTAATAAGCTACTCTCTACCCCATCAATTAAGGCCGTTAATGAAAGCAAGAATAATATCAGATCCAGAACAGAAACCTTTGGATGCTCACCCAACATATATTTTGGTAGTGAACCATTGTTACCTACTTGCTCTGTACACGTCTATATATTTTACTGTCTTTCCAGCAATTGGAATAAAGCTCAGTGTTCTATAAATTCCTCACTTTGCCCACTCTTTATACATAATTGCTACATTTGCATTTTATAGTATCTAGGTAACTTGTCTGTTCTTCAGAAGCTCCTCCAGATAACCCTTAGAGGCTCAGAGTTCATCAACGAGCCCATTAAATACAAAGGACAAAGTTCACCTGCTCAGCTAGCATGAAAACATCTACGTTTTATACATACTATGTAAGCTGCTGCTTCTTTATTAATTCCTGTTGGTGCTGGTATTAGGCGACCTTATCACAGTTGACCTTTACATTGAAAGCTGACACAAAAGGCATGACACTTCAGCCCTTCCACTGGCACCCTCAAATAGCCTTCCCTCTCTCTTGAATAGCTTATCTGATTTATATGCTTGCAGTTGGCCTTAGCGAGCTGACCTAGTTTCCACTTTGTGCAATCTTCCTTTTTACGTTTGAAGTATGTGAAGAGCTCTTGATTTAGGCAACTCGGGCTCTTACTGTATTTCCTGTCTTTCTTCCTCAATGGCATCATTTGCACTGCACCCTTAGTAGCATTTCCTTAAGGAACTGCCAGGTCCCTTATTTTCTCACTTAGACCAGCTTCCTAACAATCCTATCTCTACTGTGCATGCAGTAGACATATTTAGATTAATATTATTCTCAATAAGGGTATCAAGGATCACAAAAATCAGGTTTCTGCTGCTATTATTTCTTATTTCAGACAGTTACCGACTGTTGGATAAACAGATTTTTCACTTCACCCAGCAGCGGCAAAATCATCTACACTCTTCCACATCTAAACAGCAGATTTTCTTCCAGCAATTTTAAACTGATTGATATGGAATTCATTAACAAATGAAAGATTCAAATAGTCACTAGTCATGACCTCCAGTAAAAATAACGTGCAGATACTTACAGGTGAAAGCTATGCATCTTATTTTTCTTCAGATGCTAGTCTAATGATTCCAGCCTCACTTTTCTTGGGTATCTTTGCCTCCAACCCAATTCAATCAGTTTCCTTGAAGTCATTCTGGTCAATATTGTAAGCTTTGGTAATACACTGTTCCCAAGATTTCTAAGCATCTGTAGCATCTTTTGGCATTGCTACACAAATAACAGCACAAAGAGCAAGCAACATGGTGTACTACAAAACTAGAGCATAAGTCAATCTCTTAGATCTGCATCCATTGAGTTCTGGGTTTTAGGGGCTTGTTACTGCTTTTGACATTTTCATTCAACTGCTTTTGATGGAGTTACCAAGGTTTGGACTCCCTTCACTTTGATGTGATCCCAAGCTCTTAACTTGAAGTAAGTGCAATTTCTTTTAGACCAAACATGAAAGTGTGAGAATTTTCAGTGCATAATACAAGCTGAGAAAAAAAAATCCAAAACTATCCAATAATAGTGATTTTAAGAGCAGGAGGGACCAAGGATTGATCCTTATGATCTATGAAGGTTATAATGAAAGAATAAGAAGAGAATTAAACCATCTCAACTTTTCAGAACAATCTAAGTAATTTTAGAGCGTCTATGCCATTGACTTATACTCTTGTTATTTAGCCACCTTTTAAAATCCCTGTTCTGTACTACCAAATTATTAGTGCTCCCTGTCTCTCACATTACTGAAATAAAAGCATAGCTTGCCTGGAATTAAGCTGCTATTTATAATACAAATTAGTAAGCATTTTTTCCCTCATAAAAAATGATTAATTTACAATGTTTAGCAAGTTTACATTCTGGACCAGACAAGATAAATCATTCACACAAAATTACACTAAAATCCAGTCAACCTATCTTTAGTAAATATGCTTTGAAGTGCCCGAAATGAGAAATCTGGCAATTTTTAATTCCCCGTCCACCCCCAAATTCTTAAAAGAACAATACCTGTATATACCAACTTTTCCAAAAATACTGTTTTCAAAGAGGTCACAGGGTAAACAATCTAGAACACCTTGATCACAAGTGACACAAGCGATTGTTGAAAATGAGCTTTATATTAACAAAAATATTCAGTACTTCAACTATTCAGGGTTCAAGACCTGAAATTATTTCACCCAATTGACATCCTAACATCAACACAGAGCTAGAAAAGAGAAAAAGCTACAGATAGGAATGCAATTACTTTAAACCACTGCATAGGGATTGAAAAATATGAATTATCTTCATAAGACAAGCTACCACCTGGTTCATAATTTGCAGATGACCTAATAGCAATGCAAATATCTGTATTTCTCACAAACCTATAATTATGAAAAAACTATTCTTTTAACTATTTACAATCATATACATGTATTCAACTTAACCCTATCTTGGGATGCAGCTAATGTCCTCAACATGCTGTGCCATTCTGCAAATAGAAGGTGGTACATGTGTTTGATGGACCAGTTTGTCCCAAATCTTACATTCTGTCCTGAAAGAGCAGCAGCACATAACCACACTTACTCAGACAACACCCAAGAATCAACTGTGACTCAAAGCAACAGCTTATGTACCATTTTCTCATTCTTCTGAGGAGACAAAGGGAGGGGAGGGAAAATCTGACTTTAACACCAAGAAGGTCTGGTGAGCAGAGGGAACGGCACATGCTTTACTTTTACTTGGTCTTATTTCATCTCCACAGAGAAAAACAGAAGCCAATCCCGTATATATTCTCCCTATATTTTGACTGAGAATTTGATAAGGGCAAGGAAAAAAAAAAAGAAAAAAAAAAAAGAGGGTGCTCATTTACCTCCAATTGCTAAGTGATACAGATAAAGGTGCATACTACCTTGCACAGTGCTTAGTCAAATACACTGCACAGTAATGTGCAAAGCAGTGGTGTTAAAATTTTAACAGTGATGTGCCTAGTAAAACTAATCTGATGAAAATTTGCATCATGTTTGCCATAAACTATCAAAAGTGATTAATAACCAGAGACACCAGATACTATACATAATGCAGTTTTTCCATACTAAATCTAAAAGTCTGTGTTCTTTGCTAAGAACATAGGCAATGTGACTTCTCCTAGACTTCCTGCTGTCACCAGGACAAGAGGCTTAGAGTTGCTCTCTACTTATTCCTCTGGCCTCTTCTGGCCACCACTGGTCCAAGGGCTCAGCAACGACCATGTGAGAAATGGCACTAAGGGCAGGAGTTACAACAGCAATGGTGCAACATTTTCACGATGTAAATCTGGTAGTCTAGCCTACAGATGTTGAATTTGTCTTGGCAACTACTCTATCCTAAATGTGTTCTTCTGTGTTACTAGTATATAGCTATACACTGCACTGCAAAGAGAGGAGGAAGAGGGCTTCAGGTGGGGATGTGCTCCATACAGAAACCAGTGGCTGCTTCAGTGATCAGGGAACCCAGACCAGTCCCTTCTAGCCCTACTCCAATGCTATGTGCAGCACCAGGATAAACTACTGCAGCTCAGTTTTAGAGCCTGGGCTGGCAATGGAAACTTTTTGGAAGGCCGTCTAAAGACTAGAGAAAGCCATTATTTATTTACACAATTCATCACTTTAAAACTGGATTTTTCTTTCTGATTAATTTTATTGATACAAGTAACTTGTATTATTCCCCCATAAAAGTTAATAAAGAGCAACACATGGTACTTGAATTCATGCCACTGGCAATACTACAAAATGTTAATTGAAACAGCAACAACCCTCTAGCTTATAGCAATGACTGGCAGACACACTGGACTTACTAAATTTGGTGAATTAATGTGCCCAGGAATGAACAGTACAGTAAGAAAGAGTAAGGCCTGAAGCAGGATAGTTCAGAGTGCAGTGGGAGAGTTGATACTTTTCTTCTTTCTTGT
Organism: Ibycter americanus; assembly: GCA_035590275.1. Classification (NCBI taxonomy): domain Eukaryota; kingdom Metazoa; phylum Chordata; class Aves; order Falconiformes; family Falconidae; genus Ibycter; species Ibycter americanus. Next base: position 3,473,828 of record JAVJGI010000057.1, on the reverse strand, counting down.
GCAGAGGTAATGGGATACTTGCTTATTATATATACACTACACCACACTTTGCTGGTTCATCTGTACAGACCAGAAGAGGCAAAAGCTGAAAATTAATTCCTGCCAATTTCTTGCCTCTACCCACTCATTTATTCTGGAAAAAACATCCATAGATACATCACCTGTTCCAGATCTTCTGGCCCTCAAAGCTTTAAAAGACTGATGGTTATTCAGATCCATGAGTTACCTCTTCATCAGCAAATCCTGATGTAACTTGTTTTAAGAGCTAAATTCTGAGAACTTTCTCTAACAGCATTTACTCAGGGAACAATCTCCTGGACATTAACAGGAGAAATTATTAAATAATCTACTTCTTGGTGTGAATAAAATCCAGCTCTTGATTAATGGTAATCCTGCATGCTACACCACTTTCATACAGTTTAACAATCTATTGTGCAGGAGTCAGGCATCACTATTCCCTTCCAGATGTAATTCAATCTTTACTGAAAAGAGCAAATGCATTGTGAGTTTGTATGCAAATTCTAAGGGGAAAAAAATTATAAACTAGATTTTTAAGGGTTAATCACATGGATTTGCTTTTATAAAAATTATCTAAATGAAACAAAACACAAGAAAACGTCAGGAGGATTTCCTTTCATACTCTATTTTCAGGAAAATAACGTTCAGAAATTAAATTCTTGTCTATAAAACAGTTTTATTAAGAGATGATTTTAAAAAATTCTGTAGAGTTTGAATATCATCCTTGTTAATGCCATACCCTGTTTGTAAGCAGAAAAATCCTTCTTGAGTTTACTTGTCAGTTGAAGTCTTCATGAATAGATGACTCATATAGAACTAGATAAAGATGACAGATTCTTTAAAAAAAGCAAATCTTTTCAGAATTTACCAGGTACTGTTTCTAGTCTTCATTTTTTGATTTATGATAATAAATGTTGGTTGTCTGCTTGACTGAGAACTGTCCTGGGTAAGACCTACTTGACATTCTCAATCTTTTCTTCCTGAAGTCCCCCAGAAAATGAGGTAGCGCCTTTTGCTGTTCCTTTACCAAGCCTTACAACTCTGTATCTCTATATGGCATGAAAGACTCCAGATCTAAAGATACTCAAAACCACATGACTGAAGAGTGAGCCAATTGTATGCGGATCTAGAATCCAACACTGTAAGGTTAATGCCTCCTTGTTGAAAGCGTATAATCATTTTGAAGTATCTTCTTTGTTTTGTTCTGTGGTTTTGTTGGTTGTTTGTTTTTTGGTTTGTTTTTTTTTAAAGAATGACAAAAAAAACCCAGAGCCTAATTTTATGTGCCTGGGAGTAGCTATCTAAGCTTCAGGCAATACAAACGCGGCTATTACTGGGGAGTAAAAGCTCTGCATAATTAACAAACATCATCAGCCTTACAGTTCCTGTAGAATGTAGTAAGTTCCTTGCCTGAAGGCTGCTCTCAGCCTAGTAAGTCTGTTTACCCTGTCCAAGATTAGATTAGTTTAATTATTATGAAAAAGACTGCTAAGATCTTACAGCCTAATTATGCAAATGTTTCTAAATGTTCACAAAAGTAATTTATTTATTTGGAGATAAATGAATCTGTTTTGTCATAAACCAGATTGCAGTCCTGGCAATGTACAAGCAGGGTTATGTGCCCTTAGGCATATCTTTCACCACAAATATCAGTGGGACCCCTGGATTACAACATTTATAAATACATAAATGTTTTTAGCAGGTTTTTATTGTTTTTGTAAATTATAGTAATCCCAGAAAGAACCAGCACAGGTTTAATACTCACCAACCTTGTTATGAAAACAGGGTTTCTCAGCAGAAGCATTTAAAAGATGCTAACAGCTAAAACATTCCTGGTAGACCTATTAAGATGCACCTGTTTTATTATGCTTTGGAACTGGTATCTTCAAAAGAGTTCTCCCTTCATAGTACAGACTCTTGCTGCTAAAAACCCCTGCATCAATAAAGTACTATTATTCTAAATAAGGTGGCAGTGTTCTTCTCAAGGCATACAGTGCTAACCTTAACTGGAAGCAACCCCTTTTACATTAGGAATTCTGTTGGTTTTCCTCATAAACCTCATTGCAGCTTAGAGATTTAATTCTTCATCTATTTGTAATTACATGACAACACATGAAATAGATGCAGAAAAACTGTTCTATATTTAGCTGCTGCTCTAGTTTCATTGCTATTATCATGGAGATAACCCCTAGGCAGCACACTGCTGCCTTCTGTGAACTCATGCACATTCAAGGCAGAGTATTTAAATTTTGGGATGTTAGACACTTAAAATTTGATCTTGACCACAAAGAAAACTGAAAAGTTTAACATGCTGCACAGCTCTGGAAAATGAAGTGGGACATAAACCCAAAAGAAAACTGTCCTTTAAAGAGTTCAAATCTTTACTTAATGAGACAGCTCATCTGTAGGCAAGGGCTATTTTGTGCACTGCAGAGCATACATCCCTGACTCTCACAGGCATTAACTTCAGAGGGAACTGAACTACAGGTGCATTTAAAATGAAAAACGTGAAAAGTTTGGCTGAATGTTGATAGCAAAGCAAGTGAAACACAATTCACATTTCTATTAAACTGGGACATTTTGAGCCAAGTTCATTTAAACTATAATGTCAATTTGATGTTGTAATGCCTTCTGCCATCAACGTTTATTTTCTACTTGAGACAATAACATGACATTTTACCGGAAACATATTGCATTAAAATCAATGCAGAGTGACTTCTTGATTTGTTTATAAATTAACCTTTCCTTAAATAAGCAGGGCAATAGCTCTATATGGGAATTATACCCACAGTTCTCCTGTGTATTAAATGGAGAATGTGAGCGATGATTTTAACTGGCTGCTGACATCACCATTATCATGGATATTCAAGACATTAGAAGCTGCTTGCTGTCAGTTAAATGATCACATCTCAAGTGCACCTGCTTTATAATTATTCATTTGGAGCAGGATCATTAACATATTCCTTAAGTCATTTACAGGCAATTTGACTCTACAGTAATGATTTTTTCCCTCTTTGTAACAAATTAATGAGATATATATAAATACACGAGTACAAATGAAATTCACACAATTCATATTGTAATTAGTGTATACCAAAGGTCTAACTTGCATTTTTCCTGCGGTAAGCAGCTATTCTCCAGCCACTTAACAGCTACAGCATTATATATGATTCTTTCAGAAGATAGATACCTGTCAATATCCTTTTAATAGTGACAAGGTTAGTAGTCACATTAGCTACTGGCACTTTGGAAGTAAAAACTGTGGTTCAGGCTCAAGAGTTTAAATGATGAAAGTAGAAAAGCAAAGAAGTTAAAGATTTATTAAATTATCTATTCAACTACATAAACAACAAAGTTACTTGTCCAGTATCACCAATATAATGAACTTGCCCTAGTTTCTAAATACGTACAGCTGTTGCTGGCTAGCCAACTTTGAGAATCACATGGCTAATTGATAAGTGTGTACAAATACAAAGGAGCATGCCCACACATCTGCAATACATCTTAAATATTGGTAGCTCATTTTAGGATTTTCTGTGGTTTTCATGCTGACAGAACTTCCCTAAAACTGTAAAACCTCCGTCATTAGTGCAAGATAGTGCTGATCTCATCTTGGCTTACATACAAAGCTCTTTATAGAGGACATTACTGCTGGGGTGAAGGATGTTGTAAGACTGTCAGAAAACTGCAGTGCATACTCATTTTGGCCCAAAGAAACCTCTATCCTTTAACACCTGAGATTCAATAATTGCCTACTCTAGGCAACATCTTTTCCTCACTCACCAGATGCAGTGGCCTGCAAAAATGCACAGCAGCATTTGCACAGATCGTTCCTATGTACTGTTTCCCCTTAGCCTGTCATTAGCTGATATCATTGGATTTCTGCAGAGAGGCAGAGTGAGGAACAAGGGAATTAAATCAATTGTTTTACTTTATTGTAAAACAATTCCCTCAATCATATGCAAGAGAGAGGCAGAACGGCTTGGTGAACTATTGGGTTGAAATGTCTGTACTGAGCAGGTCTACCCTGCCTCTAGCAGCCCCATTTGTCACATCGGCAATGTGCCAGCCAGCAGACAACCTTCTGCAGGCACAGAGCGAAGAGACACAGTGGGATGGGAGCATTTCTTTTTCTAACCCACCCCCCTGGAAATAAAACACCTGCCATTTGGGGAATTTCTTCTCTTACAAAGCTGCTCTCTAGGAGTGACTTGGGAGTATCTGGAGGGGTGTGTGGGCGTAAATGTTTCCAGCTCCCGTTCAGTTGATGGTGGAGGATCCTGAGGGTGCTAGAAAAGCCCTGAATGTGTCTGCAGCAGCGATATCACCTCTGCCATGGCTGAGCAATCTCTTTTGGACAAATTCATAAGAGGCACTAGAAGTGACCTTGAAAAGAGCTACATGTGAGCGTATGGAGCTCTGAGGTAGCAGTTTATAACTCAAAGAATGAGACCAAGGCATTCTGGATTATACACATGATGCTGTATGACTAACAGATGCAGAAAGACTCCCAGATTTGTCTGCAATTATTTCTTTCTAGGCTTCCATTTGGAAATCCTGGCCTTAAAACAACAGGATTTTTCCATTCACTTCTGCCACAGTCAGGATGTCAGACAGTGATGGTGAACCAATGGCATACGAGAAACTTAGTAATGTGATGCAAACGTCCCTGAGCTTTTGTGATCTGCTTCCCCAATTATCCTGGGGAAATTACAGCACTCCTTATGGAATAAGAGCATTATAAAAATAATAGTTTGTTCTATGGTTATCAAACTCTCTGGTTACAATGCCAACGTGACAGGTGCATAAAAAATTAAATTGACTTATTTAGTAATGTCATTGGTAGGTGAAGGCACTACCATTATTACAAATGTTACAGAAAGCTGAAGAATACTACCTACAAAATGTCACACCACTTATAAAAATCAAAGCACAGAGACACCGGGGTAGAAGCAAAAAGAAGCTGAATCTTCAGTATTTTGGGGGATATAAACTACTCGTACTTAGATAATTTTACAATATAACAATACCCACTGCGCAGGATATGTATCATTCCCAAATATCAATTAGAAATAGAGATTCAAAAAGACTGCTTAGACCTTTGAATATTACACTCAGTCTATCAGGGTAATTTACTGTTTTTAATATACAACTGAAATGCTACAGAAAACAAAATGTTGGATTATAATTTATTTTGCATTACTGAAAAGCACTCCCTCCAACAGTGTATTCCGCATTATTGAAAACTGAGCACTTGCCCTCCCTATTCTCTTGGTACTGCTCATGTCACCATTACTGGACTATACGGCTCTGCTTCACCGCCCTTTCTCGGCATCTAATGTTTATACTGTGGCACTGGCAAGGCCTTGGGGTTTTACCTCTCCCAAATGAAAGCTGACAACTCACCAGCTCCCATATCAGCACCTCGAATCCACATCCTTGCATTCTAGCCATGATCAGTTATTCCCTAGTCAAGCAAGCTAGGATGGGCTTCACACAGGATTTATCCTGTGCTGCACCATGACAGCAACCATTTAAAGCAATTCACAAGCAAAAGAAAGCATTTGCTATTCTGTCACCCAGTGAAGGAAAGCATCAGTGTCATGGTAGAAAGCCAAAGGAGAGTTCCGTACATATATTCTCCTACTTGTCCAGCCTGGGATAAAACAGCAAGCCCTCAGCCTGCAATGTCTTGGTGCCCTGATTCTTCCCAGGGTCTGTGCCACACTTTCTTTCTCTTTCTCTCTCCCCTCTTCTAACTTTAAAGAGCATTTTAAAGACTTCCTTGACATAAAGCTGCATTCACTCAGGCAGCAATGCACAAGTTTGAAGAAATCCACAATACATATCAGAATAATGCAGAGAGCTCATCATGACTCATTCTTACTTTCTTCATATTCACTGAAAGCAGTTTTACGTTTGTGAACTGCATGATACCACTGAACAGTACCTGAGTGCCTTCTCTGGGTGACAAAACTTACCACTGCCAATTTGCTGGACTTATATTCAGAGCAGAGAAGTATCCATCCAATTCCTTTCCCCAGGCCCACCCAGCACCAGTCCTCCATTCTCAGCCTCCAGGCAGCAGGCACCCCACCGAGCACTCCTTTCAACCTCCCTGAGCCCTCCTAGCCACAATCACTAGCTCACCACAGCATGCAGCCCCTTTTTAAGATGGCAAAAAGGAGGGAGATGGACCCTGTTTGCTCTGAATCATTGGGGTGTGCAAGTGAGGCAGAGATCCCTCTTAGCCCCCATCATTGTTATAGTTCTGCTTGGATCACCTACAAGTGTGTCAACTGACAATATGTGCCACAGTAAAGCAGTTATCTTTAAGACATTAACATTTACCAGTGATTCAGGTACCTTGACATGTGACAAAAAGTAAGGAAATATTATGGCATCTGTATGTCGCACAGGCAAATAACTAAACTTAAATCAAATGTTACACCATTTTTCATCTCTGACTATTCAAGTGAAAAACCAAATAAAGCAAAAGCAGGCTACACAGTACTTCACATTCAGAATAGATTTATTTCATGTTACTGAGGCTTTCTGTTCACTCATCACTGAGGTATCCAGAAAGAACATTTTGCTTATAAGAACAATAGCCTGTAAATTTCTGAATCTGAAATATTAATGAGAAATAGGTAATGACATTTACAGTTTAACACACACACACACACACACACACACTTTGGGCTTCTAATGAAAGATCAGAAAAAGCCAGAGTGCAAAATAGCATCATCCCTTTTTTTTTGATTAATCTGGAAGAGTCATTCTACACAGGGAAACAGCTAGTAGAGTTGGGGTATTTCCAGTTACAGCAACTGTCATCTGGGAGGAGACTTGTGGCTAAATGACAGGGGTCTATTAGCATTGCTGAGGAACTCTTACAGAGCAGTAGCCCATCAAGTAGAAGGGAATGTCGTTTCCTAAAACAGTGCTACTGATGGAGCAGGTCTGCTCAGGGTTGACTTATCAATTATCATATACTGGTAAATCCTTAACTCTCCTTTCCACTTGATATGGGTTTTTTTCAATTTGACTTTTCTAAGTAAGGAAAATGTTGTTATCATTTGGTAGAGAAAGTTTCTTTCAAATGAATGGCTAATTTGTGTTTTGAGATAGAAGAGTAATAGTCTGCCAAAGTTATGGCTGATTTAATTTTTAAATCAACATTATCACATCGTTACAGATTTGCCAGCTCTATGCAACAATTATTCAGTTGACTATTTCAGATTCCATACTTCTCAAACATATATTCTTGCTAATACTTACAAGCATTTCACGCAATTCACTCTAGTTTCCCAAGCCTTGAACATGGCACATCATAGATACACACCTTCCATATAGAACTGAGTTTGAATTGAATATGCAAATACTAAAATACAATAAATAAACTACTGATGTGGAAAACCAAAAGATCAAAAACTCAAGCACTGTGTCCATTTCTGCATCAGAATTAAAGGTATGCTGTGATTCTGGATGCAAAAAAAACATCTCTAAATGTGTATTATTGATCTATCAAATGACCACATTAGACTGAATTAAATTTGATCCCTCCCCATTTCACAGCTCACGAATCCTTTGCAAAACTAGGCAGAAAAAATCTGACACCTTTAAAGAACTCAGCTAACTCAAAGCTAAGTTTCCCATTGGTAATGAAATCAAGCACTTTGAAAGGGATCAACATCTTTGATTAACAGGAATTTCAATACGTTCAGAGCACCTGTTGACTACAGCATTTAAGATACTAGATAGTCTTGTGCTAATCACTGTTTAGATAGATGACTGACTAGAAGAACATGTAATAAGGCAACTTGCATACTTCAGCCTGCCCCCTCTGCTTTCACAAGGCATTTCAGTGACGCGGCACCACTCTTGTTGCCTCATACAGGGGTTGAAAAGTATAGCTCATCCCCTTAACTTGGGAGGGGAAGCTAGAACATTAGGCACCATTTTCATTTTCCCTTTTTTGAGATCTCAGACCTTCCTAGACCCACATATGTGCTCTTACCAGAAAGATGCCCTCTGCTTTTTTTCTTCTGCTTGAAGCGGGAGCCTCTCTCTGCTACACAGAAGATCTTGTCACTCTGTTTTCACATGGTTTGCAGCTTCATTAGAAGCATTTTGCACATCTCAGGCTGGAACCTGTAGATGAGAACAGCTTTTTAATGTTTGCTGTAGTCTGGAAGAATTGTGCATTTATTCAACTGAAAGCAGTAATGATGAAGGGAAAAATATTATTTTCAACTCTACTTCCACTGCACATTTCCAAGATGAGGCAGTGAAGCTTCATTTGCAGTCTGTTACAAAGCAAATCAAGACATATATTTAATATCTAAATTGTGCACAGCAGCAATATGGAAAGGAGAGAAGAAACTGCTGATTATGTAGTTCAAGATGGGGCGAAAGATACGTGTGAACAGCATGTTCAAGCGCCAGCAGCCAAACGCTGCAGCAGTATCATTCCCTGCTCACATAACACGCCTTTGTGCAGAAACTGACACATCTGTATAAACATTACAGGACACTCATTTGTAATTGAGGTGTCTCATCACAAAAATAAGGTCTACAGAATTAAGAGCTTCTGAAGTGCCTGGCATCTAAAACTGGAAAATATTAAAGCAATGTTCCACAAGATGGCGCTCTCTCTCTCGCTCGCTGTATTACTGACTCAAACCTATGTAGAGAGAACATAAATAATATTCAGGACAAAAATGCGATTACAGTTTGGAGGAGTAAGAGTGCCTCCACATGGGAACAGAGATGTTTCACTGAATTAGGGCAGCCTATGTGACAGCGGAGAACTACACACCATCCATTTTCTACAGACTGTAAAGAGGCCAAAGGGTTTTGCAGGGTGTTTTGAAATTATGTCTTTGAAAGGCACCTGCTTGCTTCACCTGCACTCCGAGCTGGTGGGTTCCAATGCAGTTTCATTTCATCAGCCACTTACCTAAGGGGCAGCACCTAAACTAATAAACCCTGCCTTTCAGGGCTAACAGAAATGCTCAGCTTCTGGACTTGATTTGAACACATAGCTCCTGGCCTGCTGTAATCACGAACAGTGAAGCATCTTTGTAAATGTAAATTCATACTGGCGCTTCAAACTTCAGAAAAAATGAAGGAAAAATAATAATTAAAAAAATTTCCACCAATATATTTTTAACAGGTTTTTTTAGACATAACTTTAATTCCTCTCTTCTATGACAGCTATAGAAAAATCTTTGTGACGTCTGAAAGCATGCAGTTTTGGGAAGCTTTAAAACCTACTGAACACACAGAGCCCTTTTACCCATATTTATCCTGGACCATGATGTACCTTTACCTTATTTTCAGTGAAATGTTACAACATTACTGTACATTGTACTGTTTAATGTGCTTACTGGAGCCCTGGGAATCAGACTTATGCTTGGGAATGTGTGTTACAGCTTTATTTATGAAGTGTTCATTTACATCTACAGAAAATTCACTCCGAAATGAAGGATCACAACAATGCAAAATACATTTGACTGAAAGAGAAATGCTAAGATCTCACCTAATTCCACCAATAGCTTCACATTAACTGATGATCTGTCTATATAGATGTTGTCATTATAAAACGTGCATTCCTCCTATGTCCAGTATTTGAAGTGGCTCATCCCTAAGCAGCTCCCTTAGGTGGATTCAGGACAGTTGTGTTATCAAACAACTGCCATACTGAGCAAGAGAGAAACACACACACATCAAAATGGGAGAGTGGGAACATTTTTCACACTGTTGTTTCCTTCATCTCCAAACAGTATGCTGGGGCAGGGATAGATGCAGGGAAAAACTCCCTAGCTCCCAACCTCTATTTGCTGCAGAAAGTGGGAAAGGGCTGTGAAGGAAGTCTCCAGTTCTGTGGGATTCCTGGCGCAGTTTGGAGCTGCTGCCATACTGCAGGTGATGTATGAGCTTCCTTAAGTATATCGTGAGAAAAAGCTGGGACACCCTCACACCACATGGTTTATCTAAGGCAGCTTACAGCTTCAGGCTACCTCACTTTTACCACAGCAGCAAAGTATATCACTGGCAGCTGCAGTAGGGCAGCTGGGACGCTGAAATTACAGTATAGCTTACTCTCATGTGCCCATGCTCATTGCTCCTGGAATATAACATCCTCAGTTGGCCCCATTTTGACAGATGATATGTGCAGTGTGGTAGGCAGGGATCTTCTTTCTTCTCACATCATTGTTACATTGTCTCTGCAGAGCTGTAAGAGGGTACCAGAAGTGTAGACCCACATTTGGCTTGATAATAGCCAGCAGAGAGTTCTCCTACCACAGGGGGACTCCTCAGTGAGCATTTGCAGCTAGATTACATCTCTTCTTCATAGTCTGAGCATAGGAAACTGCCTACAGGGTCCCCCAAGAATACGGTCTATTAAAATTAGCAAAACCAGGATTAGGTTTAATGTTTAAAAGAAATGAGAAAATGGCATTTCCTACACGTTACAAATGAACACTGCTTTTATGCAGCTAGAACTGGCCATTGACCACCTGTTCCTTACCATACATGCTGATCCCCAGCTCATCAGCCAGCATCCTTGCATGCACACGATACCCTTTTCCAGAACTGTGGTTGCCTTTGTATCATTTTCCTAGCAAGAGAAAGGAGCTCTGCTCTCTCTGTTTTATCTCACCCACACTAAGGAAATCACATTTTGGTCCGTATTACAAGATGATGCAGAAACCTGTACTCCAAGAGCTGCTGCCACTCTGTTGTAGCTACTACCTGTCACAAGTAGGGCATGCAGCTAAGAGATACCAAGGAAAATGAGAGACATATCCAAACTCCTGTCCTTGCTTATGATGCCACTTACACTAGCTTTCCACTGAGGCAAGTCCACTGTTTTCTGTGTGGTTATAATAATATATGCCAGCAGAACACAATTACATTCACATGCATGCACAGCTATGTTCAGCACATCACAGGATCTCATCACCAGTTCTGTCTCCATCTCCCATCATAAATGTTGATCATACCTTAGGGTTTATAGCAAGCTTCTGGCACTCAATATACAGCCTTAAAATTAAGCAAAGAAGAAAAAGAATTTTTTTTTCTTCTAAGTTCTGGTAAGACATGCCAGTCATTAGTTTCACTTGCTTCTTTATAACTACATCACTTCCTAGACACATTAGACAAAGTCTGCCCTGTCCTGGTTTCAGCTGGGATGGAGTTAATTTTCTTCTTAGTAGTCGGTGCTGTGATGTGAGAGCAATGTTGATAACGTGCTGATGTTTTTAGTTGTTGCTGGGTGATGTTTATACTAAATCAAGG
>JAVJGI010000057.1:3439946-3456074 GCA_035590275.1 Ibycter americanus | reverse complement strand
TTGCTGACAGAAGCCAGGATGCTGCTGGCCTCCTTGGCCACCTGGGCACACTGCTGGCTCATGTTCAGCTGGCTGCCAACCAGCACCCCCAGGTCCTTTTCCACTGGGCACCTTCTCAGCCGCTCTGGAAGTTCATCCCTTCCAGCAGCCTTGCAGGACCATCCTACCTATTCACCTACCATCTGCCCAAGGAGGTGGTGGAGGCACCATCCCTGGAAGCATTTAAAAAACACATAGATGTGGTGCTCAGGGCCATGATGTAGTGATGGGCTTGGCAGTGCTGGGTTAACAGTTGGACTTGATGACCTCAAAGGTCTTTTCCAACCTAAATGATTCCATGATTCTATTCTATGATCTCTCCAAACTATCTTGGCAATCAAGGACCATAGGTGGGGCTTGGCCCTCCCAAGAACTCCCAGCCCAGCCCTTGATCCTACAGAAACCTCCAGGTATTTCTCCTCGTCCATCAACCCCATGGATAGAGAAGCAACATCGCATCTCCCAGTAGTAAATGCCACCAGCACGCTGCAGCGAAAAGAGCATCCTTCAAGCTCAACGACCAATTTTAAAATGACATTTTTTGATATTTTTTAAATTTTGAGCTCCAGAAGAGCTCCAATTCACCTTTCAAAGCAAGTCTGGAAGAGGCCAGATTCAGTAAAGCAGCGGCTACGCAGCATGAGGGTGGGAGGAAAAACTGCATCAGGAGATGGGTTACCAAAAACCTGTCTGGTGGTAATTACACGTGTCGTCTGATGAAAAACTGGTTTGAGGGCAAATGCTGTAAAATATTGCTCTGGGGAGAGAAAGACGACAAAGGTTGTGAAATTCGGTACGTGGCTTGTTTTACAGCTAAGGTAACTTCTGTCCCTAGGGCTGCATTTTACAACTCGGGCGAGAAATCAAACCCGAGTTTGCAGGTCTGCTCCGCTCTTCTGTTAAAGCACAAAAATACAGTGGATTTGTTAGAAAACCAGGTTTTGTGCTGATTTCCTAAACTTAAATGCGGTTTTATTTTGGCGGGGGCAATGAAGCATTTGAGAGAGGGATTGTGCTGCATGTGCAGACTGCAAGTGGTTTTTACAGTCAGTGCATGGACACATCCTCCTTTATATATTTATATATTCTTTATATAAAACTGCATTTCTGTTGCTTCTATGAACACTTAAGAGTGGTGCTGTGGGGTCTCACTGCTCTCGCAGGAGGGGCTAAGCCCAAATAACCTGGCTCTGCTCCTTGGGTTCTGGTTTTCAGCCCCGTTTCCCCATTCCCTCCCCCCCCGTTTGCTCTCTGTCCTGTAATTTAAATTTCCCTCTGCTCCCTCTGTGTTTGCAGACAGGGCTCCTTCCCCTCTCCAGCTCCGTGCAGTCATGTTTGGCCACCTCAGCTACCTTTCCACAGCCGAGGATGTCTCCTCCTTGGGGATGATGACTTGTCCTTGTGCCGGTCCCCAGCTGCACTCCCCCTTTTGGGGGCAGGTGACCATCCCTGCAGCTCCCATTTGGATCCCCAGCACCTTGCACAAGGGTTTTCTCCCTTTTTAACACTTTGTGTGGCTGCAAACGCTTTGCCTGGGATATGCTGGGTTTGCATCCCAAACTCCCACAGCAATTGCCATCACCCCTGTGCACCCATGGCACCCATGGAAATGCTGCAAGGAGGTTGCAGGGAGCCTCATCTCCCCCTGCTCCCCTCCAGGTGCAACCCATTGCCTCCCAGTCCCTCCCCTAGTTCCCCTCCTCTCTGCTTCACCTAATTGCTGGATCGAAGCACCACTCTTAAGGGGAGCCATGAAAAATAAAGCCTGGAGGAGCCCTGAGCAAACGCAAGTCCATCAGTTGTTGTCATGTGGAGACCTGGCCTAGCCCAGGGTGGCCCTGGCTGGAGATGGCAGGGGACAACCAGCCCCATGGGATGGTGATGCTCCATGGTCGTGTCCAGGAGGTGCTTCCATGGGGTGGCTGGGGCACGGGGCCTCCTGCTCGCTGTCCCACCTGGATGTGGCAGCTGATGGGCAGGGGGTTGGGGACACCCAGAGGGGCTGGTGGGGGGGTGAAGGTCAGGGCTGGCTTACCCTCACGGTGCCGCACTGGAGCCTGTTTTCTGGTGGGAACTGTTGGGATAAAATTAGAAGTAGGTTGAACTTTATCTACGACTTGAACTGAGGCTGAACTCAGCCCTGTTTTGGTTTGGTTTTTTCCAAGTTCAAAAGAGTTCATGGGGAGGGAGGCAAGGGGGGGTGGTCACTGGATATTTTTTTTTTTTTAACTTGCTCTTTCTGTGATTTTGCTGGAGTTTAACTGTCTCGTCTGTTTGGAAAGGCTCTTCTCACAGTATTCCCAGTTCAAGATGGTGATGTGATGGCTCAACTACTGCCACAGTCATTTATTTCATGTCAGATTATTTGGGGCTGGGGTAGTGCAGGGATGACCAAACCTTCCCCGTGCCATCCCTAGCTCATCGCTGGGGCTGTCCCAGCCCAGGGTGGGAAGGCAAAGGGGAAAACTGGAGTGCTTTTGGTGGGTACCACACTGTGGGAAAGGAGCACAATACTCCACACTGCGGACGCTTTGAGAGCTTTTTGGCACAGTTTTGTCCCGTGCCAACTAGCTGGGCCTCCAGGTGACATACCAGCATTGCCGAGGGGCTCACACAGACCTGACACTACTCCTAATCCTCAGGTTTTATGTGGCCACCCCATAGCGGAGATGAATTTGCTTGCCTGGATGTGCGCCAAGGGACCTGGGAGCCAGAGCCGCGCTCCACGTCCCTGACCTCATCCCGGTGGGTTGTGCAAGCTGCTGGCATCCCTGCCAAGGTGTGTGGGTGGTGCAGAGAGCATGTACGGGGTTGTGCACCTCACTCGGCAGGGGTGACGGTCCCCTCTGGGCCGTGGGAGCCGGTGCAAGCAGCGGCACAAGGACATGGCCCCGAAGGATTCACACCGGACCCCCGGCAGAGCTGCAGAGGGACAAACGGCGCTGCACCACTTCTGGCGAGCTGCCTTTCCCAACGAGCTGCTCATCTCTTCCCAGAACAGATGGGAGACTTTCGCCACGTGGTTATTTCACCTCCTAAATTACTCAAGAATTAGTAGAAAATTTGCCAAACCGGACCTTCTAATTTTAACAAAGATGCCTCCTAGCGCACTGACAAATCTAGGGAATGCACAGGGCAGACTCATTTCCTGGAATAGGAGCTACTGGAGAAAAAGTCCCTCCAGGCTGGCTCCTAACTATGACACATTTGATAGCCATTCAAGGACTACTGGGAAACATGTGTCATTTGTCTCCGTGAAGCTTCAGACAGAGTTTCATCATCAAGTCTGACTGCTCCGTGAAATAAACCCCATCAACTAGCAGCAATATAACCTCTACTGTTTACGTAGGAGATGTCACGAGGGTGATTTATTTTTTTTTTTTAATCTTTTTCCCCCCAAGGTTTTATATGCGGGTGCAAACTGGCTTTATCCCTGCTGCACCTTGTTTTCTTTCCTCCTCACCGGGTGACCTGTGTTGTCCCACGAAGGGTGGCCCAGGCTGTGGGTGTGCCCGAGCCGCCAGGACTGTCAATGAACTTTGGCACCTTAAACCGTGGAAAACCCGACGTGCCAGAGGGAGGGATAGGTGCCCAGCGTCCCGGAGATCGGATTGCCCCAGGGGATTTGCTGGGAGTCCCATGATGAGCCTGGAAGGGAGCCCAGACGGCAGGGCACCGCCGCGCTTTCCACCCAGGGCACTCAGCCGGGGTCTCCAGAGGACAGCCGGTGGCCTCTGTCCCTTACTGTCACCCCTGTGCGTGCAAACCCCAACCCCACATCAGCCCAAGGTCTCGCCGGGGGGCGATTTGCATCCTAATACATGGGATCACCTATGCAGGGCACATGGCGGTGCGTTGCCCGGCTGCAAATCCCTCCCATGTTTGCATCGCTGCTCCCAGGGGACCGTGCCTGTGCTTGACCCACATCACTCACCCCATGGGCAGTTACCCGACCTTGCTGCCTCGGGGTGTTTTTTAGGACAAGTCATGATCTCCAGCCGTGACCCACTTTCCTGCACTGCTTCAGGTGCAGGAGCTGCCCCGTTGGCTCCCAGTTCATGGCCACCAGCATCATCCATCCTCCCCAGCCTCACAGGGTCATCCCAGGTCCTCAGGATCTCTCACCGCTTCGGTTCGCCTCCGAAGTGTCAGACAGGATCTCAGCGCCGTCTGTTTTGCAGGCAGATGAGGAATCCGGCGCTGCAGAGGGGTTTTTTTAATCTCACCCATCTCAGCTTCGCCATCCCTACGAGCTGTTTCTAGGAGTCCTTGCCCAAGTGCTCCGTCTCCAGGAAACGCCGTTATCAGCCGCCCCCACCAGCCACTCCATTCCCAGCTCCCCACCTCGCTCCCAGGGCACCCGTTCCCAATCCAATTTCTACTGGAAGCAGATAAGGCAGAGGAAGGAGATGAAGGCCAGCCGGCAGCCTGGTCACCCTGCTGCTGTCCCCCCTCCTGCTTCAGCAGGGACAGATGTCAGCGCGGGAGGGACACCGGGATGCCGCCGGAGCGGCACGCACAGCCCTGCGGCCGCTGGGTGGGCACGGCATGGGCAGCCTGAGGTCCCCAGCCCTTCGGGACAGCTGGGTGGCACCAGGACCAAGCCCTTGGGGTACATTGGGGGGATGCATTCACCCTCCGTCTTGGGTGCACACACCCCAAACTGGCCACTCACGATAATATACAGGGAGAGGGTTCAAGTTCAGGCTGGGCTAAGGGGGCTTCTGCATCGCTCCGTCCTTCATCCCTGCGCATGCTGCAGCGTGAGGGTCTCCCTCCCTTTCCTCCCCAAAAGCTCCAGCACAACCTCACACCTCTTTCCCTAAGCACCCCCCGGCACCCACCTCCTCCCCTCCTCTGCAACGCCAAAAATGGCCAGATTAGTGAAAAAAAAAAAAGAAAATAAAAATAGGTGGACACGATGGTTAGGGACCACCCATTTAGCCTCCCAGCTGGCCAGTGACAGCTGACTGGTGAATGCCTTTAATTAAAACTAAATGGTTAATAGGAAGCTGAGCAAAGGTCTCCCGCTTGGCTCCCGACGCAGGTGCCAATGGAAATCATGCCGAGGGCTGGAGTGCTGGGTGTCGTAACAGCCAGCCTCCGCCGTGTCCCTTTGCCAGGCCACTAACGTCACCGCGAAATCTTGCTCCCAGATATCGCTGCCCTGGTGCGGATTAACCTGGGACATCCTCAGGGCCCTCCCTCCCTCCATGGACCCCTTTCCAAAAAGGTCTTTTGTCTCCGACCTGCAGTTTTGGTAGGAAATTTTTTTATTTTTTTTTTAAGCCTGGGGCAAGTTCTGTTTTGACTGTTGTCCATTTGTGGGGGGGGAAAAAAAAAAAAAAAAAAAAAGGAATTGCCCAAAAAACACGAGTTTCCCAAGGTTGAGAAGCAGAGGGATGGAAGTAATAATTAATCAGCGGCGGCTGGTGGGGGCTTTGCTCAGCTAAACCAACCTGGTCTAAGGGTCACTTCCCAAAGGCATCTGGAAGTTAGAAAAGATCTTGTCCTGCCCTGAGGGAGGGAGAAGGAGGGGAAAAAAGAGGAGGAAGGTGAAGCAAGGAGCGCCAAAGCCACCAGGCTCCCACGGGAACTCCATCCTCCTCCTTGGCCTGCTGCTCTCCACATTCCCCCTCCGTTTCCCTAATGCCGGAGCCTCTTCTCCCGCTTGAGTAATGGGCTCACCGGACACCACTGAGCATCTCAGCTGTCCTGGCTCCCCTGGGAGCCACCCCTGCCCACACGCGGCACGTTTGCTCCGGCGAGCAGGGCTCCGGGGCTGCTCCCTGCCCTGCCTGGCGTTAGTGGAGGCACCTCGCCTCCAGAATCCTGTCCCGCTCCAGGCACACCTCACCTCCTCCCACCTCTTCCAGCAAGAGCCTCAGAAAGCTGGATTGGGGATCGCCACCCCTGATGGAGCTGACACTGGTGAAGGCACAGTTAGATGTATTTTAGCGTGTATTTTAGTCTCAAATGGCTCGAATTAATATCTGCAGGATGGGAAATGGAGCTCTTTGACCAAAGCCTCTGCAATGCGTGCAGGCACCCCCACCAAAACCATACTTTTCAAGCAGAAAAAAAAAAATTAAAAAAAATGCACTGTATAGGCTTTGCATTCAGAACATCCTTAGCAGCCGTGCAGGGCACGCACAACGGTTTGCTGCTGTACCGTACAGATCCCAGGCCATCAGCTGGAAAAAATAATTCTAGATGCGTGTGTTTGGGTAGGGCTGGACGTTTTTATTCTAGCAGGGGGTCTGACGTCCTCTGTCTGAAACGGAAACCCGCTGTGTGCCGATGGCTGCTGCTTATCTCACGGGTGATGCTGGTTCTGCAGTTCCAGGGTCCTTATCTTCAGCGGAGTTAACTGTGTACTCCGAGCTAATTGCACTAAACACAAAATACTTTTTCTTATCAACATGTCTTTGTGGAGGAAAACATCGTTTGAAAATGGATAAAAAGTTGCATTTTTGCCCTTGCTTTCACTTAATGCCCGGCCGGGATGCTGTGCTCCTCTCTGCCTGGCAAAAATCTGGGGACTTACACCCTGATTTTCCATGGGATCCTGCAAGTTGGGTCTGGACCAGCCCAAGGGTTCCCCAAAACCATGTCGACCTCAGAGCAACCACAAATTTCTGGTGCGTGTGTCACATCTCTTTGGGAAGGGGGTCCCTCAAGCACATCTGAGCGATGGTTGGGATGCTGGGAACTGCTGAGCTGGTTCTCCTTACCCACTCCCACCCCCCCACCCCCGCCTCCCCATGGTCCTATTGCAGTTTGGTGCTGAGGATAACTGCTCTTAACACACCCATCCCTCACCTCGGCGAGGCCATAAAGAGGTGGCAGATGGCTGGACAACAGCTATTATATTCTATAATAATGAGAAGAATAAAGATGTTATAATAAATGGCATTTACTTGAATAAGTTGTGTCTAATGAATGGGAGATAACGATTTAGTAATGAAGGTGGGGAACTAGTAATAGAGGGAGGCTGGAGTAAAGTGCTTAGACAATGAAAAGCCATCCCAAAAAGGAAGCTTGAAGGACCTGGGGTTGTTTAGTCTAGAGAAGAAAAAACAGCGAGGGGACATAGTAAAATACAAGAAATTGTAAAATACAGCTACTGAGAGAAAGGAAATCAACTCTTCGTAATCACAGAGGAAGGGCTAAGAAGTCACGGGCTTAATCTGCAGGAAGGAAGGTGCAGCCTGGGTGACAGAGGGCAGTTTGCCAGCCGAGGGGATAATGAAGGCCTGGAAAAATTGCTTGGAAAAAATAGTAGAGCTGCATTTAAGATTTTGAAGAACAGGTTGGAAAACCAGCGATCTCAGGTGGTTTCAGGATAGCTGGATTGCCTTCGGCTTCGGTGGCAGATGAGCTGCTTTGCAGTGCTCTCTTCCAGCCCCATTTTCTATTATTCCATTGATTTTTCTTCCTTAGTGGGGTTGCATTTTGAAATTTAAGGAAACGTCTCACTTCAGCAGTTTTCTCCCTTGTCAGCAGAGCAGCCTTCCTGCGGGGAAGACGTCTTCTCCTCCAGCCAGGCTAACAGATTTCCCAAGGATACACACCCCCTGCACACACAAGGGACCAAAAAACCCTGGAGCAGAGATTACTAACGTCAGACCCCAGGGATTTAGGTGACGTTATTCCAGATATTGAGGGTCCAGTGCTGAACAGACGGGAGCTCAGCTCCTAATGTCATCTTTTGGAGAGACGTACCCAGTACCAACCATGAAGGCAGGAGACCAAGACTTGTTTCCACGAGATGTTACGTATCTGTGGATGGCGCGGGCTCTCGCGTTCCTGGCACAGATAAAGACCAGTCTAAATGCGATAAATCCTTTTGATGTTCCTCAAGCTGAAGCTCCAAGGACGGACAAAGTGATAGGAAGATGGTGATAAAGAAAAAGCAGACGGTGCTTTACATCGCAGAGCTTTTTACGGAGGAGGTGTGTGGCATGGAGAAACACTCCGAATAAAGCTGGGTCCGGAGAGCCTTCGCTTGGGAAGGTCCCAAAATGAATGAGGTTTTCAGGAGGGGTTACAAGATGAGGGTGAGCAGGGAGTGGTTAGGAGGAATTTTAATTAACATCAGCATTTGCAATGTTATTTAATAAGGTCCAAAAAACATCTGAGAGCAATAAAAACTGAAACCAGCGTTTTCAGAGCAGAGGCAAGCGTGGGGCTGGGGGAGCAGGGTTGGCTTCCCGGGGGATGGGGGGCACCTGAAGAGGTGGATGCTCCTGGGGAGAGGAAAGCTTGGAGATGTGCTTTTGGGGATCGCTGGGTCAAACATGCCTGGCTGGAGGAAGGGCTGAGCATTCCCATGGTGGGAAATGTCCCATGCGTGCTGCGTCCTGGGGCTGTGCGCGATGTAGGGGCAGCATCAGCCACCCACAGCGGCATTTAGGAAGGTAGAAGACCAGCAGCATCAGAAACTAAGGACCTTTGGGAAGCCCAGAACCCCCTAGCTGAGGTGCTGGGTGCGTTGAGGGTCTGCTGTCTGGATTAAGCACCCTGCAGAAGCAGCTGAACCTCGCATTTGCAAAGGGATGCCAATTCGGGCATGAAATGGAGGAAGCCAACCTCGCCGAAGGCCAGGTGGTGATAGATGGGCACCCAGATCTGTGGCACGAGGGTGGGGACAACCACGAGACAACACAGGTGACAGCAGCCACACACCACGTGGGTCCATCACTCCTCCCACGGGCAGCTTTGCCCCCCAGGACCCTGGCACGCGTTTTGGCCCCAGTGGAGAGGACACCATGGATCACAGTGGGGTTCACCAGCCCAAATAACCCCGAGGGCGAGTGCAGGAGAGGCGGCCAGGCTGGGCTGTGCGTGGCACGCAGCGCATCAGCCTCGGTGGTTCAGGCTCTCCCCATGCCCGAACTTGTCGATGGAGTTGTTCAGAGCGATGACATAATTACAGTTTCAATCGCAGATTAATAAGAAGTGGGGTTTTTTAGCAAACTCTGAGGCATGCCTGAACTGGAAGGGCATTTCACCTCCCCGCTGCCTGGGAGCCCAGGGTGCCATACCCTCTTTGATGTCTCCTGGCGTGGAGGTTTTACAAACACCGGCAGCGGCGGCGGCGGCCGCACTAATGTGCCTGCTGCAACTCCCCTTCCCATGGCACGTTCTCCTTCGGGAAGCCACGCAGCTTTCATCTCCAGCGCTCGCTTGAGCAACGGGTGTATAAATAGACTGGGGAGAAGCCATCACCAGCCTCTAAAATAAACAGCTTCTGCTGGTGGAGGGAAGGCACCCCAGATGCTGTCAAAGGGGAAGGGGCTGCTAACTGGGATGAAGGGGAAACTGAGGCAGAGGCAGCTTGCCTGAGGTCGTTCAGAGCGTTTCTGCGATGTGACGAGCTTAGGGTGCATCCGAAAGGCTGCAGCAGTGGGAGGAACCAGCAGCGAGATGCCAGCATGGACCGCTGCGTAGCCGTGAGATGCGAGGGAGAGCTCACGCCCGTGGGCCAGACACCAAAAGCCAAGCTCAAAGTCCAGCCCTGAGATAAAACTGCTTAAAGCAAAACACAGAGGGGCAGAAATTTGTTGCTTCAGGAGATGATGGATATGGAAGGATCTATCCATATCCAGTGTGATTTCTTGTCTCAGTGTAAGGGCTCCCATTTTTGCCTCCTCCCCCACCACTCAGCCCAGCCCAGCTCTCTTGGACCAGGTGAATCTCTCACATCATTCAGCTCAGGAGGCTTTGGTGCCTGACGGAGGAGCTTTTGCGTACCCCTGGGCATGTCAAGCCTGGGGCTGTCCCACAGCTGCTCCCATCAGGATTCCCAGAGCCGAGCCAAGCCCTGCCAACCCAACCATTTAAAACCAGGCTGACTTAAAAGTTAGGACAGCTCCAAATAATCTTTTTTTTTCTCACCCATCCACCCTCCTAGTCTTCAGCTTGCACGTTATAAATTCCTCCTGCAGCTGGAGGACTGGAGAGCTGTGTGTGCTTTCAGCTTTTCCCTGCCCACGCAGCCCCTGGAGCTCTCCTGGAGCCACCAAGCAGAGCCCAGGGGTGCGAACCCTGCACAGACCTTCAAAAAAGCAGCTGAGACTTTGGCGCAGAAACACATGACCAAGACCCGCTCTTTCCTGCTCTTCGTGTCGACCATCTCCACTTTCAGACCCATTTCAGACATCCCTGGAATTCTGCCAGTTATCCCAATCCTGTGCCCCTTATTGCTTGAGCTGAGGTTGCTTTACTGGACCGTCCATCTCCACTGAAAGGAGGTGAATGTATCTGAAGCTTCTGAGCTCTGAACACCAAAGTCGCCCTGTCTCCATCTTCCTGGAGTTTCCCAAGCTAAGAACAGGTCTGTATCTGGAGAGCGGTTTCCTGTAACAAAGCAGGTCCCTATCTGGAGATCTGTTTTCCTGCAACAAAAATATGCCCCAGGTGAGAAATTTGCCTCCTGAACTCAACGTGACCTCCAAGAGCTGAAAGGCTTTGGATTAGGAGCATCAGGGTTGACTGTGCTGAAAATCAATCCAACCCCGGAGCGGGGCTGCCAAGAGTGATGATGCATGCCTGCAAAACACCTCAAAAGTCCCAAGAAATGTTGTTTTTATAGGATATCCACCAAAACATCAGTGTCTGCTAGTGGTCCAGCTCAACAGCTTCTTTCAGGGTCTCCAGGGGATGATCCCAGTTGTGGGTTGAGGCCCCTCCATCCCTCTCTCCATGGGCACCAGACGGAGCTAGCAGCACCTCCAGCTAGCGATGCTGCTCCATGTGCTCAGTGATCCACCAACTGCAGCCTCACGTCTCCCCCCCCAACCCAAAAAAACCCAAAACACCCTAAAAAAAGGGCCTGAAGGGTTAAAGTAACAATGAAATTTTTACGAGTCCAGGTTCCAGATGTTGCAGGCAGGAAGATGAAAGCAATCCCCTCTGCTGGGCTGTGGAGGCACTAAGCCCTCGCTAGCCCATCCTGCCGAGGCGATGCTCTGCCTCCAGCCCCGCTCCACTTCTCCTCCCCGCTGGAAGCGGTTCAGCCGGGACCCCGCGGGCAGCGAGCCTTTCTGTCCCACTGCTCGCTCTTGATCAGTTATTAAAACCAGAAAATTCTCCAACCATGAAATTCATCCCAGCTTCCCCATGGCTTGTTGGGTTGGATAAATCAAACCTACTGGGCTTCCAGGGCAAGGAGTAAATGTCACTTCCAGTGGGGTGGTTTGGGGTGCTGGGGCATCTCCAGGGGGTTGGTTTTGTTGGCACCAGTGTTCCTCCTTGGTTCTCGTGGCCACCTCGGCCGAGCACCATGCCCACCCGCTGCTCTGTGGGATCCCACCACCCTCCCAGCTCCCACCAAGATCAAGAAGGTTGGCTGGCTGCCTCTCACCTCCATCGGGCTCTACCAAATGCCTTGACACCTGGTTCCTGCTTTCTTTCATTGGAGCCCTTTTACAACAGCTTTATTTTGTTTTCCTCCCCTTGCAGGCTCCAAGCCTTGGTTTGCCTTGCTGGTGGGAGGCAAAACCCGTTTTCTGGCCCATTTTCCACTGGAGTTTGGCTCTAAACTAACAAGCCTCAATAGGTGTGATACTGGCACCAGTTATGTCCCTTCACTGGTTGAATGATGGGACCCCCAGCTGTCCTACTGCTTTCTTTTCAGGGTGCCTTGTGCAAAATAGATACTTTTGGGGTTAGAATGTGATTTTTCCTAATTTTAAGCATATTCAGATTGGTTTTATCATCTGGGCAGCTGTAGGGAATGAGAGGGGACCCCCTCAGCCCTCACACAACAGCTCCCCAGAGGTGCCTGGTGGCCCAGCTCCAGCATCGGGTACGCACACGCCTCAGAATAACTTACATATTTTCTACAGGACAGAAGATATAAATACATCCATGGTAATGCCAGTCTGAAGTATTGCCACTACGGCAAAACTAATAGTTCGTTCCTTGCAATATATGAGAGATCTTTTTTTTTTCCTTTTTCCCATGCGTGTTGTAACCCTGGTAACTGACAGCACCCATATCGTCGTCTGCCTTGCGCTGCTTTGTTCCCGTCTGATATGAAGAAAGACTGCGAACACTTCACCGCTGCGGAAAGCTGATGAAACCACCCAGATTTTACTCTCAGAACTGCTCTAACACCCAGAGGGCCTGAACCTCCCTTCCTTCAGCCCTAACCCTGCGCGGGTGCAAGGCTGCAAGTGATGGAGCCAAGAGCTTTGAGCATCTGCCCACAACAGCGGGCTCAAAGGGGCTCAGCACCCCTTGGCTGAAGGAGCTCCCCACCTCCCGATGGTGCCTACAGACAGCTGTGGGTGGGTGCAGGGGGTAAGGGGAACCCCTCTTGTTCCAGCTCAAACGGGTGTGCATTTCCAGGAGAGAGCGCATGGGCTTCCCAGCCTCTGCAATAAACATCTCGCTGTTGATGGGGACATCGACATCCCTTCGCACAGGATGTTTTAACCACTGAGGCAGAGTCCTGCTCCTGCTCAGACCTGCTTTTCCTTGCTCACTTGATCCAGCGAGCATCTCAAAAGCCTGGCCACCAAAGGGCCACTGCCCCAGCCCGGACAGCAAAGCACACCCTTGTCCTCACCACAGGCTCCTTCAAGGAGGATGAGTTACGGCACAGCTCGACCTGCCTCTGCTCCGGGACAGCTGCTAATCCAGGTCTTCTCCCTCCACCCAACCTTCTTCATTTCTGAAAGAGGGACCTGGATTCACCCTCAGGTTGCCATCACACTTTCAGACTTGACCGACATTGTCACAAGGTTCCCGAGTTATTTGGTGTGCAGCTGACAGCCAGACGGACACCTGAGCATTGGAGCCTCTTGGCTTTAAGGAATCGGTGTTTAAAAAAAAAAAAAAAAAAAAAAAGAGGATGGTCAGATTCATCACCAGGAGTAACTTGCTAGTTTATGATGCTGGTCTGGTCAGCATGACAAAGAAGAAATGCCCCGGGCTTTTCCACTGAAGCTGGTGACAGGGTCCTTGGCTGGTAAATGTGACACAGCGGTGACTCTGTTAACCACAAGAGCTACCTGAGCCTCTTGAGCATTTCAGTTTTTGTTTCATTTCATCTTTAAGCCACCCAAAAATTAGTACAATGACTCACCGGAGTGCCCAGAGACATCCCTCGGGCTCCGCTATGCAAATGCGCAAAGGCTGGGCAGGGATGTCAAAGTCTGGTGACACAGTGGGGTCATGGGGGACAGACCTCTCCAACCATGGGCTGGGGGTTCAGACCCAGTCCTGGCCTTGTGCTCATCCCCAGCACAACCCTTCTCATTGCCCCTTGTGCATGGGCTGCTTGGGGCAAGGTCTTTATAATGGCCCAAAAAGGCTCGGGACACCATGTGGGTCCATACTACTGTACAAATAAACGGCGCAGGAGAAGCTCCAGCCATTGCTTCGTGCTGTGAACAGCTCTCCCAGCCAACGTTCATCTCCTTTAACCCACCAGACATGGATCCCCACCTTGACATCTTGTCTCCAACCATGTGCCCAGTAAACCAGGGTGTATTTTTAAACACATGTAGACAACACAAAGCAAATGCTGTTTCCATGTCGGGGTGGTTTATATTAATTCATCTTAAGCTAATCCTTCACCACTGTGCCTCCAGAAGCCCTTCCAGACCAGGACATACATATATATACACACACAATTCAAATGAGCTACCATCTGCAGGCTGAGCTAAGCTCCACTGGGGCAACTTTACACCGGTAAACTGTGAGAGCAAAGTACAACCAGCATAAAGCAAATAATTTGCCAAGGACCCACTCTTTGAATTGCCTGGAGCCACCAACCCATAACCAGGACATCGTCCTGAAGGCTACATGGACAGAAGGGTCCGTTCACCTTATGGGCTTGCAAACAACCTGCCAGGCAAGAGCCCACAGGGAAGGACAGGGAACGACTCAGATCCCAAAGTGAGACTGGGATATCATGGTTCTGCACCATGATCCCAGTGGAAATCTGTAGGGGAATGAAGACAGTGGATTGATGGACATTGATAATATGCAGCTGTGGCCTTGCTTTGACGATGTGCAGCTGTGATCCTGCAGCAAAGTGGTTAAATAGCTCTGAGGAGGGTGGGAGAAAAAGCCTGGATGAAGCAGAGACAAGGAGGAGTGTGGTCTGGCCTCTGGAGGATGGAGAAACAGCATGGACAGTAGAGTTTGACCACCGGTAAAGCTTTTTGCTGCTTACTATTTTATTAGCGTGATGGTTTTTCGTGACCGCCAGAACTCAAATTACAACAGAAATCTATTTGCAACTGGTTTTCCCATGTGGAAAACCATGATCTCAAGCTGGTGGAGCTTCACCTCCTTCCCTTGCAGTACATCAGCCTTTACAGACATTACCTTTGATCAGCAGTTGACACTTTGAGCATATTTCACGTATGATTTAGCAGCAAAAATTACATCGTTTGACCCTTCTTTATTGCAGTCCTCAATTACCACTCGGCAACATTGGGGGGGAAAAAAAAGGTCCAGCCGTGCTGTAATTTACTGTTGCAGTATATCATCATCAGACTTAGCACTGATTATGCTGGGGCCGTGGTCCAAAGCAACAGTTAAGTAGAACAGACTGATTTCAGACATCCCAAATTTCCAGAGAAATCCTTTTATAAGCAAGAAGGAGACATGTCCTGCTGTCCGCTGGGAAATCAGGACTTCAGACAGTCTCAACCAGCTGATGTCTGAGCTTCTTAAGTGAATGAGATTTCTGTAAGGTGATTTCCAAGGAGGGAAGAGTGGAAACCACAGCTAAGCCGTACGGAGCAAGATGACACATCAGGTCCCAGGGCCACCACTGAGCTGCTGGAAGATGTCTGTGGATGTCCATGGAGATGCTCATACCTGGAGAGGTGCCTGAATTTAGGCACTGTGGGCATGGAGCAAGGAGGATGTGGTTGTTGCTGGCCGGGAGTGACGTGGAGGCTGGACATCAGCGTTTCCACTTGGGAAGGAGCCCTCACCCACAGCTCCTCCATCCAAGGGCAGGTCAGGGCTGTGGTTCTGCTCCTTAATCTTTTACTGGATTAATCCATTACTGGCTCATCCAAATTTGACCAGATCAAGAGCGGCCAGGTAACGGCGTTTCTGACAGATGCCCTCGGGATTCAGGCAAGGCGTGTGCCAGCTGCAGGGGGACCCACGCAAAGTGACAGTGGTCCCACCAGGCGAAGTCTCCAGCCGGACAGCCCCACGCCACCAGGACCACATCGGAGCAGATTTAGACCAGGTCACCACTTTGTTTTAGGCAGCTGCAGCTTTTCTGAGCCTTAAAGATGGATTTACAGCATCGGCAAACCCCAGCCAAGGGGAAAGTCTTCCTCTCTTTAACCTCCAATCTCCATTTTAACCTTCAGACTGCCTCCCACCCTGCTTCCACCAGCCCTGGAGCTGAACAAGCTCTGGGCTAATGGGGACACATATGAGCTGGTGCTCAGCATCCTTCTGTTGTGTTCTTTTTTCTTTTCTTTTTCAGTTCCACCCCTCCGCAATGAATGAGGGCTAAAATTAGCTCAGCAGGAGGTGAAGACTGGAAAATTTTAGCTAAAGCTGCTGTTGTATTGAAAAGGCAAAGTTTTGCTTATTATTTCCCAGCTTTCTTACTGCGAACAGCATCACCTAGTCTTTTAAATTTGACAGCTGAATTCAAGTGAAGATGCCATAAAGTGCTCCGCGAGGTGTTCCAGCTCACTCTCCAGATGATCACTGTAACAGCTGACCTGGAGAGCCATGTCCAGCCACCTCAACGCATCTCCAGCCATGGCCAGGGGTAGTGACTTAGGACAAGGTGTAAAGCGGGGTGTGTGGAGGATCTCCCAGACTTGGCAGTCCCTTGCTGCACCTTGCAAGTGACACAACAGCCCACCAGCACTGTGCCCATCATAGGGACACCTCCACAGCCAGCCTCTGGGCTTTCCTGGACCATTTTTCATCTTTGCACTATTATAGGATCATTGAATGGTTTGGGTGGGAAGGGACCTTCAAAGTCCCTCTAGTCCAACGCCCTGCCATAAGCAGGGACATCTTCAGCTGGATCAGGTTGCTCAGAGCCCCGTCCAACCTGGCCTTGGATATTGCCAGGGATGGGGC
>JAVJGI010000057.1:3392887-3434874 GCA_035590275.1 Ibycter americanus | reverse complement strand
AAAGAATCCTGAATTTAAATAATTTATTTCACTCTTGTTTTACAGTCATACATTTTAGACTGTTTCTAAAGAAAGCTGGAACTTAGCAGCAGCAATTTAGGGTAGGATAACTGGTGACTAGAATAGTTTGTACTGTATTTTTGTACTTCCTTTTGGCACAGCAGGATAATGTATTAAATAACTATTAAGAAATATTAAAGGCCATTTAATAATTCTAGCCATTTTTAAAGGTATGATATGAAATGGAAATTAAAAATAAAAATAAAAAAAAAATAGAAATCCATCCCTGTAGCTTTTTGGGTCTATTTAATTTTTTGTGAGTTTGTTCTATTGCGAAGTTAATGGGACATCAGTACTTAAATGGTTAATGGACAATTATAATTAAAAATAAATTTGGGTAATAAAGTAGATATACAAGAAAAAAGGTAAAAAATTCATAACCTATTTGGTTACGTTGTCCACTAAGCAATGGATTTGCTGTCTGCAGATACTGAATTTTGGACTTCTTCTTCACGATTTTAAAAAGAGTAATTTTGTTTACATTTTTCATCTGGTTTTGCCCTGGAGTAAGAATATAATTTTAGGGCAATTTAGACTGAGAAGGATCTTGGGAAATCTGTAGTACTACTTACTGCTCACAAAAGGATCAGGCATGATCTCATACTAGCTTGGTCAGGGTTTCATTCAGCTGGGCTTGAAAACCTTCATGTATGGAGCCTACACGGCCTCTGTCAAACTGCTTTTCCACAAAAATATTTTCCTTATATCCAGCCTGAATCTCTTCTTTTGTTATAGATACTATAACTTTCAAAATTTGGTTTTACACTTGTACACGAACAATGTAACTGATGACAGAATATATTATCTGAATTTCTTAGAAACTTCAGCAGCAACTTTTGAGTGCTTGAATATTATTTTTGTACCTTTATTTTAGCTGTTGTAGTTCTAGTAAGAATGGGTTTACACAGTATATATCCTAATTCACATTTAATACATTCATTTATTATAGAAAATATATTTATTTATTAACAGGTTTGCATTCATTTCAACTGGCATATCCTTTCTGAATAATATAAATGCAATTTCATATACCTGATGCTGTCATGCTGTACGGCTATTGTCTCTATTGAGACTTTCTTGTATAAAAGGTTGGTTACTTTTAAGATTGAATTAAGAAAGGACTAACTGAAAATAAGGATGAAATATAGAAACCCAACACATAAATACATTAATTAGACTGGTTTTGTATTCCACAGGAAGCAGGGAAGACTGATGAGTATCTGAGGATGGGAATGGGAATGGCATGGGGACAGGGATGGGGATTGGAATTACTGGGATTGGGATGGGGATGAGAATGGGATGGGGATGGGGATTAGAATGGGGAGAGGATGGGGATGGGGATGGGAATGGCATAGGGACAGGGATGGGGATTGGGATTACTGGGATTGGGATGGGGATGAGAATGGGATGGGGACAGGGATGGGGATTGGGATTACTGGGATTGGGATGGGGATGGGAATGGGGAGGGGATGGGGCTGCATTGGGATGGGACCCATCTGAGCTCTCCCTGTTGCCTCCATCACCAGTGAGCTGAGCGTGCTGGCCCTCAGCCCAGCCCCTGGCAGGAGCCAGCACCACCAACCCCGCCAGCTCCCAGTGCGCCCAGTGCGCCCAGCACCCTGGGGTAAAGGGCAGGATAAAACCCACTTGTGGGGAAGGTGTTTGAACTGGATCTCGAATCCTCTCTGTGCAGGAGCTGTAGGTGGACAAAGGCAGCGGGGCCAGGCGGCTGGCGGGGAAGGGGACGGGATGGGGACAGGCCGGGCACCGGGAGGGGACAGGGACTGGCGGTGGCCCAGGGACAGCGGGATCCGGCCGGTGGGAACAGCTAATCTGGGCACTGGCGCTGGGGCCGTCCCGGACCCTGGCACCGGCTGGGCTGGCGATGGAGGGGAGGGGGCAGTTATATAAGCAGAAGGCTACCCACCCCCCAACCCCCACCCCCTCCCCCAAGCCCCCCCAAACCTCCCACCCTGGGCCCCACCAGCTGCCGGCAGGGCGCTGTGCCTCAGTTTCCCCCATTGCCCAGCAAGGTCCCACTCCCCCTAAATCTTGCACCCTCCCCGCACCATCTCATGGGGGGGCCTCGTACCCTTCCCCACCCTCCCCGAAATGATGCCACCGGGCCAGGCTGGGCATTTTATTGCCGTACAAAGACCACCATTGTACACCCCCACAGAGCGACCCGCCGCAGCCCCCCCAACCCCCTTCCACAGCCCCCCCCCAGGGCCCCGTTCGGCCCCAGGGGGGTTTCAGCGCTCCCCATCTTCTCATCCCCTTCTCTTTGCCAGGGAAACTGAGTCACGCCCGCGGCTGCCGGGAGCCCCCCAAGCCACGGGCGCCCCATCCCCACCGGCTTTCACGACACCCACTGTGGGATGGGGTCCCCCATGAGAGGGAGCCCACCCCCACCTGCCCCCACCACCCTGCGCTGCCTCTTCGGGGCGGCCAAGCGGACCCAGGCATCTGGGCCCCCCTGCCGCCCCCCAGCATCCTCCTGCCCCCTCCCCCCTCCCCAGCCCCACCGTCACCCTCAACCCCGCTGGGCCTCGTGCGAGAGGGAGCGGGAGAGGGTGCGGGGGACCCCCGCCTTGGCACCGCGGAGGTCCGGGGGGGCGAAGAGGGGCAGGGGCAGGGTGCGGGCGTAGGGCAGGAGGTGCTGGGTCAGGGGCTGCCCCAGGCACCCGAACTGCAGCAGCCCCCAGGGCGAGCGCTGCTCCAGCACCCGAACCTCCCCGCGATGCTCCACCGTCTCCCGGTGCTGCTCGTCCACCTCTCGCCGGCACCACCTGGGCATGGGGTGCTCGTGGGGGCGGGAGCGGGGCCCCCAGCGCCCCACAGGGACCCCCGCGTCCTGCTCTGCCCCACTGGGGCCACTCCGCCCTGCAAGGGACCCCTGGAGACCCCCATGGCCCACCCCACCCTGCAGATACCCCTGGAGACCCCCATGTCCCACCCCGCCCTGCAGGGACCCCTGGAGACCCCCATGTCTCACCCCACTCTGCAGATACCCCTGGAGACCCCCATGTCTCACCCCACTCTGCAGGGACCACCCACCCCTCAGCGGTCCCCACGTCCCCACTGGCACTCTGGAGACCCCCACAGCCTCACCAACCCCATGGGGACCCTTGGAGACCCTCCAGGAGCTGCACAGTCCCACGGGGACCACCCCACCCCATGGGGACCCCTGGAGACCTCCATGTCCCACCCCACCCCATGGGGACCCCTGGAGAACCCCACCTCCCTCACAACCCCACGTGGATGCCCAGCCTTCCCCAGCTCCATGAAGACCCCCATCTCCCCGCAGGAACACCCGAGACCCTCCCAGTCCCACTTCGACACCCCCCACCTCCCTGGAGACCCCAGGACCCCACAGGGACCCTTGGAGCCCCCTACAGCCCCTTGAGGGACCCCTGAGACCCCCACAACCCCATCAGAACCCTTGGAGCCCCCCACAGCCCCAAGACCCTACAGAAACCCCACAGCCCTTGAGGACGCTCAAGCACCCAGCGCCTCCCTATAGCACCAGCACCCCAAAGACCCCCCCTCCCTGTGGACCCCATGGGTAGCAGCGGTGCCCCTCACCCCTCCTCAGGCCTGGTGCTGAGCTCCAGGTCCAGCCACTCGGCGCTGAACGTCTCACGACGCCCCACGTCCTCCTCCCGCACATGGCAGCCCAGGCGGGCGCCCGAGAGCAGCCCCCCGCTGCGCACCACCGAGCTCGGCCCCAGCATGTTGCCGCAGCCCCCCCTGCCTGCCCGCCCCACTTATAATGGCCCCGTCGAGGCTATTTTGGGATGTGTTGCTGGCACCGTGGGGACGGGAGGGTGCCAAGGGCCCCTTGGGAGCAAGGAGGGGGGTGGCACTGGGGACACGTGTGTCACCTCGTGTGCGTCTGGCCACGCTCAGCCCCATGTGCCCGCCAGACGCTTGCCACCCCATGGTGGCACCCCCGGCCCTGGGCTGTGCTCCCCATGGGGATGTGGGGCAGACCCTGTCGGCAACGTGATGGCGCAGGCAGGACCCCCTGGCCCCAGCCCAGGGCACGTCTGGCCTTTCCCTGCCCGCCACGGCGCTGGCACCAGCCCCCGGCACCAGCCAACACGATGGACCCCAGTGGTGCTAACGGCTTTGCCAGTGCCCACCGTGGTGGCCACGTTTCCCTGTGCCACCCACCCCACGTGGCAGTGGCCATTGGGGTCCCATCCTTGTGCATCCCCCACTAGGACACAGGGAGTGGCTGTGCCGGGCAAGCGGGCAGGGGGGTGCTGGTGGCAAGGTCGTCCCCCCCCCCCACCGGCTGGGCTATTTGTAGGGCCAACAGATGGGGGCTGCGAACAGACGGGCGCTCGCCGGGTGCCAGCAGCCAGGGCTCACGTGGCCACGGCTGCTGCCAGGGGGGGGGACACTGGTTTCCAGCCCCTTCCAGCCACGGTGGTCCCACTCCAGGGCCGGGGGACATCCAGCAAAACCTTATGATGCTCAGGAGCTGCCCGGTGCCACCATGGGATGGGGGACAGTGACACCCGTGGCTGAAGGAGCCTGGAGGACCCGTCCTTTGAGCCTGGGGGGGCTTCGGGCTGGCCCCCACCCCGCAGCCAGCGTTCCTCCTCGCTTTTATTTGCGAGGGTTACAAAGGGCAGATGGAAAACACCGAGCTGCACAGTGCAAGGCTTTTAATTCTGCCAAGCGCCAGCCCGAGGTGTCACCCCTCACAGGCACGGGGGGGCAGACCCCCAGGATAGGGGGGTAAGGGGGCAGAGAGCCCCGTGGGACCCAGGTTGGGTGCCCCCCCCTTGCCGCAGTGCTGCCGGCGTGTGCCCCCGTATGCGGGCGGCTTCGCGCTGTTTCCATTTATAGCCCAGAACACGGCACCGGCACTCACAGGTAGAAAGAAACCGCAGTCGCCCCCGCATCCGCCCCCTCCCGCACCCCCCAAAAAGGATAAAAGTCTCTGCTTAAGGCAAATCACACTCTGCCTCCGCCAGGAGCTGCGGGCGGGGAGGGGGGATGAGCTCAGCCGAGCCCCAAGGAGGGGCCTGGGCAGCCCCAGGAACAGCGAGGAGGGGTCGCCTGCACAGCCCCCCGTGCCCCCCCTTCAGAGAGCTGGGCAAGGTGGGACGGGGAGGTGGCACAAGCTGCCCCTTTGCCCCCACATGCAGAGGGGCAGAGCCTGGCACAGGGCTGTGCCAGGGGCCAGACCCCCGTTCTCACCCTAACGTGGCTTTCTCCTCTGCTCCTCTTCCTCACGGAACTGGGGCACTAGTACAGGAGTCTGGGGGGGGTCACAGAAACCCCTGGGGGAGGGGATGGGGGGGTCAGACCCAGAGGAGGGCAGGGTAGGGGTTTGGCACACAACCGTCAGTGGTTTCAGGGCCCCGGTGGCAGGAGGAGCTGAGCACCCCCCGGCCTCATCTCAGCGCTGTTAGTACACGGCACCGTCCCCGGGGGGGTCGTAGGGTCCTCTCCCGGCTGTCCCCCCCAGCCGCAGAGGAGAGAGGGCAGAGGAATGTCCGGCGAGGGCAGGTCCCCGCTGCTCACGGCTTGCCGGCAAGCTCGCTGACCCGCTGGCGGAGGTGGAAGGCGAACTCGAACATGGTGGCAGCCAGGCTCTGGTGGATCAGGTAACGGGGCAGGTGACCCTGTAGGGACAAAGGGACAAACAGGGAGCTGTGAGTCAGGGCAGCAGGGAGGCACAGGGCTGGTCCCCATCCTGACCCAGCGGTGCCAGCCCAGGCTGAGGGATGCACAAGCACCGCAGCGGGGAGCTGCCGCTTCCAAGGAGCTCGCTCCGGGGGAGGAACTGAAACGCATTTTGATTTCTCAAAAAAAGCCCTGCACGACTCAACCCCAACCGCCTCGGCCCGTGCTCTATTATGCGAGATGCAGAAAAACAGAATCCTTGCCTCTGCGGGGGAAGGGAGCTGAGGCAGGGCTGGGAGCAGCGCCGGGGGCTTGCGGAGGGTCCCATGTGCAGGCAGGGATGGCTGGCCCACTATCCTGGGGGGGGCAGGTAGGCACAGGAGGACGCCCCCCCCCGCCATGTATTGGGGTATTTCAGCCGGGCAGGCAGGCACAGACTTTTTCTTGGAGTTTTTCCCCCTGTGACACGGGGATCAGGAGACTGAGCATTGGTCCAGGGGCCATTTCAGATGCCTCCTTGAAATGAGCTCCGGGGCGAAGCTCCAGCACGGCCGCAAACACACACGTGTGTAATTCTCACCCTTCGTTGCAGGAAGGGATGAGCCATGGGCTATAAATACTTCTTCAGGGCCAAAGGAAATAACAAGGCAGCCCAGAAGAGGGGTCTGGGCACCGGCAGAGCCCTTCAGGAAGATGGTGGAAGCAGTTGACAGGCAGGTTATTAATAGCTCGGCCGCTACGGCATTTCTTCCAGCAGCGGAGGCAGGCAGTGGGCGAGTGCTCTCCGGCCCGGGAAGCACAAGGAACATCTTTCCTCTCTGAGCCCCATCTTGCACAACCAAGCGGCTTTGTTTTCCCTCCAAACTCGCCCATTACGGCGGGGCGGAAAAGGCAGTGGAGCCAGATCCGTGAAGGAAAACACATCTCCGGCGCAAAGGGGCACGAGGCCACGCTCCGCTCTGCCCCTGCTTTCGCCAGCCAGGCGAGGGCTCCTCCAAATCCTTCCCCAAAGCCTTTCGCAAGGCAGGCAGGAGCTGATCGACTTTGTGGGGAAGGGAGGGACGTGGGAGGGGAGGGGGCCGCGCAGCTTTGCAGCAGAGCGCTGATGAATGGGGCCTTTGTGCTCGCTGCTGCAGCGCCGTTACCACGTCAGCCCTTCAGCGGAGGCAGAAAAGGGGCCAGCTCCGCTCCCCCCATCCGCCCGACCCCAGCTCCCTTCGTGCCGCTGTCTTTTGTCTGGGCCACCAGCAAGGACTCGACACGCAGCTCCGCAAATAGCTCCAGATCTGGGTCAGCTCCTAAGGCCGATGCGCCTTTTCCCAGGCACGGATGCAGCCCCGCGTGCTCCCGGCGTACCAGGGTGCCTGGGAGCAGGGTGCGCAGGGGCGAGCGAATCGACCCCTTCAGCAGGTTCCTGGGAGCAGCAAACAGCCAGACAACACTTCACATGCCCCAAAGAGGTCCCCAAAGAGGATTAAAATAAAAATCTCCTCTCCCCCAGCCCTGCACACAGAGCTGTGAAACCCCTAAGATCTCTGCCAGGTAAGGAAGCGCTTCCCTGCCTCACACCGGGGCAACTCTGGGGGGAAAGAGGGTGATTTTCAGGCAGCGTTTAACCTCCACCTGCAAAAGTCTGGTCCCTTTAGGGCAGCCTTTGATAACGAGCTGCTTCCAGAAGCGGCCAGCGGGATCGCAGCCGTGGCCGAGCGACGCGGGGGCTGCCGGAGCCTGCTGCTGAACCCTGCTGGGGACAGGATACGGCCACAGCGCTCGCCCGTCAGCCAAGAACTGCCTTTACCTTCAAATCCGTGTTGAGAATCCAGATGAACGTGCAGACCCTGGGGTTGCTGGGACATTTCAGGACGATGAATCCTCCCGGTCCATTCTCACCCCTGCGGGGAAGCGAGAGCACACGGTCAGAGCCGGAGCTGGCTGAAAAACCAATTCTCTAACACCCTGGGGTGCACCGCACCGATCCTGCGCTAGGCTCCTGCAGCAGCAGCCATCTCCTCCGCCTGGCAGCAAGGACTAGAGCCCAGCGGGATAACAGCAGATGTGCGGAGTGTCCGGGAAGGTATCTGCTTTGGCTGCGGGCACACAAGCAAACGTGGCAAGGCAGGTTTCCCACAGGTGCCTTGGCAGAGGTGGTGCCAGGGCTGCCGCGGGGCTGCCGGCTGAGGAGCAGCCTCTGCCTCTGGACTGTGCCAGCCCAACCGACAGCGGCTCGGCACCGCCGGGAGGTTTCTGAGGCACAACCCTGTAGAAACGGGGGCAAACCAAGAGGTCTCAGGAAAACCGAGCGGTTAGGGAAACCCTGCGCGGTCAGGACAGGCTCGGCGCAGGGAGCCTTGTCACTACAGCCCCCAGATCCTTCCTCGCACCATCTGATCCGTCTCAGAGACACGAGCTGTGCTCACACACACAGCCCAAATACAGATTTCCTTTCCCTGTTCAGGAACATACTATTTTTGCTGCGTACATTTGTAAAAAGATTTTTCTAGGCCCTGAAGTCCCCGGCTCTTAAATAGACTGAGGCAGCTATAACGGCTCCCAGTTAAAATGTCAATTACTTTAACCAGATTATTAGGAAAAACAAAGTCAGTGCGTGAAGTGGCACAGCTGGGCCCCAGGCACCGGAGCAGACAGTAACAAGGAGTCCTTGTTTGATGAGAATAACCCCGCCGAGATCCATCACCAGCCGGGCAAAGCTGTCCCTTCGGAAGGGGAGAGGCCAAAGACCTGCCGACACTTTGGGAGCCAGTCCATCCTGACGCAGCTTGTTTCACCCACGGGACCATTTCTCAATGTCTGCAGCCTTTAAAGTCAGTAAGTGACCGGCTTACGAGAAGCAAAAGGCATCCGAGAGGCTCAAAGCGAGCCACAGTCAGCTGTTTACTGCCCCTCAGAAATGGCAGCTGGCCCTGTTTGGGAATTAACTGTTACACAAACAGGATGCGGACGTGGTCGGGATTTGTGCTGGTACTGGTCGGTACCTCCACTCCCCTGAGCAGAGAGCTGGGAAACGCCCGAGCAACACCGAACAGCACAGAGAGTTTCTTTAACAAAGGAAGAAGAACAAGGGAAGCAAGGTTTAGTTCCACAAATAGATTAGCTTCCTGCAAACGCTGCCAGAAAGACAGCAGGGTTTTCATTTAAAGTGGCTCTTTGCCCTAAGCTTAAGCAAAGGGCGTGTGTCAGATACCAGCTAAAAAAAAAAATAAATAATAGAACCTGCCTCTTACCTGACATACTTGGAGAGCGGAGGCTTCAGGCTGTGCGTGGTTGACATCCCTGAGGAAATGTACCTGTCTCTTCTTCTCTCGATCCGGCGCACGTTCACGAAATCCCTAAGCAAAGAAAGGGCACCGAGTGCTTTAAAACGTGCACGGGACTTTGCAAGAGCAGCTCACGCTCTCCGGACTACTGGGAAAGGCTGTGGCAGGGGTATGTCAACAGACGGACAAAGCACAGCGCAGCACTGTTAGCAGGGAGACCGACTGAGATAGATTTTGAGCTTGCAGACTCCTGCCAGAAAGGTCTGGAGGAAACTTGAGGGGCTCCTCGCCCCGGGGAGCCAGTCCTGCCTCGCCGGACCGAAGGGCGGTGGAGCTGGGGCAGAGCGCTCTCACCACCGTCAGATGTTTCTCTCTGCGTTTCAGGAGGGTGTTTAAGGGCTCAGTATAAAACGGTGGAATAAACTGACCTTGGGGAAACAACACCGCCTGCAGCCCCAGCTGCCACGTCGTACGAGACGATCGTGTTGTCTTCAACCCGCTGCAAGATCTGGGGGGGGGGGGACAAAAAAAGAAAAAAAATCAAAAAAACCCCACGTGCCACCAGCTGGGTGATACGGACCCCTCCCCTAAAACAGCACCGGGATTCAAAGCAACCAGAGCATCTTTAGTGGCTGTGGTGAGGCTGAGGGGGGCAAGCTCTTGGGCAGCGTGTGCCCAGGTTTGTCTCCTACGCTGGGACCGGTCCCCCTGCTTTTTGGGGCTGGGGGGTGTGTGCACAGGCGTTGCCTCCGGATCCCTGCCACACCAACAGCGCAAAACGCCCAAACCCTACCAAGCAAAAGCAGGTTTGGCTCAGCCGCTGGCCCATCTCCCTGCCCACCTCATGGGCTTTTGGATGGGCACATGCATGCAGCTGGCTACCGCAGAGCATTCGGATCGTACGGATGAGCGGCGGAGATTTAACGCCTCAGTGACTCAGATCCAGCTAAGCTCCAGTAGGGCCTGGGCACTGCCGACAGGCTGTGTTGGACTGGGAAGCTCCAACTCTCCGCTCCAAGGAGCTCCTGTGATTAAGCCATCTTTGTCCGGCACACTCACCTGGCAAGCTGCCACTGTTCTGTTCCACAGGATCATCTTCTCAGGCTGGAGAATAACCTCCTGGTAAACCGTTTCAGCAGAGCACTGCAGGAAAGCCTGAGGACAGAGAGCCAGAGCAGTTAGCCCAGTCCCCCGTTCCACCTCGGGAAGATTATTTTTTAAGGAATACAGGGCAGATCACAAAGAACGACGGAGATAATACGGGAGGGGAGTGGCGAGGCTGGTGTGGCGCAGGCAAAGCCGAGGCTGTCACCCCTCTGCCACAGCGCTCTCGTTCCCAGGGGGAGTCAGAGGGGACCGAGCAGACCCCAGGTCTGCGCGAGGACAAGCATCCGTCCGTCCGTCCCACGGCGAGACAGATGGACCTTGGGGCTGACTCAGGCTGGCTCCTCTCCCGCCCTCACCCCACTTCTCTCAGCACTTCTGCTGCGTGCACGACTGCTCCGGCAAGTTGCTGAAAAGCTATTCTGAGCTTCAGCACAGACAGCATTCATTTCTCCACATCCCCGTGGGACAGAGGATCTTTGGAGGCAAATGGTTAATGCAGTAAAGTGGGACCATCCAGCTTTTTCTTGCAAATACAGAGCTGCTCCATTGGCAGCTCCTGCCAGCGAGGCAACATATGCACTGGAACAAAGAAAAGCCACCGCAGCACCAATGCTTCATTAAAGCGTGGTTTACAGCCAAGCCACTCCAGTGAGAGGGCACAGAGCAAGGCACTTCCGAGCAGCTCTTCTCAATGCCAGGCAGCAGCAGACGCACGCTCAGCCCTGGTCTTGCTGGCAATTAGTTCCAATTAGCCTCCTTGGTCAGATTAGTCCTAGATGCTGGGGTTGGAAGCGAGTCTTGCAGTCACCTGCTCCCACTTCTACCAGCAGAGACTGGGGCCCAGCATATTTGCTGGGGAGTTTGTCTGCCAGCCAAGGGGCTTTCCTGGAGAGATTCCCTAGTGTGCAGTGCAGTTCATCTGTCTCAAGCAAAAAGAGCGTGCTCTGCAGCCTGACCTGTCCTGCCAGGGCCAGCAGCGAGCGTGAAAGCTGAACCGCGGCTCCGAGCAGAGCTGTTGCTCTTCACCTGGACCACACCGACTAAAGAAGTGGTCCAGGAAGGTTCTTACCTTTAAAATAAAGGTCTTGCCGTGGAAAGGTATTTCAAAAGTGTAAACAACGTCACCAAAGTCCTGTGCGAGAAATAAGTTACATTTCTGTTAGCAAACAAATCGCTTTATCTGGGGTAAAGTCTGCTAGTCTGCAAACACAAGCCCTCAAATGTCCCCTGTCCCCCCCCACCAGGCAGCAACCCCAGTATGGGAACCGGGCTGAGCACGTTTCAGATGCACATGCACATATTTCCATAAACAAAACAATATCCAGAGAGGCAGCAGTGATGAGACAGAAAAAGAATCTACCCCATGCCAGCCTGCAAACTCCACGTCAAGGTCAAATTCTCTTTGTAGCAAGCTACCGACACCAGGGTAAGAGAAAGGGGTTAGTTTGCCAACGCTGCTGTTGTTACCTACATCTGAGAAGAGACTCCCTGGAGGGGTTAGGGGATGGACAGATGATAACCTTTCATCATTAGCCCTGTGTTAAACTCTGATTAGTCTATTTAAATCCATCCCCCTTTGGATAAAGAAAACAATCTGCCCAGCTAGTTTGGCATCAGACAATGGATCACTTGACAAGGGAATTTTAAACACCAGATGAGACTGCAGTTTGCAGGACGCTCACCCGAATCGTGCTGCGAGCCCACAAGCAGAAAGCAAGGTTGGTTCTAGGGGGCAGAGGCACTGACCCTTTCTCTCCAGCCTTCGGAGAGAGAAGAGCTCTAGGGACCCCAGAAAACTCTGCTGTAGCCCAGGGAATGAACCAGCCTGGTGAGGAAACAGGCAGAGCAGGGCTCACTTTGCTTTGTGCTGCCCGGCACAAGAGCTGTGACTTGCAGACGCTTTGGAAAAGCCGCATGGGAAGATGCGAGGCAGAGACACATCCCGGATCTACCTTTCCCAGCACTCACAAGGTCCCTGTCCTGGGGAAGGGGGGGCCACAAACAGCTTTAGGGGTGGGAAGAGCAGTCTGCATCCCACACCCTCCTGCTCCCACATGGGCCAAAGCTGGCCCGAAAGCCCCGAAGCCCAGCTTGGCTTGGTCTCCCCAGCAAGCCCAAAGGCATCGTGCTGTGGAGCAAGTGCAGAAGCTGCAGCAGCGGGGCCCTCCACATGCCACCACTCCTCCCCACGCCGGCAGCCGCGGCTCCGCATCCCAACGCCTACCAAAGGTGAGCTGTCCGCCCCTGCCCGCCTGCTGTCTAGAGGGAGGAGTGATGGGCTCTCTCCTGTCAAACAGGAAGGCAATTAAACGTCTAATTAAATAAGAGGGGATTTTACATTTAACTGAACTGGAATAGATTCCTAATTCAATCAGGTAATTGTAACGCTTGTTAATTTTTCATGTCGCAAGGAGGTTTCAAAAGCCTCATTTGTCCTCCCGTTTTTGCTAAGCCATCCGTGCTCTCTGCCAGCAGCGCTGCCCGGCAGGTGGGGCGGGGGGACACTTGCATTGTTTTTCTCGAACTTCCAGTTCTCTTCCTGGGCGAGGATTTGGTCCACAACCTCCATCGCATCTTTGCCTTGTCGGACATACTCTTTCTCCTAGGAGAGAAGAGAGCATTTCATTAGCTGGGTTTGCAGAGAGCCTGAAGTGTGCCTGCAAGGCTTCCGACCCCCCTCCCAGGGCTGGCAGAGGGAAAAGGGATATCTCCCCTCACCACACCGCAGAAATCTCTTAATTTGGGTCACAGAGGCTTCATTTTGGAGCCGAGAGTCACGCTCCCCGCCCTGGCTTGTATCCACACACCAGCTGCGTCTACCAGTGAGTCTCCCGCCTTAACGTAAGGGTTTCCAGCAGGCGAAGGGCTATGAGATGCGCAGAGCTTCCAGAACTGGGGCTGAACGGCAGCAGAACCACTTGGAAAAGAGCACCAAGCAGCCTGCACCCAGCCAGGCTTCGGGGAGGTGAAGGACCACCCCGCGAGCCACGGATCGGCAGGGATGGTCAAGGCGATGGCCTTTCGGTATGTGACCGCATAACTGGGGACTGGAGAGGGAAGGGGAGAGAGGGACAGGCAGGAGGCAGAGCCAGAATCACGTCCCTGCGGGATGCTGGAGGGAAGGGTGCGCAGCTCTGGGGAAGCGGGTTAACGTCGGGTGGCCCAGAGGACCCCTCCTGCGGTGGCCACGGTGCCACCGGTCCCAGGGCACACGGGGAGCAGCCTGGTGCCAAGGGGCAGGCAGAGCTCCGCAGCCAAATGTCCCCAGAACAGAAGTCTGGGAAATGAGGGACAGCAGCCTCAGGTGCTCTGCAGGTACAGCACCCTGATGGGGCCGCAGGATTGCCAGAGGCTCCCACAGCCCTGGATCAGCCTGAAGCTGATGGGCAGGGATAGCTGGCCTCAGGCTACACGGCCTCTGTTTACCTGAGCTGTCAACGCCTTCCTCCCTGCACCTTCCTCATCCGACTCGTTGTCTGATCCTGACCGGGGGAAGCACACAATTAACACACAGCTAACGAAGACCCCACTTGGACAATCTCCCTCTCACCTTCTCAAGGGGGACAGCCAATGTCCGATCCCCATGCCCTACCCTATGGCAAGGGCTGTCAGTGGGGACAACCCCAACACAACCCGGGTCCTGCCTCCCCAAACGCCTCCGTGCCGCAGCTGGCTGGCAGGCTCCGCTCTCCGGAAGGCTGAGCACGGTGTCAGCTACACCGAGACAACTGCTCCGGCTGCCATCTCCTCGCTCCCAAGCAGGGGAGGTCTCCGGAGCCGGCACGAGGTGGTGTCACAGGGCAGTGGCGTGGTGCCAGCTCTTTATCCTCACCTGCCTGTGGCAACTCGCCCCCGTGCCCTCATCCCGAGGGCAGAATTTTTCAAGCACTTCAACCGCAGCTAAGAGCATTTAATCCCAGGACCAAACAAAAGGCTCCAGTTTCCCACAGAGCTGAAGCCAGGCGTGCAGGGCTGAGCACAACGTCGCTCCGCAGATGGCACAGAGACAGCATGGCCGTGCCTCCTCTGCCCAGGCACAGGCGCAGTGCGAGGAGAGGGGAGCCTGTATTGCAGTGTCAGTTCTTGGAGGCCCTGCCACCCGCCACTGCCAAGGGCC
Source organism: Ibycter americanus (assembly GCA_035590275.1). Lineage (NCBI taxonomy): Eukaryota > Metazoa > Chordata > Aves > Falconiformes > Falconidae > Ibycter > Ibycter americanus. Next base: position 3,420,672 of record JAVJGI010000057.1, on the reverse strand, counting down.
GGGATAACGAGACAGAGCTCGGGGAGGAGGTGATTACGCAGGCGAAGGGACCCAGGAGGAAGGCTGTGAGGGAACAAGCTGGGGAACGAGGCAGCCCGGCTGCCGGCGAGGTGACAGACCAGGAGAGCACATCTTACCTGCGAAGGACTCTGGCGGGGAGTAGAACTGTCCCTCGGAAAGGGCTCGGGGGTAGAGCAGGGGGCCACGAGAGGCTGCAGCCTCGGCTGCCAGGTACCCTGCGAACCAAAGCATGAGATTTTACACACACGGCATCCAACGCTTCATCACCAAGGGGTCCTGAGGCTCCCACCACTACTCAGCCACCCTTCCAGCCACTTTCTTGCAGATACAGCTGCTCTTTTTGCCCTGACACCAGCCAGCCCACAAGCTTTTCAGCTCCTACTGCCTCATCTTTTGTTTGAGACATTTTATCTGCATGGAGATCAATGGGCTCTTCTGCTTGTCAAATCCAAAGGCGATTAAGCGTCTAATTAAATAAGAGCTTCCCCTGGAAGCAATTTGGAACCTGAGCCTAATCCAATAGAAGCATTAAACACTTGATCATTTTTCATCTTAAAGCCTCCTTGCAAGACCCAAACATCCTCTGGTGTTTTCCAGTCAGTCAGTGCATTTCTGATCGAGTCCTGCTTGACAAATATTCCTTCATTTACGTGCCATTTTCCAGTCCTCTTTCATCAGCTAAGCCTGGGAGAGTGACAAAACTCCTTTTGCTGCTTTAGGAACAGGCAGCCGTGCCAGTCCAGGCTGAGCACCCACTCCCTAGAAGGACCCCTGGAAGTTACGGGCGCCCGGTGCTGCAGGGGTAATTTGTAAAGCACGAGGTCAGACTCAATCTCCATTTAGTCTGACCTCGGCGACCAGAGGCTGTAAAATTTCACACACCGTAACTCACGCCACGCCTCCATAACGTGGCTGTGACTGAAGCAATCCTCTCTGGATCCAGGCTGGAGACCTTTCAAAGACCGATATCCAGAGACGGAGAGTCCCAACAGTCCGCCTGGCATTTGTCTCACTGTTTCAAAACATTTTCTCCGATGTGGAGGTGAGCTCTCTTTCCAACACGTCTGGCTTCAGGATCCAGACATTGGGGAATTTGGCACGTTTTTCTCCACTCAATTAAAAGATGCTTTTTATAATCTGGTATTTTCTTCCCCTGAAGGGACTTATATACCATAACAGAATTGAGTCAGGCACTTACCATCACAGCCAGCCTGGAGATCACTTCTCCATAAATGTCATATCTGTCAAGGTGCTGCCAAAGCAGCAGAAACCCCAGGCCTGGTAGTCTCATCTGCCAACTCCTACCAGAGAGGAGCAAAATACTCACATCGTTCCTCTTCTGCTTCCTGAGTAAGGACTTTAAAATCCAGGAACCAAGTCTCAAGCCAAGCAATGACAAACGAGACGATAGGAAGTAAATAGCCGAAAGCCCCTTTGGTCAGAAGCTGCGTGGAAGAAAGGAGAAACCACAGGGAGTTTTACACCAAACGGGAAAAGAGCAGCATCAAGTAATCACAAAGCAATCCCCTGCGAGCCCAAGGAAACCAACCTCGGAGAGGATGACCTTCACAATCAGGAAGGCACTGGATACCAATGTAGTGACCTGAAAAAGAAATTTACATCTCTCAAATCCCTGCAAACTCCAGGCGGAGAGAGAAAACTCAAAAAAAAAAAACCAGGAAAGCAAAAATTGCCGCCTTACCGCTATGACCCACCAGTGGCGCAGCTTTACGATTGCATAGGCCAGCAGCAACACAAAAAACCGAAAGAAAGCCAAGACCTTGAAAAACAAAAAGCCATCGACACTAGTCACTGCCCCCGTCCCTCTGCCGGGTGCTGGGAGGACACAGACGCAGACCCCAGGACCTCACCACCTAGACAGATGGGGTCAAGGTTGCGACCTGCCCCGTTTCACTGAGCCAGGCGAGGGGCAAGGCTGTGGGGAGACCCCAGCCCCTACCCCCGGCACGCAGACCCTCCCTGCCCAGCCTTTGGCCGCGCCACCCTTAGCTCCAAAGCCGTTTCCTCACCTGCAGCAGTCTGGGATACTCACAAATATATCAAAGAAAGAAGCCTTAAAATTGTATTTGATGATTTCATTCTCCAAGTTCTTCTGAATGCCATCCTTGGTCTGAAGGGGAGACAGGAAAGCAGAAAGCTATTGAGTGCACTGATAAGAAACTAATGGTAGAAGGAACCCGGCCAAGCGGTGACCGGAGGTTACCGCCGGGTCAGGTTATGCATCAGGCATACAAATGCCTGCTACGTGCACGATGTGGGCTCATCTGCCAGCGCAGGACCACGGGAGGACACAACAGCTCATTTCCCCCTCGGTTTCACACCGAGGAGCGCAAGTCGGGTATAGCCAGAGCTGGAGCAGCACACGGGTACGTTAAACACTTCTACATGGGGGCTTTCGAGCACCGAAAAGCCGCTTCTTCGGCTCAGCACATCCAGCCTCATCACATCACACCTCTCACAGCCTAAACCCTTGGTCGGACACCACCTCCCACGCGTGCCTGCTGTTTCCACGCGTGGCTTCAGGTGACAGACTTCAGCTGTACGGAAGGAGCAGTGGAAAGAGGGAAAAACCGCAGGGAAGTGCTCTTCTAGCACCTTCAGTAACGCGCTGAACAAAAACATCTCCCCCGCGAGGGCTCTCAGGGGTCACTCAGCAACCTGGTGGAATTTAAGCTGCGATCATCCTCGTTGTGCAAAGCACCGAGGGGTCCCCTTCTCCTTTCTTCCAGGCCAGCTGGCTTCCCACGGTTCACAGCAGTGCTGAGCTGCCCTCCTGGAAATCTGATGGAGGGAGTCAACCAGCAGGTTCAAACGTCCTGGCGAAGGGGAAGAGGGAGGAGAGGAGGACAAGGGACACGTACAGAGACAGACAGGCTGCAAGGAAACCCGAAAGAGGCAAAACCGCTTTCTGGGATAGCATATGGGAGCGTGGAAAAAGCTCATAGAAGAGCTCTCTTGCCTCACCCTGAGACAATCCAGGGCCCCAAGAGCCCTGGTACTTTTGACACCATAAATCCTGTTCTCGGGAGCCTGGAATCGCTGTTTATGAGGAAGCGGATGGCTCAGGTAACTGGAACAAATGCTTCACCTTTAGGCTATTGGTTTGAATGCAGCCCAGCTGGCCTGGAAGCTGGTAGAGGCTGACAGCTGTTTGATGATCTGTGAGAAACAAGTTGGTGGATCTCAGGCCAGTTCTTGGCAGCCTGGTGTCCTGGCACCCTCTTGTCAGACAGTCCAAGGACAGAAGAGGCAGCCATCGGGAAACGGTCCCTCTAGGTCAGGGCTGGTGCTTAATATTCAGGGAGAGGGGGGCAAAGCAATTCTGCACTATTGCTTTATCTGATCCGCGGCTACAGGACTCGTGCCAGCCAGCTTTGCTGAGCTGCTGCTGAAAGCCGCTTCCCCACGCCACGGCTCTGCTACGAGCTGCTGCAGGAGGAACGAGACACAGGGAAGGCTCTGGATTATGATTTCTGGGAGGTGTTCTCAGTTTAAATACAACTGCTGTGAACAAGGAAGAAGAACAGTCTGAGGCATCTCTGCTCCCGAGAGCAGCAAGCTCGCAGAATTACAGTTTGCAGGCAACAGACATTTAACGAGGGCCAATTTGCTGGGCTTATCTCACAGCGAAGGAAACGGTTTGATAAAAAAAGCATTAGTCATGATATAAAATCGTTGCTTTTCATAACTAGGCAAATAAGCTCTCCTAATAGCTTTAAATATGCAGTATTTCAGCTCAGGGCCCAAATATCAGCAGTTAGTCACTCAATTAATGGCTACCTGCAAGACCTACGCTCAGCATCACCCTGGTGACCGCACTGGCAGATTATCTCCTCGGGGCTGGATATTTTGATTTGTAGACAGCACCTCTCCAGAGAGCAGAGAGAACAGGGACAAGAGCAGGAGGCCAGGGTCCAAGCCGGGCGTGCAGGACACCATCGGCATGGCTGGAATGCTGGCTGAGAGATGCTTTTTCCTAAGCAGGGCTGGGGGTGGAGGGGGACAGGGGTCTCTTCAGACACAGCACAGTCGGCTGCGGTGGGCAGGGTGAGGGAGCTGCTGGCTGAGACAATCTGTTAAGTGCAGACACCCAGGAGATAAGCAGGGCAGAGATAAGAGCCGCTAAGTGAATGCAGGATCCAGTGCTGATAAATAAAGGCCAGACACGGGCAGGGCTGCAGGCAAAAGCGCTGGGGTCTATCTGTTCATCTTGCCTCTCTGCTCAGGTTGTTCCACGGGAGGACATGTCGTACCTGAAACCTGCCGCCACCACGGCTGAAACCAGTTGGGACCAGTTCAGGAAAAATTAATAATTAAAAAAAAAAAAAAAAAAAAAAAATACAGCCCAGCCACACACTTTTAATTTCCTCATTTCTGTGCCAGCAAGGAAAATATTTCTCCAGTTGCTGGAGGCAGCAGCTACTAAAAATGGGCCTGACTGCATACACCCCGCAATAGGGACCCTTGATGCCAGGTGAAACTGGGGTGGGGGTGGGGGGGGATGTCTGGTGGCGTGGGGGTGGTCCCCAGGACAGCATCCATCGAGATGTGCCCCCATCTGTCCTTCCACCTCCCCTTTTCGGTGCCTCTTAAGACTTTTGTTACGGCTAACTTTATATCCTGCTAGAACCCGGCACCGCAGCGAGGAGCTGAGGGGGGATGGGGGGGGGTGGCTTGGGGTGCCCCCCACCCAAGGGTGCACCCAGCGGGGCAACAAACACCCCCAGGATGGCATTTCCCCACCCGCCTGAGCGATAGGAGAATCTGGGGGTGATGCTCCTGGATCCAGGAGGGGGGATGCTCCTGGATCCAGGGGGATGATGCTCCTGGATCCATCCCCATCCCGACCACCTATCGCCCCCCCCTCCGCCACATCCTCCCCGCCGCCTGCCTGCCAGCGATGCTCAGAGCTGCTTGGGTTTTGTTTTACAGCAGTTGAGGGAATTTTGGAGCAACAGCCATTAAACCCCACCGAAATTCCTACTGTTTTTTACTTATTTGAACATAAAAGCATCCCTTTCAGGAGGAGGCGGGGGCAAAAAAAAAAAAAAGACTTCTTCACCTGATATTTGTGCTTGCATTAGTGAAGACCACTTAACAAGTAGCTCATTGCTGCTTACAAAGAGTTATTTAATTGCCAGCGCATTTAAAAAAAAAAAAGTTTAAAAAAAAAAAGAAAACTGCCTTGGCTATGAATGAACAGACCTTTATGGAGGGCTGGAAGTTCATGAATGAATCCCACTAGGTTTTTCAATGACATGGGGTGACCAGACCTCAAGGACAAGTCTTAGGTAATCCGGGATTTTTTTTTTTTTTAAGGAGCCAATGCCAGCACACAGTATAAATATGCCAGAGCCTCTTCCGTTTGCGGGCTTCGGCTGTTGACTGGATGTCTAGTCAAAAAGCCATGAGAATATAAGGGTTGAGCTCGGATAAACAGGATCAGGTCTCCCTGCCAGCCGCCACCAAAGCCGCTTTTCATGGTTGTTGGGACCCCGGCGGAGCCTCCCTGCTCCCATCCGCCTCCCTGATGCTGGCATCCACCGGGAAAAGGGGTGGGAAAAGCCTGTGGCATCACCGGGGCGGCGGAGGCAGGAGAGGAGGAAAAAATGACGCAGAGATGCTTCCTACAGTGATGGACATATTTTTCCCCAAAAGACTTTTTTTTGGTGGCAATGACCACGGATCTGAGCAAATGAAGCAAATCAATGGATTTGGCCCCAAAACACCCCACTGGGTTCATCCCTTTGAGCCTGGGGTCGTGGCAGGGACCCACCACCCAGCTCCCACCGCCGCCTGCCGCAAACTCACACAAAAACCCAGATCCCGGGAAATCCACAGCCACATCGCCCTCAACGTGTCCTCATGTGCGACAGCCCAGAAATGGCTGAGAAATGCTTGGGGGTTCTTGTTTTGAGTTAAAAGCATCATTTTTTACGAGCCCCTCGGAGCAAACGCATCCCCTTCTGAATGCCTGGAAAACTCCCAGCAAACTGGGATCATTCCCATATTCCAGCAAACAATGATAATGTTTAATCCTATAAACATCCACGCTATTATTTCGTTATTAAGCATCCCTCCACCATTTGCTGCTATCACTGGCTTATTATTAATCATTACAGCCTGCCTAGGGGCTCCGTCGGGCTCCCCCCAGAGCATTGTGCAAGCTTATTGTTAAAAAACAAACTAAACTAAACTAATAAAAAATATACATGAAAATAACTGAAAATAAAACAAGTCTGCCCTCAGAAATTTAGAGAATTAGTTGTATTGATGGCTCATAGTGGGGTCTATGGAGAACACCCATCCAAAGCACAGCACGTTTCTGCACAGAGGGGAGAAATCAAGGCAATAACTTGGTACCCCAAAAATCCTTGGGGTAACATTTTTTGGAAATTGGGTGATGGTTCATCACCAGTGATGCCCCAGCACAACCATGTTATTCAGTATCACATTCCCACTGGAAAACTGATTTTTTTTTCCCTTTTTTTTTCACCCTCCTGAAATTTCCCTGACCTTTATCAGCACATCCCTCGGCGAGGAAGGAGTGTACCCCGCAAAAGCATCACCCCTGCTACTTCCCAACACACCAACCGGTGTGAGAGGCTGTGAGGTTTCCCACCACCTGCCTTGACCCTCGCAAACAGCAAGTCCTGCCCAAAATTGCTCAATAAAAGGCCACAGCCAGGATTCTTCCAGCTTCGGATGCACACGTGGTCTCAGGGTATCATCCTGCTCCCGGGAGGGATGCTGCAGAAAATGCTACATCCATACAGAAATCCTGGGGGACGGGACACTGGAGTAATAACCCCGAAAAATTAAAAACTGCTGAAAGCACAGAGGTCCAGATGAAGGTGGGTACGGGAGATTCACACCATGGAAACGTTCAAATTTATCAGGAATGGCTCCACGCTTTGCTCTCCCAAGCTGTAGCAGGAGGACTCGCATCTCGCATTGCTTGGAAGTGGCAGAAAATTCCTGGTGTGGCTTTTCCCCTCGACACGGGAACGCTTTTAAGATGACGAAACCATGCCGTCTGTACTTTTTCTTCCTGCACTCCAGCAGTTTTATTAGGAGTTTGGGAAGAAAAAGTTCTTTTTTCACTCAGGAAGAACCGAAACATTTCAGCAAAATTAATTTTTTTTAAAAATAAAATAAATAAAAAAAAATCCAACGCGGCTCCTGGCCGGCTTTCGGATCTCAGCCTTGTCCCAGCGCCAAGTTCATGAACGTAGAGGGGAGGTGGGCTGGGGATCTTTTGTTTTGCTTTGTTTTGTTTTGTTTTGACATAGCTAAAGGTTTTCCTGTAATCAACCGACCTCTAAAGAAAACAGCAAGTTTCGCACACACTGAGCTCTCTCACCCGCCGGGACTACTCCCATCTGATCGAGTCAAGAGCTGTCTAAATTGTCACTGATATCTGCGGCAATAACAACTCGTTGCTGAAAACGGGAATACAACTGCGCTCCTGATTAGGTTTTTAAATGCCTGTAATTGAACTTTTCCTCAGTGATATTACGATGAGACGCAAATTAGATTAGCCAACCGTAGAAGTGTTTCGAACTACGTGTTTATACTTTTTTTAATATATGTATTTATAGGTGTGGGGTTTTTTTAAGAGCAGCTTTGACCCACAGCATCTTCTCATGCTTTTCCTAACCTGGTCTCACCCCCCTCCTCTCCCTCATTCCTCTGTGATCCCTGGTGCTGGATTTCCCACCGGGCATCAACCCTGACACAATACCCACCATGGCATCACCTACCCTGAACTGCTAACAAAAGCCTCCTCGTTTCCATAGAATCATCGGTTTGGGTGGGAAGGGACCTTTAAAGGGCACCTAGTCCAGCCCCCTGCCATGGGCAGGCTGCTCAGGTTTTGTGGTACCCTCACCTGGACCACCTGTGGGGGTGACACCGCACGCACGCCCGACAACCCAACCGATAAATCCATGTAGATGTCCACCACGAAATCACAGCCCCAAGAGATTGGTCTTATGGACCTTTCCTAGAAGGTCCAGGACCCAGCTGTGAGCTCCTGGGGCAGCAAGGAGACCCGGAGGGATGGTGAGATCCCTGCCTGCCTTCCCGGGAGGCAGCTTTCTCCTAGAAAATGAGCAACGTGGGCACCACCGATGAGCAGGATGAACCTACGGTCCTTCCTCCTTTATCCGCCAGCACACGTGGAGGGCATCTGCGCTTAAAAAAAACAAATTGGCTGGACTGGTGTCAGCACAACGTGTCGTCTGGCTGGGGCCAAGGCTGAGACCAAGCTCAGCATGTCTCGCGCCGGGTAATCTCTCTTGGCTGACCTTAAGTGGCATTTGCGAGCCCGAGACAGAGCCATGTCCCCCATCTTCTCCCGCTCGTTGAGATGGAGACACAAACCCCAGAGCTTTTTACGGGGTTTGCATGCTTTTCTTGAGGATGCTCAGGGCAGCTCGGGGCACTCCAGTTGCAGTTTTGCCCCTCGTTGTCACGGGCAAGTGCTGTTTTTGCAGGATCCCAAGAAGAACACCCCCCTGACCTCTTACTCGAGAAGCAAACAGGCATTACATCAAGGTGAGGAGAACACTGAGCATGACGTGCAACCACACAGCTCATCAAAGCAAAGAAAACCGGGCACCAAAAAGGGAAATTTTACTTTCTTTCTAGTCTCTCCGGCAATTTGCAGGCTACTTGGGCGGGGGAACAAATGAAAAAAAATTTTAAAAAAACCAAGAAAAATCCTTCAAAGCCAGATTTCCAGGTATGCTTTGCAAAAGCAAAGAAAAAAATCCAAATTAAAGGATATATCCTGCTGCAGAAAAGGGTCTTTGTGCCTTTAACGGCGTTTGTGGGCAGCCTGGAGACACCACCCACGGCAATGTTTGCCCCCAACCTTTTATATCTCCCTGCACACAAGGGCTAGAGAGCTTCAGCTTCCTCACCCCCCCGACCCCCACCCCCTGCTTTTGATGGCTGGGATTATTTCTGAAAGGCTAATTTAGAGGATGGTCATGTGTTAAGCTCCTGTTGTTTGCAGAGAAAATAAACCCTTAGCTACTGCAGGGATGCCACCACCCACGGTGGCCCGTGGGGTCCCTCCACCGCGCCAACACAAGAGCCCCCAAAGAGCTGGGACAGTCGGTCGCATCAACACATACTTAGGGAGCCCTTAATCTGTGGATTATTGACACGATAGACCATAACATCTCTTTAGGAGCCATTACAGCCCATCGAGTCAGTAGGTACTTATGGAGCCCTTAATCCGCGGATTGACAGGCTAGACCATAAATTTGTGTCTATGTCTAATTAGGCAGCTCTTATTACTCAACATGTACAGTAGTCATGCAGGCTAAAGAGCCTTAAGATTACTTCTTTAATTTATTAACAAGTTGTCCACCCAATCACTTAAGTGGCTCCTTGCTCCTAGCGAAGTCAGTCAACCTTACATGGAAATACCTGAGTTTCTCCAGTTTGCTGAAGTTTGCTAAGGGCTGGCATCCAGGCACCGAGATGTTGCCAACAGATTGCGAGTCTGATGGGGACAGAGGAAAAAAAATTGGCAGAAGCCATCGGGGGAAGCAGTCTGGGATTTCCCGGTATTTGTAACTAGGGCTTTGGTTCAGACTCATGTTAGTGGTGACCTACGAGCTTGGGTACGCTCTGCTCGGTCCCCTGGTGACCCAACCAAGAACTTCCACCACCTTCACCATGGCTGGGAAACCCTCTTGTGAAACCAGGACAAAAACGAGGTCGTGTTAGCCAGTGGGTAGGGATGACTGGTCCCTGAGGACATCCCCTAAAGTTCCCACCCCAGCTTGGTGGTGCCTTGAGTCAACCTTCTCCCAAGCTAGAACCCAGCCCTGACCTTTGAGGGTTAATTCAGGGATGGGACACAAAAGGAAGGAAACCATCCCAACCAGCAAGGGTCCCTGGCAAGCGTGCTGTTGCAGACCTATGTTGCAGCAGTATGGCAAATGCCAAGGCTGGCGCAGGAGGGATGTCCAAGTTGGAAAAATATAGGGTGATCAACACGAACGTGTGAAGGAAGCCCAGCTCCCCGACGTCCCCCGCATCGAAGGACGGTGAAGAAAGAACCCAAGTGAAACTGCTGAGTTCACCAAGTCCACTAAACCAGAAATTTGATTCATAAACATCCTATTAGTCACCGCTACTGTCTAATTACGGTGATTAATCAATTACCATGGCTAAAAACGATGCGAGAAGAGAAGAACCCTTTTTTTTTTTGTGCACATACTCTTTTAAGAGCCAAGCGAGGCTGCAGCTCCAGGGAGCGGGGCGGGCGGGAATTACGCAGGCACACACCAAAAATGCCTGTCTGCCTGTCTCCGGCGGTTAGAGAGGAGCCAGCTGACTCCAGTTTCCTCCGTACCAGGCTTCGGGCCTCATCAGCCATGCAAATTATAGAGTACCGTGCTGTCTGAAGGCCGAATTTCGACTCAGCTCAGAGAAAAGCCTTAGAGGAAGGGTGGGGATGAAGAAGCCAGCCAAATCCATTCATAATATTTACAGTAAATGGGCCTCTTTGCTGTTGTTTAGTATACAGTCAGTCTAATTATTTTTGAAGTTTTAATTTAAAGAACCTTCTTTATCTGCCTCTCCTTCTGCACCCCTCAAAGGTGTGGGAAAACTTTTCCCTTGTTTCAAAAAAGCAGTAGGACGGGAATCCCTTCTCCGAGCTCCAAGCCGGTGGTGGGGCAGGACGAAGGGATGCTTCCAAGAGGGGAGACCCTTCCAGAGGGGTGCTGCCAGCATCCGTGGGGTCTTCAGGACCCCCAGGCCACCCGGATAGGCATGAAGCACTCAGATCCATGTGGAAAAACCCCAGAAATCCTATTTTTGCTGCATGTCTCCCCGTTGCTGTTCTGTGCCAGTGGGGAGGACTGGCTGGCTCGGGAGGTATTGCAGGATGCTCCGCAGCCCTGTGCACCCTCCGACCTTCTCCCCTGCCTTGATAGCACACCAGAATAATCACATTTTAATGACTATCAGCCAAGAACTTCCTCTGGAAAACGCAGGGAGCCCAAGCCAGCGTTCAGGAGATGCTGCCACACGACCACCAAGCGACTCAGGGTAGGTACCAGCCCCAGCTCCCGGAGACGAGCCAACACCTCCGTGCTTCGTCCTCAGCAGCTACCAAGACACACCTTTTCTCCACCCATACCCAACCCAGATCTCAACCAGAAACCTTCTGAGAAGGAGAAACCAGCACACAAAAGGCTCCTGACTTAGAAAAATGCAAATCAGACCTGAGGATGAGCTTGCCAAAATATGTCTCCTGGCTTGGGTTGCGCTGGAGGTTCCCGTGACAGCATCCTGCCCGTCACCTTTCCAGCGCAGGGATAAATCACCCATGCGGATGCCAAAGCCACCAGAGGCCACCGGGCCATGCCAGCCCTAGGGTCACAGTCCCCCTCAGCGCAGCCACCGAGCTCGGTTTTAGAGGATGAAGCCCTTTAAACGCATTTGCAATTAAAAATAAAGCTCCGCTGAGGCAAGGCGAGGAGGTCACCTGGTACCCAGCGATGCCCCGGGGAGGGCAGGGATACGGCCCCCAGGAAAGCCGCAGCTCTCCGCTGACAACATGTAGCTATGTGGGTTACACGTTAAAAACCTTGTAAAGACCTTAATAAAAACTGAAGCAGAGCAGTCTAGGATTTCCAAACGGATACCTAATACACAGATGTGTGTGAGGATTTTTTTTCCCCCCCTAACTGCATTCCACGCGCACACAAGGCATCGCTACCGCTCTTGTTTCGATACCAAAAAAAAGCCTCTCCCCACAGCACACCGACCTAGAATTCTCCCCAAAGACTGAAAACAGACGTGAATATGTCTTTCCCCCCACCGAAAAAAAAAAAAGACCACTTCCCCCAGCTCCCTTTCCCAGAGCAGCATCCCTCGCAGGGATGTAAACCCATGGAAAAAACAGGATCGGAACAAAAGTCCTTTTCACACTCGTCGTGCCCCGCTCCGTAACAATTATGAAAACTGTTTAGCTGGGCTGGCATTTGGAGCATTTACTGCATTCCTGCCAATAAATTCCAGACCCGGATCCGATGGAAAAGGCTCCCCCCTCCCCTTTCCCCTCCCTCCCTTGCCTTCATTCCTCCTGGCTTTCTTTACAACCTAATACCCTGTCGACGCGGGGCCAGGGCCTACTTAGGGGGAAAAAAAAACACCCAGCGCCAGACTGGAGACAGCATGCAGACTGAAAAAGTTAATCATTACTTCTGTCTGCCTTCATAATCTAATCACGCCTATTCCTAAGAGCAGGCGGCGAAGCACACTCGGCGCAGGCAGGGTCACCGCCCAGGGACAGCCCGACAGCCGCGGCATCAGCCCCTGCCCAGGTACAGGGGCAGCAAGGGATGGACAAGCAAGGGATGGACAGACAGACGGATGGCGTTTGGATGGAGTTCACAAGCCTGGCCACGGACACACCCCTCCCCTCGCCTCTCACTTTGCTCTGGATTAATAACGCTTAGCAATTATAGAGAATATTACATTCATTAAGTAATTAACCCTCCCGGCGCTCTGGCGGAGCTGGCACCCCTCTTTCGCAGACGGAGGCCGGCAGAGCTTTGCCCCCGGCTATAAAACGGGGCAGGTCGGCAGCACCCAGAATAAAAAAAATAAAAAATAAAAAATCACGCAACAAAAAGCTCCTTGTGCTCATCCCACCCCGCTGTCAGTGGCAGAGCCCCGTTCCAGGCGGCAACTGCACCACAGCCAGGGTGGCATCACTGAGATGCAACAGCGGGGGCAAAGCCCGGGGAACTTGGGCATCACCGAGATGCAGCAGCATCCTCCTGACAGCCAGCAGCATCCTCCCATGGGAGCAAAGCCCAGGGGATTTGGGCATCACCAAGACCCAGCAGCATCCTCCTGAGAGCCAGCAGCATCCTCCCATGGGGGCAAAGCCCAAGGGATTTGGGCATCACCAAGACCCAGCAGCATCCTCCCACAGGGGCAAAACCTGGGGATTTGGGCATCACCAAGACCCAGCAGCATCCTCCTGAGAGCCAGCAGCATCCTCCCATGAGGGCAAAGCCCAAGGGATTTGGAGCTCGGCACTGCTGCTCAGCAAACCCAACACCGTGCCAGCTGCTCCAGAAAATAACCTTGGTGCAACATCTCAGGTGTGTCAAGGCTTCGTGCTCTTGACACCCGGGATACATTTTCCATGCTCGGCTGTGACAAAGAACAGGAAAACTACGGGCCTCTGCACATGAAGATTTATGGGTTTGTTCCTTATAATGAGCTAAAAAGTCTCAGCCCAGCTTCCAAAGAAAATGAATTCATCAGTTCAAACGCAGTGATGTAACTTCAGGCTCCCAACTCCTTTTCCAAACAAAACTCCTGTTATTTGATTCCTGCTCGAAGGATGATTTTATGAAGTTATTTACTCCATCCACTCTGCCCAGGAAGATGCTCCCGGAGCCTAGCCACCACACAGCACCCCAGCTCACCATTCAATTTCTCACCTGTTTCGCTATTTTCCCTGCTTTTCTACTCAAAACCTCACCTTGTACACCAGTGTGCACACAGACACGTAACCCCTCCGGTATTATTTTGCATCACCCACCATGGATGGAGCTCCCCCTCGGTGGCAATGCCCGGCGATTTTTAGCACCTATAAATTCATCCCATCGGTTTCTATCACCAAAAATCACTGGATCCAGAGCCAACATCACGGGATGTAAAAGCAAAGGATGGCTCAACTCCCACCGCCTTCCCAGCACCTGAGTTTCTGCAATGCAAAGCCAGCTCTTATTGACGCGGTTTTGGCGACTCTACAAACAAAATGTAGTCAACCTATATATATATATATAACATATAATCATATATATAATATATATTCAATATATAATGAATATATTTAATATAGTCAACCTACATATGATTATATATAATGTATTCTTTAAATACTGAATATATCCTATATATGTAATTAGACATATAATACATTCAATATATATATCCAACCTATATATATATGTATGTATAGGTTAAATCGATTTTGTTGCATTATGTTTTTGTTGATTATGTTGTCCATAGCCTCGCTTATTTCATACAATTATTGGCACATACTTGCAACAAGGCTTAACAGCCCAAGCGGTTCCGAGTTACTCACTTAGTGGCCTTTCCGCCAGCACAGGTATTCAGGGAAAAGCCGGGAAAGCCCATGGGAGCCAAGATTTCATTCACCCCAAAGATGGCTCACCAAAACCCAGCACTCCACCAGGTGTCTTACTTCATCCCTGTGGGAGGATGAGGAAGGACTGCAGAGTCGGGTACCCACCATCACACATGGAGTAGCCAGTATCACCAAAAGCATCACTGGGACCTCCTGTACCCACCCCACACTGAGCATTTTACTTCATCTCAAGGGAGGATGAGGAAGGGCCACAGAGCCAGGTGTCCACCCATCACACATGGAGAAGCACCACCAGGACCTCCTGCAACCACCCCACTGGGCATCTTACTTCACCCCCAACAGAGGATGAGGAAGGCCCACAGAGCCAGTTACCTGCCATCACACATGGAGAAACATCACCAGAAGTATCACCAGGATCGCCTGCAACCACCCCACCAGGCATCTTTCTTCATCCCCAAGGGAGGATGAGGAAGAACCACAAAGCTACATACCCACCATCACACATGGAGGAGCATCACCAAAAGCATCAGCAGGACCTCCTGCAACCACCCCACCAGGCATCTCACTTCATCCCCAAGGGAGGATGAGGAAGGACCGCAGAGCCAGGTACCCACCATCGCACACGGAGAAGCATCACCGAGAGCATCACCAGGACCTCCTGCAACCACCCCGCGGTGCTTTGGCGTTGCCAGCGCAACCCAACCAGGGAGCTGAAGCCGGGAGGTTCCTTACCCGGCGAGGTTAAAAGGGTAGAGAAGGGCTGAGCCAGCTCTTACAGGGTGTTGGTGTTTTGTTTTTTTTTTTTTTTTTTCCCCTTGCAAGTTAAAACCAAGATAATGACACTGGGTGGGGACCAATTTGAAGGGCTGAGCAGCCAAACCAAAATTAGTCTCCCGGCCAAGAGCTTCCTAGGCCTCACAGTTTGGGGAAGGAAGCTGAGAAAAGGCATGAAAAAAAAAAAAAAGATTCCTCGGGAAGCTCGAGCGTCGCGCTCAAGCGAAGGTGACCCTGCTAGTCAAATATTTTTCAACATAATAAAAATAAAATCAAGTGCTGGAGCAGCCTCCCTCGGAAAAGCGAGGCCCATGGGATGGTGGGGGATTTTTTTCCTCCTTTTTTCTCCTTTTCTTTCTCCTCCTCCCCCAGCACTTTCTTTCCTTTCACTAATAACTATGTTTTCTTGTATTTTTTTTTTCTTGGCTCTTTCCTCATAAAAGACTGATGTAATTTCCTGTCTTGTCCCAATGCTTCCTGTTAATTAACAGGGTGAAAGTTATCATCATGCACTTAAATGGCTACCCAAAAGAGGGGAGGGGGGGGGAAACCAAGGGAAAAATAAAAAAGAAAATAAAAAAGAAAGGGGGCAGAAGGGCTGTCTGTAAGCAAACACCACGTCACATCCTCAACAGCGCAAAACTCCCTGGAAAAAGTTTTTTGGACCCAACAACTTCAGCCCATCGGCGAAGACCCCCCCCGCCAAGGGTGGCTCCCACGGCAGGTCTGTGCAGAGGGGATGCGAGCCCCCACCCTTCCCTGGATGGGGATGGAAAATCCCTGCAATGCTTGCCCAGAAACGCTCTTTTCTTGCATAGGAAAAGAATGAGAAATAGAAAAAGAAAAAGAAATAGAAATAGAAAAAGAAAAAGAAAAAGAAAAAGAAAGAGAAAAAGAAAAAGAAAGAGAAAAAGAAAAAGAAAAAGAAAGAGAAAAAGAAAAAGAAAAAGAAAGAGAAAAAGAAAAAGAAAGAGAAAAAGAAAAAGAAAAAAGAAAAGATAAAAAGAAAGAAAAAATAGAAGGAAAAGAAAAAGTAGAAGAGAAAAAAAGAGAAAAGGAAAAAGATTAAATAAAACAAGATAAAATAAACTGCAGAGCAAGAAGCAGCCAGCAACACCCAAGATGCTGCTGTTATTAAAAGAAGTAGTTAAAAAATTTAAAAAAAAAAAAAAAAACAACCAACAAAAAAACAACCAAACCAAGGGGCTAATCCAAAGCCAGCGGGCGGAAATCCTGCGAGACACCGAGCTCCTTCCCTGCCCGACCTCAGCCCCGCGCAGGATCAGGCCGCTGCTTCTCCGTGCCCTCCCGTTCCTCAACAGCAGCCGTGACGCAGCCGGTACCCCGGCGGCACCGGAGCCAAGCCGGCAGCCTCGGCACGCTGGCTGGGGGTGAAAACAAAGCGATTTAGGCAAAAAGCGAGGGTGGTTAGAACAGAGACCGTGCCTCAGCGGTTAATAATATCTCAGCGCTGAAAATAAACTGGAAAGGAAGCTCCTTTGTGACAGTAGGCAGGCGGCCAGGCTGCGGCGTGGGTCATTCAAGCCGGCCGGGGACGGCGGTGGGGCTGGCACCCACCCGTCACCCAGCCCATCACCCTCCTAAAGCCCCCAGGGAGGGCTGGCGGGACGGTGTCCGTACACCCCACTTTTCCCTCTGGACCCTAAACCAGGGTGTACCCCGTTTTCACCCAGCATCAAGGTTTACAGGCTTGGCCGCCGCGGTTAGAAATAGGCATCCCCCCATGCCGGCGGCGGGGAAATGCATGTGGTTAATGTTACTGGTTCCTCCAGTGTAAGTGATACCCGCTGGCAGACAGCGGGGATGGAAACGATGCAGCCCGCATCCCTGCCAGCCCGGGGCTGCTCCTCTACGAGTGTTTTTGTCCCATCCAGTTTTAAATGTCCCCAACGATCAAGTTGCCGGCGCTCATCGGGACATCTCTGGCGAGCAGAAGGTGGTTTGAATTGACACCTCACTTCCAAAATTCACCTTTTTGTCCTCGTTCCTTCCCTAAAAAGCATCAGGTTGCGGGGTAAAATCCCAGTGGTGCCCGCCATGAAGGACTCGCTGGTGGTGGGGTCTTCTTCTGCATCTTATTGTCAGCTGCTTTCCCAAGGCACCGTTGGGTTGGGAAAATGCATCAGCGCTGGGAAAGATGGATTTAACGGAGCTGTACAGGGATGGATTGAAACACCCGGTATTTACTTGGGGGAGCACCTCTGCCATCTCTTTTTTTTAAAACACACCCTAGAACAGTATCGAGGAAAGGATCAAAAGGCTCTAGAGCACTTAAAAAGTCATTATTAAACGGGTCCTATTTGCTTGGGGGGGGCGGATTTTAATTGGCTAAGAGCCAGGAGCTGGAAGGAGGATGCCCCCAGCATCCCCACAGCAGCACAGGGTCCATCCCAGCTGTATCCCTGGCCAGGGGTAGGGGGTCCCCACAGGGCAAGATCCCCCTTAAAAGTAATAATAAAAAAAAAAAAAACCATGAGGCTGAAGGAGCCGGAGCGGGTGGCCAAGCCAAGAGCCCTGGGGTCGGTGCCAAGCGCCGGCTCCCTCCTCCCCGCCGGCCACGGTCAGATGATGTGCGAGGCGAGCCGGGAGGCTCCTAGTCTGGCAGGCAGCCTGCTTTGCTCCAGAGGCTCCAGTGCTGTCATCTTGGCGTTAACCCCTGATAACCTTGTCCTTTCCAGGACGGGATGGTGTTTTTTAGGTAAGCACAGGGCGCGGGGTGGTGGTGGTGGTGTGTGTCGTGTCTCCAACGGAGGCTGGGAAGGAAAGGGTGCAATGCCCTGCGACGCTCAAAGCAAATAAAAAAAATATTAAAAGGACGCATGCTCAAAAATAAACCCAAGAATAAGTGACTTAAAAAAAAAAAAAAAAAAAATTCCCAAGCAATTGTTTATCCCTGGGACAAATATACAATCCTAGTTCCACAGGAAGATGTCTCGATTTCAGATTATAATAGGATGCCAATTTGTAAATAAAGGCATTTCACAGGAGGTTATAAACTCTGTACTAGAGGGAGGTGGAAGGAGGGGGGAATGGGAAAACACAGGCAGGACTCTGCCGGAGCAACCACGCGGGATCCTGTTTACATGGCGGGGGCGGGGGGCGGGGGGGCGATGGGGAGCCGCTTTGGGGGGTGAATAGCTCCGGATTTGGACAAGGTGCTTCTTCCCCGGCGAGCAGATACCAGCAGGGATCAGAGGCATAGTGAAACATTCCCGGCCTGCCCGCGACTGCGGAATGAAATGTCATTCACCCAAGCGGTCCCTGAAACCAGGCGAGGTCCCACCGCCGGGAGAGCCGGAGCAGGGAGCGATGCTGATGCTTCTCCAGCCTCCGGAGGTCTTTTCCTGTCTCTTTGGTGCAAAGGAGTTGGGAGGGAGAAACCAAGGCTGCGCTGGCTCCCGAAAAGCCCTGTGGGTCTCCCAGCCTGGAGCCTTGCAGAGCTGTGGTCCAGCACCCACCAAGCACCATCACTCAACATCCACCTGCTCCAGGAGACGCTGGGGCCGTTCCAGTGTCAGGGCAAGTCAACAGGATTGGGCCAAGAGCTGGGAGAACTCTCGGGTTTGGTATTTTATGAATAACCTCTGTAAAGTAAAAAGCAGCAGAGGTGGCGAGGACACAAGCCAGCTCATCTTGCTTTCCCTCTGTGATGGCCAGCTCTGGGCTTCGCTTCTTGAAGAGCTTCACTTTGCCAGCAGATCCAGCACCGTTCATCCATCCTGCAGGAGAGCCACCATCTCGCCCACCATGGGTACCATCAGCCAAGAGCCACCAGTGCCACGCCACACAGGGGTCAAGAGGGAGATGTCCAAGGCTGGGTGGAGAGCATCCCATGGAGACCCAGCACCAACCAACACCATCAAGCACCATCAGCTCACTTCTACCATCAGAGCAGAGCTTCTCCATGGGTCGTACCAGAAATTCAACTCTCACCGATCAGACGCCACCAGACCACGTGCCGGCCACCTCCAGGCTCTCCAAGAATGGCTTTGCTTGTTCGAAAGAAGAGTCATAACCAAACACATCTGCTGAGAACGAGTCAGCTCAAAATACAGGAAAAACCACCCTCTGCCTCCTATTTACGGGAATTATTTTTATCTCCAATGGGATATTTTTGCTCTCTCCTTTAACCACGCTGAGGATAGAAAGGATCTGGCCTGGCAACACCTGAGCACAACCATGTCGGCGGGAGACGGCGCGAGCGAGGAGCCCTGACCTACCCAGAGGGTGACCACGGACTATAAAAAGAAAAATGTAAAACAAATAAATAAAGGCATAGGGCAGTGAGAGCCAGGGCCTCAGGGGGAGCAAGGGGTACATCAGCCGGAGAATGGGATGGCTGGGGAAGAGACAGCAGAGGTGGGATGAGAAGAGAACACCAGCACGGTGTGAAGGACTACGCAGTATTGCATTTCTGGGGCAGGCAGGAGAACAGAGAGCGGAGGGAGGGCAAGAGCAGCTCAGGTCGGTTATCACAAGGGGGACACGCTCCCCGTACACCCCTGCCACTCCCCCTCCCACATGCTCCAGCACCTCTGGTATCCATCCATGAAACTGCCTTCAGCCTCCCGGAGGAGACTGCGACCCCGGCGGTGGCCGGCCCCAAGACTCCTCATCATCAAAGGATCCTCATGGACACTCGCTTCAACCCCCTTTATAACGCCCTCTTGCCACCACCCCCAACCCCGCCATGCGGTTTCCCTGCCAGAGTGGCCGTGAATCCCAGGCTGGCCCCGTTCCCAAATTCTGGATGCTGAGAGCCATCAGCCTCACTGCATCCCGCTCCTCCAGCCCCAAGACGTTAGGGCAGGTCTACTGCCCGCTGCCACACCAGCACCCACTGCCCATCACTGGTGGCCAAAGCCTACGGTGCTACAGGAACCCACCACCACCCCTGACATCTTCTTCCGCAGCCTCCTGCTCCAATTTCCAGATCGACTCAAATTGGGGTGGGTTGGTTTTTTTTGCTTTTCTTAAAGCCTTCCTTTCATCCAGGAGCCACAAATCCAGCGTGTACAGCCCTGGTCCAGAGGGGATGAGGGATGCTGGATTCTCCATCCAGCATCACTAATCCCCACCTGCCCAAACTTAGAGAAGCCCAAGCTGAAGCGCTGCCATGTACCCTGCCAATAACTCCTTAAAACCCTCTTCAAATACACTCTTCTGCTAACTAAAATATGCAGGGGGGGTGTGTGGGGTGGTTTAGAAAAAAGAAGGGGAAAGTAAGCTTTGGAGGATTGCTGCAAAGTGCGTTTATTTTCCTTTCTCGACTGGGTCTCTCCAGTTGGGAATTTTCAGCGCTGCACTTCTGTGCGCGGAAGGGAGATGCCAGTAAATCAGAGCAAATTCAAAACAAATGCTCTTTCATGTGGAGGCATTCGGCTTTGTTTCAGGGCTTGGGTAGCTAACCGTATCCCTTCATGAGTCAACTCTCCTATCAGCTCCTCATTAAACTAAATGGCTACAATTACATTTGGGGAGGAAAAAAGAGCGGTTAATGATCGTAAAAGGTTCTGTTTTCCAGGCTTTGGGGAGGCGGGGGGAGAACCTTTGATAAAGAAGACCAAAAGAAAAAAATATCCAATCCAATGAAATAATTAGAATATAATAAAATAAGTATAACAAATGCCTTTTCAGGGGGAAACGTGCTTTCTTTTGGGGAGGAGGCTCTATCAAGGAGCTGGGGGTCCCCTTCCCAGGGCCCTTCGGGAGGTACCAGGAACGAGCCGTGTTATTTCCTGCAGTCCAAGCCCCCACCTCCCGCCTTCCCTTCGGGAGCAGAGCAGCCAGACGAGATGTTATCAATAGGCTGAACCTTACAGAAAGCCCCCTTTTAAAAGCGAGTACTTCCTCTGCTTATTTCATGTGGTATCCTGTGGAACTGAACTCTCTCCTCCCCTCTCCAACGGGTGTATTTCAGGAGGAAAAAGGAAAAAAAGAAAAAAAAGAAAAAAAAAAAAGACCTAACAACATCCTTATTGTGTTGTTTTGCTTCTTGTCTTTTTTCTTTTTACAGCCTTATTTTTTTTTCTTCCCTAAAGCTATAGGTTCCAATAGCAAAAAAATAAAAGGAAAACCCAAAAGGCATCTGCATTAAAAAAAAAAATAATAAAAAAATCCGGCAACAAGTTTCTCTGTTCCCTCTCCCCCTCCGTTTGATTAATTCTCATCAGGGCCTTTGAACAAACAATATGCTCCCCTCTCAAATAACAGACAGGGTATATATTACACCCAAAGAAAAACAAACAAGGCTCACTTAAAGACATCCACACCGAACGCAATTCCTGGAGAGAGGCAGGGGCAGATGCATGCGCGCGTGCAGCCGCTGCCGCCGACCTATTTCTGAATATCCCAGTTTCAGGGCGATGAATAAGTCATAAATGAGGGAGACATCCCCACAAAGGGAAGCACCTTCAAACATCAGCCCGTACATGGAGGTACATGGTTTCAGACACTTTAATCCTGGAGAGAGACTGAGCCCAGCCACAGAGTTGGCCGGTCCGGGGCAGGAGATGCGGTGTTGGAGACATCACACCTTGGAAAAGATGTTGGGAGTTGGACTAGATGACCTTTAAAAGGTCCTTACCAACCCAAACCATTCTATGATTCTATGAAAAGCCCAAGAGGGGTGGGGAAACCACCCTGCAAACCCCCCATCCAGGCACCTGGAGGCTGAAGGAGATGGCAAACAGGAACACAAGGGAAATCACAGGATGTCTCAAGTTGGAAGGGACCCATAAGGATCACTGAGCCCAACTCCCTCCACAACATCCTCTCCAAAAAACGGGGTCAACCTTTCTTCCCCGGGACACCACAAGCCTCACACATTGGATGCAGGACACTGGTTACCCTACCAGGAGCAAAGCCCGAGCGTGGTTCTCGTCCCAGAGACAAGAGATGCCACCCCCACCACCACCAAGCCAAGGAGAACTTGACGTCAAATCCTTCCACAAGGCACGACCGCACCTGCTCCGATAATCCATGCATCCAAAGGGATGGCCAATACTGCTCAGCCTTCCCCAACACACCTCCTCCTGGCTCGGTCCGAAAATTAATGGAGCATAAGGCTGGAATTCAAGGGAAATGGGGGCTTTTGGAGATGGAGAACCTCACTGGGGATTTCAACACACCCTCTATCCGAGAGGTACGTGGCTGCCACTGAAATGAAACCCAAATTCCTGTTCTGAGCACGCCTTCTCCCCGACACGCATCCCCGAAACTCCCCAGCATCGCTTCGCCTTCCGTCGGGACCCTCGGTCAATGCGACCCGCGGCCAAAATCAAGGGCAAGAAGAGATGTCTTACCTGAAAGCCCCCCAGGGGCTAGACAATTAGTTCCCCCTGTTTCAGTGGAGGAAGGCACAGAGTCTGGACAATCTGCTGGAGCGGAGGAAAAGAAAAAAAAAAAAAAAAAAAATCAGGATCTAGGCAGTTCTTTGCAGGCTCCCAGCATCGCCGCGAGCAGAACACACATTCCAAAGGGTTTAGCAGGAAGCGATTACTAATTGTCCGCGCAGAGACGGTAGTTCATCAAGAAGCATCCACCCTAACTCGTCGCCTCGATCAAGGCTGCGCGCTGCGCTTCATCACCAGCCAACGCTGATTATAGACCAGCAAAAATTACAGACTGGCTGCCACCTCTCCGGCCAAGTCACCGGGTAATGAGATCGAGGTTGTCGTCAGTCTGATGTCAGCGAGCTCCCAAAAATGCTTAAATCGTGGCTTTATGCACCCGATTTAGTCAACACCTGTAACGCACCGAAATGGGAACCGAAAGGGAAATGTCTCACCGCCGCCCTTCTGCGGCAAACGGTCTCAGTTCGCGTTCCCCCGCTCAATTTTTGTCGCCGCCAGCTGCTGGCGGATCTTACACCCCGCTGTCACCTCCTGGGACAAGTGGGCAACTGGATCTACTCCTCCACACCCCACCAAAGGCCAAGGGCAGGGTAAGACCAGCTGCCCCATTAAGAGGTTTCTCCTGATGCATGGAGGTGGTGGAGCTCAAGACTTGGACCTTTCCATCCCAAGCCTGCTCCTCCAGGTGCCAACAGCCAGAAGCCAACACTGATCCCCTTGGTCCTACAGGCAAACTCCAGCTTTTCAGTCACCACCATGGGGGAGACAAGCTCAAGGACAAGCCTGAGAAGATCTGTGAAGTTCACGCAACTTTCTGGTCCTCACCAGGTTCTCAGCGACTTTGGGTTTCATCAGATTTGGGCTCCCTAACAACATCATTTTGCTCACAGCTGGATCTCAAAGCAAGGACCACCACCAGGAGAGCCCAGATGGTTTTCTCCCTACTGATAAAAGTCATTTCATCCCTGAAATCCCAATGAAAAAGAAATTCCTGTCTGCACAACCTCATTTTATCAGAGTAAAGGAGAAGCCCTAACAGGAATATACGGTTTAACAGGATATACTTAATCAAACCGAAAACAATAGGGGAGGCAGGAAATGGACTTACTTGTGAAACACTGTATATGATACACTCTCTAAATGCCTTGTGGTGCTTTCTATGCTTTAAAGAGATATGTTTTTTTCTTCTTTTAACCCCTTCTAGTCCAGACAGAAGACTCCCCCTGCCCTTCCCCTGAGAGGGCTTCAACTGCTGGGGCTACAGATGCTTTCCGAAGGCAGGCTGGACCACCCTGCCCTGCGCCGGCCACCATCTGCCCCCAGATACAGCTCCCCGACGGGTCCCTGCAGGATAAAGGACGTAATTTGCCCCTTCCATGTTGTCTTGCTCTAAGGATTATACGTGACCAGGTCCTCTGGTAGCCCATCGGACAGGATGGCAGGAGAGAATCCTATTCCAATTTAAAATCCATAACCCCAGCAATGGGGTGATGAGCTTTCCTGACTACTTTACAGCGATCAGCTCCCTTCCCGTGCCCCATCACCCAGCAGCCAGTTCCCTTCATCAATTAATTACCCTCTGAAGCCTCTTTAGAGGGCACAGAGCTGATGCACCTCGACTCTAGACCAAGCATGAGGGTCAGGTGTGGGCTAAGCCCAAAGGCAGGACCCTCCTGGGTTCTCTGCACTACATGTGGCTGGTTTCATCCTTGCACTTTTCTATCACTCCCGTATGTGCCAAGGGCTCTCACTAGCATGGTGTACTCGGGCTCATTTTATCTTCAGCACCACAGAGGTCGCAGGATCAGAGCTTTACCCAAGCCTACCGCATGTGAATCTCCTCCCAAAACTACCTTCCCGCAACACAAAACCAATGCAGAGACATACAATTATTCCTGGTGGCCACCAGCCCAACCTCACAAGGTGCCAAATAGTTCCTGAAAGCTGCCAAACCTCCAACTCCCCTGAAAGTCCCTACAGGAGGGCATTTGGCTCTGCAGCAACATCTCAGTGGGCTTCCTGCGTTCTCCCACTGCAGCATCACCACGACCAGCCACCCAGGAGCACGATGGACACAGCCACTTGCAGACCCCTTGTCCCACTTAACGACGGGTCAAAATACCTGCTTGAATTATTTGGGGGCACTACCATCCATCTCACTTCCAAGACGGCAGTGAGCGGCAGCTGCTGCAGGGACGCTGGGGATGCTGAGCACTCACACACCTCCAGGACTGCAGGGTCAGCCTGGCCCTGTGCGAGCCACCGTCACCCCGCGAACGTCCTGTGTAAGGAAGAGAGAAAGTCCTCTCCTCGATGAGCGAGGCAGCCAGCCCAGACCTACAGCCTTTCCGTGGGTAACTCTACAGCGAGTGCACAAGTATCAGATCCATCCCACCAACCCACCCTCTGACGGGGCACGCCACTGCCGGCAGCAGACTCCCACCTCCCTGTCCATCCCAGCTTGCCTCCAGCCAGCAACACAGCCTGCCCCAGCCTCCATCACCTCCAAAAGAATCCACATAAACCCCATCACCAAGGTTTTAAACTCAAAGAGAGAAGATTCAGACTACATAGAAGGAAGAAATGTTTGACACTGAGGGTGGTGAGACACTGGCACAGGTGGCCCAGAGAGGTGCCCGATGCCCCATCCCTGGCAACATCCAAGGCCAGGCTGGACTGGGCTCTGAGCAACCTGATCCAGTTGAAGATGTCCCTGCTCGTGGCAGGGGGTCGGACTACATGGCCTTTGACGGTCCCTTCCCACCCAAACCATTCGATGATGATCATGGCCACTGGCGACCACCGCCAGAGCCCACACCAGTCCAGGTACTCCTGTCTGTCCATATGAAGCACTTACAAGACATAACACTAAACGCCTGAAGTATTGTTATTACCGCTATCCCGCTTGATGGAAAAGCACAACTTCCCTGCTGGATGCGCGTTCCCAGCTCCATCAGCAGATGCAGCTGCCCAAGTCTGAACAGAGGGACCGTTCCCACCCAAGGTCCCAACAGAGAAGACGGTTCATGCCCATCAGCCAGGTAAAAGGCTTTGCACCTTCCCATCACCATCTACCGTCCCTCTCCCATGTGACCAGCCCGCAGCGAGCCATCCTCCACACACGGCTGGGAAACTGCCGCAGGAGATGGCACCGATGCTGGGACGGGAAACCCTCGGTCCCTCCGCAGAGGAAACGCTGAGAAACCCTGAGCTTGCAAAACCCACCTGCAACAAGAGACTGCCAGGCTCCGCTTGTGCCTGTCGCGGCCCCGTTAGTCAGAGTTCAGCTGCCAAACGGATTTTTCTTTTAAAAAGGAAAAAAAAGGAGGACTTTTTGGTGAGTAACCCAGTTGTTTCTGCGTTTCCGATGGGCAGCGTTAATCACTTCCTATTGGCCGATAGGAATAACTTTTCCTTTCGAAATGGCACATTCATGTTCTGCGGCTTTTCTGTTTACACACATTTTGCTACCTTATGTCAACACTTGCTAATGAATAAATATATCACTCGGCTAACTGAAAATGAGGTCCTGGCAGAGGCAGATTGGATGTTTAAACCCTGCTAATAGATTTATCCTAACATCTCCACAGGAACCCAGAGGCAAGCTTTAACCCTTCTCTCCCGCAGCTCCGAACCCCTTGGCATCCCACGCCAGGATCACCGGTGCGCAGAGAGAAAGGCAATAAAGGCAGAAATAGAAACTTCGGAGGGAGCGCTGCAGGGACGCAGCCAAAATGATGCCAATCCCAGCCAAATCCACAAAACTTGGTGACCCAGCAGACCCTCCGAGCCGATTACGGACCAACCCTTCCACATCCCAGCACGTGCTCGGGATGTTGAGCTACTCCCGATATCCCTAGTTCATTCATGAGCCGTTATCTCCTGTTTTTTCACGCCGAGGCAAAATATTTCATGCTTTGCAACCCGATTGTTTGTTAAACAGATTTGCTTATTTCCACAAGGCAGAAAAAGTTTTCATCTTTTTTTCAAGAGCTGGCAGAGGGGAAAAACACTCAGAGTCCAGCCTCTGAGGGAGCAGCGGGCAGGATGGGACCCCAGGACGGTACCTCGTGTGTCCGGAGCAACCTCAAGTTGGGGGTTGCTTGCAGTCCCCAGGAACCGAAGAGCAGCAATTTTGCAGAAACTGCTCTTCTGCGCACACCACACCACCCCACCCCCACCCCCCAAAAAAATAATAGTAATAATAATAAAATGACCTGACATTGGTCTTCAGAAAGACAACTGCCTTCGCCTCCCCGCACCGCCGTGCGCCCCTCCTGCCTGCTGTGACCCGGGGACACAACTGCCGAGACCACCGCGCTCCAGCCAACACTTCAGATCCACCGCTCCTTGGGGAGCCAGGAGCTGCTCCTCCCCGCGCTCCCCCCGTTTCCGACTGTCCCCACCTCTCCTCCCTCCTTCCAGCCCCATTTATCTCGCACCCGGCGAGCTCAGTGCCAACCAAGAGTTTACGCAGACAACCGCAAAAGAGCCGGTGCCAGCCTCAAATGGGCTTCTCCCCTGGCACCCTGACATTCAATTACAAGCAACAGGCACGCAGAGCGGTGCTGGAAAAAAAAACCCAAATAAATCACTTTTCAACCCCTTTTCCTAAATTTTTTCAACTCGACGAGGCGAGATCAGGCTCCTTGAAAAGACTGAAAGATTTCTACCAACTCCATTTGTCAATGGATTCCCAGCCACCAGTGAAACGCTGTGCTGGATTCCCAAGCTAAATCCCTCTGAATTCACCCAGGGGTGCGGGAGCAGTGCCATTTACAGCTGGAGCCCATGGTGTTTCCTGGCTTTCCAAGCGACTCCAGCAGCGGCAGGCCTGCACTGCATTGCAATCCCTCCTAGAGTTTCCTGCCAGAGTTTTTTAAATCCTACTTTATGGAGAGGGTGCCTTAGATAAAATGCCACGTTCCTTCTTCCAGGGGTGGCAGAAGGCACAGGAGCCAGCCAGCAGCCCCAAAGCCAAATGGATGGCGGCGTGACAAAGGCAGGGGAGCTTTTCCCTGAGAAAGGGGCTGTTTTCCCCTTTTTTTTTTATCTGTAGCCCGCCTAGGGGGGGGGGAAAAAAAAAAAGTCCACTTACCAGTTGGTTTGAGAAAATCCATTGGATATCTGGAGTAGGGTGGAGGGGGAGACTCTGGAATTAGAAAAGTACAGAGAAAATAAAGGCAGAGCCATGAGAAAGAAAAAAAAAAAAGAAAAAAAAAAGAAAAAAAAAAGAAAAAAGATAGGAACTTATGATAACAGTGGCATTCTTTTAGCAAAACTGTTTGTCTTAGCTCTGGGGGTTGGAGGCAGGGCAGCGAGGCGGTGATTGCCTTGATATTTAGCTGTCAGATAAACAAAAGGGGCCGTCTGGCGCCAGTCTCGCTGCTATCTGCCGCTCGGGCTGTCTGCGCCGGGCCTCCCCGGCT
>JAVJGI010000057.1:3326456-3389255 GCA_035590275.1 Ibycter americanus | reverse complement strand
ATAAATAGCATGGGAAAAAAAAAAAGGGGGGGGGGAGGAGGGGAAGAACATTATTTGCTGGCATCTAAAAGAATAATTTAGGAAGGTTTGTTGTGAAACGGGAGTCTGGGGAAGGGGATGGACTCCTCATTTCACCTCCAAAAAATAAACAGCGCAAATAAAAGGCCCATCAAATTCTGCGGTTGCTGATGCCGCCGCCGAGGCTGTTTCAGAGCTCGGGTGAGCTGCAGGTGCCCGAGGCACAAGCCATCTGGTCTTGGGGTGACAGAGAAGGGTGCCAAGGCAGAGCAGCATCAGCGTCTGGCTCTGCCGTACTTGCAAGAAAATCCTGTCGCTTTTGAAACGGTCACTCCTGCATCCTGAAAAAATGGAAATTTGGTAACATTTTTAGTTTACCATCTTGTTCACCAGCCTCTGGAGTGACCTCACGGACACTGAGGCCAATTTCCTCGTTTCCTTAGAGAATTTCAATCCCTTTTCCACCGTGATGCATATGGTAAATTGATGGGGAGGGGTGTGGGGGGTGTGGGGTGGAAGACTTCCTTTTTTCTCATTCCCCTACCCGCTGGTGAAAGCCACACTGGACATGCCCTTTAATACATGCATTTTAAATTTTTAAAACTTTCCAGGCCGTTATAAATGAGATCGATGTCTTCAGGGATTTTTACCTGTTGCGGTTCCTCTTGCCTCACCGAGGTCTTGACAACTGCGCTCGCTTTACTGTCGTGAACAGAGCGACAACAAATATAATGTGGTGTATGCTGGGAGGGATGGAGGCTAGGAGTGGGGTCCGGCAGTTCATAATATATTTGTTTTGGCCCTGCCGTAGGTACTCTAGGTGACCTTGGGCACATCCCTTCCCTTGTAAGTAGGGACCTGGGCTTTGGCACCTCTGGTTGCCCATCGGTACAGCTGGCCCACCAGCGCTTGCCCGTCTTTGTAATCTCCACTGGTGAAAATTACTCCCAAAGTGCTAAATATTAAATAACCAATAAAGAACTGCTTTCTAATTAACCCTGCAAACTTGTTTAAACAGACCATATGTATGTGCCCATATGGAAAATAGAGAAATAAGCATAATGAAGCTGATAAAAATGGGCATTGGTACCTGGGTTGGGGGGATGCTCGGAAAGGGGGGGTGACACTCACAGCCTGCGCGTGGGCAGGGACCAGAAACCTGTCCCAAAAGGTACCAGGGTCACTGCTAACCCACGAGAAAGAATGAAATCTGTTTGAATGACAGAATCACGGAATGGTTTGGGTGGGAAGGGACCTTCAAAGTCCCTCTAGTCCAACTCCCTGCCGTGAGCAGGGACATCTTCAACCGGATCAGGTTGCTCAGAGCCCCGTCCAACCTGGCCTTGGATGTTGCCAGGGATGGGGCATCGGGCACTTGTCTGGGCAACCTGTGCCAGTGTCTCACCACCCTCAGCGTAAAACATTTCTACATTTCTTCCCTATATCTAGTCTGAATCTCCCCTCTTCTAGTTCAAAACCGTTCCCCCTTGTCCTGTCGCGACGGGCCCTGCTAAAAACTCTGTCCCCGTCTTTCTTCTAAGCCCCCTTTAAGTGCTGAAAGGGTTTCTATAACATATTTGTATAATGCATTGCATTCGTATAACGTATAATGTATTGCCTCCCCCATGCGAAACACATCAGGTCCTGCATGTAAAATCCCACCGAGCCCACACTCCCCACCCCTAGACCTCAATTCTCATGGAGGTTTCTGGGGACCTTTCCTGAACCCAGCTGTCTTTGAAGAGCTAAAGCCGAGTTAATTTGCATTGCAATTCAGCCTTTGACAGACAGTTGGAGCCAAGGCACTGTTAACCTAATTGTTTTGCTAACAGCACCAGGGTGTGAGACTCACCAAAGGCACTTCCAACAAAGGGGATAAAACCAGACTTGGGGAAAAAACCTTTTCCTGACATCATTACCGGGTACAAACAAACAGAGCTGATCCCTCTTCATACACTTTCGAGGCGAGGGTCAATAACAAACACACTTTGCTCTTTTGGGGGTATGTCTCTCTTTTTATCAGCAGTGAAAAGCCATTCAGGGGAGGTAGGAGAGAACAAGCCAGGCTGAAGGCAGGGCAGAGGCAGCGCAGGCAGGCTCCTGGCACTCTCCCATCCTTTTGTGCACATTAGGAATAGCTAAGCTTGTGGCCCGGCTTCTATTTTTACGCATTATTTTTCAGAGCAGAGCGCTCAAGCAATGTTCAAAGTCTGGGTTACGGTGCCATTTTGGCTGTAGCCAAGGTCTCCTTCCGCTCCAGCAGCTCATGTCGACACAGCAAATTCAAGCTTCGAGACCTCAGGTCTGCAGAGAAAACTCTTCTCCAGGCAACCTCGCTGTGTGCTGAGCGGCAGGGTCACAGGGAGACATGGACCTCACGCTCTTGCTCTTCTCACGCAGCAATGCAAGCTAAAAGTCATCGTTTCGGTGCTGGTGCTCTTGGGTGCTGTCCGCTGCTCCAAGGTTGCATCTGTTGGAAAGAGATTTGCTGCAAGTGGGCAGGATAAATAAAAAAAAAAGAAGCATGGTGAGCTGGACCCTTGCCTGTGCTTGCTGGGCACAGGGAAAAACACCCCTTCCTTGAGCCCTGGGAATCGGGCCATCAAAACCAAGTGGTCCATCAGGAGCTATGGCAGGCAGCAGCGCTGGCTCTGGGGGACTCATTCAGCCGTGGGAATACTTTGATGCATCAAAGCGCTCACACATGCCTGACTTTAACTACGTACTTTGCTAGCTGAAACGTTGGTAGCTTTATGGTTCAACCACACAAATGTTGTGTGGCTTCGGTTTTGTAGCTAGGGAGAGGTTAAAGGCAAGGCAGTCTCCTTAGCCGGACTCCCTTGTGCCAAGATAAAGGGAATTATATATATAAATATATATTAAAACTACAGAACTTCTCCCTAATTCTAGTAGGGGAGTTTGCAATTTTGAACGTAAGATGCCGGTATAACGATGGCCATCAAAAAGCAATATACATGGCACAGGGATCAGGCTGGACCCGGTGTGCTGCGGGGAAGGGAAGAACAAATGTGGGCCGGTATCGGAGGGCAAGTGCTGCTGCAAAGGAGGAGCTGGAGTCCCACAGCCACGATGCGAGCCGAGGTGGGCAGGAGGAGCAGTGCCTGCCCTTCATGGCATCTCTGACAGCCACTCACAGCCGTACAGCGTCCGTTAATCCGTGTCACACCTACATCTTCACCCACGTCACACTGCCATCCCCCAAATAAGCCGTGACGGCAATGCCGTGTCACTAGTGGGGTCGAGGTTCAGCCCAGCTCCCGCCAAACGGCGCTGGCGGGATTTATGACTGGGAGGTGAGAGGAAAGGGATTTAGGTCAGGCAGTCGGGGAAGGGGATGACCCAGGAGCTGGGGACTGCAGCGCAGGAGAACGTGACGCCCTTTGGGAGCCACTGGCCAGACAGAGGAGACATGGGTCTGTGGAAGGGGAGACGTAAAGGGGTGGATCGGAGGCGGGTGGAATATTTGACTTTACAGATAAAGGAAAGCCTGCAAATCCCTTTTGCTGGGACATATTATGCTGAGGGAGAGACTGGCTTCTTCCTCTAGCAGTCTGACCCAGAGATCCCAATGCCTTTGGGATCTGCATGTAGTCTGTGGAGCTCCTTAGGATCTTGCAGAGTGGAAGGCTCAATATTAATATAAAATACACAACCTTAATGCACCACCTTATGTGTAACTCTCCCTTCATTTGTATCGTACCTGTACTTCTGTGTTTCAGATGTCTGAAATAGTAAATACATGCTTTCAGACTTGTTTTGGTGTGTGAGCTCTCAAAAAGGGATTTTTGTTTTTTCTATAAGGAAACAGAAAGCAAAGGGGCTTTGCCGGAACATTTGAAAGGTAAGCACATGCGGACAATACAGCTGGTATCCCCTTTTCAGCATTTTAGTTTCAGTGGTATAAATCAAAACCTTCTTTCTTTCAAGTACATTTGCCAGATGCATGAACTGCAATGTTTTATTTGTAGTTACCTATAGGTAACTATAGGTATAGTTAACTATGGCAAGCTCTGGACCAGATAACAGGGTATGTGTGAAGAGCTGGGGCTGACGTGGGAAATAAGGGTGTCTGTTACTCTATGATACCTTCTCCTGAAACCTCTGGAGTCCAGAGCAGAGACAGCTACTTTCTGGTTTCAACTAGTGGTCCTGATTTGCCTGTAGACCTCCGGGTACTTCCCACATGCACATCCACTGCCTCCGGGACACTGCATATAGGACATTGCAACACCTATGCCCAGGGGGGCTGTGGAAGGGTGGGGTGTCCATCACTTAAAAGCAGCATTTCAGTCCTAATGTCATCAAGCTAATCCTGTACTTCTGGCACAAGGTATCGGTGCTTTAGGGGGATTTACCCTATCCTGAAAGGTGGGCTGCCCAGACAGCAGCCCCAGTGCAGGGATGTGCCCTTCTTCAGCGCCAGCTGCTCACCCAGAAGAGGGGACTGAGGTGCTGGTGCCGTGCAGATCAGTTTACCAGCGTGAGGAACCCACAATTCCTTCATTAAAATCAAACAAAACTACCCAAACTCCTTTTTGGCAGAAGGAAATAGTTGTACAGGGGATGGGAGTGTAGCAGGCAAAGCAAGAGGAAAATCACCAGCTTCTGTATTTCCTATTGCTAGCCAGGTAGGGGGGTAATTTTGGAGTTCCTTCCTTTTTAATGAGATAGGTCATAACCTTACCATCATTTATGTGTCTTTCTGTATTTATTGCGGTGGCCTGGCCAGATGCATTGTGGAGCTGATTTCTCTCCCTCAAACATTAGCCGTGTCCTCCCGGGTGGCGAGATACCAGTCTTCTCACAGACTTTTCCAGGGAAAATTCCCACTAACGCTAATGGGAATTTTGTCCAGTCAGAGACTGAGATCAGTCTGTTGTGAAAACAAAATTGTCCTGTTTGCGATGGGTTGTTTGGCATCAGTGTTCCTCATACTGACCTACAGTTGGACATAAAAAAAATAATTCAATGATCAGACATCTGCGATGCAAGCACTTCATAAAGCACTGACATTTTAAGCGTGGAGCATTGCAGTTACATTGCGCAACAGTCTGCTTTAAAAAACACGTTTTAGATTCCTTGTCCTCAAATCCAATACAAATTTTCATTTAGAATAACAAATTCTTGGGTGCTTCTCTATATTCTGTGTCTATGGGAGGATTATATCTCTATACGACAACATTTTGTGCTCTGTATGATACACCCCTATGACGTGCTTAAGAGCGAATGGAGATGCGTGCAAATAATTAAAAGAGGCTCCAAAATCAGGACAATTGCAGACAAGTAATGTCTTTTATCTATAAATCTATAATGACTTAGTCACAAAATACCTGCATGAGGAAAAAACCCCCATTTTGATAACGGTTTCTCTAGCCTCTCAAAGATACAGGATAAGCCAAAAACTAGATGTTCTGTTAGAAGAATACAAGTGAGAAATGAAGCACCATTTTTTCAACGGTAACAATCCAGGTAGAGTAATTAACCACTGGTTGTGGTGTATGCTCTGTCAATAATAATTTTGAAGTGAGGTTTCGGTGGTATTCAGAAGATGAGCTCCAGCTGGTTTAAACCTGTATGGATGCAGGGAGTCTTTCTGCCCTGAGTTACTCAGGTGGGTAGTCTAGACAGTATGAATAGCCCTTCATACCTGATAATTTATGAATTAGTAGAGCCAGTGTATTAAAACAGATAATTGAAAAGTCCTCATTTGTCTAAATGCAGGGTTGGGATTTTTTAATAGCTTTTTACAAATATTAAACCCAACAGAAATGCTTTCATGACAGTCTTCCACATGGCTCAGTTCCAGGGAAAACAACCTGCTCGGAATTGAATTTTTCTCTAAAATATCCAAGTGATGGAGATCGCTTGAGAACTGGAGAGCAGCACTGAAATGAAATCAGGACCCCATCTGATTGTCACTACCTCCGGCTGTGAAATTCCCTTTAAACCTGAAATAGGGGACTTTCAGGTAAACAAGAAATATAGGAATGGACAGGAACTGACTACCCTGATTTCATAATCCAAATTGCATAAACTGAAGGGAAAAAAACCCCTATTAATGGTAAAGTGTAATTTAAAGATTGGATTTTTCAAAAGCATGTTACCCAAACCTGCACATTCATTTCATCTGGAGGGAAGAAGGCATGCCATCTGATAGCAGTGATTAACCCAAAGGAGGCCCAGACTTGTTCTCCTCATTTAAGAGGAAAAATTACATATTCTGGGAGAAGGCAAAAGCAGCTGCACTGGCTGAGATACCTGGATGGGTCTTCTAGGGCCTGCAGAACATGGCCCACCGTTCCCCAAACGTATTAATATTTGTTTTTTTCAAAGACATAAAAGTAACTTTGGATCTGAAATATCCAAAAGCTATTATTGGCACTTCCCCCCCCTGCCCTGTTTTATGATTTTTGGGGGGTTTGCTGGCACAATTCAGCGACACAAAGCTGAACTGCCCAACACCACCCGTGCAATAGAGAAGAAATCTGACTTGAAGCAAAGAGGGAAAGTGCACTGTAATGGATCTTATGCTAACTGTGCCTTCAAGTCACAACTTTAATCTCAAAGTGTATCAACTACAACAAGCAAAATTAAAATTTTTGTTTGTTTGATAGCCCTAGTGATGGTATTTAACTGTCACCCCCAATGCCTTCCAACACTCACCCCCTCAAATCAGAGACAGGGAGGAGCACTTCACAAAGAATTAAAGGAGGAGTTTATAGCCATTGTTTAAAAACATAATTAACACTGTGTTTAAAGCAAAAGTGAGACAATTACCACCTCCTAAAGGCCTTAAGAAATCTAAGCTGCAGACCTCCTGCCAGACTGAGTGATATCACTGGCACCATAAACTGAGGTTTGCAAGAACCATCCCATTCACAGCCCCAACAGCTATTGTCCTTACGTGCTAAGTATTATTATTATTACTCTTACTCTCTTTGTTTATGGTGATGTGTTAGGAAGTCTGCAGCTCAGGTTTCTCAAGACTGTACTGATTCCTGCAAGGAGCAACCTCACCTCCAAAGGGTGGCAACAGGAGTTCAGAGCTCTCTGGGCTTCGCCACCAGCATTTGGCCCCTTGCAAGGTCCTGCTAAGGGAGGTAGTTTTGTTAGATTGCAGCGTAAATTCCAACATGTGCTTAATTGATAGGACCAGTTACATCAGCCTGATTACAGGTTTGACCCATATATATGGCAAGCAAATACACAGCCAGCCATTTACGCTTGCCAAGTCCAGCTTTTCATGTTCCGCTCCAATAACTGAACCCATGAATTTGATGCAAAATTTGAACAGAGACAGAAAGAAGGGACAGCAAGATCTCGGCTTCTTGGTTCAAGCTAGAACCATCGTGACATGTTGTCCCGATATCTCTGGTGAATGTAAGTGCATCATCTTCCTCCATCTCACGCTGGCGAGCGCATCAGCCTGCGGAACAGCAAGTAAGGTAAATTGGCAGTGATGCGAAGGTTCGTTTAGTTTGGACTAGTTAAACTATTTTGCAACATATTCATTACAGAAAAATGTAGTAAATTAGATTAAGTAAAGCCAGAAAGCCCTCTTAATTGCTTTGACTTACCGTGAACACAAGACTACTCAGAGTCTCAGAAGCGAGAATGTGTTTCCTATACATCTGAATGATTTCAAGCGCTACCTCGCTGCGTACAGGATTTTGGTGACGACGAGGCTCTCGCACGGCACCCGTTGGGATGCAGCCCTGGGATAAAGGATGTAAGCTGCGCCATGACTTCACGGCATCTTTCAGTTGCACCAGGGTGAAATGCTTGGCGAGATAAAGAATGTGAAGAAGAGTTATTATTTATTTAATGTATAATAAAATCGCCAGCCGTGGAGCTCGCCCTGCTTGGCCCCACACCAAAGGGTCCGCCTGCCCACAGGGTCCTGTCTGGGCCAGGGAGAGCCGCTGCTGCCACCATGGGGATTCCCCGCCGCCTCCTTCTGACACCCTTCGCCCTCAGCCGGCCCCGCCTGACGCCGCCCCTCCATGTTGCCACATCCCACGGCAGCCATGACTCAGGTGGAGGCGGCTGCTCCCGCCCCAGCCCCGCTGGGGAGGCTCCGGGGCCTGGGGAAGGCCCCAAGACCCTAGGGGTAGGCCCCAAGGCAGGCCCCAAGGCCCGGGGGTAGGCCCCAGGGCCTAGGCCGCAGTGCAGTCTTTGCGCAGCCCTGCTCCTACTGGCGGACGCTGATGCAGTGCTGGGGTGGAATTGTCACAGTTTAATGTGGATTATTGAGTGGTCTGGTGTGGGGGAGCAGGTAAGTGGAAAGAAAAAATTGTTTCAGTTTGAAAGTATGTCATTCTGTATTAAATAACGTGAGTTTCGTGGAGATTTTCCATACATTCACAGAGATTTTCCATACGTTCTACAGAATTGCCACCTTAATCCCTGTTCCGCAAGACCCTCTTTTAATAAGGCCAAACTCCTGCCTCAGTTTACCAGGCTGTGACCTTGCTTACTAACAGGTTCCTCACCGAGTTACTGCTCCAAGGCTGATGAACTACTTGCAGTCCAGAGATTCACAAATACTCCTCCACGACTCTCAAAAGGCGGGTACTACGAAGCAGAACATATTTTTTTTTTTAATTGACAGTGAACATGTATTCTGCGGCGTGCATCTATCTGAAAACTAAAATGAGAAATAGCTAAGAGGGAGAAAATCGTAGAGCAAAGCTAATTTCTCTCTCCCTCCCCCCAAACAAAGAGAAGAAAGTCTGTCATTAGATGACATGGTTTTAAAGGAATGTTGTAACGTACAGAAATCCCATGCCATTATACGCACCCCTGAGGGCAGTGTGTATTTCTGTTCCAGCATCTTCCAGGACACTTCATCTCTTTTCTCTAGACTGGATAGGAAAAACTCAATTAACTCACAGACCGTTTGACATTGATTGAAATAATTAATGTCACTATTGGTAGTTACATGACCAGGCCATTTATAAGGTGGCGTTCACCTTACCTAAGTTTGGCCAGAAGAAAGTTAGATTTCTGGTCTAACGTAGTCTAGGATTTCTTCAGGGTCTCAGAGGAGACAAATACCCGCAGAGAACAATTCCTCTCCCTTCTTCTCAACACCCGTCACAGTGTGGGTGAGGCACCCTTGGTGCGCCCTGGCTTGCTCCCAGGAGATGCCCAGGGAGCTGCATGGTTCAGGTGAGACACCAGGGTAAGGCACAGGCGACTGATGCACTGCGGCTCAGCAGGGTTTGATTCCAGGACCACTGCCTTGCACCCCAACAAACACCTGCATTCCAGGAGGTCTGCAGCAGCGCAGGGGCAGATGGTGCCACTGCCCAGCTGGGAGCAGCTGTGTTCATCAAATGGTTTGGGTGGGAAGGGACCTTTAAAGACCATCTAGTCCATCCCCCTGCCATGAGCAGGGACATCTTCAACTGGATCAGGTTGCTCAGAGCCCAGTCCAGCCTGGCCTTGGATGTTGCCAGGGATGGGGCATCAGGCACCTCTCTGGGCCACCTGTGCCGGTGTCTCACCGCCCGCAGCATAAAACATTTCTTTCTTCTATCTAGTCTGAATCTCCCCACTTTCAGTTTAAAACCATTCCCCCTTGTCCTATCGCAACAGGACCTGCTAAAAACGCTGTCCCCATCTTTCTCCTAAGCCCCCTTTAAGTGTTGAAAGGCTGCAGTAAGGTCTCCCCGGAGCCTTCTCTTCTCCAGGCTGAACAACCCCAACTCTGTCAGCCTGTCCTCACAGCAGAGGTGCCCCAGCCTCTGATCATTTTGGTGGCCTCCTCTGGATTCGCCCTAACAGGTGCATGTCCCTCCTGTGCTGAGGACCCCAGCGCTGGCTGCAGCACTGCAGGGGGGGTCTCACCAGAGTGGAGCAGAGGGGCAGAATCACCTTCTTCTAATCACATCATCCCAGTCACAGTCTGGGCTGTACCTAGCCCATGAGTCTGGTGTCAGCTGCTGCTGAGTGGCTACAGGCAGTCAGAAAGCTGTTGTTTCCCTTAAAAAAAGAAAAAAGTGATGGCATGGCCCCGTTTGCTAGAAAGCAAACAATGATATGGCATTTCGCCATGTACTCCTGCTGAGCTCAGAGCCACTGAGCACTGGAAAAGTAGGGATGTCCTCTTGCAAAAGCCTGTGTCCTATTGCTGTCTCCCTCTGCATGGCTGCGAGTCAGGATTCCTGGGACTCCTGGCCTCCCTGCCAACATATTTTCATGCAATGGAGGCGATATTGCAAAAGGTCTGCATTTTTCTTCCTTTCTGGTTCAAAAGTTTTATCAGTAGGAATAAGGGGGAGTGTGGGTGTGTGGAGGTTGAAGGGATTGAGCTGTGGAGGGGAAGAACAACAATGGTAGAAATACGACAGTCAATGCTCAGCCCCAGGTGCTGTAAGTACATCCATTCACTTGCCCATGGCAGGGACCTGTTCCCTTCTTTCTCCAGGTTTGGGTGCCCTGGTTTCCTGTCTGGCAGCAGTTCTCCGTGCCCCACTGTCTCTTGCACGTCTGCCTATCCCCTCTATGCCACCATCTCCATTATTTGTCCGGGAGATAAATCTTTCAGTCAAACTCAGCTGGCTGGGTGAGCCATCGTGGTATTATGCTGGCAGGCTTCAACGGGAGTCATCAGCCACTTGTCTGATCCGCAGACAATTACGGAGGCATTTGAAACCCTTTTTGCTTCTCCATTACTTCCTCATCCCAATTTCTGCTCCCCTCTTCCCACAGTTAATTGAATTTGCCTCACTAAGAGCTGAGCTTCCCAAACTGATCCACCCTTAATATTTAAATTACTGCATTACAGGCAGCAAACGGCTCTGCGTGGCACTGAGAAACATCCACCTCTCGACCCACAGCCCAGCCTGATGTTGCAGGAGCAGACATGAGGCCGAATACTGCATCCAGGTGACACGGGGGGAGGACTGAAGTGGGCAGAGCAAAATAACCCGCATTGGCCGAAACACCCAGTGCTTTGGGCTCAGTGCTACAGGGTCATTAATAAATATACACATATATATGGTATAGAAGGATCATACAGCTCCGTTATAACCCTCCATCATATTGCATGAACTTGTGCTATATTATATGAAATAGTCCCCCAGTAGCCTCCTTGGGAACTAAATAGTGTTGCATACTAGAATGAAAACATTCAATGAAAAGGTCATTTTTATGAATGAAGCTTCGGAAATAGAAAAGTACTTTTCCATCTTGAGTATGGTGCACTGAAGAAAGCACACATGTGACTAGAAAAGCC
Organism: Ibycter americanus; assembly: GCA_035590275.1. Classification (NCBI taxonomy): domain Eukaryota; kingdom Metazoa; phylum Chordata; class Aves; order Falconiformes; family Falconidae; genus Ibycter; species Ibycter americanus. The sequence goes on along the minus strand of JAVJGI010000057.1, from coordinate 3,377,974 downwards.
AAAATACATTCCTTTGCTACGTACTTGATAACAGCGTAGGGTCCCATTTGCACTTATATACGTACACATGTGAGTGAGGTGTCCCTTCTTTGTAATTCCCCAACATCTCTTCTTGAGCCAGTGTTTGTAAAATGATATTTCTATATTTGCTTAAGCATCTATTTAAAGAGGAATCCCTCACAATTACTCACCACACAGATAGATGACACTGTTTGGCTGTGTTTATTTAGTTTCTATTAGTGATTGGCAAAAAGTCTACTGTGCCTTCAAAGCAGATATAGATGAATGACTCGCTGATCATAAAATAAAGTATGATGATCTTTTCTAGGCCTCGTGGGAAGTGGCATGTAGAAGGGACACATATCGCTATGTCCTCCTGGCATTTTGTGATATAATATTAAATCCAGTCATTCTGGTAGGGTTGGCTCAAGAGAAGATGTCTATCAAGCAACAGCAGTCTGTGGTATAGAATAATGAGAGGAATTCAAGGGAAGCTGTTAGCTTCAAAACACAAGTTCATTTGTTACTGCAGGTGAGACATCTGTCTTCAAGTCCCCTGTCAGCTACAATGGACAAAATATTACCTGCCAGAATGTCAGTCTCAACTTGCTGGCTTGCTCTTACCTGCTAATACATGGTTCATCCTCCATGAACACAAGCACGGGCCATCCTTTGCTCAGCTTCCCTCATCCAGAGCTTGGTCATGGAGTGACATGGATGGCACAGAAAGAAGAGCATCTAGACCAGGATCAAAGGACGTATGAAAATATACTGGTTGTTATCGTGTCTTTTATTGCCCTCAGTAACTCTGCTGATGGAGTACTTGCAGAGTGCCTGGTCTGCCCTTTTTCTGGCTTGGTCGTTGGTGCAAATACCTGCCAGGTGTGGCTCCAGGTGAAGAGTTCTGAATTAATACTTTTTCAGCAGATTTAGCCCTCCAGGTGAGGATGGGTAGGGCAGGAACTGGGCTTGCCTATGCTCAGAGGAGTTAGCAGCAGTATTATACCATTGCAACTAGATACCCCTTGCTCAAGAAATACATCTCATGCCACCTTCAGAACCCTTTCTGTTGCGTAGCTTAAACTCATCTCCCAAATGGCAGGAGCTGGAAGAGCAGGAGGACCTGTCTGTGTTGATAATCAAAGTTTACACTACTGGGAGAATATTTTTGCTGATGCATGTTAGCCCTGTCAATAAAACCTCAAGCCTTATCAGGAGGCCACTTTCTTTTCATTTCCAAGGTGTTGGTTTGTGGCCCTCTGTTGACTTGCCCAGCCACTTGCATGCTAAGCCATTTATGGAGCAGGAACTTCTGCCTTTTGAGAATGAAGAAATCCTCCAGGGTATTGAGGGTGCTAACACTGACAGATAATAAATGACACCAATTACGATTCTCTTGGGAATTTTCAAAATATCATCAGTGAAAGGAAGGCAATGCAGAAGAACAGGATTGAGTTCCTTAGTTCTTGTGCCGTAGCCTCATGCTCTGTGAATGCTGGACAAACCTAGTACACGCAGTCAAAGCAAGAGCCCAATGGGATTATTTCAAATGAGGTGGATGCCAAAATAACCTAAATTACTTTTAATATGCCTGGAAACCAAGCTTGTTCCCATGGGAGGTAGAACGTCCTCAATTACTACTGATATCAGGGAGAGCTTGAAAGTATTTACAACTTTTGTTGGGGGACAACGCCTTTAAAGATAGAGCTGTCTCTGCCTGGAAAGTTGGGTTTGGTCTGTGTTACACCATGAGGAATGCATGGTGGCATGGACCTCATTTTCCTGATGTTGACCTTACTGGCAGATGGGTGACCATGGGCCAGCCATAAATGAAGCGAGCAATGAAGATGGTTGATCCTAGAAAGAAGGAGGGGAGAGACATGTCTACAGCTCAGTTCCAGTCCCAGTGCTTACCGTGTGCTTAGGACTTGGACTTATGGGCTTCAATAAAAGAGTAACCCATCAAAAAATCTTTTCAGGTAACCACCTGATCATATGTGATTGTAGGATACGCACAACGAACAGGCCCTTTCCGAAGTCTCTTACACTGGCGTGCTGTGGGTGAGCTTGTCTCCTCTTCTGGACAAAGTGACCGCAGGAGTTTCTTGGCTCCAGACTCCCAGTCTAGACTGTAGGATTTTTTTCTTTTAAATCGGGAAATAGGCTTCTGTATCATGCTGGCACCTTTGTTAATTTTACCCCAGACCTGTGGTTTCATTCCTCTGAAGTGTTATATGCCATTTCCAGATTTTAATATATATATACACACACACACACACACATATATGTATTATATATATGTACTACTGTCAATCATAATATCTGCTATTCTTTCACTGTGCTGATTAACACAACACCTTGTAGATCCTGGCTTTGCTGAAGGCAATTCATCTCCAGTTTGAACTCACTGACTTTAAACAGTTAGATGTTGGATGAATTTTGTCATTTATCCTCACCTTTTGATAATGCTGCTGTCTGAAGGTTATCAGTTACAGCGATTTCATAATCCTTTTGGGTCTCTTTCATATCTTCAAAAGGCAGGAAATATTTTTTTTTTACCTATTCAAGAGCCACTTGTCTGCAGGTAAAGAATTTAACAGCTTGTGGGAGTGCTACTTACTGCCAGCAATAATGTGACTGATCTTTCTTGGCACTGAAAAAATGCTTCTTAGAAGTCACATCGTGAAAAGTAAAAATTGAGATATTTTCTTTCACACATTTACTAGGAACACCTAATACAGGAAAACAAATACCTGGCACTGAAAGAGGGCCCGTCTGCATTGATTTCTGTAGCAGAATTTAATTGTTCAGGTTTTTGGTGGGCTTTTCTTTGTTTTAAGATTTGGAATAGAAAAGGAACAGCTTGCTTCAGGATTGTCCAATTTAGATGTTTGTAGTAGAAAAAACCTGTTTAGAGTTAACTTGATTTTTTTTTATTTTTTTTTTTTTCCCCCCTTAGGACAGGAGGATTTAAGAGCGAAACCCAAATTGCATAGATTGTTGTATGACATACGTATCCAGATGGTTAGGCTGGCTTATCTTTATTCCGGGATTTGTATGTACTGAACTCCAGTACATGATTTTGGCATGTATGTCGCTATTTTCTGCATTCAGGTTTACCTGATGAACTCTTCCTTGTGTAAGCACTGACAGCTATTTCTCTCGCGCTTCAGGAGCTGTACCGTTTTATCTCAAGGCCGTGGTGCCGCTTCACATGCAGTATTCCCATCCCAGGCATGCAGAAATAAGCAGAAGCACAGGGTCAGAAGTAGTTTAAGAGAAATGACAGCTGCATTTGATCTGATTTGCCTAAAAGAACAGGTTGCTGACGATAGGATTGGTCCAAAAGAACGAACAGAGCAACATACCTCGCTCCGCCTTGCCCAAGATGGTTGTGTCTTTGGGCATCAACAAGAAAGTGTTTATTGGGGCACTTCAGTGATATTTCCAAGGTGTTTTGAATCATCTTGCTTGAACCTAGAATTACGTTAATGGCTAAATTCAGTCCCTCCCTGGGGGAAAAAACCCAATTAAAATAACAAGATCAGTGTTATGAAGGGTAACTTTAGTAACATCATTATTTCACATGCATTTCCAAAATACTCAGATGAAACCATAGCCATAGTCTCCACTGAGCAGAAACGTTACACAAGAACACTTGAGTAAGTTTCTCATCTGGCTTTTGGTCTCCTGTTGTAGAAGGTTTTGGATTCTGGAGTTGATTTTGTCTGGCAAATGACTACTTCACATCCCGTCTTCCCACACGACAGAAAAACAAATAAATGCCTCCTGTAGGTCAGAAACCTTTTCATGGCTAAGGATGTCTACTTGCCAGGTGTGGAATATGGACTTTGTCTCAAGAGGAGATACACGGAGGTGGGGGCTTTTATCCCAGGGCTGGCTTATGCCGAGCTTCCTAGCACACTGTCCATGAAGAAAAGGGCTCCTGAAGCCCCGTTGGCTGCGGGTAATCCTCTCCTGGAGCTGTGCAACAGATTAGCTGACTTCACAAACTTCTTTCCAAGCCTCATTTTTCATTTAGTTTCCTAAGAGGAAATGAGACTCCTATTATTTTGGTCCAATGCTCTCATCGGCATGAAAATTATGATGCGAAAATATTTACTAATGATTTTCTTCTAATTAAAACCAATAAAAAAAGAAATTACATCTCTCCGGTTGTTGTTTTTGCAGTTGTTTTGGGACACGCAGTCTGGATTTGCTTACACTTGCTGATGTGTCCCAACTCCTGTCAATAGTTTGGACGTGATGCCAGAAGAGAGCCTGTAACAGGCAAATTGCAGCAACATACTTACTGGCACAGCTTCTTCTAACAGTTATCCACCACTGCTTGGTTTATACATTGAAGCTGGGGGATTATCTGTACATATAAATGTTTATTTTAGCAAGTATAGCTAGGTGATATTTTTAGTAGTAATAGTAGTTAGTAGTAGTTTCATGTGAAAGTCTGCAGTTCATCAGACTTCGCTGCCATGTATCTTATCTAGAAAATGTAAGCGTCTGCCGGGGAATATTGTGTACAATGCCGCCTTCATTGCACAGCACTTAATCTACACACGATTTATTTATTTTAGCAAATAGAGGAAGCAAATAACCTCTGCATGTCTCACTTCAAGTAACTGCATTAATGCTGCGCGATACAGCATCACTGTTTAGGATGCTTTTTATCCTTCTTAAAAAAAACCCAGAAAACACAAAAGCGAAAACCCACGGCCCCAGGCAATGCAATGACTGAAGCTATCTGGCCTAGCTTATCCCCATACCAGGCATGGTGGAGGGCGGTAGAAAAGCTCTTCAGCAAGCAAAAAAAAAAGCCAAAGTCCTTACTAAAACATCTTCTTCCTTACCAAGAGCACTGCTTGCTATATGTAGTGAAACCGGAGAGACGTTCCCCACTTCAGTGTTTATTTTTGCTGGTATAATTAGCTGATACTTTTTTACTAGTAATAGTGCTTAGTAATGGTTTCCTTTAAAAAGTTGTTTTGAGCTGTGCAGATCTTCTTGGCTTTGTGTGCGTACAATGCCTTGAACTGGTAGGACCCCGATGTACTAAGGCAGTGCTGCTAATTAATTCTTGGCTGCAGAGGTCCTGATAAGAGTAAACAAAGAGTGAAATTAGCTCAGGAGAAGACACAGGAATTCACAGGCAAACCCACATCCTTCCATGATATCATTGGGAATCCACCCATACTCCACCCATACGGTCGACTGAGCCCTGGCTGAAGGCAAGAGAGCTGATTTTTGGGAGGGTGAGTTGTAGATCCTAGAGATTCAGTGTAATTTACAGCCTGTAAGGATTTTATTCCCATACGATTAGCTTAGATAGCAAGATCATTTACATTTACTCTCACATGGAGAAGCCAAAAGCCTGAGCCCCCACACCCACACCGGCCATCATCGCACCACCCAGCAAGGCCCCTTGAAGCACTTGATGGTGCGAGATGGCGGCAAAGACGGCACAAAATGTTGGTCCCCTGCTCTTGCTCTATTGAAAAGCTCCGTGCCTGCTTGGGGGAGGATTCTAATAGCAGGCAGGGAGGTGCTGTCAACGCCTGCTGATAGGAATTCTGAGTTGCATAGGGCAGAAGCAGCTGCCTGAAGGATGTTTGGAATGGGGCTGGCTGGCGATGCTTCCCCAAATTCAGCAGACCTGGTAGCGTGGGTAATGCTTCCCCAGGAGCGCTGCTCCCAGGAAACAAACCTCAGTGCTAAACTGATGCCAAAAACATGGTTTTTTCGGAGGGAGGACTGCAGTGAGGAGATGTTGAGATCCTCACAGTGCTGGCATGTGTTGCCATGACATTGAAGTAATTGCTGTTACCTTTCTCTCAGTCTTTCAGAATTAAGTGACCAATTTTGCCAACACTCATCTGCAGGAGGAAAGCAATTTTCTGTAATTCAGTAAATAGATACATTATACCTATGCTTTCACAACAGCAGCAAAGTAAGTATTTTTACTGTTCCTACTGTTTGCCAACACCTTGCAGTTTGTGTTATGCATTAGCAAATTGTGGAACTGATGGTAGAAAATAACGAAATGCAATCTCAGAATGTTCCCCAAAGGACAATAAGAAGAGAGCACGAGAATATAAAGGTGCAAGGTGATAAAATTACATCTAGACTGGCTACCTTGAAAAACAAATCGAGTTCCTTCTGGATGGCTGCGTTCATGTTTGAGTTGCAGCTCTTTGACTTGGCAGACACCGTGGATGTTCAGATTTACCATTTTTTTACAATGTTCTTGACCACACTCTTGACAGTGCTGCCTAAATACCAAATTGCAGGACCCAGGCTCCATCTATCACACTTTCTATCTCGGCAAGGGCTGTTACGTAAAAAGCTTGTTCTAGATAATCCAAGGTAAAAAGCAATTAACTAAAAAACAGACAGGATCAGGAAAAACTATAAACTAATAAAGAGACAGAGTGAGCCCTGGCTTAGCGAGTACAGGGAAACCTGAGCTGGTTTAATGAGCATCCTGATGTCTGGCCATCCCTTGTTCCTGCCAGGAGCTGGGTGTGACCCATTGGGTTTGGGTTTAAGCCCATCCGTCTTCATGCCCAGCTCTTCTCTTCTTACGCCGCTTCCACCAGCTCTTCCTCTCCCCACTCTCTCTCAAGGTGGGGTAGGGCATAGCAAGAGGACCTGCTGCAGCCCACATCTCTCCTTCCTCCTGCAAAGCTTGTGTCCTCTATCCACCTCCGCAGCCGCGGTGTCTCGTACCACACCTCAGTGGCAGAGCTGGAGTCATGATGGCCTTTTGATTGCCATGTGTCATCCTCTTTGTCGTGGGAAGCAGGTCGTGGATCCCTGCCAGATCCAAGGTGGCATCAGATGTTTTGAGGCGGTTCCTGCCAGCTACCTTTCTAGGCAGCAGATGATCAGTCTGCTGATGGAAGACTTCTGCCCAACTCCTCCAGTTTGCTAGGGGTCCCGTTCAGGATTTGGCAGACTTTGTCCACTTCCTTCCTTAGGCAGCAGCTGACATATTTCCTCTGTTGGATCCCCTCTGTCTTAAAAAAATCTCTGCGATAACAAAGGGTAAAAGGACTCCTCACTCAGGAACTTTGGCTTTTGCTACGTAACAAACAGCAGCAACACCTCAGATTTCTATAGCACTTTCTAATTTAAAAATTTTTTTTTTTAGAGTTCAACATTCATTAAAGGGGAGACGGGAATACATGGTTTTCCTCCCCATCTTGCAGATAGAGAAATTGAGGTTAAAGAAATTTAACTTGCAGCAAGACCACCCAGCCAGCCTGTGGGGGAGCTGGCAGATGAACAAAGCCCTCCTGATTTATTAGCAAGCATCCATCCTAGAAGATGTTGCTCTTTCCTCCAGCAAAGTGGATGGACCTTTAATAGCACAGCTAATTAGTGCTTCATTTTATTTTTCTTCTAATCAGCTCATATTGCACCCCCAAGGCTTTTCATATTTTTCCTTCAAGCACCAGTTAGAGGATATTGGAAAATCTCATTGGCCTTTGACCGCTCCAGACGCCTGATGGACTCAGCGCCATCCATGCGGCATTGCTCTGCCTCCGGCACTTTCCACTGCTGACGCACTGTGCAGCCTTCCCGTGTGAAAAAGCGACTCATTTAGCTGAGACACATTTTAAAAAAAGGTTTGGATGTGACCAAATGAGCATCTCAAATGTTTGCTTGAAATCCTTTCACCTCCGATGCATCAGGACAACTTTGGAAAGCAACCAAAGCAAACAATCCTCATTCTCTCACAGAAATGGCAGTCCTGGCTCCCGGCTGGGTGGCATCAGCCCGTCGTGCCTCCTCCCTGTTTCCGGACATAACGCCTTGTCCATTTGCCAAATCCAGAACTGGATTATTATTTCCATTGCTGCATCTCTAGGGTTCACTTCACTCATTTTCCTTGAAACTCATCCTAGATGTGAAACACTCTTGAATGTCTTTTGATGATGGCAGGCTCTCTGCAAAGCGCAGCTTGGAATTGCACTCATTGCACTTCAACAAGAAAAACCCAACAAAGCAACAGCCACAGTTACTGGTGACATACGGACCTTGGCACAAGATACACCCATGAGCTCAGAGCCCCCTTCCTGAGAAAAAAGCTGGATGGCTTCTCAGCATCTCAGGATACCCCAACATGAGTGGGGTCACCGCTCTGCTGGACCACAGAGAAGGAGAAAATGGGGACCAGTGCCCTGAGGGTAAGGACATCTCTGCTATTCAGAGTGACTTGACCAGTACATCTGTCTGCTTTACCAGATGATGACTCGTAAAGGCATTTTCCAATATATATTACAATATAAGCGTCAGCGCACAAGAACAGCAGTCGGAGTATGAAAATGGACCTCATAATTAGACACCAAAGTATTAGATACAACCTCTTGTTTTCTAAGAATGGCTGACAAATAAGATCAGATCAACCAATGTGTATTACTAAAACCTGCACAGCCTTTTCCAAGTGTAACAGCTGTGACTTAAGAGCAAGAATCAGGACCTTGCTATTTGGTTCACGCTGGATAACCCAAAAGGCAGTGGGTTACTGTTGTCAGCATTAATTTGCACTAAATAACCCTATGAATTAGCCTCTGCGTCAGCTCAGCATGGAAAGCAGAAAGAATTCATATGTGACTATATACAATTGGAGAAATAACCCTGTTCCTTGGGGTAACATTTTGGGTACCCACAAACACCAGCCTGATCTCCCCCGCCTCCCCCATCTGCCTTTGGCACTGGGATCTTACCTTGGGGGCAGGTAGGATGCCAGCCCTGTGTGATGCTGGGGATCCCCATCTCTCGCTGCTCAAGGACAAATTTACAAAAACTCTTGCAGATCGAGGCCATTTTGGTGTCCCCAGAGTTCAAGCAGCTGTGAAATCTTGCTGCCCATGCTCTTCGCCAGTGGGGACCTGATGCACAACGCTGCACCAGAGGTGTTGGGTGTAGCTCTGCACAAGTTGTGATGCACATGAGGGAGGCTGGCATCACTCTGACCTGCTCGGAAAATATTTGCCATGAAACACAGAGGGCTGCTGCAACGTGCATCAATGCTATACAAAAGTCTTCCTTTTCCCAATATAAAGAGTATTTTAAAGACCAAGTGTAACCCCTCCACCAGTATATGATTACATGGAAATATATGCATATGTGAATAAGGTACCTAGGCAGACAGTTATGGAATACAGTTAGGCTGCTCCAGAAATGAGTCCAGGAAAGGTGAATATACGATTCACTCTTTTCTGTTTCATACATCAGCTAATTGGTCTTGCAAACAGTGTTTTTATTGATTTGGCACCAGCTTTTTCTTTAATGGGTTTCTGAAAAGTTTTGATCTCGACCATTTGTGTTTCGAGTTAATCACTGATGCTCACAGAGCCCAAGCTCTTGTTGATGCAAGTGGTCTTTACTCGAGCGAGCAGCTCTGTGGACTTCGGGAAGTCCTCATCTGGGCCAAGGTTTGCAGCACACGGCCATTATGTTGCATTGGATACATTAGTATGTGTTTGTAAGTACGAAAAAGCTGAACATCAATATCTAATTTTTTTTTTTTGGGGGGGGGGGGAGGGGGGCGGGAAGAAGTCTCCACCTATCCTATGACGTGCATCTAAACAGCAACAGTTTACAGGAAGACCCAGTGCATTACTTCCACGGCTGCTGAGAAACTGGGGGGCTGTTGGAGTCCTTTCATCGAGAAGGTTTCAAGATAATAAGGCAGTGTTTGATGTAAGGCCTCCCCAAGCTGATACCCAAGGCTGTTTGTGAAGTAAAAAAAAATTGCTTTGCACAGTGAAAAATCCTCTGACTTTCCCTAACATCACAGAACTTGCTGTCCAGGTTCAAAAAAGAAATGGGAAATACTTTTTAAATTCAATGCCAGGGAATAAGAGGCTTGTTTTTAAGGGGAAGTTGACTGGCACAGCCTGTATAGCATTTTTTATTATTATGGCGTAAGTCCTCCATCTAGCACGCTCTTCCAGCATATGAGTGATTTTATTGGGCTTCCAAAGAAGACAAGAATGTCCCTGTTGACCGTCTGTGGCTGGCTGTGGTTAAGCAATGAAGACGCAGACCCCTTAACCCATGAAAATTCAAACCACTGACCCCCATCCAAGTACAATGTACGTCACTTGGCTTTCAGAAATGTCAATACACATCTCTGCCGTTGGCTCGTATCATTTCAATGTATAGCAAAATCAATATTTTAAAGAGCCTGTCAATGTGTTCTTGTTTTTAACTCAACCAGTGGGGTTTGCAAAGGTAAGTAATACCAGTACATAAAGAATAATTTAACTCTGGTAACCCATAACTGGAAGAGCAAACTCTCCCTCTTGGCTCCCTGCGGAACCCACCTTTCACCTTCTTCTTTCTCCCTCCATCAGTCTCCACCAAATGAAGGTCTCATGCCCCAGAAAGCCCAGGTTATACCTGAGTTTAGACCTAACAGAACTTACAGGCTTGCAAACCACATCAAATGTATTTGTAAATCAGGCCCATGGCTGTATTGAGGTGCTGTATTTCAGGCATGCAGGATGAACTCACCTTCCCACGCAGACCAAGGGTAAAATTAGCTAAACGGGGTCAGGCAATATTTGGAAATCTAGCTATCTGAAAGTGCCGTCTGCTCATTGTTTTCATTTGTTTTCCTATTGTGTCACCTAAAGCACTTGCCTGTGATAGCTGGCACTTTCTTTTCCCATCTGCTCTGCCTTGGTTTATTTGGTAGCAATGAATAGTCATTGTTGTCCTCTGCTTGGCCCAGGCTGTAGAAGAACATTTCTCACCAGCGCCTTGGAAAGCTCAGAGCTCACCCTTGCTGGTGGTGACCTTGCAAGAGGTGAGATGCTGCCAGTGCTCAACCCCACCCATCTCTGCTCCAGGAGAGTCCTCGTGCAAACTTCTCTTCAGTGGTGGTCTCAATGGTCCATGGGAAGGCTGATCACGATGAAGGACATGGCAGTAATGCTGGGTGTTGGGGAATGGCCTTGTTGATGGCCAAAGGTGCCAGGGCTGGGGTCAAGCTTGCGAGGAGGAGCTGTAAGAAGCCCAACACAGCCACCAAGTGACCAGAGATGGTGGTTTACCATGGGGCTTGGCATGGGGTGGCTGATGAAGGCAGGCTGAGCCTGGGCTCCTTGGATGTAGCCCTGCGATGTGCGCGCTGCTTCACTGCCTCAGGGCACCATCTCCTGGCATGAACTTTTAATGAGACGTATTGCTAATACCACCTGATGGTACACACTGGGAGTGGCAATCATGCTGTAGACGACCTCTGGAGGTCCTGATGACCCACAGCTGAGTTATATTTAATTAACACTTACTCATCGATGTCTTGGGTACCCCTTTGGCCTCAAACCCTGCCGTGGGCAGCAAGACTTGCAGCACCCCATGAAGAGTCTGGTTGCCCTTAGGTCTCTGTAGAGTCAAAGGAGGGGCTTGGCCAAGGTGACATAAGCCACAGCAGGCATTATCCTCCTGGTACTGCTGGTGACCTGGCATCGAAACGCGTGTTCCGACTGGAGGTGAGCAGGTCCATTCTGCGAGGGGAGCAGCGATGGAAGGATGCTGATGATGCAGCCTGCTTGATTCCTCAGCAAAATATAAACACCCTGTCATCTGCTAATGACCTCTCGAGGAGGAACAGCTCCTCTGATGCTGAAGCACACTTGCAGACCTTTCAAACACAGAATCACTCAACCCCAGCAATTATCCTTGTTTGTATGTAGAGTACATGGACAGGTGAACAGGGCCAGACAAGTCCCTTCCCTGGGAGGCTTCGGGTTCGAAGGCAACACGAGTACAACAACCCTGTTCCCCGACCAACTGGTTTGAATAAGTTACGGGCTAAAAATCTGGAACATTTGTTCTTGTGCATATTAACGGCGATCCCTGGGTGCTGATGTTTATCTAACCAGGCCATTTAAATAATTGGAAGGCATATGCACGACTTCAAAGCCATCAGCTAAGCTGCGTTGCCTTCTTCTGTCATTAGTTGTGTGCGTGTCAAGCGAGGCAACCTCCGTCAGGTCTTCAGCCTGATGTTTTGTGTTTGGGCAGCTTCAAAGACCTCTGCAAATGGATGCAAGGTGCTGTGCTCACAAACAACCCTGCCCCACGGAAATGAGCAGGAAAGAATTGTACAAAGCTGGTTTCTTTAGCCTATTTTTTTAGAAAAAACAGAATTGCTATTTCCTTAACAAGCACCGATGGGCCACATGCAAATCCTTCCCTTCTTACTCCTGCAGCCATGTGGCTGTTGCAATGGTACTGATAATTTAAACATCTCACACTTCAGGCAGGTCTCTGATGAAAAAAAAAAAAAAAATTAATTAAAGTAGTTCAGACAGAGTCTCCCTCGCTCACTCCTTAGATGCTGGTTTTACAAAGGACATTTGTTTATAAGGCTCAGCTGGATTTTTCTTAAGAAGTTCCCTAAGCATTTCAGTTGCCATCTGTGCACCTTTGTTGTTCAAGTGCATTAGCAGAACTTCCCCAGTTCAATCTAAATTGATAACTTTATCCAGTCTCCACTTAATATCACCATAGAGCAGCTGCTTGTGGAGTTGTTTAATCTCCATTAGGGCGCTTTGGTTAAAATCCAAGCTTGCATCCATATGAAAGCATGACACAAGCAAGATGCTCTGCCTCGGCAGGGCTTTCCAGGCCAAGGGTGTCTGAGGCCGTTCGGAGCTGGATATTTAATATTTGCTTGAAAACCAGGCTGGCTGTGGGTCTCCCCGAACACCTTGCATTGCCTAAGGAAGCCATCCTCTTTCCTTGGTGTGTTTTGCATCCCCAGTTTATTTTTGCCACCTGAAATTCATTTTGTGAGATGCTGAGATCACCATGGTGGGGTACTCGGTGCCGAAGTCGGGAAGGAGAGCTGGTGTTTATTCAAGGAAATATGCTCTATGACAGCCTTTCTCTTAATCACCTCAAGTGCATCCGAAGGGATATATGTTACACCTTGTTTTGTCTGCAGGCAATGAAATGTGGATGCTTAGGCTCCCTTTAAATTATGTCTGATAGAGAAATGGAATCTAGATTATTTTTAAATCCCCTTATTTTGTTTCTACATCTTCCCATACATCTATCTCAGCTGACAGCTGGGGTGAAATGCCTGTCAGAGAAGTTCCTCCCCAAGATTTATTACAAGGAAGAGAAATGATTTTCTGGGATAACATTTACGTAGTAGAGAAAAGGACTACTTTTCCCATTCGTTCCTTGATAGCTTTTCATCAGACGAATAAAATAGACACGAAGTATCAAGTTTCCTCGATATTGGTGTCTCAATCCTCTCTCCGAGAATAATACTGTTGGGATTACAGCCAGAAATCAGTCTTTTGTGTGACCCACCGCTTTAGGAGAACGGTTACTCCCTGTAACACAGCTGGGTTTTCCTTTGTGCTGTAGCCCTACTGAAGACAACAGCCGGTTTATCATTGATCTCCAAGGATTCAAGCTTCCAGCTCCTGTATTTCCATCTACATTAGGTTTTGACTGGGCTGTTCCTAACAGACCTTAAATTTAAAAGAACTTACTTGATTTCAGCCACCAACTACAATTGTCCCACCTTGAGAAAGTCCATCCTTACTGAGCCACCTGTCCCACCAAAGAAAGGGCAAGAAAGCAGCTCATGGCTACAGGATGCTGTCATCCAGCCAAAGCGGTGAGTAACCCAAATTTCCTGTGTCCATGTCCCCTGTGGCCACCCAGAGTGATGAAGGTGGAGCAACCATCATGGATGAGCCTCTCTTCTCAGGACAGCATGGTGGGATGCAGTATAACAATCCTATAGGGCCAAAAGTTGCACATTTTGGCTGGGATTCATCTGTCCTAATTTTAGTTATCTAAAAATTAACCCCCCAGATTGGAGTGATTGCCCATACCTTAATTACAGCCAGGACAAGGCCAGCGTAGCCTTCGACATCTGGATCCAGGACCACGACTTCCACCAGTGAGGGAAGAGCCATGCAGCATCCCCAGGCGGTGGGAGCCAGGCAGTCTCACACTTTGCTGGAGCCGGGATTCCTGCTGTGAAATTTGTGGCATCCCTCCCCACGCATTCGGCTTGCTGAGGGATGGGCGAGCTGCTCATGAAAACATGGTGGTAACCCACAGCTTATTTTGTCCAAGTTTCTAAATAACCTGGGAGGGAGGAAAGTGGGAAGACATGTTATATGGGGGCCTCCTCTCCTCTTGTTAACATGCACTTTGTTACATCCTCCCCTTGGCATGCATGTCACTACATCCCTCTCTGCATCCCTGCACCTACTGTGGATGCAGAGAGCCCTGAGGCAGCCCGGCACGCGCTGCTGGAGGTAGCGCTGGTGCAGATGGGGCTGTGCTTTCCTGCCTCCTCCACCTCCTTTGCAGCGACCAGGCAATATTAAGACATTGTGATGGGCAAAGGGGATCAAATCAGAATAGTTTGGTCCGTGCTGTAAAACTTCAGCATCCATCCTGCCTGGGAGCAAGCTCCCTGCCTTGGCATCACCGTCAGCACCAGTATATTTGTCCTCATTTCACGGAGCAGCTCCTCTGTATGCCTGAGACCTTCTACCCTGATGGAGACACTCAATGTTTGCCACCACTGAGTTCACCTGCATCGTTCTTATTCACAGAATCACAGAACCATCAAATGGTTTGGGTTGAGAGGGGACCTTCAAAGTCCCTGTAGTCCAACCCCTGCCATGAGCAGGGACATCTTCAACTGGATCAGGTTGCTCAGAGCCCCGTCCAACCTGGCCTTGGATGTTGCCAGGGATGGGGCATCGACCACCTCTCTGGGCCACCGGTGCCGGTGCCTCACCACCCTCGGCATAAAACATTTCTTTCTTCTATCTAGTCTGAATCTCCCCGCTTTCAGTTTTAAGCCATTCCCCCTTGTCCTATCGCAACAGGCCCTGCTAAAAACTCTGTCCCCATCTTTCTTCTAAGCCCCCTTTTAGTATTGAAAGGCCACAATAAGGTCTCCCCAGAGCCTTCTCTTCTCCAGGCTGAACAACCCCAACTCTGTCAGCCTGTCCTCACAGCAGAGGAGCTCCAGCCTTCTGACCATCTTCGTGGCCTCCTCTGGCCTTGCTCCAACAGGTCCACGTCCTCCCTGTGCTGAGCTACTGCTCATGTCAACTCCGGGACTTTCCATAATTAACTGGGACGCGACGCTGTGATGGCTGCAAGGGTCCATCATCACTCTAACCCCCCAGCAGCACGGCAGCTGCGCCAACAGGCGATGGAAAGGACCTTCCCCTGTTGCCTGTTTTGTTGATTTTTTTTTTTCTTTCCTACAACTGACTTCCTGAGTGCATCACCCACATTAAGAGACTCCCCCCTCAAAACCACATGCATTACGGCGCCCGGCCCTGCGTCACAGTGTGCTGTGAGAAAGAGCAGGAGCCCGGCGCAAGTGGGAAGCCATCCATATGCTCCCGCAGGCTGGGCTCCAAGCATTAATGTTATCAAATTACAGCTAACGGGAGCAGATTAATGCACAGCATGCCCCATGCCGCTGGAGGAATTACCGTGCCGATCAATGCGGATCCAAGTGTGCAGCCGCGGGCAGCCCCCGGCTCCCTCAAATACTGTGAGCTGGGGCTGTTTGGGGAGAAAATCATGGTCACAGCTATGGGATCAGTTGATATGAGCTGAGGAATGCAGGAAAAAAAATGGAGTAGGGTGTCTCCTGGGTGCAGGGAATGGGGCTATCCCCCCCATAACGGGCAAAATACAATGGAAAAATCATACTTTAAAAATATTTGCTGTCCCAGTGGTGGCTTTCCAGCAAGGATTTAGCTTAACACTTGCCAACATCCTTCATGAAGGTTGAAACACAGGAAAATGAAGCAGCTCAGCCCAGGTTCCCCCCAAGATGCAGATGGGGGACCCCAGCCGTTACCTTTCTGCTGGGGCATTGAAGGCTGGACCGTGCGCGGCAGCAGCTACTGCAGGCAGCCACCGAGCAAGGGGCAGAAATTTGAGCTTCACAATGAGAAATTCTGGGGTGACTGAAAACTGGGGCTGCCCAGCAAAAATAATGTCCCCAGGCACCATCACGGTGGGCTTTCTGTACCTCAGGGCATGAGATTTGATTGTTCAAATATAATGAGAGGACGTTCGCTTCACTTGCAGTGAGCATTTGTCAAGCTTAAGGGCATTGCTCAAGGGGAGTGTTGACAACAAAAATAAGATTATTCAGCATTTCTGTGGCATTTTATATTTTCAAGATGCCTTTCAGGCACTAAGCAGACATTGAACAGGAGCTAATCTTTTGTTACAGCTCCTCTGCAGCCATTAGATAGGATTAGGACTCAAATTGGGTGGATATTGAAAAAAAAAAAAAAAAAAAAAGAATCAATTAAAAATATTCAAGTGCTTTTAACAGATTTAAAAGGACCCATACCATGGTCCATGTGTTATGAACAATAATGAGCCCTCACACACTTCACATTGGGCTTGTAAGGATATCCTGGGCAACACGGAGTCAATGCAATCCAAAACTAGTGAAAGCAGTGGCAAAATAAGGAATGTCAAGAGCCCAGCGACCAAACCCAAATACCTGCACCTCACCTGAGCATCGCGTTGCCCCATGCAGACTTTGGGACCTGCCTTTGATGAAGGATGGACCGCGACCACTACTGTCACCCAGCGTTGGGTCCCAGCAGAAGGGAGACTGGCCCAGCATCCTGGTGGAGATGGGTGAGCTTCCCGGGTGGTCAGGGACAAACGCCTGAAATCTTGGTTCGCCATCTGCAAAGTGTGGAGGAAAGCACTTCCACAACACACAGGGATGTTGGAAAACGCTCAGGTTCAATAGTGAGGATTATACACAGCCCCTAGCTAAGGAGTGATGAGGCTAATTGCCACCGCCACCGCTTTGGTTGAAGATTATTTTTTGGTGTCCTTAGGGGGTTCTTGCATAAATGACATTAGGTAGCTGAGGGGTTAGCAGCACCCGTGGGTGAGCCTGGAGGGGACAGCCACAGGGTGACCGCTCTACAGGGTACCTTTCCCATGAGATGGGTTTTGGTCATGGGAATTGTCTGGTTTCAGCCTCTCCCGGGACCACGTGCAAGCCTAGACGCGCCCCAAGCATCCCCAACAGGGAGCGGGAGGTTGTGCCCTCCCAGCAGCCCTGGGAAGGTTGTCAGCAGCTTTGGGAAGCCGCCGTTTCCTTCGATGACTAATGGTTCAAGGAACCTCACTTTTGGGTTCAGTGTTTTCCAAACAGAAGGAGTCGAAGACCATTAGTAACTTCCCCAAGCCGGAGCACAACTCTGCATTGCCACACAACTGACCACAGTAGGGCTTTATAAGGCAGGAGCCGGCATCCCTGAGGGTGAAGCAATTCACCCGGCGCGACACAGGACATCGGCAGCGATGCTGGGAGCTGACTCAGGAGATCTGGGTATGGAGTCCGGTCCCTTAACCGCAGTCCTCTCCTTCCTCTGACTCCTTCCACAGCGTGGCTGCAAGGGATGCTCCGGGCAGATGCTCTGGGAAACAGGGTAGCACTGAGCTACTCCCAGTGACCTTAAACCACAGAAATGATGGTCGACACTGACCCCAAGGAGAGCAAAGGATGGGGCTCCTCAGCATCACAGGGCTGCTCGATGTCCTCAGACCCACAGCAGACGTTACTGAGGGGTTAGGGCATCACTTCCAAGTGGGTTACGTTGACCAGCACAGTCCCCCGTTGCAGTTACGCACACCCCAGCACACATCTCTCCATGGCCCTGCTTGGCTGGAAGATGCTGGTCCCCCCAGCGCCGGCGAGAAGCAGATGGAGGGGAGCGGGAGAGCTGCTTATTCGATAATTCCCAGCCAGAAGATTGCCAAGAGGAAATGCACTTCCCGTAAAGTAGGCACTGTTACTGACTTGTTTGCTGGAATTGCTTGAGTGGTAATTATGCTCCCTTAATATTGACATATTTAAATAGTTTCCAAGCATAATAAGAGTCCTGCCCTGCTCCCCCCACCCCCCTTTTCCGAATTTCTGCGGTGAGCTTTCACTTTGAACAACAGATTATCTGGAGGGGTGTGACTTGCCCACTCTTGTTTATTGTACAGCACGTCCAGATGTTTTGCTCTTGTGTGCACAATGTACATATGGATGTGTTGAGTGTTTG
Source organism: Ibycter americanus (assembly GCA_035590275.1). NCBI lineage: Eukaryota > Metazoa > Chordata > Aves > Falconiformes > Falconidae > Ibycter > Ibycter americanus. The sequence goes on along the minus strand of JAVJGI010000057.1, from coordinate 3,359,849 downwards.
ATGGTGTGCTGCCCCGTAAAGGAGCTACAGTCGTCCGTCATGCAGGAAAAAAAAATATATCTCTCCATTGTGCTGCTTCATGTGGGAGTCTGCTGGTCACGACCCCCAGCTCACGCCTTGATCCCAATGGGATAACGCACAGCGGCATCAGCATCAGTCCCACAACATTTGTCTTTCATTCATTATTCGTCAGAAGTCCCGAGACACTCTGTCCTGAGCACAGTGGCCAAAAAAGACCATTCCCTTCTTACGTTGTTTCATGCGTGGGCCACTCTCACGAATGCTGCAAAAGATGGCTTTTTTTCCCAGAAGAAACATCTCACACATGGTAGGAATCTGGGTTACTTAATGCCCTGAGCAGCCCCCTGGTTTCCCCTGTCTGCAGGATAACCCACCTGTAAATTTATCTTGGGGGATGCAGACCCCCAAATTTATTACCTTTTCCCCCCAAAAATAAATTCCCTTTTCTGCATTGCTGCGGTTGGTCCCTGTATCCGTCTGAGCATCCATCCAGAGAAATGCCCAGGAACGGCTTACACAGATTTCTGTTCCTCCCAGTGCTGGGCAGTCTCTGGGAGGACTGGTCTTTGCAAACATCTCCTTGGATTTTCCTCTCCACCCCAAGATGGGATTTTTCTATCACAAGTGCTGGCTGACCCCAGAAGTAACCCCTCTTTGACTTCTCTTCCGTGCCCAGGACCATGGTAACCCATGCAGTGTGGGCTGGACACCCCGTGGGGCAGCTCTCCGGGGGACAGCGGTGGTGGTAGGGGACCCGTGACCCCTTCCGCCCCTCAGGACCAGACAGGCACCTTGCAGAGCATCTCCCCTTCTCCAAGAGGCTGCAGCTGTGCAGCCATCAGTCCTCTCCTTGAGGGCACGTTTTGCTGACGCTGAGCATCACGTTGGCCAATTTGCTACGTTGTCTTGGGGCTAAAGGAAAGAAGAGTTTCTCACCATTGTTTGGTGAAAGCCAAAACAGGAAAAATTCTCATGCGGGCCACAAGCCACCTCGGCAAAGCAGGGCTGGAAAACGACTGATTTCCCTGGGAATCTCTGTAAAGGATGGAGGAGAGACTGCTCTTTCTCCCAGGGCTCTGGCTGGGTTGCAGTTGCTTGCACAAAAGGGTGTGTGTGCATATTTTAATTGGTGTCAGAGGGATGAGAAAGTGAAGAGAAAGCAAAGTGCCAAGGAGGTACCAGAAAGGGAGTTGGGGAAATGCAACGAGAGCGCAGGGAGGCACGCGGGGTGGGCAGGAGTGGCTCCAGGCAGGCTCGGGCTTGGGCTCAAGGCTGTTGCAGCCTACTTGGTCCTGTGGTGTTCAGGGAAATGGGACTTTACGTACTTCCCTGATTAATACACAGAATTGCATCAAAGAAATACCTGGCTGTCATCATCAGTGTATCCTCCCAGTGAAAATGATCTTGGCAAGACCTTGAGTGGGCCCAACGTCTCAGGCTAAGAGCCAACAATATGTTCAGTACAAGTTTCTTCACCTCCCTGTCTTTCATCATCTCCCACACTCACCCCACCAACTTGCCATCCCAAAGGTTACTGTCGAGGTAGGAGAAAGCAACTAAGCGAAGACACTCTTAAAACCTGAAAGGGCAGCGCTGCAAAGGCGTCAATAAAAATCCTAACCCCTATCCACCTGTTCTAAGCCTAACCCCTCTCCATCTGGCCTTCCACTGGGAGTGCCGGGTGCCAAATCCTCCTCCGAGTCTCTTAAATGAAGAGGATTCACTAGGCAACTTCTGGTCCTTCTGGTCCATGACGGGGTGGGGGCACTGCCTGGGAAGAAGGTGTAGCAGGCCACTGTTCCCAACATCATGAGCCCTAGCCCATGGAGACCTGAGCAAAAAGCCCTAGGACCGCCTGTCCTTGCCGGCAGGTCCCTGCAGGCTGTGATTTGGGATGTTTCAGAGATGCTTTCCATCCTACCCTACCTTTTTTCGGGGGATGAGGTAGGGTAAGGGTCTGCCATGACACAGCTGCCTTTGCTGATTGCTGCTGGTGCACACCAGAGAGGAGAAAATAAGGGCTTCCCAAGCCCAGGTCCTACATGGTTTTGACCTGAAGATGTTTATCAGCCCTCAAAGCTCATCAGAGCCAGTTGTGATGCTGAAATACATCACTGCAAATGGGGTTTTTGCCCTCCATTGGCTGCAGAGCAGCCCAAGGCCATGGGGCAAGAGATGGGATTTCAGGTCTAAGTTGGAGAGAAGGTTCTGGGGACTCGATGCCAAGGGCTGGGGGACAAGCTGCCCTGCCAGCCCCGGCGTGAGGGGTGGGGAAGGAGGGGATTTCTTCCTTGCTCTTAATTTCAGCAGGAGCAGAGGGTTATACAACAGCGAGGCAGATGGAAATGTCACAACAGCGAGCTTGGCAGCTGCACAAACACAACTAATCTGCCCTCGTTTAATGCTCGTAGCCACAACATAAACATACGCGCTGCACAAGGTAATAGATGAGGTAAATCCGTCATCGGCAGCCTCATTACACGGGGCGCGCTGCCTCGCCACCCGCTGCTCCCGCTCCCCAGCACCCTCCTGCCACCACCCCCAAGCCCCAGCGTGGTGGCCAGCTTGGTTGGGATGGCTGAAACCAACCTGGGAAAAGCCTGGCATCCCCTAAAATTCCTGCCCCAAATGCAGCTGAGACACTACCTGTAGTCACTACTCACCCATGGCCTCTTTATATACGTAGTGTGCTATAGGGCACCCACCCAAACCCACCCAGTGGTGTGCCTCCACTCACGGCCCTTCGACAGACAGGGTGGTACCATGAGAGGGAGTCATTTTATAGGTCATGATAGAAGAATAAATAATAATGGGCCATTTTGACACATATATATGTACATACTATAAATACACATATACATATAAGTCCAAGCTGCCTGTCTAGGCTCGGTCCCTTCCCAATCAGTGTGTTTTCTTCCTAATTATTAGCTCTTGGGGTCAGGTCCATGGTTTCTGGTTTGTTCTCTAGCACTGCTCCTCTGTGTACTCACTGGACTGCCATTTGGCTGCACAGTCAGCGGCAGCAAGCAGAAGGAATTGCTTGAAAACGGCAGTTTCTTCCCCAAATAGCCAAGAAGGGCCTTTGCCATCTGTCTCCAGTACACACCAGCGGGGAAGCTGGTACCCTCAAATGTGGCATCAATCCATCCGTCCCCATGCTCCAGCTTCCTACCTTTGTCCCTGCTGTGGGTCAAACTCTGCCCCCTTCTTCCCTGGTACAGGGTCACTTTTCAGGAGAGCATCATCTCCATCCTCTCAAGGCCACCCTTGCTCCTGGTGGCCACGGTGACCTGGCCACGGGCCCCTTGGTCTTGCTGCTGGTGCGGCTCTGGTGCGGTTGTAGCACACCTAATCGAACAGAGAAACACAACGCTGTGAGGAGCAAAAGAAGTGCTGCTGGCAAACATCTTCTGGGACTATGTTAGGGATGGATGTGCTGCAATTCCACCTCCCGACCAGACCAGCTGCTCCACCAGAAATGGTTTCCAGTCCAACACTGGCCCGACTCAGCTGGAAGAACATTTGTTAAACTCAATTTCTTTGGTTCTACAGTAATGGTTCTGGAAGACGTGGCCTCTGAAACTGCCAACGTGTCCTCCAGGAGACCAAAGCAAGACAACGAAAGAAAGAAAAGCGGCATCCTGCCTCGTGTGGCACTGGTGATGCCCATGTTCCCCGAGGCTGGCTGCGGACACGGGGTTTTGTGAGCTCTCTCCACACCACCCTCAGCAGGAGCTGCCGCTTTCCCAGCCCAAACGTGCTCTGTCAGGAGGGAGAAGCAGCCAAGTGAGGAGATATAGGCAGCCCGAAGTTTATGGCTATTGTTTAGGTCAATAATGTATTGATTACATATTTTGTGGGCTAAAAGGTTGACCTTTCAAAGGGCAATTGGCGCCTGCAAGATTTGATTTAGGAGAAAGAAAAGAATTTAATTTTCACTTCGTATTTCAGCTGGGAGAAACTTGCAAGATTGCAGATGCCAAAGGTGCTTTTTCTTGGGGGGAGATGGAGGTATTTTTTTCTGGAGCCATCACAAAGAGCTTCGTTTCAGGGTGGAAATGGCTCTGTTGCTTCGCTCCACTCCACTGCTCAGCGCTGCAGAGACATGTACAAGACACAAGGCACTAAGCAGAATATTTCATCTGAAGCTCAGCCAAGTAAACGTGCCGGATGCTGAATATCCCATACCAAGGCATGGAGGTGGGTTTTCCCCCTGTGTAGGAACAGCCTGAGCATCAAAACAACATGCAAGGCTGTATAAGGAAAAAGCCCAGGTTTTTAGGCAATTCCTGGTGACCAATTCTTTGCCCACCATTCATTCCCAGTTTCCCCAGTGAGGTGCCTTTGCCACGCTGGCACCTGGGGCTACCATCCTGGTGCAGTCCCTCTTTCCCCACTGGCTGTACTGACCCAGACCCCATCCGAAGAGGCCACCGGTTGTCCCCAAGCACCCGGTTTGGAAAAAGGCTTTGAATTTCCAGATCCAGTTTTGTCCCTGGATGGTTTATTCCTGTTATTATCTGGTTGATGCAGTCCTTAAATAGGGACAGCCAGCTCTGATGGGGCTGAGCACCCAAGGTCCCCTGTACCCCCAGCAACCACACTGGGCAGGATTCACGGAGGGGGGAGGCACTGCAGACTGGGATGCAGGAGGAGTGCCGGGAGAGGGGATGGACCCTGACAACGGCTTCAGGGATGAAAATAGAAGCAGCAGAGCGAGGACAGCTGTTCCTAGTTTAAATTGCCAGTTTTTAATAAGCTGTTTTGCTCTTTGAAAAGCATTTGTTTCATCGTTTCATAAATAGGAGGAGGAGCCGGGATAGCATCATCGGGGGACGTCACCTAGTTTGTTGCTGCTCTGTAGCTCCTCTCTGGATCCTCAAAGCCCTCCAATTTTCTCCCAGTGCCATCGGATTTAGCATTTTCAGCAGCACAAAGTGACTGCAAGGAAGACTGAAGTCTGCCATTTAGTTTGCCAAGACAGCTGGCAAAAACATTATGTACAGCTGAACATTTCATCACGTCTGCCAAGACATATTCATTTTGGATTAATTTTAAGACAGTTTTTAAAGTGATGATGAAGGATTATGCCATGCGCTTCAGCAGCATTAAAAAAAAATATCTCCTCTTTAAATCTCTCGTTCAAATTGTCCCAGTTTGGCAGCTCAGCGGCGTATTTGATTTGTGATTTGGAGGGATTCACTGATAGTGACATTTTCATTTATCTGAGTACATGTGAGCGCTGGCACAATCCGTGGCTGGTAGCAGCGCCTTCAGTATCCAACATGGCTACCTGAAGTAATTCACTTGCAGGAATGCAGTATAGCCCTAACACGTGAAAAGCATCCATGCAGCAATCACCTAGCATCCACGATTAAATGCTTACAAGCTTTTTGTCCTGGAAGCTCACCTGGAGCCTTGCAGTTCAGGGTTAACTACTCTCAAAGAGCAAAGTATTTACAACACTGTTACTCCAGGGCGGTCCCGGGTCTTGCTGGTGGAAGGGATGCCAAAATGTGTAGTCAGGGACATGCAAAGGAGGGATGTAGCTCACATGTTGCTGCTTTTGAGACCCCAGCCCATGCAATCATGCAGCCATTTCCATGATTACCTTAAATCATTGCCTCCACAGCCTATAGCTCCTCCCTGCCCTGCTCCTCACCAGTCGTTGTACCCAAAGTCACAGCAGGAAGTACAGCTCTGCTGTCCCGGTCAGCTGAGGTTGTAAGAGTTGCCCTTTTGTCTTTGAAACTTCATTATCTTTGACAACGGAACTGTTATCAGCATAATGAATGAACCTGGTGACGTGCATCGGTGTCTCGTGCACAAGGAGGACCGCCCTGGAGCACTTGGCAGTGTCTCAATGATGCCACAGCAGCCTGGGGGTGTCCTGCCAACAGGCTCCTTTCCTGAAAAGGAAAAACCAGCCAAACTCCCTCCCTGCTTTCCTGATCCTTTCCCTGAACGCATCCGCACGTGGCTGCCCCCAGAGCACTGCTCCTGAACCTGAATGTCATGAGTGAACCGTGCCGAGGCACCACGAATGAATAATTCTGAAGAGTTAAAACTCAGCCTAGCCCTAGCCAAGGCCACTAATTGCCAGCCCCAGCCAGCACAACCCAGACAACCAACCTGGTGACACCTGGGACATCCTTCCCCACAGAATTTAGTCTTCAGGGACATCTGCACCATAGTGAGAGCTCACGGCCACCACGGCTTCTGCTAGAAGATGTCCAGGAGCTGATGCTTCATCGTCCAGGTGCTCAGGACACCCTGAGCAAACTTGCTGTGAAGAACTCTGGCAGTAAACCCAACCGGCTGCTCCCAACCAGCCCTTGGTGGTGGAGATGGAGCGGTCTGGATGGATCCAGTAGATCTAGAGGCCATCTCTGGTGGAGCTGAGAACATTGCTCCTGTCTAACCAGCTAACTGCAGCTTGCCCAGGGAGCAGACAGAAATTTTCCTCCCCTTTAAATGACATTTGACTGCCAGAAATATTAAAAATAATTGGGTCTGTGCCATGCTGCTGAAGACAATTCTATGGATTATTTATTGTCTAAAGAGAAAAGAGCCCTCTTGGAGCCTTCTGGGTGTGGGTACGGGCTTGATACAGAATTTAACCCAATAATGCTGGCTGGAGAAACCTCAAAGGTAAAAACCTTCATGCAACTTTCAGGATGAGCAAAAGCTCCCCAGAGAGAACAGCTGTGGCAAGATTAGTGCCCTGATCCAGATCTTTGCACCCCAGCCTGGGCTTGGGGTGCAAGGGGAGGGACCACAACTATGAACACAAACCTACCGAGTACACATTTCCCTCCTCTGAACCTGCCTACTCTGTCGAGGCTGTTGCGTGTTGCTCTCAGATGCGCAGCTGTTACCTTAAATACCGCTTATTTCAAGTGAGTAGAATCTGTTATAATAATAGATAATAATTATTATAATAATACCACCCCCACCACCCCATCACCACTCCCCCCAACAACAACATCAACAAATTAACAACAAAACAAACACTAAAGCTGATGGGACCCTGAATTTTACAGTGTTATGGGTACCAACGGCAGAAATTTTTAAAGCCAGCTAGGGAAGGTGGCCAAAGCCCTGCTCATGGGTGAAGATGGGAGAGGACTTATGGTGGTCAGATGATTACAGAAGTGCCATTGTATAGAAAACTCCTGGTCTTCAAGCACAGAAGCCAGGGTTTTCACAGACCGAGCCCAATCAATCGGGAGAGAGCCTGGGGTTGACTTAATATAAGACGGCATTTGACCTTTAGTTGGCTGAATTAAGACAATGTACGCAAGAATAAAACTGAGCCACCCAGTAGAAAAGGTTGTACAAAAAGCTTTACCGTTTCCAAAGACGTGAGGGGGGTTGTTTGCTTCTTCCTTTCCTGTTTAACTGGTAGATCAACAATCTAGCAGGCATGTAGAAAACAGTTTGGTTTTTTTTTTCCCTGTAACTTGCCTAATACTCTGGTTTTAGGCCAGTAGGGTCAAGGAATGCCACAAAATCTGGAAGATTTTTGGACTGCTTTTGCCAAAGGGAATGATGCCTGCCTCCTTCATAGCTTCCACCCCACCACCTTGTTTTCATAGTGAGATCAAAGTTTCTCTCAATGAGCTGAGGAAGGAGAATTTCTCCCTTATCAGGGGCACGTGCATCAGGCTTCATGTGGTGCACAACCTCCACTTCACCACCAACTTCCACAGCAACTTGGTTTCCTGCCGGTTCTCCCAAACGCCTGGTCTTCTGGAAGGGAGGAGTGAGGACAGAGCAGATCTCCCTTCTCCCCAACCCTGAAGCAATGGATTTCCCCTTCTAACGCTACTCAAGCCACCTAAGGAGGTGGTATGACTAGTGATCAGCACTCAGAGCAAGAATACGAGCATGATAAAGCTCAGATCCTGGTGCAATACTCACCCCACTCCCCCAAAAATGGAGACACACCATCGGCTTAAGTGACGTGGCCAGAACAACAGGAAAGAGCGACTGAGGGTACAGCAACACATCACGGCTGGTCTGGTCTGATGGGGACAATCCTGTCCCACCACTGCATGGTCCCAGTGCCCCCTCCGGGCTGCACCTACTGCAACCGTTTTGTTGGCAAGAGCCTTCCATTAGGTGGGATTCAGCACGACATTGCAGCAGGACACGTCCCTTCTTTCACCAAGCACACATTTAAGCAACCGCCTACTTAACAAAATAAATAAAATAATGTTCTTTTTATTGCATGTCATGGAGAACGTTATTAAACCTCATGCACGTTAGGTCTGATGACCACACCAAGACCCGCTGGCCGAATGTCACCACGTGGCAGCCATCACCTAAAACAAATACAACTACACCCTGTATTTACTGGTTTAATTCTTTTTTTTTATTATGCATAATAAATCTTTCACACAAAGTAATGAAAAGGATCCCTAAGGTGATACTTCACAGATCTGAAGGAAAACAGAGTATTCGTGACCGTGCCAGACTGCAGACATCAGGACACTGCCAGACCCACGTAACGCTCCAACTCTTGGAAGAGCCAATGGGGCTAGCATGGATTTCAACATAAATCTTGGTCTGGCTCTGCTGTTTCGGCTTTGGATTGTGACTCCAGCTGTTCCACACCAGCTGGGCCCTGGGAGCATTGCATATTAATTAAATGCACAAGGAAATTATGAGATCGGAACAAACCTGTTCCTTCTATATTTCAATTCAATGGCATCACAAGAGGACAGCGAGAAATAATTTACTGTGCGCCTCCTGCATTGATTCAGCAGCTGGTTTGACCTATTCTATCAGATTGCTGCTTTATGTACCCTTCTCTTTATAAAAAGCCCTTTCAAAGAAAAATCAGGTTCTCTCCTGTTTGACACCCAGCTGATAAGCATCTGCTCTGGCTGAGCCCTCTTTGGTGAAGTGCTCCACTTCTGCTGCAGGCAGCGGGGTGGAGGGTGCTCACCGCGGGGCAGGTTCAAGTGCTCGCCGGCAGTTTACAACAGATGAAAACTGAGCCCTCCCAGGAGCTTCAGCGTCCGTGGTTTAAAAGTGCATCTTCAGACTGACCTTTCCACAGGCCGGGCAGCCCTGCTGACTCACAAACACTCTTAAGTCTTTTAATAAAGGCAAAACTACAAATCACTGTGATAACCAAGAGTCGTTCCCCTTTGACGTTTGCTCAAAGGCAAAATAAAACTAAAACAAAAATATCCAAAACACAGCATAAACGTACGTGCAGCTTACTCATGGTTCATTCATTTCTCATATTTCCCTAAGAAAAACTGCATCTCCAGTTTTACCACTGCCTTTTCTCAAAACCTTCTGCCATTTTAAAGTCCTAAATGCTCCTGGGCTGTATATGTTGCTTTGTAGCTATATTTAAATAAATTTGGAACGCTTTTCAAAAATTTTTTTTTAAAGCCAGCATTTCTGTTTCTGTAGGACTCAAATGGACTTCCACCTCTAAACAAGTAGATAAAAGGAAAATACAATCCTAGCGTATCCTTCAGGGAAAAAAAAAAAACCTGGGGGGTGTGTGCGCAAAAAATTCTATTTAAAGCCACTTGAAGGACTGTCTGAAAGCAAACGCACCGAATTCTTCAGGTCAATAAACAGAACGTGCTGGAGCAGGCAGCGAATACAGGGGGGTGCCACGTACGTTTAGGAACTAATTCCTTGATATTTATGTTTTGGCATGCAATGCACCGACAACAGTCCTCCTCCACCTGGCAGCACATGGGATTAGGAGAGCGTTTGCACGCGTATGTAACGGGCAGCGTCAGGAGCCTCCCCAAAGAAATGATCCTCATTTTGAAAAATGAGATGTTCTTTCCAAATCGGGTCAAGCCATTTCTTTTGTTCTTCCAACTGCAGAAACAGGTATATCAGGAAAGGACACTTTAAAACAACAACAACAAAAAGAAAAGTCTTCTACATTCAGATAAATTTATACTTCTGCCATAAAACCTTTAATAGCAAACAGGGGATTTTCAACACAGAACTTTGCCAAGGATCCCCACAACACACCGTCACCGTTACACACAGTTTTACAGGACATTGGTCTATTTTACAATCTTACAACTATTTTCTTTGGAGATTTATTTCCGCCCCTCCCCCCCCGCCCCGTTCAATTTCCAGGAAGAACTTTTGCACAGAAGCACAGTAAAACAAGTCTGTAAGGGACCTGACTCTGAAAGCTGGTGTTTCTAGCCCTCTATAGAGTATTTGCCAGTCAAACAACAACAACAAAAGACTTGCTATTGAAATTCCTCCCACAAACATTTTGACATCTAAATCAAGTGTTTTGAATCTGCCTGGGAGCTAATCTGATTAATATGCTGCTTGCTTAGTTCCCTCGGATGATGACGGTGTAGACACCCATTTGATGACTGCAGCCTCGACAGTGTCACCGAAATGCAGGGCTGTGAGTGAAAGCACGGGATTAGGTAACGAGCAACCCACAGCAGAATCCAACAGACCAGAGCAAGCTCGACCCAATGAAGCTGCCTCGCTTGAAAGAAACAAAAACACAAATGCTGCTTCCAGATCAAAGTCCACCATCTCTTTCCTCATTTACCCCCTTAAGTTAAAAGAACAATTAGGTTTGTGGTTGGTAGTAACATCATACCCCATGTGTAAGGCCTCATTTTCATCAAACAAGCTCTAGGTTATAGGACTATAAATACCAGGTTGCCTACAAGCCATCAGTTCCTCACACCACAGTCTGTTGCCAGCGTCTCGGCGGCAATCTGCTTCCAAAAAGCTGCTGTTGGACTGTACACTAGCGGCAAGCTTCATTCTCCGTAAGCTTTGGGGTCAGAGGGTGCACGCTGGAAGGGGTCACGTATTAACACGCGGTGCAGAGTTTTGTTTTCCGTAAGAAGACGGAGCTGAGTTAGCTTGGCTGGGGCACCTCCTTCAGCCGGAGTCCATAGTGAAGAGCTGGATGTCATGGGGGTTCCAGTACAGGGCCACGGCAGAGTTGTAGACCAAGGACCAAACGTAGGGGATGAAGAACTCCTCAGGCTGCTCCTCCTCGACGTACTTGAACTTCAGCTCGGGGAACTTCTGCAACAAGAAACCAAAGTCCGCTCAGGGAAGGGTTGCATGTCTTTGCAAACAAACAGCCCACGTAAGCACTGAAGAAAGAGGTCTGGTGAAAAAAATCATGGAAGGAACTGAACCATTAGACCCGAAGGAAAATATTTACGGATATATTACGAGATAAAGAGATCATTCTTAATTTCTTCTTTGAACCAAATGCTACGTTAGCACATTGTATTCAACCCTTTTACTGTTGGTCACACTCAATTTGCCTGTTAACAAAGATTAAACATCTGAATTCCTTACAAAACACAAAGGTCTGGAGGAAACCTGTCATTTTTAGCAGCCCCACAAAAGCTGCCTTGCTTGAGCACGTACAGACCCGTTCATTGCAGTTTTCCCTAAAACGCATTTTGCTATTAATTGTACTCAGCTCCTTCACAGGACAATCCTTTGGAAAGGCCGTAAGAATAAACACAGTCTGTGATCCGTTTCAGGAACCCAGTGTTATGGCAAACTGACTTTTCCCATCTAATTCTCCAAGACCTTATGTAACTACAAGTTTCCAGGAGAGACATGCTCTTCCTCCAGGAAGCACGGCAGGAAGCGTGTCTAGGCTCCATGGGTGGGCTCCTGGGGTCCAGGAGACCTCTTTCAGTTTTGCTACAGGTTCTTTTGTACTTTTGGGTAGGTCACTACCTCCGTGCCTTGGCTTTCCCGTTGCTGAGGAGCACACTAACGGCATCAGCGTGGCAATTATGAGCACAAACCCCTGGCAAGCTCCTCAACTGCAATGCATCACGCACCTACCCCACTTCAGCCTCAAAGGCTGTAACCGCAAGACCCGTGCACATGGACCTTATCACCCATCCACGCAGATACATCCCCCTCCTGGAACTTACAGGCTAGACAATATAGTTTCCACAAAAGCCCTGGTTTTCAGTACCAGCTTTAAGCAAAGCACTCCAGAATAAACAGGCATCAGATGTGCCAGCCCAGCCCACCCTACCTGGGTGGACATGCGCATCCTCAAGTTTCCAATTTTCTCCTTCCTTCCCTCCCAAAGCAGCGCATACATCGCAAACCCACTGCGTTCCCTCTCGGTAAGCCTGTGTTTTGGGGGGAAGAGCCGAGCCTACTTTTGTACTGTGCTCTTCAATCATTTTATCTACTTCTAAATGTTGCCTGTGTCAAGAGCTTGGCAGAGTCTCAGATAAAAGCCACATTACAATGATCACTGGGGTAAGATAAAACATGACCCCTTTTATTATTTATAAGGCTGTGGCTAAGACTAAGAATAAACTCTATGGTGTGACATGATCAGAACAAGCACAGCGATGGCTAAGAAGCCTCTCTGCCCATTAATAATGGAGGGATCCCCTATCATCTTTCCTGAGCTCACAGTGTCCTGTTTCCTTGCGTTAGGGTACAAGACCCTTCCGGCTGGAACAGCCTCCTCTGAAGGGGCACTTCTGGGCCACTTGGCTTTCAGGGTTATTTATTTAACCTTTACACACTCAGGTGATTTGCATTCTTGGGAGTCAGAAAACATGGAAACTATGCTACTCCTTCCTTGAGCTGCTGCCGTTACTGGAGCGGTTTGGTGCAAACGCTGAGCATACAATTACACCGAGCCACAAAGGTGCCACCTGCATTGTGCTTTACAAGGAAGATGTCCCCATGGACAGCTTCATTCAAGCACAGGTGACAATGTGCCCTCTCCTACAAGTCTCCATGGACAGCTTTTTCAGCTTCACTCAACCGCAGCCTTGGGTGACAACAACCTCCTCCGTTGATGAGGGTGGTTGGTGTCACCTTCCAGCATGCTCCAACGTTCTGGAGGTGCCATGGTTTGGCTTAGGTTGGGGTCAGGCCCTTCACCACAGCCCTGCTTAGCTGGATGCCAGTATTTAGCCTGGGAGGAACCATCTGGGCCATCGGTGTGGCTGTAATTATTGTACTTGATGACTTTGGCTGTGTGGGGAGCTCATCCTTACAGCAAGCAGGGAGGGAAGGAGGACAGTATCGTTTCCACCACTGCTACCTCTGTTTAAGGAACTAAGGCAGCTAAAAGATAAGGCGGTTAAAGGCACTTCTGCATCTCACTCCTGTTGAGTTCAAAGCCCAGAACCTCAAAGGTACATCAGCAAGTTTAATTTCCTGCGTCAGACATGCAGTTTGTGGTAGAGAAATTCTCCCTTAGCCCTTCTGGGTACCTACACCATTTCCTAAAACCTTTCTATAACCTCTCTTCCCCAAGTCTCTCTTGACCAGCCTGTTTAATCTCCCACATCATTTTGCTTCCTCACTCTTAAATATCCAGTGCCCATACTCACCTCCACCTTTCACTTCCCGTCTCCTAGCCTGCTCCCACTGCCAGCTCCCTTCCACTGCATCTTTATGGTCTCTCTGTAGGGTATCTTTCTATTTTGTACTTGCCCAAGTTTTTTCCCCCATCAGCCTTGTGAGATCCTCCTTTTCATTAACATCCTCTATCCCTTCCCATCTCGGCTCCAAGTCCTCAAGCTGCACCTGCCTTCCCGTTCTGCCACCCCCATCCCTCCTCTCATGACACCACGATTCTTTTGGTACCCTGATGTAGATTTTAATTATTTCATTTTTTTAAACTGATAATTGTGCTCTGCTTATCCTCTGTGCAATCTTCCCCACTTCCCTCCTAAATGCTTCCTGGCTTGTGGTCCGTGTAGACAGGAACACGTTCAGTTCAGCATTGCATCAGCAGAGTGAATGGTTAAACCTCATGATTAAACCACTGCAACATTTCCTAGCAGAGAAAAACCCTTACACAGCTGTCATTCTTCACCCCAAAGGTGGCTGCACGCCAGTACTGCAGCCTGTAGTAGTCCTTCTGGGAGGGATGGGGGAAAAAAGCGATTAAAGATGCTAATTTGAGTTGAATTAAACACAGATAACTTTTTTCACCTTCAGGGTCATGGATTATAGCTACTGGTTTTGCAAGCACTCCTGGCAGTGGTCTGGGACCATTCTGGACTCTCACACAGCTTAACAAACATCTTTAGCTTTAAAACAGTTGGTAAAATTGTGTTAGAAATTCCAATAGCTACATCTGAGATGCTCAGCTCTTACTATCCCATTATCTCTCAGCTGGAAGGACAGCATAAAATAAATCAGATAGCATTCATCTTTTCAGGCAATAACAGTCATGTATTGATTTTATTATTAAGCCTTTCTTCAGACTGATCAATGTTGCCATCTATTGTGATCATACCGTAGCAATTTAATAATCAATTTCAGATTAAAGACTATAACTCACTGCAGTCAGCCTGGACTCTCTCACACTCAACATATGCCGTAACACTGCGCAGGTTTATCTTGGAAATGTAGACAAGGATAATGAGATTTTTAAGGAGAGATGTAATACACTTTGCCATTACATACACACAATTTCAAATATATCTTTATAAAAAAGAAGGTAAGTAATGGCAGAAGTGATGGATTTTTGATGGTCCACCTGAACAGCGGGCCCAGGCTAGCTCAATGCATTGGTAACAGGACACGGAGAGTTTGACTTCCAGGTCAGTAATTCAAACTCAGCTTCTTTAGATGACTGCAATGATCCATGGCTGTGTGGTGGCCATGTTTTCTCATTCATTAAAAATGAGAAATCCTAGAAGCCCAGTATGGAGAGAACTGCACCAGCATCTATCTTGCAAGATTTACCAGCACGGCAAACATCCACTGCTAAGATAAAAAACTACCCATACTGTTTCACTACGAGGGGTTCACACAAAACAAAATTTGTTAACATTCAAAATCATTGAATTTATGTCACTTCAAAAAAACTTCTGACTTATCAGACTGACTTTAAAACAATTTATAACAGCAAGGGTTGAATACCGCGTAAAAAGCTTGACCGACGCCATAAAGCTTTAAGATTTTTGATGGGCAATAGTTCAAGGAATGTTTAAATTCGCCTCTGTGCCCTTTTATCTCCTGCACGTACTGCTTCCAAATGAGCGATCAGGAGCCTTCACCATGTGCTGCAGACAGAAAGGAGATGACACCAAATGAATGTTTCAGGAGAGCTGTAAACAACCAGGTCACAGGAGTCTCAGGACACTCCCAGCAAACACCCTAGCCAGCACTGCTGAGGGTTTTAGCACAATTAACAAAATTCCCAAAGTGGCATGTCAAAGCAGCAATGTAGAAACCCATTTTCTTCTGCTTTGCTGCTGGTGTGTCCAGCTTAATCCTGGAAAGACATTTTCTCCCCAGCTGTGACACTCAAATGAACCTGATTTTTAGCGCTTTCTGGAAAGAGGAACCACTCTAAGGCATCTTAAATGATAGTCTTAATAACAGAGGAAAAGTCTTAACATGGGATAAAACATCCCTTTCATTCCTTCCCAGCCCTACTCCTTCAGCTGGATGGTGTCGACAGATGTACAAATACTTCGTTACCCGTTCGCTTCGCTGTTCAAGTTTTTGAACTCACTGCCCTGACACAAACGGGTCCAGCGGAGCCATTATTTGCATTTCTCTCCAGCCATTACCAGAGGAGAGACAGCCCCAGCTAGTTTAACACAAACCAACCTGACACAGTACTTGAAAACTTGAGAGCCGGAGGTAACATCAGGATTTGAACTGCGCAATTTAAATACAGACACCACTTATCAGCTCTGGTGAATCAACCTACCACCGCACCCTATCTTGTTTTCTTCTACCAGACAAAGCAGAAGTCAGATTTAGTGGTTGGGACGAGGGTATAAACTAGACAGACCAAGAACTTTGCAGACTGTCTGCACTGTCAATCATATGATTCGATGAAAAACCACAGGAAGTCCGATGAACAGATGCAGAACTGAACTGCAATAACTCCCCTACCGCAAAAGTTCAACAACATCGGGGTTTTTTTTTCTCTTTCAGTTAACGATTAAGAAGATAGCATCATGGCCAGCCAACAGCACCTGGCATGGCTCCAGCCAACTTAGTGGCATTTGAGCTCCAAGACTCAAGCCATACATTAAATTAAAAAAATCCCCTTCCCTTCCCAAATGAACCATCAGAGCTGCTGTTAGGCTGCAGTGTCATGTCAGTGGATGATCTCCACTCAGACAAGGCAAGCAAGGGCAGATGGAGCTGCTTGAAGAGTGATGGAGTGAAGCTATTTCACAGAAGCACGGTTTGAGTTGGAGGGACCTTAAAGCCCACCCAGTCCCACCCCCCTGCCACGGGCAGGGACACCTTCCACCAGACCAGGTTGCACCAAGCCCCGTCCAACCTGGCCTTGGGCACTGCTGGGGATGGGGCACCCACAGCTGCTCTTTGCTCCTTCACTGCTCTGGATGCTTTACTGGATGAAAAGCAGCCCTCACCAAAGAAATGGGGCAGTTGCTGTGGAAAAGAAAGAATTGGATGAATATAAAACTGGAAAATCCTCTTTTCGAGTCCTCAGTTAGAAACATTGGTTTCTGAAACAGCAACCCAACATGAGTCAGTATTTTCAAAAGCATGTGACTGGTTTAGAGGAAAAATACCATTTCCAAAGGAGTCTGAACACATCTGAGAGTCAAATTCACGTTAACTTCCCATCAATCTGAAGCTTCAAAGTCTTTCTGAAAATGGGATTGGTGTGTATTTGAAAAGCTTGCCCTGAGTCTTGTTTGGTAACCTAATGACATGCTGGCAAATTATGTGTTTCATATTGCTTCAGCTAAATGTAGTGGTATTGCCTGGGGAGCATCTGCAGGATTGGACCCTATTAGCAAAGTATGTCAATTGGCAAAGAAAAGAAACCCCGTGAGGGCTCAGATTCAGCACCGTGCCACGTCTTATTGTAGGGGCCATAAGGAATATTTACCCCAGCAAAGTTTAGTCCTACAACCTGCCTTGCACCAAACGTACCAATCTGTAAGGAGTTTGGGCAGAGGAAGAACATTCATACTTGTCTGCAAAATCCACAATGCCACTTTGAAATCTGGTCCCCAGAATCCCAATCTGAGTCAAATTAATGGCCAATGATCTTGAAAACAACTCAAAAGTCATGCCTGGTGCACTGTTCACAATAGAGATATACAGGTACACATGTAAACGTTGATATATTTAATTTTTATACAAATACAAGCATCTAAAGTGCTTTAACAGAGCACAATTTATGGAAGAAAATTTCTCAGCGCTTGTTCTAAGATACTGATAGACTGAATTTTTGCAATTATTTAATTCTTCCGGGGAGATAATGCCGTTTCATCTTTCTCTGGTTCTGCCTGCATCTATGGTGCTTCTCTCTGACTTGAGACAGAAAACCTGTGAGGCTTTGATGAAATATCTGTGCGGGCTACACCACAGCTGCCCGATACTATCTTTTTCTCCTTCTCAGGGCTGAAGCACAGACAGCCCAGCAGATGATGATGGTGGGGAGATGAAGGAAACAAACAGGAAATCTGCTAGACTAAGCACGAGCTGCACATCTTGTTCAAAGATCTGCGTAAGGAATAGGTGCAAATTTAAAGACAGAGAAGAAAACAGCAGCTCGGAGCATGTCAGGAGGTTGTGAAAAAGAAATACAAAACTCAAGATGATAAGATGATGTGCAAAACAATCTACACACAGGCTAAATAGCTCCAGTTTAAGCAATCACATGAGCTGTAGCAGAAAACAACATTTTTCCCAGGGAGGAAAATTCAGTAAGCCAGAAGGGCTGGGAGGTTTATCTAGAGAGAGACAACTGTTTCAGCACGTTAGGATCACCGATACACAATTTCTGTTTTCAGATCGCTCAGACTAAAGGTTTGTACAACCACAGCTGCAGGAGAATAAATGCTCAGGGAGTGAACGGTGGGTTTGCACTGTAGATGTGAGCTACCACCAGAGAAGCAGACGTGCCTCTGGTGAGAGTTCAGCAATTACTATCTTTTTTCTTTTTTATAGAGTACTGAGAAGCCAGGTCAATTTTGGAAAAATCGACTAAACCAGCTGTGCCTAGAGGTTTATTGGTAAAGACACAATGATTTAAAGAAGTGAAATATTGGCAGTAACCCTGCCAAGGCGCAAAGCTTTGTGGAGTATCCCGTTGCTAAAAAGAGAAAAATCGCACTTCTTTCTAGGGCAGGTTGGCAAACACTGACAGCTTTAAAGCCTTTCTAGAGAGTCAGGGATGCACATACACACACAGTTGTTTCTTTTTCTTACAGCTGGGAAATATTGCTGATTAATGTCAATAGCTCTAAAGCACGCCATAGAAATAATTTTTGTCTTCATACGGAGTCGTTAATCTGTACAAATTCCAAAAGCACGTATAAAAGTATAAATTTGAGCTTAGGATGAGGCCAGGTACACGCTTCAGGCTGTCCTGGGTCCACCTCAGAAACAGCTGACCCTGATCTACTTCTAGACAGTTCAGTAAATAAATCAGACCACTGGTCAGCAGCTTCCTCAGCAAACCTGGCTGAAAACGTGCCCGCTGAAGAGCTGATCCAGAAAAAATCCCTTCAGTGCTCAGTTCAGGAAAACAAGGGGATCGCTGCTCAGCTTCGGGGATGCTGTGCCTACCTGGAGAAATTTTGGAACGGGAAGAAAAGATTAAGATGACGACGAAAGCCTAAAGCAGGACTCGCGTATTATGCGCTGTTAAGCATCATTACCCTCTATATAACATTGTATTATACATATATAGTCACAATTCAAGGATTTACAGTTATAAATCCAATTTGCTTGCCATGTCAGGATTGTTCTGTATACCATATTGTCTAGATGGATACACATCTTTCCAGAACATTTCCAACAGCTAGGAGCCAGCCAGAGCCGTGACTTGCTGCCAGACCATAGACAGGGAACGGCAACAGGAACATTACAGGGACATTTACAATGCTGCAGAGAATACAATATATGCTGGCTTTGCCAAATAATAGGAAAAAAAGCACTAAAGACTGATGTATTTAATTATACTATAAGCTTGAGGATGAAGGCATGACGTGTAGATGAGGTACTGTGAACAAAAACATAGAACTTTCACCCACTTCAGGGCTTAGCCTGAAACAAGAAGAATTCTTTGAAAATGCAGAGGCCTTTTAGAAAAAAGAGCATGGGATCTAAACAAAAAACGAACCGCCTCAAAAATGATGACAGGTAAAAATGAGGGATGTTTTTTAAATTGAAATAAAACTTAACCAAGAAAAGATTTAAACATGTGGAATGAAAAAAGCTACTGGCCCAAATGACAAAAATGTCTAGACTGAATGCCTGACCTCGCTCGAGCATTTGTGATCCTGTTATGTACACACACCGACTACTCAGATAAATAAGTGAAATCCTTTGTGTGCTTTTGAATTTAGGGAATTAAAATCTGAAAACCAGAATAATCCCTGGACCCATTTCTCAGTAGCATTAAAGGGCACCACCGCACAAACGGGCATAAACCTATCAACTCAGAAAACTTTTACCGATATGAAATGGATATATAAGTCTTCCTATCACAGGATTTGCAGAAAATGCACATTTCATAACACACACCCTATTTTTACCAGTGCTAAGGAAGATGCAAATGAGTTTAAGCCCTGGCTTCCTGCATTTCAGCTCTAGAATAACGTGCAAAGCTTTACACAGCAGTGAAAACCAGTATGTTTGCAGCAAACATTTTTGTCAAAATCGGAATGCATTTAGAAATCACTCAGTCACTGCCAACTTTATATAGAAGATTTGTAGAGCTGCTAAGCAAAGCTTGTAAGATTAGGAGTAGATTTTGGACACTTCACTCTGCTACCTCTCACAATTAAGTCAATGATGCTTTAGTAGTACCCTTAAAGAAGGGCTTGGATATCAAGGAATTTCTTAAGTCTCAGAATTAAACCCTGCAACCTTATAAAGACTTCCCAAAATCCAAGACACCATTCTCCCCCCGAAACAAAGCAGCTCTGACGCTGATTTTCTTGCTTGCAGAATTTTATGAATGAGACAGTTGAAAATCTGCCACTTTTCAAGTATGCAAAATGTAAACTTTAAACAAAGAAACTGGCTTTAATAACTCAGTTGAGAGCCTCTCGCTTACTTTTACACATTGTGTAAATGAAGGGGAGATCAACTCTTTGAAGGTCTCAAATTGGGCAAAAGCTTAAGTTGTCCTAAATCCATACGTGCACTGTTTGGGTCACTCTGCCAAAGACAGAAAAAATATATATTAAGTTTAGCGAGTGAGTGAAGGCAGGGGAAGATCAGTTATGCAGACAACCAGCAGATCTGTGAGAAGCTGAGATGCTTGGTCCATCCAGAGAAAGCCCACGGTGCCTTCAGAGCCCCAGCATTACCTGGTCAGTGGGGAAACCCTGATATAAAATAAAAAGGGCTTTTTTATGGTTCGGGACTTGCTAAAGATTGAAAGAATTCCTCCCATACGATTTGATTATTTGCAACAAAGTGGAGGAACTCAAATGAAGGTAAAGTAGGGGCGAAAACGGCAGTCTTCTCTTGGAGATATTGTACAAGAGCAGCCTGCTACGTGAAGACAGCAGAGAATTACCTTGTGTATCTGGGCTACAGTCTGCTCCAACTTCTGGATAAAAATTACAGATCTGTGTTCCCCTGATCAACCTTTTTTTTTTTTTTTTTTTTAAATAACCCTATAAATGCCAACCAATATCCCAGTTGTCACATCAGAGACAACTATCACTAACTATTTTCTGAGAAGCGAGTTGCATGCTTTCAGCTTTTAGTCTAAATAATATAACTTACTAAAATTTAACAATAAAGAAAAACTCACCTGAAAAGTTTTAAAAGGACCTATGAAGCATATGAACAACGGAAGGCTTAGAGAATACAATCCTGCTAAATAATTAATGTATACTAATATGTGTAGCTATATACTCGTGGACTTGGAGAATCTACTCTACACAAATCTTTGAGCCAACTATGTATTTTAAATTTCTAGCAGCAAGTGCTACTGTTTAAGTCACAGCAGCTGTTTTGATTTTGATAGCAGACCAGTCTAAAACACGAGGAATGTTGTTTATCGTAGAAATGCTTCGTCCTCCAGATAACATCACTGACGACTGCTCCACCTAGGCTAACGCACCATCCCATCATCCTAAAACAAACCCCAGATAAACCTCTCACCGCTGCCCAACCTCTTCTACTGCCACCAAAAACGCAGCAGTTGTGCAAATAAAACTCTCCCCACGGTGTGCGCCATACAATCAGCAACGCAGAATGAGCACAGGGTGTTTGCTAGAAGCGTGGCAACGAAGGAAATCATTAAACTTCAAGAACACAATCCATGTTTTCTATTTTGGTAGGGCACTGGAGCAAGCACTCCGCCTTGCTGCCGCAGGAACCCTGTCTGGACAATGTACAAATTCTGACCCAGTAAGAAGTAAATATTACCTTTTGCTTACTTTTTCATAGGAACTATCATGCCCAAGGTTAGATTTTTCTTCCCCCACCCTGGGAAAGGAGCTGGAGATTTCCCCATCCATCTTCACAGGCTCAGTCCCACCGTACGCTTGCTGGTGGAGTTGGTGACCACCTATGAAGTCTCTAGTGCTGATCGCCCTGCTCTTCAGGATCTGAGATGAGAAGGGACTGAATTATGCTGACAGTATAAACCACACTAATTTGATAGTTAAAGGATTTTTCCTTTCGGAAACTACCTATATGAGCCCTCTCTGCTGCCCTGATACTTGGGATTGTTCAGCTGAAGCACAGAGGTGGAAGACCAAGAGGTCAAAATGCTGTTTTCACCTGCCTGTTTCTCCCACCCCAAATTCAGTTACTACAATGTCACAGTTGTTTGTTTTCTCATTTAGTTGTGTAGAACATATTCCCCCAACACAAAAGGTGGCAGGAGAAGAGCAGAGTGATTCAGTTTGCATATTTTTCCAGTGACGAGGTCCCAGACATGCTTTCACTGGAGATTGGTGCAATGCTGCAGCAGCATCCAAAACATCCCACCAAGCCAAAAAGAACATTCCTTTGGACAACTGGGACCAAGCTCCTCTCCGTTATCATCGTACAGGGGTCCAAAACACCGCCTAGACTTTGGCTTTGTGCATCACCCAGGGAAACAAGACCCTTCTCCCTGCTGAGTTTAACACCTTCGATTTGCGTCGCGGAGGCTGACATTTACAACACATCTCCTCGCACGGAGGGCTCCTCACGGCTGGTTTTACGAGGTTTGACTTTTACATAACAGAAGCCACAAAGACGAAGCCCGAGCCGACATCCTCCTCCGGTCCCTCCCACCCAGCACGGCGGCGGGGCGGCACGCCAAGCCCAAACATCCTTCCCCCCCCCGAGCGCCCGTGGAGGAAGACCTCCTTTTGATTTTGTACTTTTTAATCTGAGAGAGCCAGGCCTGTAAATATTAGAAAAAATGATAACAATGACTTAAGAACAGAGACAGACTCGCTGTCACCAACTGTTAACTCTCAGATCAGGGCAGCCTAGGAAGTGGACCCTTATCTGCCCGAGGTTCAGGACATGCTGACTAACACCCCTATTGACTCTGCAGACCTTTGGCTCCCTAATCTCCCCGAACTGGAAAATGTACACCCCGATGAACACACTCCCTTCTTAAGTATTTCAAGCCTCAGCAAACAGACAAATCGTGCCGTGAGATGAGCAGCGCTGCCCCGCTCCATGCAGGAAATCCAATTTATTTGTCTTGAGGAGCGAAACGTGAAATGACAGTAAAACCTCTCCAGCCGTAGCACACGGTGCCAGACTGCAGCCTTATCTCTGCTGGGACCGCGAGCCAAGGAATCTATGCCAAATGCGGACGGTTATGCTCTTTATTTTGTGGATGTGGACTTCACAGCTTTGGGGTTTTTTTCATTTATTTGCCCTAACGCTGAGAGTCTTCTGAAGACAGACCCAAGCCAGGGGGGTTTAAGCTGACCTCAACGTATAACCATGGTGCCTTTTCTTAAATGGAATTTTAGGTTGTTCATGCCAGTCTGTATTCCAGTCCGTTCACAAAGAACATGAAGGTTATGATAGCATGTTCAAATTAGCTACTGGAAACAAGCCTTTATCAATGATGGAGGCAAGTGGTGTGTCGGAGCGAGAAAGGGATAGCTATTACTGAGTAGGACAAGGATTCCTTCCCTGTGAAGGAATCCTTACGAGCTTTGAAGCTAGCCAACTGCATCTCCTTGACTGGCTATGTATGGGGAATCAGAAGCTGACTGCATCCAAAAAATCCACCAGATTGAAAAGTAGCACCCTTCTATAGTGAAACTGCTTTTTTTCTAGCGCCAACAATCACCTCAATCTGAAAAAGGGCCTCAAATGAGCTGCTCTTTCAATAATGCATGAAAATTACCTGTGTTTTCTGGTTTAATATGCTTTAGATGCAGTATTTCCAGATCTGTTTGCCTTCGCTGACCTTAACTGTATTACAACCTCCTACTCTGCTAAAGACTGTCTTCAGGCTACGAATCCAGCAGTTCTAGAGAACTCTCCACCTCAGGGTCAGGAATTTTAAAAGTCATTTATTCATAAATGCTGTTACGTCCCGCTGTTATCAACCATATCTGCCCCCTTCCTCCCTGTGCATTCAGGCCAAGATTGTTTTAAGCTGGTGACAACAATCAGTCTTTGCTGGTCTTAGCAGAGGACGATGGCGTTTGGCAAGACCTGATGGGACAGATAAACACAAAGAATTCTGCTGCCTGACTCCGAGCTCAGAGCTACAGGCACCGCTTGAACCTCATGGGTTTCATGTTAAGGACAAGACCTAAGTGTAAGGGCTGTGCTCTTCTCCCACTCCACAGATACAAACCCCCCTGCTCTATTTTGGAGCTGCCAGTTGGTCACACCACCTAGCAGACCTTCCTTCAGTGAGCTGATAGAAGTCTCTGCTTTGTCAGCTCTAAAAAACAATCCTTGCTGAGGTTTTTGATACCTAACATGCTGCAGCAAAGGAAGGGAAACGTTCCTCCTGGAGCTTCTGGAGGCTGCTGCAGCATTATCAAGCTAGAAATTCTCACCTCACTGCTTTACTGTCTGTCCTCAAGCCGAACTCTGCTCATGAGCCACAGGTTGATCGCTATCCCCATAGTTTAAACATCTTTTGTGACAAAATAATAGTATAAATCACCTAGCGGGCATGCAAGGACTAAATGTAATGTATATCCTGAAGGACTCCCGATCTTTCCTCATCTCCTGTGCTCTAAGAGCCCACGGTGGCTGGAAACACTTAGCACCTACCTGGAGCACCAATACGATCATTAAGTGCAAGGAGAGAAGCTGAGCAGAAGAGAGTGTAGTAGGGTTTGTTAGGGTAAGGAGTCAACATGAGAACATGGCCAAGAAAAATCAGTCCTTGTTTGCCAGCTCAACAGATTGTGGGTTGAGCATTACAACCTTAGGAACCGTAAACCCAGCCTCAATCCACATGGATTCAAGATTCAATGCCATTATCTGATATTACAGAACAAATACAGCTACAGGAAAGGCATGGTGACCTAAACCAGCTGCCCTCTAAATCCTACCAGCAGAGTCCTCAGCAGCGATGCTGATATACGTGAGAAATCCCCTGCTCGGCCAGGAAAAAGCCGTCTACATCGCTAATCATCCTAAGCAGGAACAAACAGCCTGTAAATCAACTGGAGAGAAGCATTGCAACTTGTACCAAAGGTTGTGACAAAATTAAACTCAGTATGGGAATGCAGTTGAGGCAGCCATCAGCTGACAAAGTACATTTCTTCCTCATTCTCACTTCTTGGTGTAGTTGCTGTAAACACTCAAGACATTTCTCTGATTTATGCATTTAATTAAAAGATATCTATAACATTCATGCTGTTTACATTTAACCCAACACTGCAATGAAAGCTGTAATTTTGTCTGGGATTTATATTCTGTACTCAAATTTATTTTGATTCCTTGATTTAAACATACACACAGAAGTGAAAATGTGTCAAATCATGAAAATGGAAAAGATTATACTCCATTATCTAGTTCATCTGTCAACCAGGGCAGAAATCTTCTGAGGACTGTTTTTCTCAATCTGCCACATGTTATGGAAACTTAATTTAAAAGACTAATTCAGAAAAGACAGCTAAACCTTAAAAGTGGAAGAGCAATTGGACCGGTATAATTGGAAGTTGGTTACATTATTTTTTTCTCCCTTCGTCTTGTATTCAGTTGTTCATAATTCGCCTCATCTTGTACCTTCTGGGATAAAATTGTTGGCCTTGGCCATGTTACTTTATTTTTATTGTTTTTTAAAAAAAGAGGTTAATCCTTTTTTTTTTTTTTTAAATGGAATGAGAAAAAAATGTGGTTTTTTTTTTTTTAATCAAAGAAATAAATTCAATTTAAATGCAACTCATTTTCCTTCTCAGCTACATTGCCTATACTGAAGGTTTGCAGTCGAAAATAAACACATGGGTTGGAAATAGCTCTCAACTGAGTAGGGGGAAAAAAAAAAAAAAAAAAGTCAGAGCAAAAAGTCAGAGCATTTCAGTGTAATTTTACTTTGCTTTGACCAAAGTTGCAAGATATTTGGAAACAACACGTCATGCACATGCAGCGCATTTGGCACTGGACTTTTCATTAGACTCACAACATATGCAAGTAAGGGAAGGCTGCACAACACATGTGAAGCAGATTTAGTCACAGCAAAAAACGTAATAAAGTGTAGGGTGGCTTTCTAGGGTACGGAGAAGGAGGAGGGCAACTTGGGAAATGTTATTTAGCTTGAGCAAATGTATAGCTCCTAAGTTAATAGGGGATGGGCTCTGGCTCGGAGCCCTCCCGTAAGATGTACTGGACAGGGAGTTATGGGCTGCTCATGAGCGCTGGGCTCCTGCCAAGCCGCTGCGAAGCCAGCCAAGCTCTGCAGCTCTGGGCAGGGAAGCTCCTCTGTGCTCTCTTTCAAAAAAAATGGGATCATCCTTGAAGGTTAACAGAGTTCAAATTATGTGGCAGGCGAGCGGTTAGCAGAATGGAAGTAGCTTTGAGAAACGTACACGCGCAAAACGTTGTTTACCAGTGTCAGAGATCTGTTACTATGGGGAGCGACTTGGAAAGTCTCACACTGCTTTCCCATCCTCTCATTTCTCCAGCGCTTACTTTCTGCCTTATATTTTATACATCTTTCTTGGAGTGGCTTCCTTAAACCAATGAGATTAACCAATTTAATGTAGCTAGTGACAAACAACCAGATACACAAAGATAGATCGGTTCATGTTAGAATCTGTGTAAAGTTTAAATCCTTCTGCTCAATGTCTCTCCGTGTGCCCTTCCTTCCTATAAAGGGAACGACCCTATCCTTCTATGTGCCACTGAAAAAAATCAAATTTAGTGAATATTTCTTTACTTTTAAATTGCACAGCTAAATCAAAGTAGATGCACTGACAGACAATGCAGCGTCTCAAGAGCTCACATGGGAAAATCTGATTCTGCTGCTACACTCACTTCCAGTCTCGTTGGATATTTCACAGTGCAATGAAAGGCCAAGACCAGACTTCAGTTGTGCATAAAGAAATACGTGATTGATCTCTTTTGGCAACCCACGCTCCTTTTTAGTGACTGGAGTTTGTATGTCAACTCCTGACCCTTCCCCTCCACAAAGTTTGCAGAGCACCTACCATCAGGCCCCCTATTTATCACCGCCGGCAATGCCTTGCGCAAGGATGCTCTGCCATCTGGAGAGCAGCAGGAAGGAAAACATTCCTCATCCTGGGTGACAGTCGGAAAATGCCACCACTTACCACTTTTTGCTCCTCCAAAACAATATTCCTAACAGCGATGGTTCCTGCTCATCGCTGCAGAAGAGCCGCCTCCTGGGTAAGAACTGGTTGGGGCATCTTTCGCCAGATGTGAAATGGAGATGCTGAAGGGCCCCTCGCACGCTGACCGGGTCACCAGTAGGGCACAACCAGGAGAAGATGATTGCAATGGGCTCCCCTTGAGTCCATTACAGAAATATTTTTCTGCTCCCTACAGGATGCCTGAAGAATTACATATTTATTTCTTAAGAGTCATATTTAGATACCTGGGTATTTTCACACAACAGCAATTTTGTATCTGTTGCTCTGTTTCAGGAGAAAAGGCAAATGTCCACTGTTAGTGAAGAGGTAACCAGCCTCCACAAGAGTACCGCTGCTGCTTCTTTGTTATCATTCGTTATACTTTCCCTCCTAATCCCTTCCTAGTTTTTATCACCAGGGGTGTAAGGATGCTAACTAAACCCTTTGCAAGTGCTGAACAGCCAATTCTATGGTCCTATCAGTGCTGTTCTTTCCCAGGCTACGTGTCCAAGAGCTCTTTCACCCCTCTTCTTTTTTTCTTTTTTTTTTTTTTTTTTAGAATGAACTTTAATCACAAACATGGATAAAGAACTTTATTATTACCTGGCCACATGATGCATTTGAAAATTCTGATAACCAACCTTCCACCTTCTCCTGTTCTGCCCAGACCCCAGCTCTGCTCTTCTTCAGGTTCAAAGGAATACTTCACTTTACAACATTGATAGTTTCCTGATGGCCTAATTCTGGGTCAGAAAGCAAAAAACCCCCAGTAATAACTGTTGTTATAAGACACTATTCCATCTTCTAAAGCCCCTGCATGTAACTGCATGAATTCTCATCTGTTGTCTTAATGGGAAGCAGTTAATTACAATCCACAAGCTGCCACAGGCAAGGCTGAGACATTAATCAGCTCGGCTGGGTACGGGGCTATAACTGCAGTTACAGTTCTGCGTAGCAGCGAAGGGACTAAACCCAGGTGATAGCAAAGCAAAGGCAGCCACAGGAGAGAAATATGGGGGAAGAGCAAAACTCTCACCCTGCCGATCACCCTGCTCCTAGAAAGGTTTATTTTCCCTTTTACATTTTTCTTGGTTTGAAAAATTAGTCTCAGAATCACTAATAATATATATTATTGTATTAATATTATTCCATTTGCATTTCTACAATTAAATCGTTGTTATTACCTAGTGCATTTCTCCTGGCTGGGTAGATAGGACCTTGTCACCTGAACATTTCAGTTTTTTTCTCAAAACTGGTTTTAGATACCTAAAACACTGTCCAGGCTCCTGTGAAGGCTGACCTGCAGAACAACATATTGAATAGCTCTTCTGAAGCAGCTATGGTAACTCCAGAATAAGGTAATTTCATTCCAGTATAATTGTTCAGCTTTGCAAAGAAAGCAATTACTCTGGAATGAAGTGACTGAATCCAGAATGCAGCTTCCAGAAGGTAACTGGAAGAGTTTTCAGGGGTGGAGGGGACAGACATTAAGCCTCCATATAAATATTAGTCTCCATGTAGACAACAGCTTGGGAATAGGAGTGTCCTGTGCTAGCCCACCCTTCATCTTGGCCAATGCACCTCATTCCTGAACTGCGGAATCACTGTTACTCAAGTCACTCACCCAAAGCACCACCCTCCCAAGCTACCTTGTCGTGTTGTGCAATACCCAGCTCTTGCTGTGTGTGCCTTCATCTATGGATGAAATTTGCTTCTCTGGATTCCAGTAAGATAAACAAAGACCCACATCTGAACAGGATGCATCTCTCCTAGAGAACTGTGATCAGACTACAAGTAGGATGTAAAGGAGATCAGGAAAATACATTAAATGTTGGATTTAAAAACTACAACTGCCACCAGAATCCTGAGGCAAACAAAAGCCTCACCAGTGCTTCTGTAAACCCTACACGTAAGGTTTCCCACATTACATTTGCATCTACACAACTCAACTGTTATTACCTATTACTCCGAATTAGTCTATTTTCAGCGAGTCATTTATCTCGTAAGTAAAGTATTAAAGAAAACGATGACCTTATGCAAGCGTTGAAGAAAGAAACTGGATTAAACTGTTTGGAGCTTCCCCTGATGATAGCAATGGTCTTTCTTGGACCATGACAGGTTCACTGATTTTTCAACACATAAAGCAAGTGTGGATTTGAGCGTTAGCACCACGTTGGCCTTGACCATCAATAGTTTCTCGTCGATAGACATGAGGGATCTCCAAGCACACACAGCCCTTAGCAGTCTTCTGGCTTCCCTGGTCCAGAATGGAAAGGACCAATGTTCTGAGATCATCAGTAGTGTACATGGTATGCTATCTTAAAATGTCTGGGTTTTTTAAGGAAAACCATATTTATACTACTAAAACACAGATTTTTTTAAAAGCAAGGACTGCTAAATTTGTAATATTTTTAAGTTAATTTCAGCAGTAGACACAGCTTTGAAAGCATCTGATTTTTATAAGTCTCAGTTATGTCAGCTATGAAGCCAAGTCACCTACTTATCTTCTGCAATGGCTTACCCTTGCAGGCTGCAGGCTGCGGACGGGGACCCTCGCTGGCATCGGCCGCGCGCTGACCCTGCGACACCAACGCAGTCTGAGCGAGTGGTTAGATGAGACTTACACGGCGCTTTCACAGGTTGCAGACAAGCCATTTTCAGCAACTTTTTGTTTACAGACAAAGGATCCAAAATTCTAACAAAGCTAAATGAGCTAAGAGCGCTCTAAATATCTTCACAGTGATCCATTCTTAATAAAAAGGAGAAAGAGCTCTGATATTATCGAGCGCAAAAATCCTGTTTACAGGATCTTCATATAAAAAGCAATGAAATTAAGCAAGGCTGTATTACTTGCTACTGCTATCAATTAATGCAGCAACCACTTCCAGACATAATAATTACCATATGTGCACTGCGCTTTACCTCTGGGCTTATTAATTTCATACACAGGAGGTTAAAACTATTGATTGCATTAAAACATACTGCTATGTTACAACAGAAATGCTCCCACTGCACCACGTCATTGCACAAACTGGAATGATTCAAGTGATACAGAAACAACCATCCGCACCCATCAGTGGACAACTCGCTAATGATCATTGCTGCGTCCCCTCTTAAACACACAAATGCAACAGGAGAATGGCAGCAGTAAGCTCAGCTGCTTAGGGACAAAAATTATAGGGTCTTAAGATACAGATGTTGACCGCTGCATAAATGCAAAATCACTATCAATATCAATAAATTAATAAAACTAATAAACCTTTTCTTTCTCACTGCCATCTGTCCCACCGTGACTTTGCTCACGTCAAAGGGACTGCCAGCCAGCGCTACCCTACAAACTTCAGAGCAGCCTGAAGTTTGGCAAGCCTCAGAAAAATACACATTTCGATTTGGAAAAGTGCATTTGGTTTTTGAAGTTTGCTGAAAACTTGATATATAATGAAAGATCAGGACATCCACATAGCATCTAAAAAAATGCAGTGGTTGCATTGCCATAAGACAACTGGGTTTCTAACTAGATGCAAACACAGCAACACATTCAGAAACAACTGCACCCTGTTTGCACTTGGGCTTTTTTGTTGTCATCCTAGCTGCATAATTAAAGATTTCTTTTCAATATTTCTATTCAATTCCAGTTAAGCTTCTAGAAATTATATAACCTGCTTTAAAAAACCTCCCTGTAAACAACAAAACATTGTTTATCTTTTTAATAAATCTTAATTTTCCATCTTCTACTTTAGCCAACGTATTTCAAGCAAGAATACACTGAATTAAGTAGGCAAACCTCACATTAAAATAATTCGACTGTCCTAAAATAATATTTATAAAGACAGTGGCAACCGTGATGCAAAGGAACAAATGTAAGAGGCAAAATTATCAAGTTGGCTGCATCGGTAGTACATTCATATAGGGTGAAAGCATGTCAGCAATTGCCAGAAACCTTTAAAAGTTAGAAGGAACCTGGCTTTTTTTTTCAGCAAAAGCAATAAAAACAAGTACCAAGCATAAAGAGTTAATGCATTCTTCCTACTTCTGAAAGCAGGAACGAACCCGATTTCGTCAGTGAGGTTTGGCAACGTGCGAAATCCTGTAACCAATTTCATTTCCTGATAAATGAACGGTCCACAGGGGAAAGTCAGCCAGAGGCTTTGGGAACTGTCGAGAGCTCAGACATGACCGAGAGGCTCCTGGAAGGAGCCAGACTGTCTCTTTGCTTATCGCCGCCCAGCCAAACGGCACCATCCGAACGCCGGCGCTGCCAGACTCCATTTCGAGCCGGAGCTGCGGCGCAACGTGATAGCGCTTCATCAACGCGCGGGATCCCCTGAAAAAATAAACCAGCTCCAGCACACGTCTTATGTTAGACTTTAAGCAACCAGGCTGAAAACACATGGTTGTATAAAACAGGCGTTGGGATGTAACTTGTAACAGTCTGCGTTGTTTATGTGTTTTAAAGCCAAGTGTTAGGAGTGACTTGGTATTCTGGAGTTTAGAATCTCCCCTCCGCCCTTCCAACAGGAAAAAGCCAAATACAGAAGGATAAATCATTCATTATTGGATAGATTTTGGCATTTAGTGAGACTGTGAAGGATGTGTTTTCAATAGGACCTATAGGCTGCATCACGTGGAAAGCTGAACATCACTCTCGGTTTTCAACTATTCTCAGTTTTAAACTATAAATTGATTTTTTGAAAAGTTACCTTCATAAATGTGACCAACAGTCCTACTGAATATTAACAGTAAATATCAGATTTAATTGCAAAATGACACATGTGCCTCAACACAAGCTCAGCTGTGACTTTCTGATCTATCTAAATGCCATCTCTTCATACAGAGTTAACCTGACTGTTTGTTCGCTTTTATATTATTACAAATTGATTCACAACTCCAACATTTTTACAGGAAATTCAAGTAGCTTGACACACAGAGATGTGAACTTTTAAA
Organism: Ibycter americanus; assembly: GCA_035590275.1. Classification (NCBI taxonomy): domain Eukaryota; kingdom Metazoa; phylum Chordata; class Aves; order Falconiformes; family Falconidae; genus Ibycter; species Ibycter americanus. The sequence goes on along the minus strand of JAVJGI010000057.1, from coordinate 3,328,125 downwards.
AGTCTAAAGTTTGAGCTTGTAAAAAAAAATATTGCCACTCTGATGACCCCTGAAGGGAAGATAAAAGGAAAAAAAAAATAGCTCAAATAATAACTTCAGGCCCTTCATTACCAAAATCCTGGGTAACTTTTCAAGTGGCTTGCAGGCTTATAATAGCAACAACGTCTGCAATTGATTAGCTACCCCAGCACAGCCAGATGTCTCAGTGACGGGGAGAAAGTACTGTTGGTTCTAGAGTTTACTGGGAAGCAGAACATCATTTCACTGAAAAACAAAATATCTAAAACGGAAGTTAGGGAAGCTAAAGAAATATTATGCTTGTTCTCAACCAAAGTGTCTGAAATCAGTTTTACTTTGGAAAGCCTGGGACAAATTCTTTTCTTGCTCCCAAGGAAAATGCTGCTCACTTGACTCAGCCTGCCCTTTATCACATCACTACTCATTGCTTTGCTGGGACCTTTGACGCCTTCTGCTCAAGACTGTGACAAACACAAGCTAATAATATATATATAAAAAAGAGACAGTTCTCTATGTTAACTATCTCTGCAGGTTTGCAAACGAGGTACATGACCTTGGAGGAATTCCAGAGCATGCCTCCAGACACACCAAGGTCTACACATCGAGCAAACAAACTCCAGGAGCCCCATCCCCATTGCTCCTTCCATGACTTTCCTTGTGTTATTTAATGCACACTTTAGACCCCGAATGAGAAAAGCAATGAGAATACCCGAATGGGATATGAAAAGGATCAATTTATTCTTTCAAAGCATTGTGATAGTCACGATACTGCTGCCTTTGAAAGTATCCTTGATACTTTTTGGGCTACTGCTATGCTTTTACTAAATACTGCAATGACTCCACGCGCATCATTGCACAGTGAGCAAGAAACACTATAGGAGGAAAACAATTTCAACACAAGAGCTTGCAAAAGCTGAATGGATTTCGTGTGAGTAACCAAGACTCACTCCCAGCTCCTTCAAGCTGATCGTTCACCAGTTAACAGCGCTCTGCCTCCAACTCTGTGCTCCTTCAGCTGCTTCTCTCCACTTCAACCAAGTTGGCTGAAGCTCAGAAGCTCACAGACTCATCTCTGCTGCTCTGTTCGCACACTGCATAGGAAGAAACACAAAGATCTCATGCCGTAAGATCCTTACCAGACTGCTGACCATCGTGGGCATGACTGTCCTGCAAAGGCATTGGCAGCCTTGCTTGGTAGCCCTTGGAACTACTGCAGACACAGGCGATGGGGCTGGTCTCCTCCCATCTCCAGTGATGCAATGCAAAAACCCAGTCCTACGCTGCCCTTTAAAGCAACACAGGAGAGACAAAGCCAGGAAACACCTTCTCAGTTTTCCGAGCTACTGCTCAATGAATGTGACTCCTAAAAAGGCCAACTGTATGAGGTTCAACAAGGCTCAGCGCTGGGTGCTGCCCTTGGGTCACAACAACCCCACACAACGTTACGGGCTTGGGGAAGAGCAGCTGGGAAGGTGCCCAGTGGAAAAGGACCTGGGGGTGCTGGTCGGCAGCCAGCTGAACATGAGCCAGCAGTGTGCCCAGGTGGCCAAGGAGGCCAGCAGCATCCTGGCTTCTGTCAGCAATGGTGTGGCCAGCGGGACCAGGGCAGTGCCCGTCCCCCTGCCCTCGGCACTGGTGAGGCCGCCCCTGG
>JAVJGI010000057.1:3311798-3326170 GCA_035590275.1 Ibycter americanus | reverse complement strand
GAATGAGGGAAAATCCCTTCACGGAAAGGGTGGCCAAGCCCTGGCACAGGCTGCCCAGGGAGGTGGTGGAGCCACCAGCCCTGGAGGGATTTAAAAGACGTGTAGATGTGGCGCTCAGGGCCATGGGTTAGTGGTGGGACTGGCAGTGCTGGGTTAGCGGTTGGACTCGATGATCTCAAAGGTCCTTTCCAACCTAAACCATTTCACGATTCTATGAAAAGAGCAGCCAGGGAAATAAGGGAGAGGATAGAGAAAAGTGAAACATAGTCCTTCTTTCCTCCTAATTAACACCAGCCACTATGAGCCACATCCTCCCCACCATGGTAGATGCAAAGTCCTAGGCGCCTGCCCGGTGTCCCGCTTACATCATGCTCGGTAGCATCTCATGAGCATGAAGCTATGGCTTGAAAACCTTAGGACAGTTGAAGCCAACCGCAAAACTCCCCAACGAAAGTAGGATTTTTCCAATGGATCTCTGAAACGTTAGGCTATAGCAATGTTTCAGTAACTAGGAAGAAAACAAGGTTGAAGTTCTCCCATTTATTCTTGTTTTGTGAAGAAAAGCTTTACACAGTGGTCTCTCTAAGTTGAAAGCATGATTATTATTTTCTGCTCAAAGGGATTTTGGCTCCTTTATAGTAAGAAACTGGTATTACATGAGAAACAGTCTAAAGATCACAGATTCAAGAGTTTGGTAATGCATATTTTCCTATGCTGATGCTGCAATGATGTTTATATTACTCTTCAATAGGGAGGTGTCAGAAGAGCATTAATATGTTTTTAACTGTGTGCCAGGCAGACAAGCAAAATAAAATAGCTGTTTTGTTTTTTTTTTTTCTTGTTCTAGTCAACAATGCCAAAAGTTACTGTTTATTTTTCTCCACCCCCATGGAAGAATTTATAACCACTGAAGTAAACTAAAGCTAAAAAGCTGTTTTTCATTCCAAAATTGACTGACAGCTGCTATGTAAAAGCAAACCTAACTTGTTTGGGTTCTCAGGAGCATTCACGTTTGAAAAATTAAGTTTCCTGGAGCCACTTGAGGGGTGGGGTTTTTTTTTTTGGTCCTTTCCCCTTCCCCAGAATTCTAAAAACATAATTTAAAAAATGTGATACTGTATAATTTTCACATTCAGAAGACAACTGGGGAGAGGTGGAGAGCACATCCCCTTTTCAAACAGTCTCGAGAGTAACATATAAATATGGTATCGCTTACAGTGTTAGCTAACTCTCCTGGGGAGTGCCAAAGAGAGGTTGTGAATGCCACGGTACACACCACCCCTGTTAGACCTGGCAATATTCAAGCAGATACTATACTCAGCTGTAACCAAGACCTTATGTGCAAAAGGACTCGTCTTACACCACACCAAAGCAACCCAAATCTTGACATGTATGACAGTTAAAATCCATGCACTTACTGGAATGGTAACTGTATGAAGAGTTCTGGTTGGTTTTTTACTTAAAAATATTAAAGCAAACTTTGAAAAGTAAATAAATATGCTTTGTAAGTGATTCGCTGACAGTACCAGACTATGCCAAGATTTCAAACGTCTTGAGTCCAGCAATATGAAGCTCCATGGCTTGCAAGTTTCAAGTCAAACTACATTTCAAAGGACTGCAGTATAATTTACTTCACTTTCCCTAAAGCTTCTAAGTTAACAGATTTCTTCTATCTTACCTGAAGGATGCTTCTGAAAATGAAGTGTCGTTAGCATCCAATGCAACTCAACAACTATATTTGCATTATACGTAGCTACAAACAAGTCTCTCTAAAGACTGCTGAAATCCACTTTTATCCATGGAACAAAAGGAGTCACCAAATTTCAAAGACTTTGAATCCGCAGATGCCAAAGCTAATTTACTTTGGCCCTTGGCTTCTTCAGCCTTAAAAAAAAAAAAAGTAACCAGGCATACAAGCAGAAGTTTTTTGTCACCATGCTATATATTCTAACTAGCTACTCAAGTCTACCTTCTCCTAAGGATGTATTTCTGTGGATTATCATATTACTGTTTAAAAGTGACGATGGCAATTATTTCTGATCTATTTCTGAACTACATCCCCAAAGTTTTGGTTCCCTTCTGGGGCGATGGAGTTAAGGGCCTAACTGTTGCATTATTTTTCTTTCTATAAGTTTTTGAAATGCACAGTCAAGAGTTCCCATATGATGCAGTATGTCAGCAAGTATCTAACTTTAAGCACTGTAACAGTCACAGTTTTTCCATAATATTTTTCATATACTTTAGATCTTGCCTACACACGAGTTTGCACCATTTAATTAAATAGATTTAAATGATATAAGCTCCTGCTTGGACATACTTATTATATAGTGGTGTCATTCAATTTAGTTTCAACTCAGTCCCAATAATTTAAGGAACTGGGCTTATATTAATAGAAAAGCACCTGCAGAAGGGTTTGCCCTGGTTCAGACAGCCAGACAGGTTTATAATCCCATTTTAAGATTAGCCAGAGTCAGCTGAGTGCAGACATGTCTTTGACCGCCTGCTCACAGCTTCACGATGATAAGTTATTTTCTGACCACAAAGCCCATCAAAACTTCCAAGATCATTTTTCCTGGAATTTTGATTACCCAAAATCATATTTCTCAAGGGATAGGGAGTATATTCTTCTCTACCCGAGGTCTCTGAGAATCTGACCTCTAAAGCGAATGCCTTCAAAAGAAACGTGAATTATTATTCATCATTTACAGGTCAGCTCACGGAAGCAGGCAAGTTTGACATCTTAATTGAGGGTATAAATTGTCCGAAGGAAATACACAATCCATAAATACTATTATTCTTAGCATATGTTTGGCCTTTTGGAACAGCCTAAAAAGCACTTTGTTTAAAAGTTTCTTACACTTCTCTTACTAATCCGATCTTCTTCAGGTTAAGGGTTAACAGCAGTTGAGGGGTAGCAAAAGGAAGTCTGCATTATAGATGCCTGCCTAGCGTCAGACCTAAGGATGTATTAGACACAATCAGCTTCCACTATAGGAAGATCTTTGACCCTTCAGCCAGAAAAACATAACTATCAGGAAGAATTTGATTAATCTATTTTTTAAGGACGTTTTCTGTCTCTTGCTTAGTGCTATGCCCTAAAGCCCTATAAAGGAGTTGCCAGTCTCTGTAATTCCTCTGCCCCTACATCTTTACAGTGCCATACAGAGTTAATTTGTGCAGTCTTCTACCTAAAACCCACAGCAGTGAGGTACTGTTACAGCAGCAGAACAAATGCAAGAAAGCTGTACATAGCTCAAGAGTTACAGATCTGCCCCAAGGTTTAATTTAATCATTAAAGACCACTGGTCTGGATTCTGAAGCCAGCATCTTGCCATGGCCAAATAACAACCACTTAGGACCAAGGACATCAGCACTCTGGGAAAAAAACCCCATCATCAGGAGCAGTTGTAATGGAAGAAGCAGCAATGGATGGTCTCTTGGGATCAACATCACATTAGGTAGGATGCATACATCTAAAATGTCATCAGTTTCCTTCACAATCTTGGATGCTGTATGAGCGCTGCCTGTGTCCTGCTCCTCCACACGGTGTGATGGTGGCTGTTGAGCAATGTCTCCTCCCTAGGAGGAGCATCTGCAGAAAGAGGGTAACCTTTCCAGAGAGAGCTCAGTAGCCAAACCAAGAGACTGTTTCGATTTCCTCAGCTTTGCAGACTTCATGTGCACTTTCTTTTATGGCTACACCTTCTTCCCAGAGTCAAAAGTACCTACACCTGACGTCCTCTGTTGAATTCCCTGCCACGTCACTCAACAACCACGTTATTTTTATGACGTTTTTGGTAGCTGAACTTTTGGTGTTGGCACTGCTTCCCCAGGAGTGGGGTGATGGGCCAGGGACGCAAAGCTGACCTGGTCCGGCTGCCAGGTGGTATCTACCATCACTCCGATGACAATTTACTCTTTTCCCCAGTGCTCTGGTGCCTCGATGATTAGGGGCTTTCTTCAATGAACAAATGGAAGTTGAAGAAGTTGGAAGTACATCGTTAGTAGAAGGGGAAACCTATGAGAAGTGCTTTTAACACCTAAAGCGAAACTTGTTCTGTCAAGAGACTGAAGGCTTTTACCTCTGCTCCTTTTACATATTCTGTGAAATTTTAATGCCCGTCAAACTAAAATGCACTTTAATAAATATTAAATTTTGTACCATACCAAAAAGGTGCAAGTTGATGGCATGTCTGCAGAGCGCATGAAGAACACATGACAAAATACTCATTGACACAGGGAGGAAAGGAACAGGTGAAAAATAAAAGCAGCTCAGAATATGTTCATGAAAATGAAACCTCTGCCTTAAGTGGCTTAGCTAATGGGAACTTTTCTTTCATAAAGCATTAAATGTGGCCTCCCAAGTGTGATCACTCCATGAACCCAAATATCACTTCCAGTCACTAGCTGGCACTTGAAACAAGTTTTCCCACTTACTGTAAAAGAGTGGTTATCTGCTGGCTAACTCCCCTTGAAATCCTGAGATAACTCGCAGGCTCCAGACACAGTCCTACTTCTCTCACGCTCCTAATCCTGAAAGTACAGATAGTTCACCAAAAGGAAGAAAGGCAGCCTGAGAACTTTAAAAAAATAAAAATAAAGAATGAGGCCAATTTTCACCTATCACTATGATCTCTAAATTGCCTTTAATAAGCTTCTGCAATAAAACAGGGAGCCTGGATTGTGGGCTGCTCGTCTGCGAAGGAGACAGCTCTATCTCCATGCCGTGGCTTCTGCCTCCGTCCTGGGCATATTAACTTCATTTATCTCCTCCCACAGACTGAAGGAGAAATAACCAGCTCTTGATTTCAGCACCTGCCCTTTATCTCTCTGTTTATGCAGAAGTCTTCTAAAAGGCTAATTACTCAGCTTGGACTTTCCCTGCCTTCCACAGTACACAGCTAAAAGCATACTCTTAAAATAATGTTAATTATATTGTTTGTCTCCAGTCAGATTGCTCCAGGACTAAAAGGAAAATATGAGTTAGATATCCCATTTCCCAATAATTATTTGCTAAGAAAACGCAGGGTATCTTTCCTAACACAGACACACACAAAAATATAGATATATTTATATGTATGTATACACACACACACACATGACCTACTGCTAAGACACATGCTCACTTTGCACCACATGTTACTTCCCACAGTGAAAAGGAGCCGGAGTACCAGGGTGTGCTACAAAACTGATACGCTCCATTATGCAGATTGGGATCGTGGCTTTAAGTGCTGTTATTTTTAGTTGACGTTTATTCATGTTTGAACTATGGTCTAAGCAACAGACTCAAGATCTGAATACGTGTAACGCCTCTTGAATGCTCACTTCCTCGACAAAGGCCAAGACAAGCAACTTGCAACATTCACTGTATTTATCTGTGCATACATTAGGTACTTATACATAACAAAAAAAAAAAACCACCACCATTGTCTGAGCTACAGGGAAGCAAGTGAGTAAAAGCGCTGCTTCAGTCCTTATTTTTCCAAATCGTAACCTCTTTGTGTTTCAATCGCCTCCCTCAGAGTGCTTCAGCTGAGGACGGCGATTTCTAGGAGGTAGGAGTAATATCTCTGCAGGGTCTCTTGTACTTTAGAGCACTTCGGTATGTTATGGCAAAAAGCAAGGATGGCTCGAAAAATAATTAGCAATTAACTGCAAAGCTGATCTATAAATTCTCAGGATTAAACTCCACAGCTCTGCATGTTGTAATTACATGTAGGTCACATCGACCCAGATGCAACAGACCCGTAATTCCTCCAGACGTTGCCCAAGCTGGCCAGCCACAAGCCAGCTCCTATCCAGAAGCCACTTCTCTGAATCGGTTGTGCCCGAGCCAGCACGTGTTAGCAAAATGTCCTTTCAGCAGGCAACACGAGTCGGTCGACGCACCAGACAGCTTCCAGCTCACAGTTGTGAGCTTAGCGATGCGAGCAGCCACGGAGCCTATTGTGCAGGCAAAGCGACTGCGGGTAGGGCTGCTCCCACCCATCCAGACATGCCCAGAGAGTGTCATTAAAGACATGTGGATTAAAGCTTTCTCCTTTATTTAGCTGCTGAAATTCCTCAGAGTTGCCAGAGTTATTGTGTAACTGTATCTTTAGTCTGATCTTAATACAATTTTGTCAAGCTTTAGAACAGCATCCCCAAAAACCTCAGACTGTAGTGGGAAGACTCGAGGAATTAGATGAGACTCCTAGGAGAGAGGTACAAGGACAGAGGGCATGAAGACTCACAAGGTCACTTCTACAGGAGGGAACCGCGTGCTGCTCATCATTACTGTCTGTGCAGAGAAAGGATGTTATTTGCATTTACAAATTAATGCATGACATTACAGATACCAAGGTCAGCGGCACCAACTTTTCTCCATGCAGGAGTAACCTGCTCTGGCAAAACTGCCGCTCAGCAAAAGGATTTTGGAAAAACCCAGTAGGTATGAGTGGGCAGCGTCGAAGAATTACGTGCCAGACTGTGTTCACTTGGTAACCCTGCCCCCAAACTCAAGTGCTTCAGAGGAAAGGTAAGCAACTCCAAGTCACACTAGAACCATCATTAAAATCCAAAGTACTCGTCTGCTTGGTGAGGACTTACAGAGCTTGGCACTCATCAAAAAACTTTGATCTGTTTGAGTTAATTGGCAATATGAACAAGTCATTTTGAATGTTGTACATTATTAATGCAGAAAATTTCAACTTGATGAGATTTCACTCCAGAAACAACATTTCTTTAAACTGTGGCCCAACACTCAAGTCAATCTGGCACACTATGTAACTGATAAAACCTTCATTTTTTTGTAAGCAGCGAATTTATTTAGCGATGGCTCTGTGTCAAGAAGGAATCGCTGCAGCCTCTTAATGTACGAGCTTTTAATTATCTGCATATAAGAATAAGTTGCCATAGAAAAAGCAAAAGGTCCGGCGCTTCTCTGTATTCACAGCATCACAATGTAGCAAGGACACAACCTGAAGGGCTGGATTTGGATCCAACAACTCCTCTGGTGTTACTTAGGCTATTCCTGGACTACGGCTCAGGACTCGGATGCTAGACCAATCTCTCCCAAAGTAATTTGGTCTGAGTGACTAAATACGTGCCATCTCAGGGACACAGGGAACTGCAGGAAAGACATTAGTATATGCAGCCAGCTAGAAAATTCCCACTGGGTGTTTTAAAATTACCAGGATATAAATAAATTACCAGCCGTCACCACTGGCCGTGCGTACTCAGTGTGCCTTATCAGATGGTATTTTCCTAAAGTTACCACAAAAGAAATGGGTCTTGAAAAGACGTTCTTGCTCTCTTACCATGGAAGTAGGAACAAAGATGGTTCTGCAGAAAGCAGACAGGATTTAAAACACACTCAGCATAATGGAGAAGCAAAATTTGTCGCGTGTTGAAAAACCACATATAACTCCCATTTACCTACTTACCTTCTTACACAGATTTCATTATTGCAGTATTTAAACATCACACAGCCATTAATGGATTTTAGTCTCACAAAACCTGTCAAGTTGGCAAATCCCTCATGAGACTTGAGAGATTCTCAGAAGGGAACAGAGGGGTCTGCTCAGGATTATACAGAAAGCTCGTCATCATGTTGACCAGACTTAAAGGTCCTGAACTGATTTTTACTAGGTTGGTTAAATCTTAACTGAAGCCTGAGAAATTTATCTATGCAGCATTTTATATAGACCCAGATGGAGGCGCAGAACACTAGAGAAAGAAGAAGTAGTGAACAAAAAAGAATAAATTACCAAAATTTGGTTACAGCTTAACTAAACAATCGATGGAGAGGTGAGACTGCACCTTCGAGATAGGATGAAGACAACCTCAGCTTCAGCAAATTTTAATTCCTCCACATGCTTCAATTTAGTAACTACTCAAGAAAACTCACCCAAACATTTAGCACAAGTCAGGTATTTAGATTAAAACTATACCTATGGCAATCCGCAATGTAATCCCTTATCAGTCACTATTGATAGGAGAAATGATGTTTTGACGTTACAGATATAAAGGGTATGTATGTAATTAATTGGAACAGTACACTTTAATTGATGAGGTCTTGAGCACTTACTCTTAGCCTGTCTTTGGGCAAAGCAACAGCTCCTTGCTTGATGATTTCCAGAACTCGCTCCACTGACAGCTCAGCTCCAGCTTGCTCTAATCGGGAGCTGAAAAAGCTGATCACCTGGAATGAAAAAATCAGAGCACATAAACAAATAGAAAAGAAGAGATCTTTGTATCAATTTACACACGAAGCTGTCATCTTCTTTCCTTGGATCAATGTATCTGTGCTTCTTAAAGAATAATCATGTTATTGCTTGTGTCGCAGCCGGGGAGACTTTGTTAATGTCAAATCAGCACAATTATCAGTATCCTCCTGCAGTCATTTTTAACAAATAGATGATTTTACATTTAACACACGCAGCCAAATTGATAAATTTACATTTCCCAGTACTGTGCACTGACATATGCTTATATTTCTATCTGTCGGTACTTCTGCATGTCAGGATTTCTGAGACCTTCCAGTCTACTTTATATATAGTTTGCGCTAGAAATTTACTTTCATTTTCAAGCATCAAAGTAAAATCCTTATAGTCTCATTGACTCCTGGACATAGGGCTTTAAGACAACTATTACAATCTCAACACAAGAGTCTAGATGACTTCCTGGGGGTTTTGTAGCATTCAAAGCCACAGCAACCGATGGGGGGTGGCGGGGGGAAAGCCCACAAAACTCCTCTTCTCCCCAGATTAACAACCCAAAGTACACTGTGTCCTTTTGCCATCACAGATTCCAGGCCCAAGGACCTGTAGGTTCCCTCTCAATGCTGTCATCCTCTCTGCATCTCCCTGGTGAGGCCAAGCTGATTTTCACCATATTTCCCTCCCCACCCCCTTTTCTGTGACCCAGCTGGTCCTTGTTAGCTACAACACAGTTAGGTCAGGCTTTAACTTTTATCCCTCTCCAAGCTCAGTAGGTCACACCAGAAGCAGACATCCCACCGACAGTTCTCCATGTGGGACATCAGAAAACCTCCATTTCTATAGCTCCTTTCATCCAAAAAGAGCACATTTTGCAAACCCCATCCCTTATCCCTGAGGAACTCATCAGGCACGCAGGGGATCCAAAACTGAAAACAATGCAGAAAAGGTACAGGGCAAAACTTCAACACCTACTTAGAGTCCTTTGAAAGTATCACAAGATGGTCAGAGCCACTTGGTAGAGCCTGTCTACACGTGAGCACCTGGCCAACCCTTGGCTGGAGCCATGCACAGCTTTCGCTCACCGCACATGCTGCTGGTAGGTTCCCCAACATCTCATAGGCTTCGGACACGCTCTCTCCTGAAAAGTATTAATGTCCACTTGTATCTGAATCACAGCCTCCAGCGCATCGAATAATCTTTATTAATTCTCCCGAGTAGAAGGGGAGAAAAGTGTATTATACTACAAAATCTCTGCTGAGCTCTCTTTGTTCTGGAGTGAGACACAGCTGGAGCCAGAAACCATTACCCTAATTATGCCTCCCAGCTCAGCTGCTGTTAATAAAACAAAGACAGCTGATGGCTTGATTACTGTGAGATTCAAATTTGTTGTTCCTCTCTTGTGAGCCCAGAAACCCTAGCCCTTGTTTTGAGCAGGTAGATTTGCTGGACTGAGAAGCAATCTCCTCTAGAAACTGAAGCACCAAGCGAGTGAGATAGAGACAGATGACTGTTGCTGGAAGTTGCTTTCTAGGGTGATTGTGGGGTTTTGGTGTTTGGGGTTTTTTTTTCTTTTTTCTTTTTTGTTCTGTTTTGTTTTAAACAACAGAATTATGGAAATCAATGGAGAGAAAATTCAGGTTTAACCTTCTGTATTGTCCTTACAGTTATCTCCGTACTTGAAGGGAAGGGAGAATTCCACTGCCTCTGGCAGATGCTGCAGGTAGGTTTGACATTCTTACAGATAAGGACCCGGTGTAGTGCTGTGATCTCTGATCCTTGAAAAAACCAGGAGTAGGAAGATGTGCTGAGTTCATAAGCAAAGGAGCTGGAGGGAGGAACCAGAAATTACAGAGGAAAATGGCAAGAAACAGCTTGCGCAAAGAGCGTGAGGACCTTGGAGTGAGGCTGACATGGTTTTGGCATACAGTCTGGGACAAATTGCTGGTAGAGGAGATACACAGCTCATAGAGGAACGAGAAAGTTGCCCACAAACTTCGAAAGAAAAAACCCATCTTCCTGCATTTCAACACTGCTCTGTTGTCAGTAATCACTGGTGAAACCTCTCCTCGCCCAGGGCAGGCTCATACAGAGAATCCAGCCCACTAGTGCTGCCTTGTTAGCTCAAGTTCTGCTAAACCACAATAAAAGCAAAATTTAATATTCCGCTTTTAATCAGAAGGATAAAATACTATCATAATGCATACGCATAACAAATTGAATGAGGCTCACAGATACTACCTGAATTCTGGCATTTCTTATTTTTTAAAGTCAAAGCCTCTAATCTTAACATGTTTTTAAAAGACTCTTAGTTTTTGTGGTAAAGGTACTAATCTTGGTTGAGTTATATTTCACAAAGAACAAAAGTGAGATAGGCTTCCAGTATTTTCAGGCTATGTCAGCATTTCACAGAACACTGAATGGCTATTTTTGGTATGCAATTGACTGAAATTAAAAATATCTACTTTAATAATAATACTTATCTCTAAGATTTATTTGTCTTACTATTTCAGACAATACAGAATTGGAGTAATTCTCCTTCTAACCCTGATAGCACAGTACACCAATGAGATACTCAGGTACCCAATGAGTACCCCAATGAAACACGGAAAAAGGGGGTGGGGGAAGAAAAAAGACAAGATATAGAGAGAAGATATAAAGAGGCATTTGCTTATTACCATTAGATCAGTAATAAAACCAAAAAGCATCCAGCATTCCATCCCTACTGCCCAAACTCCCAACTCCTCTGTAACAGAAACTCTAACACTTTACCTAGTAAGCTGCCCAGATATAAAAATATAAAAGCTTAACATAGTATTAAGGAAGAGTAGCCTTTTCCTTTGCAAGAGCTTTAATTATCTTCCATACGTAAGTAACAGAAATAAAATAATTTAAAATAATTATGAAAATTAACAGATTTCAACTCCTTGTGCACTTAAAAAGAAAATGAACCAGAAAGAGCAAACTGGGTGGATAATACTAAATGAGTTTCAAGTTTTAGCACATGCTTTAAAACCCAATGCCGAGCATATTACGGTATTACTGTAATGTATAGAAAAAAGCAGATCTCCAGGCAAAGGAACTAGGCTGAGCGATGGTGTCCAGTTTTTGATATTCTCAGAATTATTTTTCTCATTAATTATTTGGACACCTGGTCTAAGAAAACAGAAAACAACTGCAAAGACTGCTTAGGAAGAAGAAAAACAAGAAACTTAACGAGTCGCTGTGAATTACTCGTATCCAAGTCATGCTGTGCGCTGAAAGGCCCTCTCCGTGCAAGGAACATAACCCGTTTTAAAAAGCTCTCTCTCCAATCTGGCTTCCATATTAACAGAGATTAAAAGGCACGTCTAATCCTGGATTAGACAACCCCTCATCAGAATATCTTATCAGTGTCCAGCTAAAACGGTGTACCTACAGCGCCTTGCCCTGCGCAGAGAGCCTAATTCCAGTTGTGCAAGCTACCCAGCCGTGTGGTGCAACGGGCACGCAGCGACATGGCTCGATCACCGTCAGCACGAGGATTTCCAGGCTTTGTATTAATGCACCATTAACATACTCAAGATCTCAAAACAAAACCTGTTTTCTGTAGCGATTTCCAAAATGGGTTTTCATAAAGCTTTTCCATTTAAGAGGTCAATTTTCCCTGACAGACTCATCTTTAGTCCTTTTGTTTTCTAAACAATACATTTATGAAATATTTCCAGAGATTAAAAAAGCTACAAGAAAGCTAGAATGATTTCAAAGCAACATTTTAGGTCTTGGAGGTTTTTTTTAGATTAGGACGGAATAACCACAGTGTCTACTATTTCATCTGTCTATTGTTTTCAGTAGGACTGAAAGAAAGAAATTTTTCGATTTACTAGAGCATGCACCAAGCAGCAGAGCTATCAAGGGCAAGATGTTTTCTTCACTCAGATTCTCTCAGTGGATGCTGAAGTGCTGTGAGGCCCCAGCCCATTCTCACACAGTGCCGTTGCCTAACTAATACTACACCTCCTCGCCTTCTCCTCCAGCTAAAAATAACAGTGAGATTCAGTGCTGCCTCCTCTGCCCACAACTGTCAAGGTTAACTCTGCGAAAGAGAAAAAAAAAAATAACTTGGCACCAAATGAAAAAGTTCTGATCCTTTTTTTGTCTTTTTTTCCCCCTTCTCCTTCGGAAAGTGATGAAAAGAGAAAGATGCGTGTTTGACATTGGCTATTTTACATTTCCAGCTGCATTCACCACTGGGAGAGTAACACGCTGTATTGATGGCACACTGAAAGGAGAAGAAAAGGAGAAAACAAACCTCTTGTCTTAAAGTACCACAGGATTAGCACTTCAGCTAAGTAGCTTCCTTAGGAAAACATAAATCACAGCTATGTTCAGTAGTTGATAAGTCATACCCTCTGTCCTGGATAAAAACCAAGGCAAAGCCAACCACTGCTGATTTAAGAAGGGACAAAACAGCTTCAGGTGATTCAACAGCAGGAGAAACACAAAAGGTTTATCAGCAGTCTCGAAGTACTGAAGTTTTTCAGATTCACCTTGAAACTAGGAGCACGTTCAAAGACACATAAACTTTTCAAGGTACGCTGCTCTTTGCACCTCCCCACTCCTAGCAAAGAAAGTGGGTAGGAGTGGGGAGGAAAAAAAATAAAAATCAAAGTGTTTAGTCAGGCTGTAGTCATCAGCAGGATTAAGATTTTTCTATGGGCATTTTAAGTAAACCCATGAAAGGTTAGTTCTCATGTCCACTGCAAGTCCTGCAGTGGTCTTGAAATAGGAGTTGCTCTGCCAGAGCCAAGCTAATGCAACTGATTTGAAAATCTAGCAGGGAAATGCCTTTGGAGAATTAAATTCCTAGTAGGAAATTGCATCAATCGAATCCTTTGCATCACTCAAACATTGCTGCCGACCTCCTGATTTCTATCAGACTATTTTGCAAACAAAATTCTAGCAGCTCCTAGTTAAGCCTGTTCAACCACACGATATCTATCACTAGCTCGTAGAAAATATGAAAGTAATGAAAGCCAGTGAGTTCTCACAATGGCCACGAACCAAACTCATCTTTAGGAATTACCAGCAAGGAGTCTCCAGCAAACTCCAGACACATCTGAGGTTGCTGACCAAATTATAGACCACCTCTGAAACAGAGGCATATAGATAGTTCACAGCTGAAATATTTCTGCAGGAGGCCAGAACAGGAACCATAGCATTCCTCTTTGTTCACCATCCAGAGGAAGAATATCCCATTTAGCTAAACAAGATGCACAATATCCTATTAAGATGACTTTCTAAAATGAAAAGTAAATTAATAGGAAACAGAAGGTATTTTGATTTCAGTTTCTTCTGTACAGCATTAACTGTTCCCATATGTTCCCAATCAGCTGGCAACGGTGATTTTTAGCTTATTTATACAATCCCAGAGACAAATAAGTAGTTTTCAATAAAAAAAAAAAAGTTCCATACACTGATGACCCTTAAGCATTCACCCGTTTTTGCCTCAACAATGAAGCACACAGAGATTACATGTTGTCTCCGGAGTAAATCAAATGGTCCAAAGCCTGATGCAAAGTCCGTAGTTACGGTGACCGAGTCTGCACTGCGGTTAACCTGGGCAACTGCCGCTCCGGTCTGAGCAGCTGGTGGAGCTGCAGAGCCATCCCCACGTTCACGTGTGCCTACAGACACCTTCTGCTCTGTCCTCTGCCCCAGCGTCATCCTGCCAAACATCTGCTATCCAGAGGCCACCAGCGCTGAAGTCCCTGGAAACCTACCACGGCACTTCGTCATTAGAAAGTCTTTCCTGATGACCTGTGAATCCACAAGTATGTGAAAAAGGTTATTCCCTTTCCCTCCACAGCAGTGTTTTATTTGAAAAATAGCACATCACCTTTAGCCTTCCTTTGGCTAACCAGCACCCACTCTAGCTGCCCTCAGAGGTCCTGTTCCACAGCTCTTGTTTCTCCCTAAAATTTCTTCCATGATGCCAGCTGAACATGAGCCAGCAGTGTGCCCAGGTGGCCAAGGAGGCCAGCAGCATCCTGGCCTGTATCAGCAACCGTGTGGCCAGCGGGACCAGGGCAGTGCCCGTCCCCCTGCCCTCGGCACAGGTGAGGCCGCCCCTGGAATGGCGCGTTGGGCTCTGGGCCCCTCGCTCCCAGACAGACCCTGAGGGGCTGGAGCGTG
>JAVJGI010000057.1:3277421-3304806 GCA_035590275.1 Ibycter americanus | reverse complement strand
TGCAGGAGAAACTGACTTGGATTTATGACTTTTTTTTTTTTTTTTTTTTTTTTTGTTTATGCCCATAGAAATAATTATACCCATCATTAAAAGAAATGTGGAAGCTGAAGTCTGGTACCAACTTTCTGAGACTGAAATCACACCTGCAAAAGGGATGGGAATGTAGGCGCAGCACTAACATTACTGCGGGTAACCCTAGGTAACCACCTCACGGTTCCTTCTCAGGATGGGAATTAAAAATGTGGTACTTTTTTGCAAAGATTTTGATTTTTAAGGCAAAAAGCCAGATGCTCGGTCATGTCCTAATTGCACAAGGAATAAACCAGGCAGTCACAGCTACAAGAGATCCAGCTACAGTTCTCGGTAGCCTGGGTCTCTTCTGTTAAAACAAAAAGGAACAAACAAGTGGTAATGCCAGAGAAAAGAGAATGGAAACAAGCTGAGAGGATGCAGGAGAAAACACAACGAGCACAGGAATGAGAACATTATCTGCAGAAAAGTAATCGGAGTTTGATAAACACTAACAAGGAACACACAAATGTGCAAAGCCAAGGCAAACTACAGGCAGAGCTGGATGTTCTCACCTCTGACCAGCCTGGAATACTCTTGCTTTCCTTACTGCAATATAATCAATTATTAGCATGGCATTCTCCTGGGCAAAGACTTCCAGAGAATTTAATACTTACTGCTGGAAAGACACTGATGTGTAAAACCAGTTGAAAAGTATACGACTTATAAAATATCCGGGAAATGAAGCAGCTTAACCCCCAAACTGTGGCCACATGCTCACAGTTAGGTTCCTCACAGGCATATTTACCCATCAAAAGATAAGGCAGTTGCATCACTGTCAGTGGAGCATGCAAGAACTCAGTGTGACCCAAAACCAGCTTGCTCTATGGTACCCATCTTCTGGTTCCTGCAGCGGAACATTCTGAGTGCTCATCCTTTTAATTTGACATTAAATTCATTTTTATTTTTATAACAATCAAGAATTGGATAAAAAAGTTCTATTATGAATGAATGCAAATCCCCAGCCTCTAAATGTTAACAATTCTTAGGAGAAAAAGAGAGGAATGTCCATGTGTCATTTGTATCAACTTTGCGTAACCATCCCTCATGGCTTGTACTGTCTAATAAAAACCAAGACAAAATTACTCTGCTGTTTTCTTTTCTTCTACGCTAGTTTATATGGAAAATAATAGTCATTTGAGAATCAGAATTTCAGTCACTTGTGATGTTATGAAGAGACATTTATAAGGAAGGGTGGACATGAGGCTGTCTTTCACAATGAAATAAGCTTTGTATCAAGTTTCAGATAAAGGAACACTTATAAAGACTTCTGCTAGTCTTGCTGAAGCCGTTTTCTCCACAATTGCAGCCTGCGATCTTATCAGCCCCATGTTCACGTCAGCCAGCCTTCAGCTGCCACACGAGATCTGTCCTCATCGCAGAGCTGATTCGAGTGCTCTTATCCCTGCTTCAGCTCCGAGTGACACTGAAGTCCCTCGCTTGAGCCTGGCTCATCTTTTGACCCTTGGTCCTGGGTACAGGCTACACGTGGAGCGCTGCCCCGTTTCTGGGTGGCTCCTGGGGTATTTCATAGCATAGATGCAAGCTGGATGCTGATAGATTTCTTAACGACATAATGCATTTTTGACCGTTTACCCAGAAAGATGGCAAAGATCTGACAGACAGTCAATGACAGCATCCCATCGTGGCCATGCAACCCTGAGCTGGGTTAACCATTTGATTGCCAGTAACCAGCAGTGACAGTACAGCTGAATCCAAGGAAATATTGAAGCCTTGATTTCAGCGTGAAGAATGAAATAATTACAGTTTTCTTTAGGCTAAAAATTTAGCCTTTTAACAGTTAAAGAGGACTTCAAAGAAAGATGGGGATAGAGTTTTCAGTAGGAAGAAATGATTTATGAAAAAGGTGGTGAGGCACTGGCACAGGTGGCCCAGAGAGGTGCCCGATGCCCCATCCCTGGCAACATCCAAGGCCAGGTTGGACGGGGCTCTGAGCAACCTGATCCAGTTGAAGATGTCCCTGCTCATGGCAGGGGTTGGACTAGATGGCCTTTAAAGGTCCCTTCTGACCCAAACCATTCTGTGATTCTAAAAAGCCCTAGTGCACAAACTTTTATCATGTCCACATGATGTATTATAACGTATTTTTTTATTGTGAGATAGAATTCACTTAAATGCAACATATTTTTTTTTTCCTTTTTACCCAGATGTATAGTAATCTGCAGTCCAAAGCAACAAATAATTGTATGCCTGAACAGACCTAGTTTGCAACTTTTTTAAAAATCAGACATCTAACAGAGCACCTTTTCCTTCGCGGCAAGACCAACATGAACAGTGCTATGCAATATACAACAACACGTGTATACATCCAGGACACTACTGCCTACCAAAAAAGCCCCACTTCCCACCGTGCATTCACATTGCAGCAATTTTCCAGCCAACTGATACTTTCAGCTAAATAACTGCTAGAGATTTCTGCCTGTTGAAATGGCAGTACGACGACTGCTATCAAAAAGGCAGTTATACAGTTAGCACAATCTGAGCAGGAAGAAGCTTATCTGCCTAAAAAAACAAAACCCAAGCAGGGATGGGTAATGCAATACGCTACAACTGCACAATGTAAATAGGGTAAAAAAAAACCACAACCCAAAACAGGAAAGGCACACTGTACTGAAGTCCTAATCCAAAGAAATCTGATGAAATAAAGTGGAAATGTCACCTATAATAGCAAAAGAAATACTTGACAGAAACACAGGCTGACAAAAAACCATGCTCAAACAGAATTCTGAACTTATTGCTTATGACAATGAATGGCTTTTAGCGAGTAACATCATGCTGCCAGTAATGGGATGCCTTGACGTTTGAATTTTCAAAAGTGCAAGTTTCTTTATGTTGAAGCTCGGTGGCTGTAGTTCACAATTACTGACACTACAGGCTCCTCTCCAGCGGGGCGAGGAGTACATACAGTATGCAAAAGCTGTAAAGAAGCTACTTACAGAAGCTTTAGCTCCAGATGCTTTAATAGTTTCCTTCCTAGCAACTCCACAATTCAAAGCAGCAAAACCATCTCTGACTTTCCACTGTCCCAGCTAGCTCTGACTGCCCCCTCAAGGTCATTTCATAGAACCATAGAATGGTTTGGGTTGGAGGAACCTTAAAGCCCATCCAGTTCCAACCCCCTGCCTCAGACAGGGACACCTTCCACCAGACGGGGTTGCACCAAGCCCCATCCCGCCTGGCCTTGAGCCCTTCCAGGGATGGGGCATCCACAGCTTCTCCAGGCAACCTGTGCCAGTGTCTCCCTTTGCATGTCCAGTCCTCTTCTCCCAGCCGGGTAGCGTGGAGGAAGAAGAGTCAGAGAAAGGTGCAGCAAGCCGTGGGTACGGCACTCTGCGCACCAGGCAGGGCTGCATCACATCTGTGTTGCTGCATCCATGCGGTGGGGACCACCCATCCTCAGATCTGAGGCTGAAGGCTACCATATGGGGGAGGGAACAGAGAGAGGAAAGGTGAGGGTGAAGGTTGCACAAGCAACCTTAATTATGGCTTTTCTTCGTTCTGAGCCCTTATACATGATGCCTCATTATAATTCTTCACATTTAATATTTTCAGTGAGATTCCCCCACCCCAAATATAATTTGCAGCCATAAACCATAAAAAGTTGTAATCATAAACAACTACGTCCTTCATGACACAGATAGGACTTCAAAGGCAATTTTGTCAGCAATGGAAAACAAAAGGATACGCCCCCATATACTTAATACATACCAAAAAGACTAAAAATGCCAAATAAACCCCACACAGACAGCTCCTGCTATTCTTCTTTTTACCAGGGAGAAACAAGGAGAAGAAATTTGGAAACTGTTCCAGGTCCATCAGCTGAATCCACAAAAAGTCAAGGTGAATAGGCAGCTTCAGTTCATTTTCCGTTGCATTTTTTTCAGCTAGCTTTATACATGCTAAGGAATATTTTAAATGATTATGCTTTATGGATGCTCAGTAGTTAGCTCTTCCATGCCTGCCTGTAACGCAGCTATTATAAACTCCAGAGTGATGGACTCTTTCGTGCGGAATAGACAAGTCGACACTCCAGGGAATTTCACCTTGATAACATAATTTAACGGCATCCACAATTATAATGATGTAAACTTCCCTTTCCTCTTTACAGGGGAATTTCTACAGTTAAATAGTTTCAAATAATTTACTTTATTTTTAGTTACTTTAAGAGAAGCATATGTATCTTGTTTGTATTAGCTTTGGGGAGCTTCCAAGAGAGCTGTCTGAATTTCCTGCATTTTCAGCAGAAAATAAAACCTTCAACAAAATAAACTGGCTCTGCCAAAGGAGTGGAAGAGTGGAGGGGAAAGAAGGAAGCGCACAAGAAAACTGCTCTTACACTCAATGTGCAAATGAACTTCAAAGCCAAGCCTTATGGTGACAGAAATCTTACCTTCATCTATTTTACTGACATATATTCTTTAGCTGCTCTATGTCAAACCCAGAAAACTTTTGGCCATAACATTGAATTGTGGGAAAGTAGGTATTAAGAGAAAAAATTGCAGGGGTTATGGCGAATATAACCTCCCAAATTAACCCCAGCATCTCTGATTACTGCTTAGAAATGAAAGTAGAGCTGTCACACCGGAGTGAAGTTTGTTGCCAGACTCTTTACTAAATAAACCTACCATCCTGACGCTTGCTATCATTGCCTTCCTGAATAACCGAGGAAGCTGAAAGAGCAGATTTTCAGCAATGTCTCACAATTTTGTCAAGCCACCTCATGCGGTAATGCAACATTTCCCAAGAGAAACACAATGCTTTCAGCCCGTATCACGTTGCACATCTCCACGAGAGCCTGCCACAAGGCTATCGTAGAGGAAATGCCGTGGTGGTGTGTCCTGTCCCAGAGCAAACAGCCTGGGAACAGTCAGCTCCAAGGGAAAACACACCAAACAACACTTGCCAAGGTAGCAAACCCAACTGCTTCAATGCTCCAAAACCCTGTTTGTCACAGGGCTTGACTTCAATAGCCACTGACCAGGAAAATATAAAGCTGTTTCTGTGTTTTGGATGGGGCTTGGAGCAATCTGGTCTAGTAGAAGGTGTCCCTTCCCGTGGCAGGGGGTTGGAACTAGATGATCCTTAAGGTCCCTTCCAACCCAAACCATTCTGTGACTCTGATTCTGAGGACATATATATATATCCAGTGAAGGTGCAGGTGCAGATACTTTGCTGGTACTTCTCACGTGACTTCACTGCACTGTGCTTATTATTCAGCCAACGTACAGCTAATCCACAACTCACCTCCTGGTCACACCCTCACCTGCATCTCTTCTTCCATCCATGCCCTTGCTTTCTTTGAAATTCCAATCCTAAACCACTTCACGGTGAAATATTTTAACTTATCCTCTATCTCATTACAAAGTCAGGCTCCTAAATCAATCAAAAACGTCTAGACATTGGCCTAAATTCCCTCAGTACTTTACTGATTCTTGGCGATGCTTTGCTCTCATAGCCCTGTGCCCATTTTACCAGTTTACTGAGGTTTTTCACAACCGGGAAAACTTCTGCTTTATCTAATTCTCGCATGGCATATCCCTGTTCGAAATTAACAGTGGCATGGGAAGTTAACTGGCAGACAGTTTTAGCAGAGTAACTCCTTCACTAAACGAACAGTGAAATATATTCTCTCTTTTTATAGAGGATCTCTGTTGGCAGTGTGGCAACACTTCAGTAGGAAGGACAGATGTTGACTTTGCTTGCAGAACCTACAGTCTGGCTATTAGGCAGTTGTGAGCTAAAGGCGTTTCACTTCCCAGGGGGATGCTACGACTAATCTGTTCTATCAGTAGGGCTCCTTTGCTTTAAAAGGAAAGAGCAAGCAGCCATCTGGACCCGAAAGGATGGAGAAGCACCGAAGTGCAGGAGAAATGCAGGCTTGGGCATTTCTGTGAGACTGGGATTCAGTATCACGAATGCAGAAAGTGTTCAGTTCCAGAGAACAGGACTTTAGATAGTCCTCCTCTTTGGCATTTCATTCCAGCATCCCGGCACTTCCAAACTCCATTCTTGGGAACCTCCCATCTAATTCAAGTGCGGAATTCCACCCTGAAAAGCAATGGGGTGACAAGTCTCCTCCAGTAATTTCCTAAGATGGCAAAATGACAGATGACATAAAATGAATTTCACCCCAAATAGCTTAGAAAAAGTAAATGACTACAGAAGGCATCTACTCAAGGTCAAGCTTCAGAGGCTGGTCTAAGCCCACCAAGAAGCTCCAGCATAAGGGGATCCACCACAGTGCCCAAAGCACCTGATGGTCACCAGCTAGGGGCCCCAACACTGCCCATGCAAGAACACAGTATTTCCAACACTGCCTGTGCAAGAACACAGTATTTCCAAGCCATATGCAACCATGACAGCAAAATGCAAACAATATTTAGTAGAATTAAACCCAATCATTTTCTAAGGTCCCACAAAACCTAGGAAGCAACTGCTGCTAGGAAAATGACAATGTTCATTTTAACTTTAAAAAATTTAAAGTTAAAACTGTTAACTTTAAAAAAACTAAAGTTAAAACTGTGAATTTGTATTTTTGTCAAATCATGCCTGAAATAATGTGGTTTTCTTGCTGTTGAAAGGAAACAGAGAATTCTCCATTTCTCCTTGAAACTAAGCAGCATTCCCTAGAGGCATGGGAAGATTTTGTTTAGCTTGACTGGTAGAACAGGAAAGGACAAGTTCCACATGCAACCCCACACTCCACCATACAAAGGTAAATAGATCATCATGATACAGGCTTTAATTAACAGAACCCATCTACCCTGAGTAGAGTTCAAGGACTTTAAAGACGTTACTCAAGTGAAAAAGCTTCTGATTCCACATGCAGCTTTGCTGGAAGATGTCACCAGCAAAACTGTTTGGAGGTGTTATGCAGTAATTACTGCTACGTCAACTGAAACTTTGACAATTCCCAATTATTTTTCTTTTCTTTTTTTCTTTTTAATTGCATGGCAGGTCTTATGTAACACTCACATAAAGTTTCACATTCTTGCATTAAATATGTAAATACTATTTAATGAAATCTCTAGACCTAAAAGTCTATTCCATAAAGACAACTTCTGCTGAAGTTCTTTGAAGCAAGCAGTCCTCCAAAAAGGAACAAGCTTAACAATTTTGCAGGAGGGTTCTATTGCTAACATACACACTGATGATTGTGTTTTAGCATGCACTTAAGTCCAGATTTAAGAATCCTTATCATATCTTTAACACTTGTTTGGAATGGGTTCTTATCCTTTTTATCCTATGTGATGTTTAACAGAAGTATGGAAGCCTTTATTTCTAGCATGAAGAAGAATAAGATGGAAAAACGTTACATCTTGCAAAGAGACAGAAACAAGACCAATTAGCAATTGAAACCAAACAGTTTTCTTCACATTTTCCCTTCACACCTCCCAAACCTTCCTCCATACAGTACCACAGTTAAAGGAATGTAATTTATCCACCAGCTCCTTACAGCCCCAGCATCCTCTCTGACTATATTATCAACTATTTTCTTCAGCCTTGGTATTATGTTTGGCAGTAACAACCATGACGCTCACTGCAATATACATACACATCAAAGATGGTATTTCCAATGAACCCACTGCTGTCATTCAAGAAAATCACTCACTGCTACGGATCTTGCAGACCTATCTTCAGTGCCTAAGCAATTTTAATTGAGCAAATAGTAAACCTAACTGAATAAATACCAATCCCTCATTAAAGCTGTCAGCTGCACAGAAGCTTAATTCAGTTCTCCTCCACTGGTTTCTCACTGATTAGATCCTGTGGTTCAGCATCTTTGCTGTGATATTTCAAAACCATCGTTGCCTTGGAACTATGACAGTCATCTCCCACTGAAAGTACCACTCTGAATAATTTTGACCCTACTTAAGAGAAGAAACATTACAAGTGAGCCTGTGGAATTCAAGTCCTCAATAATAAACACAGACTGCATCAAGTTTCCATAATTTCAATCCTACCCAAGCAGAAGATCTTCTGGTCCTGATGACGCACAGGATGTCAGTGGGAGAAGTCGGAGCTACTCTCCACACACTCAGCAGCCAAAAGACTCTGTATTCTTGCCCTTAAGGTAAAATTGCTATTGAAATTTCTGTGGGAGGCATAAGAAAGTCAGAAGGAGCTTGCAGAGCAGACATTTCCGTCATTACAATTTAGGGAATGTCAAGGAGGCAAGCGAAGCGGTGTTACTGATGAGGCCACCCGGCATTCCTCCCGTGCCTCAGCAGTGTGAGGCTCCTGCTTTGCTCAAACAAGAAAAATCACTGCAAAGGTAAAGTGAGTTGAGTAAGACATTAATAGAAAATCACCACAAAATAGAAAAAAAACCCTGTAAACTGCCTCCTGACAACATTAGCCATGTTTAAAAATAATAATAACAATAAAAAGGTTGATTTAACCTGTTGCTGTTCCTACAGAAGGTGACAGTGTGCACACAGAAAACTTGATGCTGGTGCAGTATTCTTCGCATGTTGTAGCTCCTTAAATACTAGCAGTGCATGATAAAAAACGGCAAGTCCCAGGTAACAGACACTTGATAAGGGATGACGGTACAAGATTCCCAAACTGTCGTGAGCAGGAATATGCTGCTTTGCAGCCATCATTTTACCCCAGAGCTGAAGAGAAGTCATGGAGAGCGCTTTTATTTCTTCTGAGATATTACAAATACAGCAGCACAGTTAGGAAAGCAATTCAGCAATACAACTTTTTATAAGACCACTTGGCATACATACTATACTAATTTTTTTAGTGGTGTTAATATGTTGAAAATTAAAGTGGATAGATAAACGAAGATGTGAGAAGCCTATCATATTAAAAGGAAAAACTGCATTATTGATCTTTGAATCGGTTTGCCGTCTAAAGGATCCACGGGTAAGCCCTTTTAAAATATACTGAAGTATAATAAAGTGTCTTTAGTTGTTTTCCTCTTACCACCTTTTCAAAACGGTCACTACCAGTAGTAGTTTCATTTATTCTATTAAGATGGGCCTGAAAAGCCTCCATAACCAAATTTCAAGAACTGCTCTCTCTGGTTGAATAAAATGCAAATAGGAAGGAGATGAGAAACAGCCTTTTGAGAGCTGACAGCAAGCAAACCAAATAAAATGGAGTAACTTTTAGATTAAATGTTGTTTTTACTACATTCCATCTTATTTTTCAAGTGCATTCCCCTGGACATTGCATGAATGCTGATAAACACAGAAGCTGATGACCACTGCTCCGCTTCCTGCCCAACGGTCTGGAAGCACACAGCAGCCGTAGCCCCAACGGCAAAAGAAGAACCTTTAGCTGAGATTTGGAAAACCCAAAACTCACAGAAAATAATTTTAGAAACCTATGTATGCAGGTACCTGTTCCAAAATGAATGATAAGCAACAAAAGACATTTTGGCAAATACTGAAGCAAAACACTCTTGATAGAAATATGTAAAATCTGCCTTATCCAACTAAATAAAATTTCCTGAAATATTTATGAAGTCTTATCTATTTTGGGACAAAACTCAATTTTGCGTAGCCTGGGTCATAAAGCGCAGCAGTGACAGACACCGACAAGATGAGAGATCACTGTGTTTGAAAGACAGGGAAGCACTTGAGGACGTCGTACATCTATCCTGGAGTCAGTCAACTGTTGCTCACCAAAATCCGGTCAACAGTTATGATTGTTTACCTATAAATTATGCTAAGTTTTTTAGTGAATTCTAATTAACAGAGTCTACCATGAGGTAAGATAGCTAATGTATTGTAGAAAAATAATTTTATATTTCAGAAAAATTCAGTGAAGGTTTTTTCCCATGTGAATGTGACATGACTCTTCCTATCATCTCGATTTATCAAAATCTAAAAGATTAGTGTGGGAATGGGAAAACTTATCATTATTTGTTCAGATATTTTTTTCTTCCCTCTGCATTGAGTAAACATCTCATCTCTTTGCAAGTGCCACAGATAAGCTGCCAGCGAGTAGCTGAAAGACCTGCCTTTGGGAACTGCAACATCCATTCTCTTTTCAGTTTATCTGGAGGGAAGAGATACACTTAAGATTTTGATTGCTATTGCAATGAAAAAATTAAATCTAACCTATAATGTTATGATCCATCTTCTTTTCTCTGGAACAGGATGGCTGTTTTTTGTTATTAGTAAACAGTTTCTTCAGGGTCAAGAGTTTGGGCTAGCACGCACACAAATGCTGGAGTGGAACAGCCTCTGTACACGCTGTACCAGCCTGATATCAAGAAAAATGCAGCAGAACACAGTGTCTTTGAAGAAGATGTCACATACTTCAGTAGCAGGCCACAGCTCACTCAGCTTGGGCTCAAGCCTAAATATGTACAAGAGCACTTCTGGAAAACCTCCACCACATTCCAGTTACATATCTGAAGAGCAATAAAAAAAAAAAATACATCTTACTCATCTCAACTTTGTTTCAGAGCAGTGTAGGCAATCACAGACATCTTCCAACAGCGTTGGGGATAAGAATATAGCAGGATTAAATAACAACAATATATTAGAGTCATTTCACCTTATGAATGTTTTAAAAGATACTTCCCTGAAATGGCTTTATGTTTGCTATTTCACCGGCAGAAAACAGATGTAGAATATGACTATCAGCTTTCTGGTTTGGTTTTTTTGGGCAGTTTTTGTTTGTTTATTTAATTTCTTTCTCCCTTGAAAAACATTAAAAAATGTTATGTTGGCATAAATCAAGAAAAAAGAAAAAAATCATTTATGTGTTAATCCAAACCCCCTCCTGCTGTTGCTTTAAAGTTAAAGCTGCAGAGTTAAACCCTCAAAAGCCAGACATCAGATGGAAAACACAGGCTTCCCCTTATCCCAATGTATATATGTGTTAAGACACAATTTTATTACCAGTTCACGTAACTATCATCACACAGAGTCCTTTAACCATCGTGTCTGTATCTAACTCACAGCATGTTCAGAACTGCTACCCAATTTCTGGGTTAATGTTTCTGCAAGTAACCAATTCTGTGGAAGAATTCCTATTTACAGAAACTGATTTAGCGTATGAAATGTGCAATGTATTCCTCTAACTTGCTTAGTTCCTAAATGACAAAGACATGAGAAGCTTAAATCACTGGTTATATGAAAGGGAAATAAAAGTTTATATTTCCAATTACCCTTGTGAAAAAAAAAAAAAAAAAAAAAAAGGGTGACTTTATAAAATTCAATGAATATGAAAAACAGAGATTCTTCAAATTTCTCTTTCTTCTAAATACACTCCTCAAATGTTTTGACAGGTTTCTCACAAAGTTATTTCAAAGAGAACAGGAATCCACCACTGTCAATAGGGATAAACAAAATTAAAATTCTCTCTTCTGCATTTCTTTAATGCTGCTTTTCAGGCCAGGTGATGAGGAAATCAGTCTTCAGTAGCAGCTTATTCTGCTCCATGGGATGATGCCTACGAGCAGCAGGAGAGGAACCAGCCCTGGCAGGGTACTTTCGGTTTTGAATTTCTGCCTGTATCAATTATTTTCCTTCTCCAAAGCTTTCTGTTTTTCGCTTCATGCCGAGACTGTCTTTCAATCTTATTTGACTCATTCCCTTTAAAATATTCTCCTTCATCCCATCACTCAGTCCCCTGGCCACCCACACTGCCAATTAACAGCAGTTGCATGACATTATAGGTAATATTAACAACAGCCATTAGTGCGAGAATCGCCCTCAGCAAGACAGTGCGGGATGTTGTTCTGGGGGATAACGTCTCTTCAAGAAGATAAATCTGAAGTTGATGAGACCATGCTTTTGTAACTTGGAAACAACTGGAAGAAATGTGGCTCTGCAGAGCTCAGACATGGTCCCGTTTTAACTTCTTCATGTTTCAGTTCAGACAGATTTGAGCAGTAATTTGACAGGTGAGCAATTTCATGCATGATTTTATTCACGGTCTGAAGCACACTATCTTCCTCTTACCATCTTTTGCAAAATCACTAAGTCTTGATTTACCTTCATTTCTCTTATTTTCTTTGGCTGCCTTTCCAATTCCAAATCACAGGTATCTGCAATGAAGGAATCTTAAAGATCTCTGCTATGCTTTTTTAAAAAAAACCTATTTACTATCCTTTGATATAAATGGATTGATTTTGTTTAAAGAACAACTAAAAGAGTTCCAAAACCTCACTGATTAGTCTGTAAGTGTCCCTATAAAATATGAAGAAGAAAAGCTGGAAATAGAAGGTACGACATCAAAAAGTTCTCGTTTCACCAACATCTCACACAGAAAAAGTAGCGTATAAAGATTCCAATTCCAATTAAGTATTTAGTACCAAACTGCCTAAAAGGGTCTGAACAGACTTCCTTCTGCATCCATTTCCTTTCCTTTATATGGCTGCATGTTTAAAAAAAGAATTACTGAGATGTTTATAACATATGGTAACATACTTCTGGTTTTTAAGCCCTACATTTTTCAATCAAAACCTTACTTTAGGAACACTGGAAGTTTCTTCTACTACATTGTTGAAATACATAGCAGTTACAAAAATAAATCCTACTCTTTGGAGAGCTACTGCACTGGGGTCTTCTGTTCATCTAAGGAGGTTTGACAAAGACAAACCATCCACAGCAACTGTCTTCTCCTAAAAAGCCCTGAACGACCCACTTGTATGAAGGAGGCAGCAGGAAAAGCGTCTAAAGACCAAATCAGCAAAGAAAGATGCTTCAGAAAACCAGTACTATTACTTTTTTCACCCAAGCGCTTCACAATTTGTCATTAGTCTGAATTGAGCAAATGTTGGCTTACAAGGCAGTAATAAATACTTACAGAGAGGCTTGTGAAGGCTTTCTCTTAAAAATGTATCACATATATTATCTACAGCTTATGCTGTATCACACCGCAGGCTCTTCTAAAATCCTGGTATTGCATCAGGCTTCCAGTGCTCTCAAATGCAACACAAGCAGATGCACAGTATGAAAATCAGCGTATGACATTTTACCGCTTGATTTGGGACCCTGAGATAGTACTCATCCATTTCTGAAACAAGCTCTCACAACTTCTTTAGGTTAATCATCTAATTTAAGGACACACGTTTAAGTGGTCTTACCAAAAACACATCTTAGGAGTACAAAAACGCAAATGCCATCAAGTAAAGTACCCTTTACTGTAGAATAATGACAGTGCCCTAAACCTATATAACTATTAAAGTAGGAAATTAAGTAAAAAAATTACGACGTTCATGTTTGGCTTTCTTCAAATGTATGTAATGACCAAAATAACACTTTTAAAAAAGACTTTAGTAGGTGTTTGTATTGCTATATTAGAAGTTCTTCCCATTTTTTCTCATGTCTCATAGATCTGAAGAATGAAAGCTTTTCAATCAGATGATCATAAGATGCTGCTGCCACATTAAATGATCTGTTTTTTGAAAAAAGATAGCAATCACCCTTATTTTTCCAAAATACTGAGGATTTCTTAGTGAAATAACGCTTAAGGCCATCTACACAAAACATGAATAACCAGAGACCAATGAGACTTTTGTGGAACTCCTGAATGATGAAAGCAGAACGTCTTTTTGAAGAACATCATCTTAATATTCTTCAATATATTTGTCCAAAAATCCTTCAACCACAAGCATATTTTTAAAGACACAATAACGCAAGGGCCAACTGCAAATAACTATCAGTCTTTCATACTAATACACAGAAGTTTAAACAGGCTGAACTTCACCGTTGTCTTTATCACAGGATTTTGGGACAGTTCTTTCTGTTTAAGGATAATTTATGCAGCATTTTCTCAGGAAAGTTTCCAAGTCATTTCAAGGAAAGAACTGATTAAGAATTCAGACAGAACTGCAGAATTTGGTTATTATTCAACACAAAAGCTTGCTTTAGATTTGGGTTAGGTTGGCTATTTCAGTCTATTCTGAAATTTCTGGGGTTTTGATGATATAAAAATAGGGGGATAAGGTAGGAGTAGTATTCTTTAAACTAAAATATAATTCATCTGAAGGAGGGTATGACTAATATTTAGAAAATGTATTTATAGGCCTTTGGCTCAATACTGCAGTGGAGACAGGCATGCCCAAGAATAACCCAATATTGAAAATGTTACTTTTGCTCATGAGCCATCAACTCAGAGTAATCAAAAAGAAGGTACTTCAGTGCAAAAGAAGGTGATTCTCCTAATAAACACAACTTAAATTGCTAGAATCCACTCACCATACAAAAACACTACAATATGATACTGGTTTACTATGTACTACCTTCAGAAAAAAAAAATCCTAAAAAAATTGTCTTGTATAATCATATTTTCAGTTTTTTTACAGTAGACGACAACAGGATCTAAAAATTCACACACAAAATTGAAGTTTTTTAGACTATTAACAATGTTTGGCTAATGCAATCAAAAAATCTTACCAAGTTACTCAGTGACATACAAAAATGAAAGAAAATATAGACAGAAAGAATACTGAAGAGACCTCAGCAGTGCTTTTGGTGAAAAGTGGGTGGCTTTGGAGTTTTGAAGAAAAATTATGACAAAATAAACTACCTTAGCCTTCCTCCCCTCCAAGTATTTGACAAATATGGACACATCTCGGTTAGGAGTCTTAATTTAATGTTGTAAAAATTTCCCATTCTGCCAGTGTATTCAATTCTACAGCTAAACAAGTAATACGCATTTTGTACACTCACAGCAGTTACCACTAAGCAGTATTTTTACAGACTACCAGCTAAACAACATTAATTGCATCATGCTAACTCTATTATGGCTGACCAGTTTATTTGGAAGTGGGTTTAATTTCATTTCTGCATCATTACTAGAGTCATCAGATGATCGCAGGGAAGACTTCCTATTTCTTCATGATAGCACACATTTATAGGAAAATGCTTATGTCTGGTGGCAGAGTTCTGCATTAAACCAGTTCTTCAGATAAATTAAAAAAAAATCAGATAGAGCTGCAGCATATCTAATGTAATATTAGCTATGTAAGTACAGAACGTATTATAGGACCCCAAAACATCACAACATTTATTTACACAGTTCAAATATTATTCACATTGATAGTGAATGAAATACTTGTTTGCTACGTGCTGGATAGGCTAAATATATATATAACTTAATTGCACGGCATCCTTCATGAGAATATGACTATCACAAGACCTCATAACCCTCGCTGAAATACCACACTATTAGAAGAGAACACTCCAGTAGTGCCATCAAAGGGACAGCATAGGAATTATATGACAATATAATGGTAAACAAAGATCATGGACAAAAGATTTTAGTCTACAGCAGCTAATATTACGCATTTCTAGAACATTAATTTTGCTTTAGTTGTTCAGCAAAGCCACGACTAAACTGCTTATACAGAAAATAAGGCTGACTTCAGAGTTTTGAATCTATGGTACTATCATCTTTCATCCCCTGTAATGTAACTGAACCCAGAAAATGTATAGTTTTTAGATTTGTTTCATCATGTGTAAAAGACAGCTAATACTGCATTTCATAGACCTGACTTTACCTACTCTTGAGCAATTCCAAATTTCCAAGATAAATACAGAGCCTTTACTTACAAAAGGCAATTTCTTTCTAAGGAGTAAATGAATCAGGGGAACCTTTTAACATCTACCCATGTACAGGAGGGAGATTAGCTCGGTTCTCTGTTGGAGAAACTAAAAGGAAGGACTATTTATGAAGTACTTGCAGCTTTGAATATGATCAACTATAATAACAAGATACAAGTTACAAAAAAATTCTTTTTCTTGAAACCACTTTTGTAATACTGCTTTTTAATAACCCTCATCATGGCCGAATTAGAAGGACCCCAATTGAAGTCATTCATCCCACATAAAACAAACATTGCTTTTTCTTCTTAGCTTTGTTTTACAAGCTACATTATTTCCAGATGACGCTTGAGGGGCCTAGGAGTTTCAAGAATTAGATGCTTAAATAGACAGCTGCTTTCTATTTACCATATAAATCAAGGATAAATCAAAGAAGAATCTAAATATTGGACTTCATTTAGCCCATTATGGAGCACAAACTGAGAAGGAAAAGAAAAAAGAAACAGAGAAATCTCATTACCCAAATGCAAAATTTAATTCTTGTTATTCAGACGAGAGAAAAACTCACTGACATTCACAGAATTCCAAGCCTCCGTGTAACACCAGCTCCACACAGCAGGTAGATTTAACTGGATTGGTAAGTGGCCAGGAAAAGTGTCAGCTCTGATCGGGAATTCTCCCAGTACCACCAGGCTTTGCTACTACAGACTATGTGTGTGTGTATATATACATATGTATACACACACATATAGCTCACTCAATTAATATTCTTTACATTTTTCCCATTGGATTGCCAACTTACATTTATTTCTATATCTTAACTAACACAAAACCAGCAGATTTTGCAGAGAGGGTTAAAGGATGATGGTTCTTATATTCACAGGAGTACATCTGTAAATATGAAAAGTCTAACACTGCACTACCTTGTTGGAGGGATTCTGTCAGTGATAGAAACATCGAAGTGCTGTTGAAATGACAGTCCTACATATGAAATAACTGAAGATATTGGCACTAAGTGGGATTATTTTTAGAATTTTTCCTAACACATTTAAGCTTCATCTGGATAGAACAATGCATTTTTTCATAGCCAAAATTTAGAAGGTAAAAAAAAAAAAGTTAAACTGAAGTGAATTTTAGAATTTTTCTTACGTGGCTAGTGATCATCTTACCTACACTATTTTCTGTGACTATTATTCCATTAAAGCAACTGAAGGCTGTCAGTAAAATCTCCACGGATGATAGAGAGAACCCCCAGCAGACAGCAGCGTGGGGTGCTCAGAACTGTGACCCCTACCCTGGGTGTTGAGTGATTCTCAAAATCTGCTCCAGGGAGTTTTCATTTAACTACTAAGCCTTCACGCCCACCACCAGTAAACAAGAGTTTGGGCTCCTACTGACATAAACCCCCTTGTCCCTGTGTTGCAATAAATGATGTTGAAATAAATTTAGAAACCCAACCAAAAGCTATGTATCTGAATACAGACTCAAGTGATGATGCATGTCAGACTAGCTGAATCTAAAACTATGTCTACATTTGATTTTTATTTTCCTCAGTTTTTGCATTAAGCAAGGTTTTTTTTTTTTTCTTACATTAGCAAGAGAATTCTGAACCTCTGACATAAGCTCGCCAAAATTAAAAACGTACTCCTACTTCATCCTCTCCCTTCCTAGAAATAGTTAAGGAGAATCTCTCATTACCAGCTGCAGTAGAACAAGCACTGAAATGCTTGAAAATCATACACATACTATGAAATCCTTATAAAGCAACTGTTTGGGTAGATGGTAGCTCCAACAAGAGGTCTGACGTGCTACTTTCCAAGGGAAATAGCGTGCCTCCAGTTGCGCTATTAAGTATCTATAATTTAACAAATTAGATTAGGCTGCAATAAAATCACAAGAAAATAACTGATATGTTTACTTAAGTAATTTGTCTTGATTTGAACTGAAATAAGAAAAATTCTCTATTATTTTATTACCAGTTTTCTTGTTTGTTGAAGTTTTGGAAAATGCGCTTTCATTGAATGCAAGAAAGCAGTAAAAAAACCTAACTGATTTTTTCCACTTCTTGAAGCCTGGAGATACTCATGGGCAAGGACAACTTGACCCAAGTGTGGTATTTCAAACCAGGTCATTGCTACTATGAAAACAACACTTAATAACAAAGCTTATTAAACAACTAGTAAACAAAGTAGCATGAGAATCGGTCTAACCAAGGATTCTGTCTCTGAGGCGGTGGTTTGATGACAGGGGGTTCCTCTCTCTTCCCTGCTGGCTTCTCCATCCTGCTCCTGAATCCCATCACATTGACAAGTTTATCAGGGAAGGACCAGGATGAATTAATAAACAAAACAATTTGCTCTTTTCTTTTTTAAAGTCTGGAAATCCTCAACAAAACCAATATAAAAGCCACCTAGGTCAGTTCCTTGTTCTAGTTCACAGGAAGATACCCGCAGCTTTGTTGGCACACCATA
Organism: Ibycter americanus; assembly: GCA_035590275.1. Lineage (NCBI taxonomy): Eukaryota > Metazoa > Chordata > Aves > Falconiformes > Falconidae > Ibycter > Ibycter americanus. Next base: position 3,286,727 of record JAVJGI010000057.1, on the reverse strand, counting down.
GAACTGACGGTAGTCCACAGCAGATACCCACAAAAAGACTGTAAGGAACATGGTAAAGGAAGATCCCAGTATATTCTTACCACCATCAATAATCAGCATCTTAGGGACTGTGTATTAGGTCAAAAACTTAGAGTAGGAATAGTACCACTGTGTGAGCACTCAGAAATTAAGAGATGTCCATCTCATCCCATCTCCATTTGTTGCCTTTTGTGTGTGTGTGTTAGGACACGGGCACACTGTGCCGCCGCACTCAAAGCCCTAGCACCTCTCCATCATATGATGTTCACAGTGCAAAGGGCTCAATTCAAGATCACTGATGTTGCCTTTTTCCTTCCATACCCTTCCTGGTCCTAAGGAGGAACACACAGTATTTACCATAAATTTTTTTTCGACGTCTTATACTTAGACATGTGTAGAAAGGTTCAAGACAAGACCTGAAGCAACACTTAGAATAAGTTTATGTATGATTTAAGCCTTGTGACCCAGGTTTCATGCAAATTAACTTTCGGATTATAGAACAGAGTAAGAAAAAAAGAACTTCTAAATTAGAAGTGAATTAAAAAATAATGAGAAATAAATTTTTGAAAAGACATTTGACTGGTCTGAATGAAACCTGTGAAGAGAATAGCTTACTCAGCAGTCCTCCCTCCTCTCTAGACATAAACCTGGGCAGAGCAGGCAATCCCAGAATCATTCCCTTCTTTAGCTCCATGCTGGGATATAGTGGTAGAACAGGCTTCAGGACTTCAGATACTTCAGTTATCTCGGTTCCTAGATTCTTTGCTATTCTTACAGATAACACAAACATGGGCTTTCAGAAGCAGAATACGCTGAAGTAATAAAATCTGGCCTCAATTTCTACTTAGTCAACTGGCTATGCCTCAGATTGAGCTGGAACATGAGCAATTTGGAGGAAAAAAAAAAAAAAAGGCCATGAATAAATGCATACATTCTTCTTTCAAAATACAGGCCATTGAACTTCACTGATTTTACCCTCTTCTACAGCAGTCTTTACAACTGATCTCCTCCTCCCTTCCCTCCCTACATCACAACAACATCACGTTCCCCTACATTCCCCAGCACTGCTCCATAAACTGCATTTCTCAGCTGCCTCCACCTGTGAGGGGACAAATTTTTACAGAGAGCACCTTGGGTCTTTTCTTAACTGTGATACTGTTCGCATCCAGTAAGTTAAGAAGTCATCCAAAACCTACAAAATATTTTTCAAGCACCAAATACTTATACACCTCAAAACATATACACATATAAATCTTAATACTTATATAAAGATATACCTATGTGTGCATGCACATATATATTTATTCATATGTGCTCTTTTACAAACACAACTGTGTACCATGCTGTCGTCTTTGCTCTGACGGGCTGGCAATTTGTTTGTCTAGGGAAGAAAACATAAAGGTCTCTCTTTGTAAAATCAGTATCTTCCTTCTGACAACAGGCCACACACAACTGCAGGCCCTGCATCTAGGATATAAGTTAATGTTAAAAATTCCAGCCTTCTCCTCTAGGCATCTGAAGATGCTTGACAGATATTTAACCAAGACCCTACAGCATCTCAGAGGCTAGTTTCAAACTAGACAGCCTTTAGCAGCAGTTCCAGCTCATGAAGCCCCTGGGTCCATAAACCCAGTCCCAAGCACTCACTGCAACCCCTCTGGGCTGTGATACTGCATGTCAGGCAGAACTATCTCATGATATCAAAGAATTACAGGATGGTCAGGGTTGGGAGGGACCTCTGGAGGTCATCTAGTCCAACCCCCTGCTAAAGCAGGTTCACCTAAAGCAGGTTGCACAGAGCCATGTCCAGGTGGGTTTGAATGTCTCCCAAGAAGGAGACCCTACAAGCCTCTCTGGGCAGCCTGTGCCAGGGCTCTGCCACCCTCAAGGTAAAGAAGTTCTTCCACACATCCAGATGGAACTCCCTGTGTTGCAGTTTGTACCCGTTGCCCCTCATCCTGTCACTGGACACCACTGGAAAGAGCCTGGCCGCATCCTCCTGACACCCACCCTTAAGATATTTGTAGACACTGATAAGATCCCCTCTCAGTCCTCTCCTCTCCAGGCTAAACAGTCCCAGCTCTCTCAGCCCTTGCTCATAAGGGAGATGCTCCACATGACATATGGTATGATGTATCTCAGGTATGAAAAGCCATCGCCTCCACCAAAGCAGCCTCCCTTTGCCCTGGAAGCCAACTGAAGCACCATAGCTCTCCAGGACAGCTCAATAAATGGCCATGAGACCACAAGAGGAATCTGAACATATAGCTGTGTAACTGCTTAAACTGGAACCTGGCATGACACAGGATTAATCACCTCTGAGAAATATGTCCCCAAGAGCCTTATCAACCACAACACTCAGAAACACTCAATGCATCCGAAGTACTGCAGTTCTCGCAACTATGGAAGTCCCTACATCACGAGCCCCTATTCTCTGAGAAGCAAAACCATGGGAAAGGGCCACCACATCCTCTCCGAGGTGTTGGAAGTCTTGGCAGCTTTCAGCTGCCCTTACAGATGGAAGAGCTTTATGCAGCTCGTGTATCATCTCACCAGGCAAACAGAAGTGGGATCTCCTTCTCTTTAACCACAAAGTAACTTGAGGGGGGTTTTGCTGAAATGTTTGAAGTTCCAAAAATTAAAGGTCAGATCGCAACTTCTGGGAGAGAAATCAGAAGCCCTGAAATCCCAAGTATCATACAGAGCTTCACGTGAATTAGGGCAAGGTAAGGCAGCTGGAATGCACAGGAAAAAACTGCAAGTGATTCATACGCTTTATAAAGCCGCGTCTCTCTGAATAACAAAGTACCTCTAGTTTGTATGGTATGTGTCAGCAATAACAACTTAAAGATGCAGGTGAAGAAACCCGGTTAGCTGAATTAGATTAAAGTCATTAAACTATTACATCAAATTATCTTTTTAGGGATTTTTATACTTAACGCTAGAGTAATGTGATATGTAAAGTCTCAGGCATGTCCTGAAACATGTATTAACATTGCAAATAAACCAGTTGTTACATTTTCATCCTCAAAAATCTAGAACAACTGATAAAATCAACTTTTTTTTTTTTTTTCTATTTTTTTTTTTTTTTTTACACAGTATTGCAGTGAGAGTTCAAATGAGTACAAACCAAAGATACTTCAGTAGTACAAAGATATCATTCAAGTCCTTGGAAGACATCTCCTCCTCGTACCGAAACTAGAGATTTTCCAACAAGCCGTGCAATTAAATTACAAAATTGTTGCCTATTTGTGGGTATTGGCTCAGCAAACTGAAGAGTACTGTATGTATCCATGTGTTCAGAACATACTAATTTGCCCCATGACTGCAGTACTCCCCCTGAAGGCTCACTGGGAATTGTTTTCAATCAATTTTACGCATTTTAAGATACCGTGGATGCCAAAGCCCTGTTATTAAAAATAATGTTTTTAACCGTACGATTTAAATATCCTGAAATACAAATGGCTTGAAAATTGCAAGTTGACAGGGTACAGTAAGTCTTTTAGCTATTAATAGCTGCGGTTTTGTTTTGCCATTTGTAAGTGTAATTTTTTTTTTAAGACATTTCAGACATGACATCATTCATACAGGTTCCTGTATTTTGATGTTGGTGGTTGCTTAGCTGTCACACATTTTGATAAATCTTTGCAGATTTAGGGATGTACCACTTCCATTTTGAAGCACCTACTAAAACATTAAGTTCAATACTCACATAATCAGGAAGCGGAGAGTCATTTGAACCGAGGGAACCTCTTAAGGACTGTGTGGCTTGCTCCAGCACTTTGTTGTGTTTTTTAGATAACAAGGAAAATAAACTGGAGGGAGGGAAAAAGGAAAAAAAAAAATATTAACTTCACAACAACGTCCTGAAACAGTTAAACTAGTCAGAAGATGTTTTATTATATGCACAAGATTTTTTGAATGCAACGCACACTACTTGTAGAATTTATTTATTTAACATCTAGGCTAAGCAACAGCAGAATTTGAATTAGAAATATTCTATAGAATAAACAATGTGAGGAACATCATACGGTAGACATGCCATTTCAGTTCCTAACTAGTATGTGTTCGCTAAAATGCAATTTTTAAGTGCAACACCTCGTTCAATATATTGCAATATATCCTTAAGCACCTTGTTGCATTATTAATTTCCATAACCTAATTGCTTAGCACAGGAATAATCCAAGTATATGACAGAAGCTTTGGATATTTGGAGTAGTTTTTGCATTTTACTAGTATGAATTCTTTTCAAATATCTTTTTGCTTAAATCAAAGAATAAAGCATTACCTTAGCTTTATAAATAATCTGTGACATCAAAGGTCCATATACAAACAGCAAAGTAAATGGGGTTCTTCATGCATTTTGGGAAAAATTATGGTAATGACACTCATAGAGGTATAATCTGATATATGTAACTTGGTAATATGCATGGATATATGTATATAATACATATGATATATGTAATTGATAATGTAACTTGACTGAAATGGTGGGAAGAGAGAGGAGAAGTAAGCCGAAGCAGTGGACAAAGGCCACCAGCTAGTGCTCAGCAGCCACAAGGAGTCAGATACTTCTGTGAAGCCACTGGATACCTCAAACATGGTTTTCATTTCATAGATAACCCACTTTTCCCCCTCCCCACCTTGATATAGGTCATATGTTTTAAAGCTTTTTGTGTTTTAAAACATTATTCTGGCTTCTTTTTTGGAGCATTACAGGACTCTTATCAGGCTTTCCTAGGGGTTGGAATTAGATGATCTTTCAGGCTCTTTCCAACCCAAAGCATTCTGTGATTCTATGAGCGTGTTGGTCCTTAAGAGGGTAAAAAGGCTGCCTTGTCATAGCCCCAACAAAATTCACCAGTGCCTGAGCATGCTGCTTTTGGAGTTGGGTACACTTGATGGGACAAGGAACAGCGGCAGACTTCTTGTTCACCAGATTCAGTTACAAAATATTAAAGCCAGTTTAATAATTAAAAAAATAAGTGGCAAAATACTACCTCAGTGTCATATTCTAGATAGCCTCTGTTTCTTGGAATTGGAGGACAGCTTCAGCGCTCAGAGGCATGTGCTTGGAAAGCTCTTCTGCCTCAAGGAATGATGCTCAGCATTTGAAGAAGTCCTATTAATTTTTTTTTAACTTAAAATGTATCATTGATATTGTATCCTTTACAGACGGTAGGAGTAGATTCCCGGGAGTATCAGTGCTTGTGCCCTCACTGCTACTCAAGAGCCTCAGGGAAAGGATTCTCCAACAGTTCTCACTGTCACAAGGAATTAGTTACGCTTCTCAAGCCCAAATCTTACCTCTTGAGAGCTAACTCAATAAGTTCCACCATTTCCCAACACCTCTTGACTTGAGTTAGGTATTTCTTAGAACAGATTAACAGCTTCCTTTTAAGGACAACTTTTGCTGCACTTAAGACATCTAATTAAGGAAAGTGAGAGCCCCTGAGCAGGCTGTACCATCCTCAAGGTTCAGCCAGAGTCTGCCAGCACGAGGAATGGGCTCGAGACGGCATGGCTGAAACCAGGGTGGGTACCGCAACTGCCCAACTCGCGGTCCCACCAGGACATTATCACTGGGGCGGTGATAATCGCAACTGGACTGATATGGCAAGAACATCAGATGAGATTGCAAGACCTCTGTGGTGGTCACAAGGGTTAAGAACATTTGGTGTTTTCAGGGTAACACAATATATTTGACAGGAGGAAAACTGGAATCTTGTTTTTTCCTTCGTGCTATCCAACACAGCCTTGACAAGACGTGTCATTCCCGGGACAAAATGCCAACCTCCCACTAATTCACAGCTACTAGTCAAAACCACTAGAACATTCCCTGTTAAAAAGGGAAGCAGCAACACAGAAATAAGATGTATTAGTAGGTTTTCCACTTTCCCCTCTCCCATAATCTGCTATTGTATTTACAGACTGAATTTTTAGTTCAAATCAAAATTTGGCTCTGCAAACTGGTCCTTGGTCTGAAACAACAGCACTACTTTTTCAAATCATTGCTATTTTTTAAGGCTCAGATTTCAGAGATACTGTCATCAGCACCATCTAGTGCTGCAGAGACAGAATAATCGGCTAAAACCAACCTGGTGATGCTTACGGGGGCGTGTGCAACAAGTACAGGTTAAATCTGGTGTCTGTCTGCTTCAGAAGATACAGATAGTTTCAGAAAGAGGAAGAATTTGGAATAAAAAGGATTTCCAAGTCGTCAATTTTTCTCCAAAATACATAAAGCATTTTGGCTATAAAGGAAATTTAAATATAAATAAAGAAGTGGGATCAGGATTTTGAAAAGTGCATTTATGCAACATACGTGAAGGGAAATGCACGTACACTGGTATTCCACGTGGAAGTGGAATAGCAAAGAGCAAATTTATTTTCTCTGACAGAAATGTAGAGAACTTGGAAAAAGGAGGAGGAAGAAAAAGGAAGCGGAAGAAAAAGGAAGGAAGACTATTTCTTTATAACCTAGATTTGCTTCCTTAAATATTTTCCTTTTTTTTTTTTTTAAATTAAGTGTAATGTAACTAAACTGGAGTGCTTGTTTATGGCATAAGGAAGCCCTTGGTGGCCGATTTCTATTTCCAAAGGAGCCGTGAGGGGGTAAGCTCTATTTTACGTTGTGTTTGGCACCAGAGCTTCCCCTTGCGAAGTTTTGCTTTCCTTCCACAAGCTCATCACCTTCACACTTGTGCTAAGACATTTCTTTGTGGGACCACCATCCAAAACACCAATATTCAGGTTAAAAAAACCCTCAACACAATTCTCCTCTTCATAAATTTGTTATCCTTCTCAAAGAACCATCCCTTAGAGGAGTACAAGGGCAGGGACATGTAGGCAGGATTTTTCATACTAAGAATATAAATACATAGAATTGCACCCAGAGCAAACTCAAAGAGTTCCACAGAAACAGTACAACTAAACAAAGAAAAAAAATAAGGCCAAATACTGTGACTGATGAATTTGGAGCTCTGAAGGAAGTAGTGTTGCCTCCTGAAATGGTGTAAAGCTTCACCACCAAGTAATTTACCTGCTGTTATGCCTCTATCTCTACCTCTGAAAACCACTTTGATAAACATCAACTTCGTTTTTAAAGTATCGGAACAGATTTAGCTACAATCCTCAAAAGGCATTTGCATGAAATTTAGCTCATAAATACCTTTTATCATCAACAAACGCTGCCTTCTAAAGGAGATGCCTGATTTTGCCACAGTCACATCTTCAGTGTCTGTATGGTTTTGGGCTTTATTTTGATTTTTAAGGCATGGATAATGAAATTCAAAAAAGGCAAGAATGTTACTACAAGGTTGTTCCCCTTCCCCACAACAAGGTACAAGAGACAAGTGCCAATTCATGCAGAGGTGGAAATAAAAGACCATCTCCCAAATTCCCCTCACATGTCTTAGTCACACTTCCGGCTTTGCCCTGCTAAAAATCAAGTTGAGATCAAATGGAAAAATATATATACTATGTGGTCACGGACAGCAGTCTGCACAGGTTGACAAGAATATGGATTTTTTTGCCAGAATACTTCTCTTTCCTCTGTTCTTCTCCACCAACTGTCAGGCTATGGAGTGCCACAGCCCTTTCATCTCACCCATTATGGGCATTTTATAATACTAACAAATTCTGTTCAGAACAACAAAAATGTCTGGGTACCTCAACCCATCTCTCCCTCACAGAAGTACTTACGGACCACTGTTTAGCAAGCAAAATAATAGGTTGGAGTAATAGCAAGATGAAGTAACAGCTGGCATCTATTACAGATCATCAAATCACACCATGGATAAGCTCAGCCAGTGAGGAAGACTCAAGGGTGACCAACAATCTCAAAGTCTCGTGTTTCTGATTTTTAGGAATTAAGAAAGCATTGGTTTCTTAACTCCCTCTACACAGATGAAGTTTTTAATTTAACACAAGGCTGAACTTTGATCAATAAAAAAATACTTACAGACTAAACAGTAATGGTTGCTTAAATACAAGTGATTTGATTATGTGTTACTTGCACACACAATGAAATTCAAACCAGTAATATATGAACTTAATGCTTTCAAAAAGCCAATTCCACAAAGCCTGTGGAGAAAAAAAAAGCCAATAAGGGGACCTCATTTCACAACCTTCTTGGTCTAGCAAAGTCACACGCTGACAATGACAAAAAAAAAAAAGCTTCTGCAAGTTCTGCAGAAAGTCTGATTTACAGCAGATTGAAACAGCTCATAAAGTATACTTCTCACACAGACAAAATGAATGTATAATCCAGAACTTTTCTAACAAAAAAAATTATAAAAAAAGACAAGGGAATTAAAATTAGAAGTTGAAAGTAAATCCAAAGATAGAATTTGCCAAAACCTGGAGCTTTCTGAAAGCTTTGGACAGTGACAAGGAAAGGTACCAGCACACTTTATTTTAAGAAAGTAAATAGGCTGACCCAAGGCAATGACATGCCAGCTAATGCTGAGCGTAGCATGGAGCAGCGACCGCGAGACTCATTCAAAGGAGGGTATCACCTTTGAAAAACAGACCTTGCCAAGCACACTCAATTTTTTTTTTCAACGAGACTAGAAATAAAGCATGATAGTATCCCTGTTCTAACAGGCCTCTACACGTCATTTATCTGACTTTGTTCCACATGGGTTTTTTTTTCTATTAAGAAACTCAAATGCTAAAATGCAACAAGGCACATGTTGTATGAACTCAAAAGGAAATATCTCAAAAGTTTGAAAAATCTTCAAATTTTAATCTTGAAGTAGGTTTTCTTAATAGGGCTAAACAGGAATATATTCTTGGCCCTTCTAAATACTAATAGCTATTTAACATTTGTTAAAGCTACCAAAATACTTTCAGTGATACAGAGATGATATATACATCAACGATAAAGAAATACTATGGTTAAACTTTGCAAATGGCACAGTCATTACAGGATTGTCAAATAAAGAGAAAAGAGCGTGTATATTAAATTTTTCTTTATCTTTCAAGAAGTTGGTCGCGAAGTAAACTTGCTGAGATTTTACACAGCCAAACTTGAAGGCATAAATTTAGCAGCAAAGTAACCGAGTTGCTCCCTAAGTATGAAGGATCTCACCCTGGGAGCAGTGACTAAAGACCAACAGATCAACAAAGAGCTGCCCATAATGCAAGAAAGCTGCTGAAAGAGAAACTGTATTTGGTATTAACAAAAATATGGCCCCTTGCTCCCAGGCAGACCCTGAGGGGCTGGAGCGTGTCCAGAGCCGGGCAGGGGGCTGGGGAAGGGGCTGGGGCACAAGTCCTGTGGGG
>JAVJGI010000057.1:3247302-3275714 GCA_035590275.1 Ibycter americanus | reverse complement strand
TTTTCATTTTAAATATTTTTTAACCTTCCAGGCTCTGCAAACGCCACATGCACATATATTTCTTTTACTTACCTCCCACCCTCATTCTCACCTTAACTCTGTGTCTCTTGAAGCTCTTTCACAGCACAAGAGACATTTGAAATAGCATCCTAATTATGATTCATCAAACTCTCTCCTCCCCCACTTTATTCCTAGCATACCTCAAAGACTTTTTTCATTAAGTATTTCAGGGAAGATTGCATTTGCCTATGCTGAAAGATCTTGGTGTTTTTCTTTGATGAACCTCCTAAAAAGGAGGAACCTCCTAAAAGGATTCTTACCAATTTGTGCTTTGAAAATCATGCATACAAAGGCCTGCGCAACAAGAGGTACATCCCAAATATCATTACAGACTAGATATTCTAAAATGTAAAAAAAAGATATAGCCACTGAAGACATACTTGGTAGGCTCAGAAAATTCGTGTTAGTAGGCAAGCTGATCCAGTTTGAGATACAGAAGTCATTTCTGTACCATATATGAAGAGACAAAAGTAATAATGACAATAGTATCTCCATTATCACATGCTATCTAGCATCTGACTTTTTGTCAGCACCTGCCTATTTCCCACAAGGGAGCTAAATGTCAGTGAAGCCAATGACTATAACCTACAGATGGGAAAACCACAGTTTAACAGTAGTGCAATGCTGGCTATGGTGACAAACTGCCCCAGCAACAGGCTCAAGCGTGACAATTTCTGGTAAACACCTTTTGCTAAAAGGATAAAAAAATCAGAATATGGGGAAGAGGGAAAGACTTGAGAGGTATTTAAGGGAAGAACAGTCAAGGCTGAGGAACACATAGAAAACATGAAATCACTAAAAGAAAGGTTTCTACATATAGCAGGCGATGAGTGCATGCAGAAACAGGTATGATTTCTGGTTATAACAAGTCACTAATACTATTTTAAGACAAAGTGATGATGGTATGAATGAAAGTAAGTCATCCAAGGAGTTTCAGTAAACAAGGACAACTAGTCAGGACAGATAACACAGATGATTAACAGGGACAGCCTGAAAGACAAAGAAAAATCCATGTGTATTTTCACAAAACAGGCAACTGAAAAGTTACAAAGCTGTTAGTTGTGTAATTAATGGATTACACATATGAAACTTCACTGTAAGAAGATACTCTGCTAGATGAAAACTTGATCATCCTAAGGTCGCTAAGCATAAACCCATGATCAGAGATAGCAAGTTAGTGGGTTATCTCACAGCTGCAAAATGCTAAAATAAGTGTAGGGAGTCACTTTGGTAACAATTGTCTGTGATTTCTTAGAAACAGATTATGTGAATTGTTATGACTATGTGAATGTATCTGTTTTCAAGAGAAGATTTTATATAAAGAAATAAATGAACCACTTTGGCAAAGAAAAACATCTCAACTGGAGCACTTGAACCTTCCAGAAGAAAAATATACTGTTATTTGAAGAATTGTATATGATCATTAAGTAATGGTTACACCCTGTAATACACAAATATAGCAGGGATACGTTGTGGTTGCACATTTCATTTCCTGACTTCTGAATGCTTAGATTACTGAAAATTTAACATATTCTTTAAAACAAAATATAACGGTGAAAATGAGTAGTATAAAATGGTATTTGTTTTGACATGATGCACAATATAAATCCAAGCCAATAGTACATAAAGAGATGTCTTTCCAGATGCTTATTGAAAAGGAAGAATTTAATTCAATTTGCTCTAAAATGATACCCAAGGGTTGGGGTTTTTTTCCCCTTCGAGACAAAATAGACTTACCCCGAGAAAAAAGATCAGCTTCCAGATTAAATCTTTAATAAGCTATTTCTTGGTCTCTCATGTATGACTGAAATAGCAAAGCAACCTCCTCCCACAAATAAAACGAGGCCCCTGTTTCCCTCGACCCTCTTTGGTGCTATTTTGTGGGGCACATCCCTGTACTTGACCAGTCGAAGTGGAAGTTCCTTGATTCACACTATGATGGAACTCAGGAGTCTCAGGTCCCATCATGTGCTCTCTCTCACAAAGGGTGTCCCCATGGGACACGAGGAATGGGACTGGAACAAGTTAGATAACCTCAAGTAGGACCTTGAACCCTCCAAAATCTTCAGCCACAACTTTCTCATCCACCCATGGCTCCCTGTGCTATGCACAAGCCATCACCCCTTCCTGTTTTCCCTCCCTGTAGCTCATGCCCAGCTCCTCGCCCTCCCAGACCCCATCCCTTCTCAGATCTTTCTCTTCCCACCTACCACTTCCCTCACCCACACCTTGCCCGTTCCAGTCTCTCATCAAAAAGAAGCCCGACTTCACCTTCTCCAGCATTTTGCCACTCTTGTCCTGCCTCTTATCTAATTTCTTTGCTCAGCAATCCCAAATCTTACGTGAATCATAGAACAGAATCACAGAATGGTTTAGGTTGGAAAAGACCTTTGAGATCATCGAGTCCAACCGGTAACTCAGCACTGCCAAGCCCACCACTAAATTGTGTCCCTAAATGCCACACCTACGTGTCTCTTAGATCCCTCCAGGGCCGGTGACTCCACCACTGCCCTGGGCAGCCTGTGCCAGTGCCTGACAACCCTTTATCTTCCACCCATTCCCAAAGATTACTGAAGTGTTAACTTCAAGCTTGGTCTTGCCATTCTTAGGCCTGTTTCTTGTTTTAATTTGTATCTTTCTCCCTCATTGCACCCATCTCACGCTCCCTGTGCAGCCAGCCACAGCCTCTTTCCGATTTCTCCTAATCGTCGTCACCTCAGACTCCTGTTCCTATACGCTGTCTTCAGACATGTAGACGTGGTGCTCAGGGACACGGTTTAGGGATGGACTCAGCAGTACGAGGTAAACAGTCGGACTCAATGATTTTAAAGGTCTTTTCCAACCTAAATGATTCTATGTGGCTTCAATTATTGCCAAGCAGCAACAGAAGCATCACTGGGAGCACAGTCCCATCCCACAGGAACTGGAAGCAGCATTTACACAAGCTTCAGCTTGTCCCTGCGTATCTCAACTGATACATGATCCCTGGTCAGGGGAGGATGCAAACAGCCCAGCTGGCTCTGGGAGCAGCAAAATGAGAATATTCAGTCACCACGGACAACAGGCCACCTCCGGCTACATATCTGCTGTGCAGATGGAAACAGACTGCTCCCCTTCCCCTGGAGATTTATAATTTGGTCAAATTTAGTCAGATTATCAGCAGCGGAGCCCTAGCACAAAGGCCACCTGCTAAATTTCAAATTCTTAATGCAAAACATGAAGTTACCAGAGCTTGTTAAAGAACACATTGACAGCTGTAACCATGGACATGTTAATGCCCTAGTCTCACTCCAGAAATGGCCAATGGTTCTCAGCAAAACTTTAAAAAGCACTAACCCTGGAAAATTACATTCACTGAGACAACTATGCCTTGGAATAGTCCACTACTCTAAAAAACGCAAAAACCCAACACAAACAAAACAAAAAAAACCCTCAAACAACCCAAAATTCAAAGTTAAAAAGTTACATATACATACCAGTCCTTGTCACCTCTACTCTCCTCTCCCCCATACTGAAGAACACAATCATAGCAGGTAAGCAATTAAATGCTTGTTTAAAAAACAACAGCGGCAACCACCACCATCCCTCACATGGTTTTGGGTTTCAGAAGCATGACACATGAAAGTATCTTAAATTTCAGAATAATCTACCAGAAATCAGTGCCACAGTTTGAACAGTCTCATTCGTTTGCAGAGAGTATTATAAAGGGAAAAGAGAAAAACCAGAAGCTCAGACCTGGGGTGGTCTTGCAAGAATAATTTAAAAAAGTTAAATTAAAAGGTTTTGATTAATTACTCTTTTTAACATCAGGCTTCTGGACACCTACAACTCAAGGTGCAAGAACTTCAGATGCAAAGAACAGGAACTCGGTTCTATACACACCAAACACTGATATTCTCATAACCGTGAAATATTTCTTAACACAATAAAAACACAGTTAGATTGTGATTTACAGTCTACTGCTGTTTACTACAGCCTAAAGTACTGTAGTAGTACTATAGGTTACTGCTACATAAAGTATTATATGGTATTATTTTGATGTCTGATGTCATTGTATATAGTTTCATAAATCAGAAGAAAAATCACCAATACTTGTCCCCTTTAGCGAATTCTTGAGTTTACTTGTTTACTCTGTTTTTATTATTATTAGTGAACGAAATTGAGCTCTACGTGGTTACAGGGACCTAACTGCATTAAGCCAATTTCAGGAACAGGACCTATGGTTTTGATCATATTTTCCAGGCAGTTAAGACCACATTCATTTTAAACAAAAAATGCTTCAGCAGTCAAAAAGAGTTTCTGTGGTTTCCTGAGCTCTTTACCAGTCGGTATAATCACAAGATTTATAAAACTGTGCTTACTAAAATTAATCTTAAAAATCAATAAATAAATGTAGGTTAAATACCACAAAGGAAAATAGCCCTTAAATGGACTGTACAGTCATGCTTCTTGTAAGAACCGTACACAGGATACACAGCAGCAGAGAGAAAAACAGGTTGATCTAAAATACATCAAATTTTTTTTTCTTCATGCTTTACCCAAGTGATGGGGGGAAAAAAAGTAGTCCTGCTGTAATTGCTAAAATTTGATGAATATTCACATTTAAGATGATTTCACATTTAAGTGATTAAGAGTTTCATTCCAGTTGTGTAAGTGACACTAGATGTTCACATTTTGCAGAAATCCCTATACAACTTTCCTCTTTCCTGACTCCATTTTGGGCCCTATAATACCCTCTCAGCCTTTAGGAGATGTGGTGTTCATACTTAAGAAAGTATGAGACTAATTTCTTACGTCATACTGTAGTTTTTTTAATAGTAACTTGGCCATGTCCCACCTGGAAACTTCCATTTAAATAACTCAAAAAGATGGGCATGGGGAAGTGATTTATCTGTATGATTTTGAATTCTTTTTCCACAAAGTGGGGAACTAACTACACTTACTCCCCATCGTGGGATCTGCAGGAACCCACTACCCATACGTTCATTCCCCAACAGTTCACAAGCTAAGATGCGATGCTCACATTTGTTATTTTGATATCCACATCACTCTGTAAAGCTCAGGAATGGCATAGATCATGTAGATCAAGAAGGCAACTTTATTTTTTTGAAGTGTAACGTAATGTGAACATAATGTGATTTTTCTATAAGTAAGGAATCCTTCCTATAAGGAGTACTTCAGAGTTAGTATCACAGTTATCAACTCACCTATATTGTAGTTTATTTAGGTAACTTTCAGAGTGCGCAGTTTAAGATTTGAACAAGGGGAGATGTCCTCTTTCTCCTTCACTGCATACAATCCATCCACGTGACACCAAGATTAAGAGCATGGGGCAAGAAAAAGCCTTCAAATTCAGTAAGAAAAGCACTGCAAGGGTGGAAAAGCATTCTGCTTTGCCTCCAAATTTGCCCTCTCCTTTGGTATGAAACATGCCCCATCCACCAGAGCATGGAGAAAAGGGTAAGAGAAAGAACAAAGGAACAGACAGAGGAGGACAGGAGGAAGAATTAAGGTCGTTCCACATCTATCCTCTGCAGTGTCATAGCACTCCACTGGCTTTTCATGGTAAAAGATTCCATTTTCATGGCCTTTTCTGCAGTAGGGCTGACAGGAGAAGGTCACATAAACAGGCCAGCCGGCTCAGGCACTGTACAGCCACCTCTCATTATCTAGCTAAGAAGCAAAACCAGCAAAACTCTGGCCACATAATGCTATCAATGAACGGATGCTTCTCACCAGGCACTATAGAGTGGGAAAACACAACCACAAAGTAAAAGAAAGGAGCAGTTAAGTGAAAATCTGAAGTAAAATCAAAGATTAAACTGAGAAGAAAATGGAAGAAGCAAAGGCAGGACTGAAAAAAAAAAAAATCAGTGCAGGGTAAAAGGAACTTCTAGGTTTAGTTTTTATTAAAATGGAAGTAGTAAACTAATATCCACATTGCACAGAAAACACTAAACTATATTGGCAGGGTTAGCTGCAAAGGCAAGAATAAACCGGACAAGAAAACTTGATCTATATTTTCATTCCACAGCTGGATCCTCATTAACAAATTTTAGGGAAATCTTCCACTTTTACTTATCCAGTAAGGAATGTATTGAAAGACCACGTGTAAAGCCTCTAAAATGAATGAAGAATGATGGGGGAAGACTGAGGCAGGAGTGAAACCTTGTCTGCTGCACTCCAAGCTTCAACAAGCTTAATTTATGAGAGAAGTTAAATGACTTAGTGATATAGAACCGAAAAATGTATATCACATATACGTGTATGGTGCATATGCATAGGTTCAAGGCACATGAAGGTGAGGCAGAAGAAGGCTTCAGGAAAATACTGTTTCAATCATCTGCATGGTTACTATAGGTGCTCCTCCTAAAAGTTACTACCCGGAAACTGCATATAAACACCATCTCTTCTTGCTTTCTACATACAAAGCTATAGGAAATAATCTGAAATTTTAGAGAATAAATACTCTAAGTCTCTATGGCTTGGCACCAACAAAAACCACCAGTTCCCTCCAAAACAGGCTGGAAATTTACCTGGGAGAAGAGTTCTGTTTAGATACCTTGAACTTTGCTTCCAGCTTTTTGCATTCCATTAATTCCACATAACCCCAAGAGAGAGTTTCCACGTCCCAGTCAAAAAAGTACATAACACCTGTGCAGACATCATCTGCATTATCGTAGCCTTTAGAAGCTAGGAAACGAGTCAAAAAAGTACATAACACCCGTGCAGACATCATCTGCATTATCGTAGCCTTTAGAAGCTAGGAAACGAGAACATAATTGTCCAAGGTATTCTCCAGCACAGATGGTCAAGGCCCATCAAACCTAGTGAAAATCTGGATCGTACTATATGGACAACATAAAATAGATATTAATCTAGCAGAAAGACAGAAGAAGAAATGCCAAGTAAGGAAGTAACATTCAGTCTGGAAAATAAAACTCCAACTAAAAGTTCCTCTTAACTGCATCAAACTGGTTAAGCAAAGTTTTTCAAGAGAAGGAAAAAGAGGTTTTCTGGTTTTTTTTCCTCTCTTCTAGCCCCTCCACTTCCATGGCAAACACTCAGCATCTTTGAGGCAGCCTGCCTGGCTATTATTACATTAATTTGTAACAGGAAACACCAACAAAAAAAGAAAAAGAAAAAGAAAAAGATGTATATGCAGTATCTCTTCTACAAGAGGGAGTGCGTTTGTTCACTTCACTCAGGAAAGTTTTAAAATTACTCTTCCCCCTTCAAGTTACTAGTCCTTATGAAAGTAATACGTATATGCCACCAAATTTGGATGAGCACATACAGCCCCTGCTCAGGAAAGAGACACACAGATATATCTTTATAAAAATAAATATTTAAACAATTTTTAAAGCTGAAGAATTATTTACCAAAACAACAACTCACCACTTCATGAATGGATCGGTTGAAGCCATCATCCTCTGTAAGGATCAGCAAAACGATAAGAGCCATGTAAACATGGTGTGAATTCCTTTCTTCAACGTGATACAGAATTTCAAGAATTGGCAGAACCTGCAGGGAAAGAAAAACGTGTGTATTATTTTACTCTTCAGATACCTCAGACAATAAACAGAGGAGACTCTAAACCTCCTGCGTATCACCCTGCCCTTAACAATACCATAGCAATTCCTCCCTCTTGAAATAACCACCCCTAAATAGTGACGTACAGTGTTCAAACACCTTCCATCTGTTTCATTCTGTCTCCACAAGAGAGTCTAAACAAATTCTTTCTTGTGGTCAGACATGGAATTTCAATTCCTAATAAATGAGATTTCCAGCCATACCAGTTACCATGGGCTCTGAAAACTTTAGTTCCCCTCTAGACTATGGGGAAAACAAAATTGTTAAAGATTTTCACCATTTCAAGCAGGAAAACAATTGTTTCTAACCATTCGTGCTACCACAAGCCTGGTCTGAAAGGACTTTCCTCATCAAACATAGCCAAGCACATTGGAGCTGAGGTGCACAGAGGCATTCCGAGACCTGAAACTCAAATCCCATTTTGGTGTGCGGAGCTAATCCCAGAAAAGAACCAGTTTGGGTTGGGTTAAGACTAGAAAAGGCCTGTTTTTCCAATTCTAGATAATATGCAGCCAAAGAGAACTGACATTACGATGAGAGTTCAGCCCAAGGTCTTGCAACATTTCCACCAGGATGAACAGCTTAAGCCAAAGTCTTGCAATAATAACGAAAATGAGATTTCATTGCAACAGCAAGCATACCTGAATGCTAGTCTAAAGTTAATCCAGATGCAAACGTGTCTCTACCAACTGAAAATGAGCTTTCCACTGGCTTAGTACAACGTGGCTTCCCCAAGCCGCAGAAATAGGCCTAAATCACAAAATAGCCTGGAAAAAGGAACTGGAGAAAACTCTCAATTCCAAGATAGCAGATGAGATGCAGAATTTGTTCCAAGAAGCTTCTAGACACCTAAAGACTTGCTGTTTTTCAAAACAGGCCGAGTGCAGCAGGATGAATCATGTGAAACCCATTCTGGTGAGCGGCCAGGACACCGAGTGCTCCACAAGCCTCTGAAGTTACCAGAATGTTCTCTTACAGTCTACCAGTCCCAAAACAGTTGGAACATATTAAAACACATAACAGTTTCTATTAAAACCAATGAGATTGACCTAAACACTGCAGGCCACAACCTTTTGACAGACGCTTTCGCTAGGGTCAAGACAACACCACAACAAAAGCCGAAGGAAAAAATATTTACACGTTGCAAACATCCTTCCTTTACCATTTCAAAGGATCCTTCACACACTTCTCTCTCTAGTTGAAACCAGAGTCCGTGTCTTCGTGTTTTGTGAATACAGGTCTTGAGAGTGAAGACCAGGTTTTCCCCAGAATATCTACTTAGCACATAGCAAAAAACACTAGTCCTTTCCTTTGGATGGGGGAAAAGGGAGACAAACATCACTGCATTAGGCCACTGTTCAAATTATTTCCATCTCCAATATTTATATTGCACGTAGCTTTGCACTGCATTAGGTCAAAGTCATTCCTGAGTCCAAGCGTTACAACAAGCTTCATACAGCAGGAAGCAATATAAAACTACCGAAGAATTGCATTTACAACTTGACTTTGCTGGGAGAGCAACAAAAGCCTTTCTGAAAGTAACCAGTGGAACAACTTCTTAGTTTTTAACACAGCTCCCAAATAGCCGCGTCTGTTAATTTTTACAGCTACTCAAAGTTGAATATACTGCCTTATAAAGTACATGCCTTGCACTCCTTCAACGTAATCCTGACCCAGTCTGGTTAGTGCTAAACACCACCACGCAAAGCACTCTGCTGAAGCGTATTCCTTCAGAATGGCCCAACATATCTCCTCTGTCTGGGCACATCAATATCAGGTCAAACTGTAGCTGAAAAAGTGTGTTTGTGTTCCTTAAGCACTCTAAGTCCTAAAAGTGTGCTGCTACAAGCTGCGTTAAAAACTGGTACCTTGATTCTGACATTGAGACATTACAGACATTTCCATAAGAGCCAACACGTGGAAGTATTCTCACTAAAATTTTATACTAGCTGCTGAAATCACTCTCACTCCGAAGACAGACTTGGCTCTCTAGAGCACTGCACTCAGTCTTCCTGCCCCAAACACACCCTGAGAGCTTTCGAAACTTCTTCCTCCCACCTCCACTCCCCTGGCCATGCTTTCCTTCCCACTCCTCTTTCATACTTCTCTCCATCTACGTACCAGGCAAAACTTAAGGGTGCAAATGGCAACTTAACCTCTCTACCTGCCATTTCCAGATGAAAACTGAATCAATTCATACAGTTTCTATAGCCCTTCCTCCTTCAAACACTTTTTCCTTTGTATACCAATTGCTGAGGCACACAGACCTTCAGGACAAGTATTACTGTTCTCAGAACAAAAACTATCTGACAAGCCACCACTTAAATAAAAAAAGAGTTAGAATATAAGATTAAATTACAATTTAATTATATGAAAATTTCTCTAGAATTGTAACCAAAAATGCTTTTCTACACTTTTACGTTGTACACACACACTAAAGCTTGTATATCTACCTTCTTATGTGATGGCTTTGTCCTGCTACACACCGAGAAGACAATAACCACTTCCTTTTGTATCGCTGGCCCTTTTATTCATCATCATTAAACTGTCATTACTGGAGTATGACTAACACTCCTCCATCAGGAGCAGCTTTTAACTGGCAAGACACAGCCATCATTAAAAAGTTACTTTTATTCCCCAAAATAAGGGCAGGTAAAAACAGACACTGAAAATTGCAGGTGCTATATTCAGTCCAAGGTCAGGAACAGTTTCCCCAGCAAAGAGTTTTAAAATAGCTTGTCTTTAGCATACAACAAAATACAAGACCGCATAGCCACACGAGTAACGTGCTTGAGCCAAATTTATACCACAGGAAAAAATACTGCTGTACCATCGATTGATATAAATACATCATCATATACCTTATTTCAGTCCAGTCATGTTGAGCAGCAACGAAAGTCAACTTAGCAGCCAAAATAAACACATTCAATAGAAATAGCTTATTTCTTATAAGCAGGTATCTCACTAGTATTTTTACTTGCAATATGGGTGCTAGCTGCTCTTCCAAACAGAGTAAGGCTCAACATTCTCCCACCCACAGACCACGACACTATGCTTATGAAAAAATTTGCTACTTGCCCCCTATTTCGCCAGTCCCAGCACTCCTGGAGAATCCCTGCAGGTACTTTCAATAAGATAGCCAAATTCCAGAATGTGAACATCCCTAATGGCATCAGATCTTTAACCCAATTATTTTATAAAAATATACAAAGTGACATGGTGTAAGGTATGGAAGACATACAAACATCCTATTAATTCTACCAAGCAGACTTATTACAAGAGCAAAAAAGATGCACTGCCTTACTAATGGTAAAGCATTATAAAGCACAACAGAAGATAAAGATATTTATCTATAACTGACACAGGTAGATTCATATAAAAATTAGGAAACAAGCTGAGACATGGTCTATTGTAACAGTTCAGAAAAACATAATGAATCAATTTACAAATGGAACTGAAGTTACAAAAGAGCAAAGGCACATTTCAAAAACCCCTAGGAAATGTCACAGAGCATCTGCTAGTGATGCTTCCTGGGTACCAAAACCGAAAATTAAAATAGGGGAAAGCACAACAAATGTGATGCACTGAGGGCAGTGAAACAGGAACAACCTGCAAAACCCCTAAAAGTTTAAGATGAGCACTCGGCTGACTGCTGACGTGATCTCTCATACAGCACCCTTGTATTTCACCTGGCTGCCTCTGTATGAAGAGGCCACTGACTTACACCATATTCCTCCAAAAAGTCATCCACCCTCATTCAAAGATACCCAAAGAGAGCACTGTTTTGCCTCTGGATTAATTACCTTAACTCTTCTGCTCCCATACCTCTAAGTTGTGGGATTCAACCTCCAGGCTTTAGTTCTTATCACACCTCTCTGCAAGTGGAGAGTCCTTTCTGTTCAAGGCTTTCCCCTTGTGAACGCATGTACACATCCTGATGCTTCTTAAGCTCTTTTCTGACCAACTTTCTAAGCCTCTCACAGTTTTATTGTTAATTTTAAAGCAAGAAAAAAAAAATATCTTTCTCTACACTCTCTTCATTTTTCAATAGCCTGTAAATATTTTACGAAGTATGGCAGTACACCACCAGAATAGTATGCAACGTGTTAGCACCACTCTCGCAGTTGCCATATAGGGAAGGAAATAACCAGCTCCATTACTCCTACCCCTTTGCCTCGTTTACAAGCCCAAGACTGAATTAGCCTTTTTCACAGGAGGGCTGTAATTGAGAGATCATGATTTCTTTGTCCAGTAACCCTCCCAACCCCAATCCTTTTTGTGTCTGGCTCAGCCTGCGTTACTAAGCAATTAAAACTGCTCTTCTCAGTTGGCGGCTGCTCTTCCTTACCTACTAGACAGCTGAAAACAAGAGGATTGGACAAAGTTGTCAGTAATGTGTCAGTAGTGATCGCAAAAAGTTAACAGTATGCACGAAGAGCAAAATAAGAGCACACAGTTTCAAATTTTGGCATTAAAAAAAATATCAAACATACTGTTGACCTTTCAGTGATGCTTTTCACAATTTTCTCATCTTCTCAGCTTTTCTCACAAAGTGGTTAGTGTTGCTGATTATTGCTGTGATTTTCTGCCTTTTTTTTTTTTTTTTTTTTGAGGGGGAGGAAAGATAGGTGATAATATATGAATATCTCCCACATTGCGGAGCATCTGAGTACCTGCATCTGGAGTTGTTTTGACACACACACCTCAGGCTTTTTCTGTAAGTTTTACAATATATCAGACATCATAATTATAAAGCAATGCACACACCTAACCTTTATTTCTCTAAAGATGAAGTAAATTGATATGGCTAGCAGCTGTGAAACTTGTCATATCACATACTAACAGCCCAGAAAATTAAACATGACCATTTGTTTGCAGATTTCACACAAAATGACTCAGCCCTCACCTAGATAATCTGCAGCGGACTACACAAAAGTTCAGTCTTGAATCAATTCAATATCCAGCCACCTCACCCGAGTTTGCCAACAGTGGCGTCTATCAACTCTGATTTTAGCATTACATCTGTTAGAACTTGGACTGAGACCAAGCTCATTCCATATCTGCCATCAAACAGGCAAGGGATCTAATTATCTGGCAAGATTTCAAATATTAAAATGGAAAGGGTTCTCTATTCCGTTACCAATTCCCCTAGACAGCCATTATCTTATTAAAGGAATGCTTTTTAATAAGTAAGATTTGTTAAAGTGGTTTGTGACATTACTGAAGTGGGGAGCATAAGCTAATTTATAACTTACAAAAACTGTACCAGGTGTCTGTTATATTGGCCATTAACCACAATCCTATTTAAAGCAGCTAAAAAGTCACTACAGTTGCATTTCTATAAAATCTGTCAGCTGCTCCTTGAGGAGTTTCAGCCGCAGGTCAACCCTGTAAGACATTTGGCAAGCTAGTCAAGTTACAGCTCATTTTGTTAACTATTATCCCTGTACGCACACAGTAAGCTTGTGTAAGTTTTTGGCCTGAATATCTAAAAAAGAAAAATAAAATAATGAATAGAACGGTACCTGCTACTGGTTTCTTTACACCGTGCCCAGAGGTCAGCAGGTTTGACCTGGATCAGACTAAGAGTGGCACCGAGAAGCACAGAATCAAAGACAGCCTGGTAGCTTTATCAGTACTATCTTTTACTGCAGTGACAGGTTTAGCATCATACACCTGAGATGACATAATAAATGAGCTAGAATTGGTGAATAAGTGAGCCAGAACCTACTGCCCCTATCACAGAACAGGGCACAATGGCAGCTGGTGACACCCAAGTTTCCACACCCAACCCCTCGTGATCAGTGTAAGGCAAGCAGAGCAATACTTACAAGACTTTCTATGTCCGTTCGTGCCAACACATACGTCCGTACATTGCCATTTTGATGCAGAAGCATGTATAAAAGAAGAGTTGCTTGGTCAGATTTCTGCTGCTCACACAAAGCTGTGTATAAACTGTTAAAATTAATCTGGAAAGCGTGTGGATTTGATGATGAAAAAGCAGTGCTATCTGAAATAAAGAAATAATAATAATAAAAAAATTTAACAAATATTTACCACTCAGCTATTCATTAACTTTATAAAAATATCTCGGTGAAATATTTCATACAGACATCACAGTAAGGAGGAAATAAAAATCATCCATGACTCTTATCACTGACGGTCATAAGCCTTAATAGGGTCTCACAAAGCTTCTGTCATGCCAAAAACCTGAGGTTGTCCGCCCACATCAGCAACAGTAAGACCCCTGTCTCTGCACAAGACACTCATCTTTTTTCATAAAGCTATTCTGTTTGCCCAAATGGCTTCCACTGTTAGAAAGGAAGGCAATCTCAGGAGCTGCTGCAAGGAGGGCAGCTACAGCATCTTCTCCGGAGCCCATGTACTGATGACTCATGTGTTTCCAAACCTTGCACCCCAAACTTTCAGGTGTAGTTCACTGGCATCAAGGTGGAGTATCTCCTATCCATTTCTTGGCACAAAGGGCAGATATGCATAGGTCAAGGCTATCAGTATATTTTCAATGAAACATAGGTGTTGTCAGGACCCTAAAGATGCGTGTGTGGTGGGGAGTTCAGTGGGTTAAGTAATTTAAAACACCACATTGTACAGTCTAACATCCCTCAAAACAACAGCAGTTTATTCATGTTCACAATACAATCTGTGCCAGAGCTGGAAGCGAGAATAAAACAGATTTCTGTTCACAGAACCTTTTCACAAGAAGTTTTACCAGCTCCAACAAAAACGTCCATCAGCACAGATCTCTAACATTTAGGAATTTCCAGTGGAAAAAGCTAGTGTGACAGCTGATGCGCTCATACTCATGTCAGAAAGGCAGATTCATGTCCTTATTCAGCCTCCCATCTCCCGAAGTCAGAGCTTCTGCCTTTGCCTTCTCCACAAAATACCCCTTTGAGAGTACAAGGTTTTGTTCCGGCACAGAGCAGGTACATTTCTCAGCTCTCCAAAAGCTTCACAGGAATTTGTATAAAGTATTTTCCTGTCCAGCTCTGTTCAAAAACACCCAACCAAAACATGCATCTTCTGTGATGATACGTGAAGTAGGATGAGTCTGCCTTTTTGGGCTGATTTATTTCAGCATCCTGGCAACTGAATACAAAGGCTATCTTTTCTGAGCACACAAACAAGCTATGCATATGGAAAAATTACAGCAATTTCATGGCAAGACGATATTCTGGGAACAACAGCACTTTGGACACCCAAATATACTAAAGGTTTGGACTTAAAAATTTCCATATTACTATAAGCAGGATGTCCAAAGTCGAAGAATTTAACTACAATTCCTTAGTTCCCACAATAACACACTAGAGATTTCTGAATTATTGTTTATTAAAAATGCATTAACTTAGGTAAGCTCTGCTGTATAGAACAGCGTGACAGTACTACTCCTCCTCCTGCACAGTGATTTGTGGACAGAAGGGATTTTAAGGAAAGGAAGAAAAGACTCAGTAGAATAAAGGGGAAAAAAACAATGCAAATTCCAAAACCTGCCTTTTTACAAGCCATTTTACAGCCAACTATATTACGATAGCCAGCATAACAGGCAGCAGCTACTGCATTTCATCCAAATCTTCCTTCTTCCTCAAATCCTGAAAGATTTCTCAGATATTACAGACTGCATCACCACAGAAAATGGTGAAAACAGTGTCACCACGCATGTGCCCATGGCCAGCAACCATGAGCCAACACAAATTTGGCTCTTAAATGAATACTCCCATGGCTTCTGACCAAACTTTTCCACTCTTCTGAAGAGATCTCTATACTGGTAGGGACTGATCACACAAACACTCGCTACACCCACTGAGAAGTGGGTGTCTGTCTTTCCCCTTTCTTTGTAGCCTGTATTCTTAGCAAAGTTTCTAAATAACTTTCAGCATGGAAGAATGTGGTAGTTGTCACTTATTTTGAAGAACGTCTCCACCCTTTCTGGAAGGAAAAAGTACTTGGAAGACCTGCAGGAGCCCCACAGGAGCCCTGGCTCCCACCGGGTTCCTGGGGGCCCGGCGGAGACGGCGTGCCGGGGAGCTGCTGCTTCTCTTGGCCTGGGCGAGGGATGACAGCTCCAGCCATTCAGCTGAACTCAGTGGGAGGCACTGGAGCAAACGCTTCTCCTTTCTGCCGGAGTCGGGAGGCACTGCCACACGCACACAGGCAAGATGCAGCCCATCGGCGACGGAAACCTTGCCTCTCCCCACAACGACATACCAACAGGCAGAGGAGAGCCCAAAACCTGTCTTTTCTGAACTACCTTTTCTGCCCCAAGACCCCTACAATCACTGATCGTGATTACAGACCGATTGGTTTAAAGCCATCCTGCTTTAGGTGAGTATTTCTCTTTACTAGGGAAAATTCGGACGTAGACAGCATAATCGCATCAATTCAACGTGCTCTATTAAGCAGCAACTTGATGTCATGGTTCATTAGCTGAGAAGTATCCATTGACTTCCAAGTTCTGCTTCTGTGGATGTTTAAACTATGCCACTTATATTTATAGCACTTCATTATCTTTTTTATTAAAGCATATTTTTAAAAGTGTAAAAAAATATCTAAACAGTATTAAAGAAACTTCTCAGCACCTGAAACATATCCTGTAGTATTCTGCAGAACGTTGAACTCACCAACATAAAAATTAAACTATTCTAGACCATGCAGAACGAAGAAAACTGTCTTGAATTGTATTAGTTTTGTCTCAAATTATATGCATTACTTCAACAAAAAAGCCAGTTTTCATTTTATAGTCACATACTACAGATCGTTAGGACGGCAACCAGCCTTTCTTTTTCATATCATTCTCCTCTTACCACAGCCCCTCAGAATGTCCACAGGAATCAAATTTAAGCTCACTTATATGAGTATTGCTAGCGGAAACAAGTTTATGGGAAACAATAAGTCATTCTATAAATGTACACATATAGGGTAAATATGGCTTTTCATGCCACTATGACATAGCATAAGTTCTTTTAAGATTTTATAATGGTACATGTGTAACAGTTTGCAACAAAATACATTACTCGTTACTGATGACACGAAACAAAGTCAACCAAAATAAAACATTCATAGACGTTTGCAGTTTAAAAAAGAAGAACAAAACAAAACCTGTATGAAGAATTTGAACTCCATTGCCTGTAAACAGTATCCAATAAATCAAAGGGGCATGTTAGAACTAAGAATTCTTCTGTACAAGAACGATCTTCCATCCTCATAAGCCAAAGAAACTTCCTAGGTAAAGGTGAATGAATTTAGAGCTCAACCTTCTAAAAACTTAATGGTTAAAGGCATACAAATAAAGTGAGTAATTCAGAGGCACTGATGTGGCTTCACAAGTTATCATGTAGCACTTGAGCTGTGCCAAGTAGCTCTACGCATGCTGTCAAACCGCATAAAGCCAAAGAAAGGTAAAACCCCATGGCTAAAACTTAAAGAGATTTAAGTGTATGGATAAAATACATATGAAAAGAAGCACGTTGCCTGAAAGCTGAGCTGTCTACATAGTCCAGCTGTGTTAGGGCATTACTGCATCCCAAGCAAGACCCTCTGCAGCAGGGGACTGAGTCCAGCATCACACCTGCAGTTACCTGATATACAGACTGGAACCAGCCTTCTCAAAAACCAGGCAAGCACTGAAACAGCTCTGAAACTTTCCCTATATACAAGTCTCATGAAAGTGTTTACATTAACCAGTTTCTCCTCACATTTGCAATACAAGAATGCAGTTAGCAAATCAATCCCGTTTGCAATTCAGTTGCTTATCTTAGCTTTCAGGAACATGACTCCAGATAAACAGAATTTCCCCAAGCGCTATCAAGTTTGAGCGGACTCCTGCAGACTCTTGAATGACCAACCTACTTAGAGGTCAGCATAATTTATATTCTATGAAATTATGAAGCTTTCTACAATTTCTCAAGTCTGAATGAAAGAGTATGCTTCTCCCTCTGCCCTTTCCATTAAATTCCAGCAGCTGAGGAACTCCACCTCAAAACTCCCAGAAGAAAACGTACTATTTCTGCCCTTCCATGAACCGGCTGAAGGGAAACCAAATTTTGGAAAGAGAACCTCTAAGTAGTCACAGCAACTTAACACTTCATTTTCATCGGTTCATGCTTAGAAATAAGAAGGAATACAAACCTTGTGTGTTCTTGAAGGACATAATGGCTTGCCTGTAGGGGTTCGGTGTATCTGGAGCATCGGTCAGATTAGCCAAGACCAGCAGAAGCAGCAGACTCTGGTTCGCTAGAGGGGAGCACTGCTCCAGCTGCGGCGTTGGTTTACTCCCCACCCCACCTAGCGTGAAGACTGTCCACAGGCCAGCTAGAGAGAAAAGGCAAAAAATACTATGTTTGGTCACGTTTTAACGAACAAATCTTCTTGAAAGGAAAAGATAGCATCTGACACACAGGTAGAGAGAAGAGGGAAATACAAATCGCCCCTGTACAACAAGATGACAGGCCTGGGTACTTGATTTCTCCACATGAAAATTTCAGGAGTAACACAGCAGTGGGCACAGAGAGGTGGGAATTGAAAGATTACTGGAAATGGAGAAAATTATGTCACAGGAATACATGAAAAGGAAATTAGAAGTGAAACAAAAGCATATGTTTGAAGGGAAGAACCTTAAACACAGAGCCAGATACCAGCTGAAGGATTCACATAGCAATCCTGATAATGCTAACATATTAAGAGAGGAAAAGGAGCTTGTATGTGGCCTTCTTAATAAAACCAACCTGGTCCATCATGCAACATTTTTCTCATGTATTCTATTTTTCATAAACTCAGCAAAATTTAGACAAAACACAGTAACAAAAACTAATACTGCGCAAAACTAGAACCTCCAAATTGAGAGTCCTGTAGAAATCATCAACATTGCTCATTATTGTGGGTAGACAACCTAATAGCAAATAATAAACTTCTCGGGGAAAAAAGGATCAACAGCAATTTAAATTTAAATTTTAAGGTATTATTACACTGAGCCTCATATTTTTGCATTCCTACAGAAGACGAAACAACTTGAAAAAGCACTCCAGTTGGAAGTACTTACTCTGCTCTGAAACTCCTTTTAAAGAGATTTCATATAAAATATAAAGGTATAAAGTACAAACTGTTCACAATAATTTGAAGTTAAAAATCTAGTTAAAAAGAAATAAAAGTTTGAAGTGACAAATCACTATTGATGCTGTCAAAAAAACCAGACTGACTGATTCCTCTTGGGTAAGCAAGTTTCTGTTGTCTCACAACTGCCTCGAAACTACGCATGTAACAAAAGCACCAAAACTTCATGCATTTTATACCCACAAAAAATTATTAGGTACAAAAATGTAAACAGCTCATCATTCCACACCAGCTCTCAGTTCTTTGCTCATGAAGTACAGCAAGAATGCATGTTAGCATACCCTCCCCTTTATCTAGGTGTATATTTATGGTTCATATACAGCTCCAGTATTAAGGCATAAAGTATAAAGCCAGTATAAAGCACCTGAAGGCTGCTCGTTAAAACTCTCATTATAATACTGTTTAAACTTTGATGTTTGAGCCTGAGATGCAGAGTCATTTTCATATTTAATCCTTACAGCATTAAAAAAAATTACCTCCAATACTAAACTACTGTATTTGAAATTCCTGTTCCTAATTACAGCAGCGTTTGTGAACCAAGCTGACCAGCTACGTGCCCAAATACCGATTAAAGGAGACTGGAAGGGAGAAGGAGCAGCAGGGGAGAATTAAAGAACTCCCCTCAGCCCTCTCCAGCAAGTCCGTAAGTCCTTACTTCCTTGCCACCACTCATGAGACTATAATACACAGGGGAGAAGGAAAAAAAAATATCAAAACTGAAGCAGAGATGTTGCAGGCTCAGCATTACTGGGGAAGAAGTTGGGGAAAGGATAAAAATTGCCCCCTCCATGACTACGGTGGCGTATGACAACTTCAGTGTCACTGGGCCTCTATCACATCTGGACTCCTGATACATACCCAGGTGGTAAGAAGCAGCCCCTCCCAACCACATTGGATTACATTTGTCCCCACATGCCTCTTAGCAGTTATTTTTCAGTGTGTCTTGAAATTTTATGGCGGAGAGCGAGCATTTCATCAAATTCTTCATTTAATAGGTCAAAGTCTTGAATTATACAGCACAAAAAGAAATAATTTCAACTTTAAAAAAACCCAAATCCTTTTTTTTTATTAACGCCTAAAGTAAAAATTAATTATAACACACTTTCTTAAAGACGACAGAAAAAAATTAGAAACTTTAATTTTCACTCTTCTAGCCAGAGAGATTCAAGGTGCAAAGGATAAAAACCTGTAAGTCATTTGAATGTAAAACTAAGTATAGTATAACCAATTAAAAGAATTTAAAGTACTCTTAGCCCTACAAAATTTCAAGCCAGCTGAAGAGCATTTTTCTTCAAACATAATTATATAGTCAGATTTTGTAATAACTCAGCTCTCCCTTCATCAACACAATTGCAAGGCAATTACTGCCATGTCAAGGGCAAGGGAACTAATGCCATTCAGTGTTAAGCAGCTTGAAGGAGTTCTTGTAATAAAAAGCACAATAATTACAGCCTTCTTAGCAAAAATTTCATGTTACATTAATAATCCTTTATCTTAATAATACTTTATCACTGTATTTTTGATCCACTGTCCTTAAAGCAGAATGAAGTTGAATAAAAATGCTGACCATGAACTCAGCTTCTAAACTCACGAGTTATCCAGATAGGTAACATGCAAAGAAATTATTAAAAAAAAACCCAAACCCTGAAATAACCATATATTTATCATCGTACATTAAATGAATACGAATTTCACATATTCCTGTCCTTGAAGTTTAGTGTAGTTCTCATTTTTAATTTTCCACCACCCCACCCTTCTGTGTCTGGCATCTGCTATTACTACACCTTTGCTCAATAGCGGGGAAAAGAGGGATATGGCCAAAACACTGGCGAGTAAGTTGAATCTTCCACCAGGAAGAATGAAGTAATTACGTCCAAGAGAAATATCTGCATATTGATATATGACCCAAGTAACCTCTTGAAGTTCTCTCTCTAGTTGTCAAGCGTATTCCTCCAGAAAAGCAATCCCACGCTAATGGGTTCATAATATCTCATTCCATTCCAAAACGCCATGTCACATTAGGTGCTAAGTACTGATCGGTGCTACTAATACAGTCAAGTTAAGAGACATTTCTAAGGAAAACATCTTTTCTGATCAGTAACAGCAGCTTAAAGTGCTAAATAGATAAACAGCTTGGGAGGACTGAGAGACAAGCAGGCAATGCTTCTAGCTGTATTCTATACGTTCACAGTATATGGGGCTCTGGAGCTCCCAACATGGGGCATGGACCTGTTGGCTGAGTCCAACGGAGGCCACAGAGATGATCAGAGGCTGGAGCACCTCTGCTGTGAGGACAGGCTGGGAGAGCTGGGGTTGTTCAGCCTTGAGAAGAGAAGGCACCAGGGAGGTCTTATACCAGCCTTCTAGTACCTAAAGGGGCTGACAGGAAAGCTGGAGAGGGGCTTTGTACAAGGGCCTGTAGCGATAGGACAAGGGGGAATGGCTTCACACTGAAAGAGGGGAGATTTACATTAGATATTAGGAAGAAATTCTTTCCTATGAGGGTGGTGAGACACTGGAACGGGTTGCCCGGAGCAGCTGTGGGTGCCCCATCCCCGGCAGTGCCCACGGCCACGCTGGGGCTTGGGGCCACCTGGGCTGGTGGGAGGTGGCCCTGCCCCTGGCAGGGGGTGGCTGGGGGGGCTCTAAGGTCCCTTCCAACCCAAACCGTTCTATGGTTCTATGATTCTATGAAGATTTGAAGTATCACCTTACTACAGCTGGTTTTACATTTATGTGCATTTCAAAATTATTAAGCTATACTTTTTTAGCAAGGAAAACAGAATAATTTATGCTGCAACCCCTTAGAAGCTCTCCTCACTACATTCTTTTCAGATCTGAAGCTGACAGTTAACAGAAAACATACAAAGAATATACACTGATACAGAAAAAGTAGCTAGAATCGCATTTCAGATTCTGCTTCTTCAGAACATCACAGAAAAAAAAACACAGAATAAAAGGAAGAAAATCCCACGTTTAAAATTCCTGTTTAAGCCCATAGGATAGCCGTAGGTAGCTGTAACTGTACTAGTGCTGCCTGGCATCATTAAAAGCATGGAATGAAATTTGCCTAGACACTTTTAACATACAGTGCTTAGATTTCTTTCACATTTAAATTTCACTTTAAATTTCATTTACTCCTATTCTCTTGCCATTTTAGTATACATCTCAAGAGAAATGCAAATTACAGAAGTTTTATTTAAGTTTTCTATATCTCTGGGCAGCGGCAAAGATGAGCTATGACTCTCAAAACTAAACTGCTGCACTGTGATAAGGATGAAGGTGAGGGGTTTTTTATTTTAATTTTTTTATTATTATTACCTGTAATAGCATCATGACCTAGGTGCTTCTTAAGCTCTATAAATTCTTGAAAAGGTTCCAAACGCTACCTTTCTGGTGCTAATTACCATAGAATGGTTTGGGTCAGGAGGGACCTTATAGCCACCCCCTGCCAGGGGCAGGGCCACCTCCCACCAGCCCAGGTGGCCCCAAGCCCCAGCCTGGCCGTGGGCACTGCCGGGGATGGGGCACCCACAGCTGCTCCGGGCAGCCTCTGCCAGCGCCGCGACGCCCTCACGGGGAGAAGTTTCTTCCTAATTCTAATCTAAATCTAAGCCTGATGAAATTAATAATCCATAACCCTAAAAGAGTCTCTTTGACACTGTTGAGGCAGCTGAACACCACACAGCTGCTTGCCCACTCCCCCAGTAGCAGGATAGGGAACAGAATCATAAAAAAGGTAAAACTTGTGGGTTGAGATAAAGATAGTTTAGTAAGACAGGAAAGGAAGAGAGAATAAAAATAATGATGATAAAAGAATATACAAAAGAAGTGATGCACAGTGCAACTGCTCACCACCCGCTGACCAATGCCCAGCCAGTCCGTGAGCAGTGGGCCACAACCCCCCCCGGCCAACTTGCCCCAGTTTTATTGTTCAGCGTGATGTCATATGGACTGGGATATCCCTGTGGCCAGTCTGGGTCAGCTGTCCTGGCTGTGTCCTCTGCCGGCCTCTTGTGCCCCCCCAGCCTCTTTGCTGGCAGAGCATGAGAAGCTGAAAAGTCCTTGACATAGCGTAAGCGCTGCTCTGCAACCAGTAACACACCAGCGTGTTATCAACGTTAGTCTCATCCTAAATCCAAAATACAGCACTGTACCAGCTACTGGGAAGGAAATTAACGCTATTACAGCCAAAACCAGGATAAACATTTAGGTATCTGGATCACTTATTTCATCTATACAACTTACTGTTTTCTGCAAAATATTTGTATTCTATTTTTAATTGTAATTCTCTGATATAACTTTATTTCTTGACTCAATTCCACATGGAACCACATCACTAGAATTTTTGTCAGTTAAGAGAAATATTAAAATTTTGCCAATTATTTGACAAAATCACAGATCCTTTGAGAAGGAACTGACTGCTTTTACCTTCAAACATAATGAGCAGATCCATTTTTCCCTTCTTTTTCACAAACCTACCCATTGCAGCTTCTTTTTCCCCCTGGTCATACAATGCTACGGAAGGCACAGCAAGGAAAGCAGGTCTTGCTTAAGAGCAAGGTATGGCTTTTTTCAATAGAGAATCTGAGGTCTTCCATAAGATGGCTAGAAACACTGTTCACAGCCATCAAAACAAACTCCAGGCTTTAATCTGGTTCGATAGTCTGGAACAACACTTCATAGCAAAATGAAGTTATGACACATTGACCAAAAAAGAACGAACTTTCACCAGGCTTATTTAAACACAATTCTGCAGAATTCTCAGCCTAATGGTCTGGTCTCTGTTATACAACAACAAGATACAAATAAGGTTCCTGTTTGTACCTACTTGGATAAAAGTTTAAATGCACTTATTTATAGTTCTATGTGATAAAGCAAAGTTTTAAGAGCGTGATTTTAAAGACATTTTATAACCAAAAGACAGGTAGAAGCACAGAGGATACTTTAAAAATTTATTCATTACAAAACATTGACATTTATATCCAACTGAACTTCTAGCACTGCATACCATTATTTCAAGTTAGTATATCAACAAACAGTGAGCTATAATTGATTTGTGAGCTTCCTTGGGGTATTTCACAAACCAGCTGTAATTCTTCCACAAAACACATCTTACTTTACAATCTTCAGTGTAAAGATTGGAAGATAAACCCTCTGAGCTCTCTCCCTGGAATGAGCATTAAACTAACGGAGAAGAAACTGGTGTTACTTATTTCAAAGTATCTTTCTGAGAAAAGGAGAATTTTAACATTTTTTTTTATTTAATAGCAGTTGCAAATGCAATCATATTAATAATTGAACTTCATCAAGATTTCCTTTGAACCGCCTATCCTTCATTAACTTTAAACATAGGCATTAAATTTCAATTAATGCTGGCACAGCGTTTTTGAGTATGCTCATTTCTCTCCTCACTGGAGCTTGGTAACAGAGCAGATCCCTTCCTCATTGCCCCATACGCACCACCTCAGTTCTATCATACATCACTAGCATCCTGCCAATGAGTTTTATTGCTTTTGAAACTATTTTGCAGAGTGCACCAGACCGACGTGCAGCCCCAGGCTGCTTTCGAGACTGAAAGGGAAACAGTAAGAGTTTCAGTAGACATGAAGATCTTCAAAAGATCTTCTTGATCTCTTCCTGTCATTTTAACATTTCAAAAATTACAATCCTGCTCCCTTGTTGCAAAAATGGAAAGAACATGAGTAGATGAGGCTGGAGAAGTCCCTAAAAAAAAAAAAAGTGTTAAATATAATAAAACCCCACCCAACCACAAAAAAAAAATAAAACCCAAACACACAACAGTACAGATCTAACTTAGGTTTCAGTAATCTGTTCGAATCAAGTCCTAGCTCCACAGCCTGCTTTCTTATTTATCAGACTTTCGGCATCCAGAACATTGTTCAATACTGCAACAACATCTAAGACAGCAGTAACTAAAGATTACGAAGACCTAAAGCAAAAGTGATTTTCATTGCATCTAATTGATACCATCATGTACTTCCTCCACCAAAACCAGTGACTAACATTATTCAGAAACATCACAATTACTATTCCATTCTTATTAGATTCAAGCAGCAGCTTTGGGAACTTGAGGGTTGGGGTTTTTTTATTTAATGCTTATTATGTGTGTCACATTTCTTAAGTCAATTCAATGGTTCTCACATTGTGGTCTGATGAACACTTTTCTGGTGGCCCATGGAGAGCTGGCAGTTCATGTTGCGCTGGCTCTTGTCCTTGTTTCCAGCTGCTACATTGTGTTAGAAGAAAGCTAAAAATACATAAATACTTTCCTACGATTACTTTTCCATGTAAGCAATTTCTCAAGTTGCCACGGGGATGTTATGTGATAATGAATGGGAGAGGAAAAAGTGGTCCATGGAATCGTAAATAGGAGAGGCTGGATCAGTGAGGCAATTGCTATATCAAGATGCAGTTCACAATGTCTCAAGTCAAAGTCCTTTTATACTTTATAAGCACGTCCTTAACACTTCAGGTCTTTATTTAAGCGACTTAAAACTGCTAATTGTGAGGAGCACTGGGTATACTTGATTAGAAGGCTATAAAACCAGCAGCTACATTAATTTCAGGGAAGTCCCACTGCAAGTTTTTGGAAGATTCATTACTGCAAGAAACTAGCAAAGCTGAAGTATAGAAAATACATAATAATTTTTATGTAGCTAATGAACTTGCATGTTAAGTATTTCACCCTGAAGCAACATTAAACTTGTAAGGAGCATAAAAACACATTGATGGATATACAAACTACAACCTCTGATTGAAAAAGTGGATCTGATTAGTGCCAATTTTTTAGGTAGGGAAATTATAAAACTCAGAAGCATAAAAATGGCTGCCCTAAATATGGCAGTAACTTTTTCATTGCAGTAACTTTTTCAGCTGCCACAAGTTCTTCTGAATGCAACTTTATGTCTGCATGGTAATACAAATGACAAAAGTAACAATTTTTAATTTTCAGCAATATTTTTCATGGTCTCCACTGTCTGGCATTAGACTAACAGAATTAACCCAAGCTAGCTTGAGACATAGAAGGAAAGACCTTTTAAAAACAACTATAAATGAATAGTTTATGGGCGACACACAGTCTAGCAGAATAAATTCACATTTTAAATACTGGTAGGCTAGCTGGTTTCTAAGTCATCAGCAGGCTGCAGCAAGAATTCACACGTGGGAGATACTAAAATTAAAAGCTTGTATGCAGTGCTGTAAGCATTTTGAGACAACAGCTCTGTACCAGTCCATCTTGACTCTACATACTGTTTGGGATATAGGAACGGTAATGGATGTGTGTATCAGAGTAAATGCGTGAAACAGCGTATCTAGGCTTAAAATCCTACCAAGCTACCACTTAGTCCTTGGTGCAATGTGCTGTGCAAGGTCAAAGTCACACATATCTCAACATACAGAGTGGATTGCCATGGGCTTTATTTCAGGTGCTTTATTATTGTTATACTTTATTTTCAGTATTTAATTCCTAATTACTACAGAAAAGTGCCTGCAATGCTATAGAAAGCTTAAAAGCATGTTTTAGATGATGTCTTTAAATGTTAAAGAAAAATTGCGGTAGACATGTTTTAAAAACAAGTTATTTTTTTCTCATCAAATGAGCGCAACAGAACCACTACGACTGGCTCACCAAAATACATATGGCCAAGTACAACTTATCTGTATCTGTATTTTTTCTATTTTTAAAATGCACCGCAGGCACCCGATTTTTGCCCGTCCCCATTGCTCCTGGCGATGCTGCAGCAGAACGGGAAAGCTGCGAAGAACAGCTGAGCTATAAGAGCTGTTGCAAAAAAGAGCCCAGCAAATCTGCAAATAAACCCTCCGAAAGCTGTAGCACCGAGAAGCACCAACGTGTCTGAGGAGGCCGGGGCCGTGATGTCATTAACACATTCTGGAAGCAGTTTTTCAGGAAATGAATCATGGAAGCAAGTGAAATGCAAAGACGTATTAGGTAACTGTGTTCATCCCCTACCCATGCAAGAGTGTTCCCTCCAGTACATTTTGTTATTCTATCCAGTCTAATTTTAAGGGACTAGTAATGGAGTTTGAACCACATCCTTTGGGAAGAGTGTTCCATAATCTAATAAACCTCAACGTTAAGATTTTTTTCCTAATATTCAGTCTAAGCATTACTTTGTTCAACTTCATCTACTTATTTCTATAAGTGGTTCTATGTAATACCATAAAACATTTCTTCCCCAGTTCAGTGTTTACAGCCTTTAAATACAAGGCACAGTCATGTCTCCTTTGTTGTCTAGCCAAATTATATACACAGATTTTTCTTTCCTTCTTTGAAAGTCTTTTCCACTTTGCTTCCTGTGATTAATCCCAGCTCCAACACTTTGCACGACCTCTCAGTCATCACTGCACTGAAAAAGATTACATGTACTAAACTGCATAGATTTAATATAACAAACAAGCATATTCCTCAATTCACTGCAAAATTAGTATTTATTTCATTTTAAACTATTTATCCTCTTTTTTATCACTAGATCTCAGGAGTTCTTTACTGTGATACCTGAAATGATACAGGCTTTTTTCAGGGCAGGAGCCCCTCATCTATTCTATTAGGTCTCCTAACTTTTTTTTTGTTTTAAACTTCAAAATAAGGTGAAGACCACCTTCTCCCAAAAGCATGAAGCTCAGTTGGAGACTTCCATCCCCATCAAAGCTTTCAACACCACAGCTGTATCAAAAATGCATAAAGACAACCCCCCAAAAATTATTTCATCTGAAAAACTACTGAAACCTTTATAAACAAAGTCAACACCTTTAAACTGTCTCACTGAAGTTACATACTTAACATTTCCAGATGGGGTCTACTTCTCTTACTTGCACACAGATGCTGAAGAACGGGATAGTTTTGTTAGCTGGAAACCTCTGAGGACATTTTTAGTATCTGTAACACGAATCTGAGTAACAGACATATCTAGTGACAGACACCTTGAAGAATTAACCAAATCACGTATCACATTCCTGAATCAAAAGCCTATAAAGTTGCCAAATAAAGTTGGAAATAACTCTAGTATACCATTAACTCACTCCAAGAAATATATTTAAAAAAAAAAACTATAGAAAGGGAACATCTTAAACAAGGAAGGAAATCTTCACATTTTTATTAGCTCCACTCCTGGCCCATTGCTGGAAACACCTATTGCAACTCCTTTGGACACAAGCAATACAATTTCTGAGATGGAACAATATTTCTGCTGTGCATTTGAAGACTGTCCAGTAGAACTGAAGCTGCAAATGTGACCATAATATAAAAAAAATTAAAATAAAGGTTTTATGGTATTATATAAGAACACGATACCACAGTATTATGACTATTTGAAACCCAGGAAACTAAGCACAAGCTAGAAAAGAAGAGAGTGAGAGAGAGGAAAACGTGTGAGAAATGTGGGAAAAACTGCAAATCCACCCAGTGCTGGATTCAGTTTTACAACAACTGTCTGACTCAATCAACTATCAGCCTTGGAACAGCAAACCTCAAGCCAACAACAAACTTGCATACTGAGGCATGAAAAAGGAGTTGGTGCACGTTGGGTTTTCTGGGCTTTTTTGGTTTGGGTTTTCTTGATGTTTGCTTTTGGGGTTTTGGTGGG
>JAVJGI010000057.1:3220933-3247287 GCA_035590275.1 Ibycter americanus | reverse complement strand
TTGGGTCTGTTTGTGGTTTGGGGAATTTTATTATTTGTTTTTAGTAGAAGACTCCTCTGGCTTTTGCCCAGGGCACTGTCCTGGTACTTTATTGTTGTGGTCAGAATGGGAGGGAGTACAGGGAATGTGTATAATTCCACCAAGAGTGGGATTTTCAGTACCATTTTTTTGTCAGCACAATCAGACAAAATTGGGGACAGAAACAAACATGGAAACACATCCAAAAAAACAACTTTGGCAATATGAGAGTGACATTTACTTGCAGCATTGATTTTTACAACAAAATGGTCAAGCTAGTCCACTGAAGAAAAACACTACCAGGACCAAACCGATGGCTCAAAGAAACCAGATGAAGACGACTGAAAAGACAAAGAAGTTTTAAAAGTTGAGTAGAAAGAAATAAATGATTTTTCAGAGCACAGTATCACAGGATGATTCAGGCTGGATGGGACCTCAGGAGGTCTTTGGCCCAGGCTTCTGCTCCAAGCAGGGGCAGCTATGGGGTCGCACTAGGTTGCTCAGGGCTTCATCCAGCTGAATCTTGGAAACTTCCAAGGATGGAGATGGCACAACCACCCTGTGCAGCCTGCTCCACTTCTCGACTGTCCACATGGTCCTCACACAAATATTTCCAAAGGATTCCAGAATCTCTTATTTTCAAACTAATTCTTCATTTACAAAATGGAAAACAAAAATCCCCTTCCAATCCTACACATTTAAACCCAGATTAAGGAAGAAGGAAGACAAGCAATGAAAGAGTTCTCATGAGCGCAAAATAAATTTTTCAAGAACAATGACGACATGTAGTGACCTTGATACCTGATCTTATAATTTCACATTCATTTCTCCCTCTACCCTTAGCAGATTTAAAGTCAGGTGCACAGGACTGTGGGGGAACCGATTTTAATATCCGTACATACTCAAAGAGGAGGTACTTCGAATTAAACAACACCTTTAAACCTAGTGCTGGCACATGCAAACATCTAAAACCAACGGAACACTAGCTTTACTCACTAATATCAAAGTTACTTTTACTAACACAAAACCAGCAAGTCAAGCAGTCATCAGCTGTACTTGCCCATCATTATTTCTTTGGCAATGAAGTTGCTAGGTACTTATCCACAATCTGAGCTACACCTACCTCTGCACAAGGCATCGTAACATGCATATAGGGAAACACATATATGTTTGAAGAGTTTATAATAGAGAATAGAAGGATAAATATAACCCCTGAAAGAAAGGTATAGAGAACAAAACAGATGAAGAATGTAATTATATTTAGTATACTATATAATAGTTAAGAATTATTAAAGACTGTATAGTGTAATCCATCAAGGTGAATTGATGGTATTGGTCTAGCTATAGATGGCTTGAATATTTTGACAGAGCAGCCAGTAACATGTGATTCTTCTTGGAAAAAAGTCCACAACAGTCACACTCATGACACCCTAGACCATAATGCCTATGCAGCCATGTCAACGGTAGGCAGAAACAATTTACTAGAAGTGATCAGTGTTGTGAGTTTGGAGACGGTGTAATGGTAAGACTGTATTCTAAATTCAACAAAACTCTGGAAAATTAAAAGTGAGAAGTCTTTCAAGGGTTGGGTGTCCAAAAGTGCTCCATACACCACACACAGACATCTCCAGAAGAAACCATCTCCCATTTACGCACTGCAGAAGTTTTAGATCTTCAAGTAATGATCTTGGTAGAACATAAAGTATGAACCATAAGAACAACTGGAGCTGCTGACTGCCAGACATTTCTGAAAGTCTGATTGCTATCTACTGCACAGTTGCAGCCAAAAGTTTTTAAATAGCTCCTCGCATACTGCAGAATACTTTCTGGATTTATCCTGGTAACCTTGTCCTCAAATCGTTTTTGCTTTACCGTGCACTCAGAGAATTGCAAGCATTTGTTATCACAAATTTATGCACACTTTGATCAACCTCCCTTTCAGAGAGAGGGAAGAACCACCTTTTGAAGCCCACTTAACTGAACAGGGGTACCAGCATGAATTCCTCTTCCATAGCAAAAAGGCAAATATTACTTTGACTTTTTTTAATGTAAATAGATACTTTGGGGGCTTTATATATACACACAGATGATTTTTATGTAATCATAACATTTTATATGAATTAAATATACATTTAGTAATTTATGTAAAAAAAATTGTTACATCAGCTATAAAGATACAAATGACAGAATCATGAAGTACTCATCATTTATAAAATAACATTTGTAACACATGCATTGAGTGTAAATTTCCTCCAAGCACAAGGGCTTCTCCTGTGGGCAGTTTGCTGGTATTCTATGCAAACGGGCTCTGCTGCACTTCAAACACAATGTAAGCCCTAACTTAAAAATTTGGTCTTCAGTTACTGAAACAATTGGCAATAAAACTTTGTAACACTTTCTCCTTCTTCTCCTACTGTAATGTCGATCCGTTCCAATAATGAACCGTTAGATACACAAGCGGCACAGATGTTCACGATTTCAGACAACTGGTAAAATCACAGTTGGCCATGCTGTGCCTCAGTTCCCTTCTCTTGTTTATGCAGATGATACCAAAACACTTACTCATGGGCAGTGTCCACATTTTCTATGCCTTAAATGATCCTACCATAAACGAGAGAGTTTAAATTTTGTTTTTACCACCAATCTTTATTTCTTGGATTCCAGTATCATTTTT
The DNA here is from genome assembly GCA_035590275.1 of Ibycter americanus. Taxonomy (NCBI): domain Eukaryota; kingdom Metazoa; phylum Chordata; class Aves; order Falconiformes; family Falconidae; genus Ibycter; species Ibycter americanus. Next base: position 3,244,595 of record JAVJGI010000057.1, on the reverse strand, counting down.
AAGTAGTGCTAATCAGAGTATCGACATTAATTAATGTTTTTGAAGCAGTACCCTCAGAAGAACTTCATCCCTATAGAAGAGAGGGAAGGGGGAAGAAGAAATTCAGACTGCCATTGGCAGGAATGACCTGCAATGTTGCTAAACAGATCAAGGCATCCAACAACAGACTTTGCCAGAGCAGTTAGAATTTTGTATCACTTATCAAGTTTAACACACTGCTCCTGTTGACTTGTTGTGACTGCAGGCACTCAATTTAAAATGAACCTGTTTAAGTAAGACATTGAGGAACACGAGCGAGTGGCTTCTGGGAAAGTCTCCCTTTAAAATGATCTGCCTAACATCCTAAATAAAAAGTAAGAATAAATAAAATGCAAAGAGGCAAGGGAGAACTAATTTTTTTCTGGACTCAGTTCCCTATAATACAAGATAATTTTCATCTTTCTGTTCCTGTACTTGTTGAACATACACAACTCAGTTTCCATGGCAAGTATCACAAGACATATCCCAATTCCATGACAAGACACATCCCTTATTGGAGGACTTCAGAGCCCATTCTTGGCACAACTCAAGGGGTCAAATCCAGACTTATGTTCAAGTCCAATATTCAGGAAACAACAAGGGTTAGCTTTCCCATTGCAAAACTCAGTTTCTCTCTATTTGCATTTAACCAGGCAATAACAAAGCAATCGTGATGGAGCACAATGAGGTAAGGGGTGAATTCACGGCCTGAATCACAAGCGGACTGATTAGCAGACTTGCTGGACCTGGCTCTGTCTCCTCCTGGTCCCAGTTTTCATTATTCCCTTCACCCCATCACTGAATTCTATCTCGACAGCTAAACTCAGCATTTTCCCCAGCTTCTTCATGCCCTTCCTTCTACTGAAATAAATGCCACCTTGCTCCTTTCCTCAGTACATACACCAGATAAAGATCCCAATCTCCTGTTTCTTGCCCCAGACAAAACTAAGAATAGCCAGCACAGCAAAGTCATCACAGATCTGCTGCTTCCATGCTGAGCCCAAGTTTCACTCCTCCAAACTTGTGCAGCACCTGTTCGAGCACTGGTACCTGCAGCAGTTCCAACCAGCTTCTCTACCAAAGCCTTCAGGAGAGCATTTAAAAGCAACTAAACAAAACTCCAAATATAAGTACAGTTGGAAAACTCAGCTACATAGTTTGAGAGTGCTCTGGCTGCCACCCACATGTCTGAGAAGATTTGCTCGTGCTTCTTGGACCTTGCCACCTCTCCCCAACGCACACATGCAATGGGCATGTTGGTTTTAAATCCACCCCAGCCCGTCCCTATTTTGGCTCTAAGCCGTAACATTTTTGTAATGCAGTGAGATAACCTCCTCCTCTACACTACCTGCTGTACCAAAGAAGAGAAAGGCCCGGAGAGTTAATTCTCTTGCTTGAAACCTTGCATCCACCAGCAAGCGGGTGAAGGTATTGCAGGGAAAGTCCCCTCGCATCCTGGAATGGGCTCACAGACTTCACAAGGGGTACCACATCCCAAGCCTCGCTGGCATGACACTCTGTGGAACGCGCTTCATGAAAACTCAGCATTCAATTTTGCTGCCAGTTTTCCAACAAGTTTCTGCTAATGTATGCAAACAGCAAGTTTCAGGACCTTGTAGCTTGGCCAGATTTAGTAAACTTTAAGAAGGATTGCAAATAGCACATCTCTGTCTGCAGTTTCACTCCCCTAAGCCCCCCTTCCCAAATCTCAAGAGCCTGTTCCAAGGCATGAAGGCTCTAAAACTCCTCAATAAAACAGATGAAGAATTCAGTACTGGTTAAGTAACATTTTTCCCTAACCTCATTCTCAGAAACAGAAGAACTGTTTTCAATTAAAGCAGTGCCAAAAAAGAAAAATATTAAAAAAAAAAAAAAAAAAATCAACCAAGGAAGATACTCAGCATGAAAAGTTTTATCACGAACAACTGAAGTTTAAAAAAAAAAAGATTATGAGCAATTGAAAAATGGATTTCACTACAGAAAGTGCTATATAAGCTTATCTACGGGCATCAATACCAGCTACAGCCATATGAACATCATTAAAACGGTACTTTTAATGATAAAGCATTAAGAAAAATGGCAGTCCTGAAGAATCAAGTCCTATCACCAGAACAAGCATACTACATGCAAACCAGGGCAAAATTTTTCATTACCTTGACTAGCAGAAAATGCCTCCTCAGCTGAAAGAATCCGGTCTCCCTGCTCACTCTTCAGAGCAGGACATAAATTACCGCCAATGTTGATGAGCTGTTTTATGTTAGCACCTGCCCTTTGGCTTCGGTCTCTGAACCGAAATCAACTCCAGAGGCATCAGATAGTAACAAGCCTTTGTCACTAGACACCACGGTTGGATTCAAACCAACAAAATGAAGCTGCAATACACCATATCCTATTCGAAGTCCACTTATGCGTCTAATACCTGTTAAGTTCCTTGTCTCTAGGTTAGATGGCCACTGCGGAGGGAATGGCATTGGGAAAAGTTCTGGTGTATCATATTTGCTGACTACAAAAATACAACACTATGAGGGAAGAAAAAGACTGGGAAGAAAAAGTTTTACTGACACTGCCTGTACACACACAGGGGTTTTATAAAGAGATGGTTTTTTTCTTCCAACAAAAATTGATAGTTAACATTGAAATTATATAGAAACATGTGCTAACACTCATCAATTTTACTATTAAAGACTAAAATGGCATTTAAAATACTAAGGAAGTTTTGGCTCCAAATACTGATTTGCCAGTTGTTATTAATCTACCTTATGGCATGAATTACATAAAGATTTGCATTTATCCCAATATAAGAAGCTACATTTAAAGGCACTTTATTTTGTCTCTAGCATGCATGTTCGGTTCCAAAATGTTTCATCTTCAGTACCCAAAAATGTTTTACCACAGGGCAAGGGATTCCTTTAGGCTTTTCCTGTTCATAAGGATTTTGCAACAGTGCCAAGCCATAAAGAGTAAAATGCTTGCTCTCTAGGAGCGCAATTAGGACATGCTGAGAACTACCCATGACTGCCTTCTCTGCTATCATCTACAATAGGTCTATGGCCACTCTTGAGAAAGCGAAGTGAATATAACTTTTTAATATAACCTACAATGCAATTCTTGCTCTGCACAAGACCATCCTAGCTGTTAAAAAAGCCAATGTGAGCAGCCGGACCGCCCTTGAGGGTGACACCCAGCACCACTGCCTCCAGGGCTGCTACACTCACTTTTGGAAAGTGCTCCAGATATTCACAAAGATCTCTCTTCCACTGAAACTACTTGGCAAGCCCTACCTAACCAGACAAGCCCAAAGTTGTACACAAGCTTTGTAGGCCTTCAGCATCAGCAGCTGCCACTTGCACAGAGAAATCCTTTTGAGGCTACCTGGTTTTAAGTAGATAATTCAAATATTGTAATATTTTTCATAAAAACATTTCCACTATCCCCAACATTCACTCCATATTCATACAACCATTACTCAGCTAACTTTATGCAAAATCACAAATGCTGCCAAGCTGTTTGGTACGTTCACTGTCTTGCAAGCCACAGCACAGAGAGCTGACAGCAAGACCTCGTCAACAATTCCTGCACAGAGCTGACACCAGCGAGGCTGGCCCATGGCTCCGGGCTGCCTTGGAGCCTGGGCTTGGCAGTGTCCCAACTGCCTGGACACCCAGCCGAGCTCCCCTTCCCACTCTTCTCCTGCTCAGCCACCCTCCTACCTCCCCATAAGGACCTTCTTGAGGTTGGCTGATGATACCTTCATTTTTAAACACACAATTTCAAGCTCTGTGAACTTAAATAATCGTACACTAAAATATTCAATGGTATTTGTAACTATCAAAATTACAGTTGATCTGATAGTGTTTCACATTAATTACCCTATTATGGGGGTTCTTCAAGAATACTGACAACATGCTTCCTCAGAATGGAAAAATGGATATTGATTGCCTAAGTCCTAAGCTCCACTTAACAAAACAAAGAATTACGACTAGCAAGACCAGACAAAGACAGACACGTATATGCTGTATAAACATCTTATAAAATCACCTGAAATTGTTAGTTAAGTGGGAATCTTACACAAGTTATCACATGCAAACAGCATGTTTTATTAACCTTGAAGCAAGGCCTAGCCATTAAATCATAAGGATAAAGATCAGGACACTGGAATTTTATTCCTAGTTGTAATGTCAACTCATTGTATAATTTTAGTCAAGCTGCAAGCATGTTATTTCCTTTATTTCCCCTATCTGTAAAAATGAGAATTTTCTACTTAATAAGGGCATTTACCTCTGAATGCCCTTGGCCCGAGCACGCGCTGTTTGGTCTGGTTAAGGCGCTGGCCAATATCCCATTTCTCATCTCCTTCAACGTCACAGCTCAGCAAGGTACTTGAACACAAAAACAGTTTCACTGGCTTTACCCAAACTACTCTCATAATTACAGTTTCCCATGGAGGTAGGGAGTGAAATAATATTTCTGGAAACAATCCTTTAGTTTTATAAGCGACTCCTGAACCTGGACCAAAGAACAATTATCAACAAGTAGTAAACTACCCAGCTTCCCAATTACTGCTTTGGGAAATAAAACCAATGCCAGACTGGTGCAAGCCAGAGATGGCACCAACGGCTGCAGCGACAAATCCCAAGTTAATGGCCCAATCGCCTAAAAGATCTCAGACTCATTGAAGAGAGTCAGAATAGATTATATATACATTGCAATAGATTACATACACATTGTGTGTGTATATATATGCACACATATATACATACAATTATATAAATACATAGATATCATGTATAAAGATATCTATAAAGACATATCTTCTACTGACATTCTGAGAACGCCAATTGCTGAGAGAAGCAGTTCCATAAATACAAACTACTGAGGCTCACATCAGAAGTCAGCAGAGTTGCGTGAATAAACCTGAAGCCAAACTTGAAATTACACAGGCCAAAATATTTTTTTTCCTAGCAATATTTTTTATATTAGCTACATTTCATCTAGCTATAATTAAATATGTTTACATATATTTTATATTTATCTAACTTATTGTCTTTATATTTATGTAACAAATTATCCTTACACAAAATTTATGTACATTTTAATTTTTATCTCTCTAGGTATTTTGATACCTGCAAGGTATATATTTATATATAGACTAAATGCATATTGATGTAGTATACCAGGTCATATATATTTATATTATAAAACTGTATTTACGTTTATATGTTTTATACATAGTCACTATATTTTATTTCCATTATATAGTTTTTCTACTATATACATACACATAGAACTCGTGGGTATCAAGTAACTGTCAACTGCTGTGGTGCCTAAAAACTTCTCCCATTCTCAGCAGAATTAATTTGACCCAGATTTTCCTTCCAGCTGAGAGTAAATTCTGCTGAAACCTCCCATATTTCTACTTTCCCTTCTCTTGCAGGCAAGGGAGGGAAAAAAAAAAAAATAAAAATAAATCATCTTTGCTCAAGGTCATGATCTGATTTTCTTCCTAAAAACCAAAACTCCCACCAACCTCCCTCGTAGGTATTTCCACAATTATTCTTAATTGAAGTCCGTTAACCGTAAAACATTCAGAGGATTCTTCCAGTTTCCAAGTATCTTATCAAAGCGGAATTAATTTTCCTAGTTAGCAAGTTCAGTGTTGACATAGCGCTTATCCAAAAGATTAAGAAACAGGTAAGAAAACAGGTTCAGCTTGTGAATTGCTTGTAGATGGCAGTAAGACAACCTAAAGTCACCGCATTAAGGGCTCAGAGAGGATGTATATCAGATATTAGAGGCCCCGAGCAGAACAGAAACACACCATGACTCAACTGCAGAGGAAGGAGACTATTAAATGTAAAAAGATTAAGTCTTTCCCAAATCAGGAAAGAAAAAGGTACATAAGCTTTGGCAAGTTCAATGCTAAACCATATTGAGTCAAGCCAAAAATAACTCAGGAACGGCTTGCTAAAGGTATAAAAATTAACAGTAAAAGCTTTTTCGAACAATCTGAAGTAGACAGCTCCTCAGAGAAGCCAAAAAGCAATGGAGGCGTTACAGGAGCACTACGAGAAGGTCAAGCTCTAGCAGATGAGCTAAATGAAGTATGTGGTGTGCATTTTCCAACACACTCTGGATACACCATCAGCGGATCTGATACAAGACCAGTGGAAGGAGCAACTGCTGTCGTGTCCCTACTCAGCCTCTTTGGGTAACAGGTCATCTTGAACCAGATTAAGGCTCAACAGGAGGCTGCCTCTGGAGAAAGAGTCTCCAAATGAAGGGGCAAGGGAAGATTTAGGAAGAAATTTAGAACAGCCACAGAACATCAAGACCAGAGTGCTCACCCGGTAGTGCTAAAGTAACTCTAAAGTCCTCAAATATAGTGAGTCTGTTAATAGAGAAGCATAAGCTGGTAACTGCAACATCAGTCCGAAGAGCTCCTTCGCACACGGGACACGACACCTCTGCACCACCACTGTAGGCAATGTATAAGCAGAGCAGCGACTACAAGCAGGAGACAAATGGATAAACTGTGATTTTTGCAGAAGACTGAAATCAGGCTCTTACATAGGTAAGCTGTTCTATTATAAAAGTTCCACTGAGCCTTCTTATTTGTTTAATGTCTATCTGTACATTTATCTCCCAGACCTTTTGAAATTTTTTGAAGGAGTCAAGAAAGAGGAATAAGAGCAATCTAGTTGACAGGGTGCACCTCAACAGGGGGGTTTAATATAGCTTGCACCAAACCCAGCAGTCCCTTCCCTCTGCACATTTCTTCCCACTTTCTAAACCCTTTGGAAGAAAAAAAAAACCAACAAGAAAACAAAACAAAAAACCAACCACAATCAACCAGTATTTGTGTAGCCACACAGGAAAATTTGTTAGCCAAGCTGAGGGGAAAGACAATTTTCAGCTAGCTCAATTCTCTGTGACAGCTACCATGTGGCCACACAAATGCAAATACGAGCAAGAAACAGAGAGGCAAAAGCAGTAGCATGTGGTTTGAACTTCTTTCAACATACTCATACTTCTGCTGGATTGAAAGCAAGTGTGGAATTGCACCCGCTACAACTGGATTTCTACATCTTTGTCTTTATTTAAAAACAATAAATTAAAAAAAAAAATTAAACTTCTGTAAAAATAAGAAAAGCATTCACACGATTTAACAAGGACTAAATAAAGGAAGAAATAGTCAGTTTGCATAATGAAGGAAGATTATCTGTAGATTACCATACAGCTAACCTCTGATTTTCTATATGTATCTTGGAAATCAGCAGAGTACTCAGGGTTTTAAATCTGAAGATACAAATATCTAACGCAGATCATCAAATCTGAAGTGACTAAGAGTCACAGAATAATCTCCTGCTAACTACTAAGGTGATAAATGCAGAGTAGGACATATACACACATGGTGGGCTAAGAAGCCTAAGCTACACACCATAGCAAATTCTCAATTATCTATTCCCATTCAAGAAAAATCTCAGAGCCATTATGGATAGTCTCCTGAAAGCATCAGCTCAATCATTAGTCACCCAAAAGACAAAATGATCAATCTTCAGACCTCTTTAGTATAAGCATCCTTTCCCCCATGCCTCTGATTTAAAGCTGGTCACAGTGAAAACACTGGAAGACACTTGGATATTCTGACAGTGGGAGACAGAAACATAACTGAGCACGACGGAGGGGGTACAAACCACCACTCTTTAAGTCAGTGTCTCATCCACATAGTGGTCCACCCACCTAAATCATAACACCTTTAGTAAAGCCTTAGCAAAGCCAGGTAGACAATGTCAATCACTCTACCCTCATCCACAAGCATTGCCATTTTATTGCTGCAAGGCAATGCAGCTGGTTAAGCACAATTTACTTTCGCTCCAGCCATCTGACTGCTGCAGCTAAACCAGCACCATTTCTACAGCTGGCTAGCACTGCTGCAACAGCATGCCAGACAAAGATTCAGAACTGTATCATTTCATTTTTAAGACACACGACGTTTTTAGGTTGTCCCACAAGACTCAATATCCACATCAAGTCCTGACTGTCAGCAGTTGTCTGTATCTGGACTAGACAGTTTCAGCTGTATCGCTAAAGCGATGCACATCTTCACTTTGTACTGCTCCTACTAATGTCACACCTAGGAATCCTCACCATAGATATAATTACAGCTAAGTCAAGTTTCTCTTGCTTCAGTTTATGCAATTAAGAAAAGCATAAGCAACGACAGAAACACCTGCCTCCACAGTAAGGAATGCCCTGATGTAGCTATTGCAGTAAAAGCCTCAGTTCTAACTCAAATACCTAAAATCAGTATGAAGTTGCATAAACAAGCCTTACATACTCAAGCAGGACTATGGACCTCATTAACTAGTTTTTAATCACCATCTGGTACAAACCCAAAAGAAGAAAAAACACAAAAAACACAAAACACGGTACTGCTTAATTAATATCTCTTTAAGCAAACAGCATTAATTTCTTTGAGGAAGATGCGAATGTAAGGCCTCCAAAATATATTCGCAACTAATTTTGAAAAGAAAATGTACAATCTATCAACTATTATGCCCCCAGCTTTTATTACCTCCCACACTTCTCACACAGACATAAGAGTTTAATGATAAGACACCCACACACATGCATGATTATAATTTACGGATAGTGGACCACATTCAATTCTAGTTAAAAGCATTTGGCATTCTCGCAGATTATAAAACCCCTTCCTACGCTTGAGAAAGGATACAATGACGATTTCCATAACGGACACCACACTTCATAAGGAATTATGTCTAGCATGACACCCACACTAACCAGACAGAACTATAAATTTTAATTTATACAATCGTCATTTCTTTTCAAAGTCTGCCTCCTAAGGAGGAAAAAGTGACAGGGAAAATGTCAGTTCTACACAACAAAGGGATTAATTTGTACATAAGGTGCAATAATTACAAGTATTTCAGGTTTCCATCTTTAGTACTTGCCTTCTGCTCATTTCAAGCATGTGCCAAGCCACAGTGAAAATTTAATTTAAAATTAATTAACTGGAGAGCTCTAAATATATGCAGAAGCAAACTTTTACACAGTTCGTATGCTTGACGAATTGACTACTGCAACTTGCAAATATGCCAGTTCTTGACATACCAATAAGATGCTGAAACGACTTTAAAAGTTACTTCAACTATCAGAGCATGCCATGAGTTTTAAGAGACCGGTGGTGGTTGTGGTGGGGAGAGACAGTGCAAAACACAGAAGGGAAAAAAAGATGCTATTAAAAAGACAGGAAGAGAAACAGTGTAACAGTGATTGAGAACACATTATTTTCCAATACACAAACAGCAAAAGCGTACAAGGGTGGTTTTTTCTTCTTCCAGTGAAAATACTAAGAAGCCAAATGGCAAAGATAAACGTTTTCTATTTAGCAAGAACAAAAATCCCACAACTAGCTACAAATTACCTGACAAGTCATTAACCTGACTAGACAAGCTACATGGAACTAAGTTTAAAACACTTTAGTTGACTGATTTAGAAATTATTAAATTTCATTCTCTATATATTCTTTAAAGTAAGTTTACCTAAACCTGCATTTCTGAGAGACTTCTACAAGTAGATGGAGTGCACCAAGAGAACAGAAAAACAGTGTAGGAAGAGACAAGACTCTTACAGTCTCCTATTTGTTTTCTTCAGATCACTTGATGCACTTATTTAGTAAACTTACATAGTCCCAGGAGAGCCCATACTAAACATGATGTATTTTCAATTCATGAAGCAGCACTAGCACAAATGGCAAATGCAGACCAGCCACACTCAGTTTTCCCTGCATTTTTTCATTTTAATGCTGCAATTAAATCACTCAGTTGCACCAAGTGCTGTCACCAAGAGTTTGTTTCGTGACTGCGACAGCAGCTAGAAATTGTTTCTTTGGGAAACGGTACAACACCTTTTGCAAAGCTTCAGAGTGTTTTAGAACCTGAGATAGAGAAAGTAAGCGGATCCCAAAAAGGGAAAAATTTTGATAAATCTGCATTAATAAGCAATTCTAACCAATACAACAATTACACACAAAAAAAATGTAGTGACAGCAGACACTGCAAGTTAAAAGTTTACAGAAAAATTAAACAGAACATTGGGAAAGAACAGGAACGTGGCTAATGAGCACATTTTCCATCTATGCTAAGACTATTTCAGGACAACTTAATTGCAAAAATGTAAAATGCTGCACTTTGAATTGCATAAAGTCTTTACATAATAAGCAGTTCTCTAACCTAGATTACATATAACTCCTGTCCAAGAACAACTGTTACAAAAATCAGAGCCACTATAGCTTCTGTCCATCTTCCAGGCTGCTCTGACCTAGAAGCAACAAACACCACCTTGAAGACTATGTTGTGCAGCAAATTCCTAATTTGACTTTTAAGAGCAATGACAGCATACAAAATCCCCAAACTGAAAAACAGAAGAGGAAGTCAAAAGGAGGGGGAAAAAATGCCTGAAATCAGTAAAGATTTCTCTGTAACAAAGTGAGATTACGTTTAAGCTTGTTGGCAAGCTTCGTTCAATGATAACCAGCTACTGAGGTTAGTGGAAACAGCAAGCCTACATCTAGAAGTTACACTATGCAGATCTTAGATTTGACTTTGGGAGTAGATGCTCCAGTGTTGTTTGAGAGAGACCTTAGAAGACCAATGCTGCTTCTGAAAATGTCAATGGAAGAACATTTTGCCTCCCCTCCCTTCTTGGTGACAGGCAAGATAATTTACAGAAGCTGAACAAAAGTCATCTCGATAACTTTCTGATTACAGTCATCTGATTCATGCTACCAAATGTTTGGCAACTGGAAAACCCATGGATAATCTCAAGTAAGGTCATGCTTTGTAGCAACGGAGTCCCCTATTTATTCAAATATGGGAATGTGTCTGCTTGGAGTAGCGCCCAGACTTGCAGTTATTCTCATAATGAATCTGCCTGATGGGTTTTGGTGTTTGGTTGGGGATGGTTTTTGGAATCAAAAAAACCTACTCCAAATTTGTTGCTGTTCATTTGTTTTCTTGAGACTAAACAACTGGATCATTGAGGAAACATACAGATAACTTACTTTACTGTATGGAGATAACAGATGTTGGAATCAAGTCCTCCACGTGCACATACTAACACTCGGAGTGGCTCTCCATGAACAGCAACCATTCCGTTTCTGTTCCCAGAAAGTTACCAGCTTTTGAGGACAGAACTTATTTCCAAAATCCATCATTTCAACTGAATTAAGATTCCTCAGTGAAGGTATGACTTTATGATAAGTCTGGACTAGTGCCCTGGGAAGCTCTGAAGTGAGCTACATGCACGTCTGGATGAAATGTAGCCTCTCTCGGTCTTGGCTCTCCACACTGTGAAATGGAAAAGCAGCACTCACTTTAGCAGGATAAGGAGTGGTTTTGCTTTCATTCCCATTGCCAGAAAAGCATCTCAGTCTGACAAGCCTACACAACCTTAACCAAATATTAATTTCAAGAAGTTCAAAATCACTGTTTAAAAGACTTGATATGTCAAATTATCTGGCTTTATAAACACAGGCCAACTAGCTGGTTAACTTCATCAGATTATTATGAAAAGAGTTTTCATTTTTACTTTTTCCTCCTGGAGATTGCAGGTGATAGAGTTGCAAGCAGCTGCTTCACTTCCTCTGATCAGCTGTTCGAAACTCATGTATAGGAACAATCCCTTCCGCCAGAATTTAGTATATATTCCATACCAGGACATACAGCTTCCTAGCAAATCCTCTGGATGAAGAGAATACATGTGTTTTTAGCAGTGTACTTTTAGATTTACAACTAGTTCTTCTCCAAAGAGAGACTTTCCAACCCAAAGGAATCTTTACTTCATTACCTGTACAGATGTTGTTTCTGGATAGATACATGCAGTTGTACAAATCACTTCTGGGATAGTCACTAGGTCTCAAGAAATGCAATGCCAAATTCTGGTGGTCACACCTGTTACAGGCATTCCAGCTGCTGTGCCCGATTGCCACTACCCGCAAGATCATAAACAGTTTACTAACACATCCTAGCAAGTACCTTTTAAGCAATTTGTTATTAAAATAATTAAATTTCAAAATCTGCCTATTACTATTCGACTTTCCAGCCATGTTTTTATAGCAGTTATTATATTTCAGAACCTCTGAAATTCTAAAAGAACAGTTTCCTGTATAGGTAATTTGTTATGCATGTCATCATATCTTGCTTGACCTTGCACTACAGAAATCCAATGGAGTTTCAAATATTGTACTTGGAAAATAAAACAATTACGTCCTCTGTTTAGTGAAACTCTTTTCTTTAAACTTACTTTGTTCCATCTGCCACACTTCTCCGTCAGAAACAGCACTTAACACAAAAGATCCAAGTGTTTGCAGTTGACTACAGAAATACAAGCTCTTCACAGGATTATTTAAATATCTAGATCTCAAGAAATTCTGAAATTGCATCTTAAGCTTTATCAGTTATCAGTTATTCATCTGAAAGGTGTCATGTACAGCCTCAGGACCAAAAGCGGCTGAAGACATTTCAGCACAACGTTCCCACCAGGACATCAAGGTGTACCACATATGTTGCATCACATGCCACACCTGGTTTATAACTGGAAGGCCACACCATCTTCCTTCTTCAAATGCTTGAAGATTGTGACTTTACATTTGTTATAATTGTGGGTTTCTGATTGTTTTCAACACAATTCTTTACAAAAAAAAAAAAACAAAACAAAAACAAAATGACAACATACTCCACTTGGTATACTAAGAAAAATGAAATGCGTCTGTATTTCCTCCATCACTATAAATTACAGCACATCATCAAGAAGTGTCCCTTCTTCCCTACAAACATTCAGTACCTTTTCTAAAGCTAAAGAGTTGAAAGTTTAGGCTCTCATCTTGAAAGATTTCCACTGAAGCTACTGCAATGCCGCATGAGCACATGATGTCTCTGTGCATAACCACACCCCAGAATCAGCATCATACCCAGGTTTAAAGCCATAAATACATGTCCTTTGCCACGCAAAGCAATGGGAAGGCTTTTATACCACACATCCTAGGATTCACCATTGTTGTCTGGTTAACGGCCATCCTCAGGGTCTGTTCTCTTTTGAGAAAGACCTGCATAGCTTCTGATATGTTTACACAAAAACTTCAAAAGCAAATTATTCAGAGTAATGTAAGACCAGTTTATGCAGTTGGAAAGACGACAAGCCTTCAGGCATGCAGCCTCTAGTTAAATTCTGTTTAAAGAAATGACACGTTCCTTTGCCAGTCCAAAGTAAAAGTTTGTAAGCCTGATAACTATAATACAGGATTTTCCTTGAGAAGACAGAGGAAAAAATAGCTAAGATGGTTCTCAGCAAATGATTCACTTCTTATAAATTCTACTGGCTATTCCTTCTCCCCACTTTTTTTGAATTTCACTTCAGAAAGCAATGTATTCTAGGCAGACATTACATGACTGCTACAGTCAGAACCAGATGCGAAGGAGCCATTTATTGCCTGCAAAGTCCTAGTTCATTTAATCCCTAATTCCAATCTGCTGAAAACTAGTTTGTTCTAAGGGCTCAGAAGGATTTATAAATCCACCTTTTCCCAAGGGTTCAAACCTACCTATAAGACAAACATCTCAGGGTTTCTAATGGTTAAATTTCTCCAGTGTAAATCTAGGGTTTACATACGGACAATACACTGAGTGGCAGAGCACAACAGATTCAGTTACTTCAGATGGAGCAGCTGAGGGTGCTGGCAGTCCCCCAGGCAGCCTCCCCTCAGCCTCAGCACCAGGAGGAAGGGTGGGTGTGCACGCATGTCCGCATTTTGCAGGAGGAGGAGTTATCACAGGGTTGTAAGAGAAGAACATTATCACTTAAAAGGAAATGCAAAACTTCAGTTTCCCACTCCTCAATTCTTTAAAAGAAGAGAAAGGAGGAAAAAAACCCAAAAATCCCAAAGAAAACGAAAAGCAAACCCCTGTGCAAGATGTGCCTGCCGCCCCTTCCTAAAACCAGTCAGCCACAGCACCAGCCAAGAGCATCCACCAGCACATCTCACAGGTGCAGACTCTGCCCGCTATAGACAGAAATTACACAGGATGGCGATTACAGGTGTCATGGTAGAAAGAAAGAAAGATCTGATGCAGAACATCCTCTTGACAGCCCTGTGCATCCTGTTATAATCACCATGTGTTCTTGGAATGGGGTTCTGATGAACGTCAGCACATTTGAGGTATACTCTTCACAAGATGTGAAGCGTGAAATAAATCTGAAGCCAACCTTAAACACCTTATTGAAGCCTTATTATTAAGTGCCAGCTGAAGCTGACCTGAGAAAGCCTACTGATACAAGTCTTTCAGCCTCCAGCACCCTGAACATGTACATTGCCCTGACATATGTTAAAACTTGAAGTCCTACAACAACTGTTTAACACAGAAGACTCAAGTATGTGTGTGGCAGAAATAAATGGACTTAAACTGATTTTGAATGTTAGCTGCAGCATAAAATCATCTCACTTAACGTGAGGGTTTTGCGTGAACTAAGACCAATGGGAAAGCAAAAATCTTCAGTTTGGTCAGACAAACTACAGGTCTGTATATTTATCAGCTACAGATTCTCATAACGCTGAGCAAAAATCCAAAGTATAGCAGGAATGCTAAGAAATTTAGTCTTTTAACAATTACAAGGAATTATTCCAAAGTTAGACTCATTCTGAAATTTTTCATTTAGACAGAAAACCTTGTCCTGTGCCTGACCACAGTTCTCTTATGAAACCTAGTTTCAAATTTATTACCTACACTATTCAGCAGAGGAGTGACAAGGTCTCAACTCTGTCATTATTAATATCCACAACAGGAAGACAAGGTTTGGATCTTGGCCAAGGAAAATCTGTCCATTGAATTGCAGCAGTTCCCCCGATAACAGTCTACTTCAAACCTCACAAAATGCTCCAAAACGAGTGGGAAACGGGGCAACACTTGGTACAAAGGAAGAAATACTATTCACAGACAGATCTAGAAAGGTTAAACATGAAAGCATTTGCTTAACATGCTAAACAAAAATAACATGCAAGAGCTTGTCAGACCAACGTGCTCTCCATTTTGCATGAGCAAGCCCCTAATGATACTCCAACAAAGAAAGCTTGTTTACCACTAACTTCTTTGTACATACATTCACATCAGGAATGTTTTATGGCCACAACAGTAATCTACATATAGGCAAGAGCCTTCACGTCAGCGAGCCAAATCATACCTGAATTAGAGATATCAGAGAGTCATCCTCCTCCCTACTCTGCCTCCCCAGCTCCATGCCATCCCCATTCTATCTTACAGGACAGAAACAGAAGATGGAAAGGACCAGAATATATTATGGGGAAAGCTGCGCAATAAGGGATTTGCTTCTGTGCCTTCCTCTCCAGCCTCTCCTCTACCTAGTCCTTCCCTTACATGCCATGGTGAAACAGATACAGCTATAAGTTTATAATGCTCAGCTTTAATAAACTCAAATATTAGTTGATGAAAGATTAAATGAATAAAGCTGTATCCCAGTTATGATGCTGGAACACAATGTACATTGTGTATTATGTAACAGAATTTATATTTCAGGGTCCCAATACCATTCCCAGTAAAATGGTTATAGAGAAATCCTCCTTTGGGTGCCAGCATTGAAGTCTTTAAGCCACCTTCTGAGGTTAAATTCTTGGAAGCTGTGCCATCTGAAGATGATTTGAGTAGCACACGTATGCACTGCGCATACATCCCTGTGTTATTCCAACTGCAGCAACGAAAGATACTGCCTCCCTCTACAAACCTCCCCTTCATAGATCATGGTGACTACAACAGCACCACGCCAGCTTTACAGCTATTCTTCTAAGACTCAAAGACCTTCTCTCGTGGACACCTTCAAGAATGCCGCCATACTACGCTGTCATGAACAAAGCGTCCTTAGCACAGCAGACAGCAGCAAAATGCCACTCCTTCCCACTTGCTCCAGCCCTTCACCCACAGCAAGGGACAGGCAGAGCAAGCAGGGCAAAGCTCTGTCATTAAGCCTGTCCTAACGTGGCTGCGCCTTCCCAGTCAGCAGCCGAGCCTGCACAAAAGCAGCATGTCACTTAGGGCTGAGCCGTGTTCCCCGACCTGTGACAGCTGCAGCCATCAAGCAGACATTGAGTGACATAGCTTGGCAGCAGCGTAGCTCTGGGCTTAGTGCAAATTCAAAATTCAAATAAAAATCAAATTACTGAGAAGCAAACAAAAATTCACACTTTCCAATAAGGATGATAATTGAATTTCCATGTAATACTGAAATTTATTTTTCAATAATGGAAATCCATTCTTTTCACCAGGATGTCTATTCCTAGGTGCCACATTCTTTTCTTGTTAATAGTATTTTTCTTTCCCCAAAGTGAGTCACTCTGGAAAACGCCACTCGCTTGAAAGAGAAAAATTGACAAACAAACCCAACTGTCATGAAAATGAACGTTCACCGCTCTATACTACAACTACCACATACCAATAACTTAAAACTTCAATCAGAAAAGGAAAGTTCCAAATTACTCAACAATAGTAACTGGCTTCAGGACAAGGAAATATAATTTCAATCTGCAACTGTTAAAATAGTTTCTACTAATACACTGCTAAGCACATGATCTGTTTGGCTTTGCTCTAATTTGGCTGGCAAGTCTTTCACAGAAAGACGGAAAATGTTTTTGATGGCTTGTTCAAAAGGAAAAATAGCCATTTATCAGGTTATGTAAAAATCTCATACTTGTGTTGGAAACTACAGTTTGGCAGAACACATTTAATTACCATTGGCTCTTCTAGAACATTAGGTAAAAAATAACTGTGTTATAATCGCATTAAGGGTTTGTCTTTGTTGGTTTAAGACAAAGATTTTAGTCAAAGGCCTCATTAAATCTTAGATCATTCTTTGCAGAGCTTAGCTCCTCCATGGGTCTACAAAAACAAGGAAGTATAACTATAATCCATGGAAATAAAAGAAAGATGGAAAGAATTCCAAGCTTTTTTATGCTCAAATGTAAAGACACACATTTTCCCTTTCAAACTAACATTGTTCATTAGAAACTATAGCTGTTGAAACGAAATTATTTGTGAAATCAACCCTCAAAATCAGAGTCAAACACTTCAGTCCATAGAGGCAACATTGTAAGTAGGTGTTCTTAAGTACACACCAACAAGGCTCAGGAGAAAAAATTCTAAGAGCTACATGCAGATAGAGCATGGCTCCAGCAAGGCTGTACTACCTCAAAATTACAAGATTCCTTACAGCAAAGATTTTCATGCATGTCCACTTATCCTCCAAAACATTTCTGTCTCACATTATGCGAATTCAATGTACTCTTTGCATACTGACCATCATTCAAAAAATGGACCACAAAACTGAATTTAAAACAGGGTTGCATAGGAAAATAAAAATTAAAGTTCTATGATCAGCATGAAGGCTGAGAGTTTCTGTATGAATTTTGAACTACAGATGTCCTAATGCACACAAATATTTTCGTTACAGATTAATCAGTTTCAAGTGCTCATCTGATTCTGAGTTTTGGCACTAGTGAAAGTTTTGCTTTTGTAATACACTTACATTTTGCTTCATTTCCCTTAGAGCCGCTGCAAAACCTACCACAGTCGTCATATCCTAAAAGCACCGTATTCCTTTGCACCACGTATAGAGCCAGAATGACATCTCTCTGCCTGCATTAATGACTGAATTAACAAAGTAGTTAATTATCCACCTCCTTCTGGACAGGTTCTAAGCACTGGCAAGACAGCTACCATCTTCTGCAAGGAACATTCTTGTCTCATAAGTACCAGTATTAAAATAAGAGTTCATCTGCAAGCTCCTTATGTAAACTACTCTTATGTAAACCTTGCAGTTGAGTAAACTGACATCATAGACTAAGGCTGTATTCACCCCAAAATTCATATACTAGATCTGATCTGTTATGTAAATCAAAATGCGTACTACTAATTGGAAAACCATAAGCTCTGCTGTATCTGCAAGATGTATACTTAGGAAGTTCTGCTGTGTTCATTTAAGAGTTTAATATAAGGATTTAATGCAATTAACAGGTAAGCAAACTCACTGCTCCTCTCGTCCACCTAAGTGACAGACGTTGCCTCCCTCCCTCGTCTCCCAGCCACGTATGATTACAGCCGTAACTGTGAAAATGTACTCTTTAGTTTTTTATTTTTAAATTCCACTCCCTTTCCAAGGCAACGGCTGTTTTAATTTATTTTAAGCTTTGAAGTAATTTCTCCTCTCCCCTGACAAAATTATTGGTAAGGCAAATAAAACTGTTTCAGAACTTGAACTAATTTGATCATGACACAATACTTCCACAACTGGCTTGTGCTGCTCCTATCAGTAGTTCATTCTATGGCCAACATAACAGACATCATACAAATAAACTTCTCTTTCACCTTGTACATGTTAAAAAAAAAACTACCAGACTTCAGGAGTTATTTGAGGAAGGGGTTAATATACAGATTTTCATTGCAGATGCACTAAAAAAAATAATCCATCGTGACTTATTTTGGGGAAGGAGAAGGAAGCTAATGGCAAAGGGGAACAGGGAACTGAATGATCTGATGTCCGAACATTCCCACCCCAAAAGATGGTACAGACATCTCACAGGAGAATGAAGGGAAACCAGTTAACGAGTAATTTAATAACAAATGCAGCTTCGTATGAATTTTATCCATTAGCAGCCCTGAAAGCCAAATTTTGACAGAGCACTAAGGAGAGAAACAAACAAAAAAAAAAATATATACTTTGTTGTGCTTTATCAGTGTTCCTCACTCCAGTCTGATAGACAGCTCACTTTCTTCCTGTCCATTAAATTTCCAGCCTCTCCAAGGGACCTGACAGTAATCAGACATCAACTGTAAACCCATTCGTAATAAGGTATCAGCACATCTGAAACCAATCAGACCATCCTTTTTCCTGAACTACTGAGCCATTTTCATCAGAAAATGTGCAGCAGAACAACACATCCTGAGTGACAGATATTTTCAAAAATATGAAAAAATGCTTTATGGAGTATTAAGTTACAGGTGTTACTTTAAAATCCCATATTAGTGCAAAAAAACCCCCATCTTTTCAGGCACATATTAACCCTACATACTCTGTATCTACCATCCAGAGGATGGTCATCAAAAAGTTTAAGATCTGTTAACACTTTGAGCAGCACTGTGCTCTACTGGAAAAAGATGCTGAACGTGATGACTTCAATTCCCAGATTTTGATCTGTTCCTTAGATGGCATGGTCAAGCCTTTTGTCACTTGCAATATGTTCAAAAAAGAAGTGGAAACGATGGTGCTTACAATCTTTTTAAAGGATTTTCACATCTATTGCTAAAATAAATGCTACGTAGGAGATGAACAGTCTTGTTGACGCTGAATTGTAAGGTAAAGAGGTATGGATTTCTTACCATCCCCTAGCTGAAATTTACAGGACTTTAAGAAAAACTCAAGTAGAGCAGTTTTGGTTGTTTGGGTTTTTAAATAACTGATTATTGAAATTCTATAATCATAAATGTTTTCTTTATCTCAATTTCAATTTCTGTAAACCTCTATAGCTAAGAAGAGTTTGGAAAGCATGAAACTCCTCCTTTTCACCCATATAAAATTCCTTTTCCCTAGCCCTAGTCCTTGCTAGGTATCAAGTTTTAAAACTTTTGTTGTTACAATACATCAGCTTGATTCTTGGTTTCCTTTAACAAGCAATTTCCCCTGAAGAATTAAAGAAGAAAAATCATTTTTGAGCCAATAGGTTTTCTTTTTTCTTTTATAATGGGTTATTTGAAGCTGCTCAGGTTTTGGAATATCAGGGTAAATGTCAGGGAGATAAATCACCAACACACCTCGTGAAACTTGCTGCAGCACTCTCAGTAAACAAGCTGGAACATATGGTTACAATTATGATTTGTATGACCACAGAAATCAGAAGCTCTAGTCACGAATGACAGCCTCCCTATGCTATGTATTGTACATACATACCCCAAACAGCTTCCAATCTACATATAGGGCAAGAGACAAGATAGATCAGCACAGAGAGAGGCCGGAGAAGAGACATTATTAGTCATCACAGCAGCAGAGCTCCCAGCACACCACCAGCCTGGACAATGTCAGGTAGATATGACAGAAAAGAAGCTTTACCGAAGACTTAAAACCAGAATGTTTAAGATGAAATATTTTGTCACTGCTGTAAGTCTGGATTGGTGGTAGCCAAGGGTACCCAGGAGCATCAACCTCTCTGAAGGAAAGAAGAAATACCCTATACCTTTTGCTCCCTGAAGAATGTCTAAGTCTCAGAGCCAGTGGAAGACTTCCAAGAACTATCAGGAACCCAGGACCTTACAGTATAAACTCCTCTTCTGGAAAACGATGCTTTGCTCTCATTGCCATTAGAGTCTACAAAAAGAACAGGAGTTCCAGATCAAAAGTCCATGCTATCTGTCCAGCTAGTTCTAAATCACTACAGGTTTACTATCTAAAATATGTTGGTGAAACACAGGATTGATCAAGAACTTCTTAAATAATTTTAATACTACAGCTCTTCTAGTTTCAGATCCTTGTGATTGAAAGCCCCAACAGTTTTCATGGACCTGGGGCCAAGGCACATTACCAGAAGTGCTACTGCTGTATAATTGTTCTATACTCTCACGTCATTCAAAACCACACAGATAAATTAGATTTCAAGAAAAACAAAACAAAAGAAAAAACAATCACCCCACAGTGTATGTCAAAGGAAGTGTGTAAGAGCTTGATAGTGAATACATCGCTGGCCTGCAGAGATTTATGCCAGAGGCAATGTTTTTCTGTGCTACTGTGATTAAGACAGAAGATGAGTTTTATCTAATGACAAAAGGCAATGAAGGCTCTTGAAGGGGACATTGAGGAACTGCTCTAACATTAGTTCAACCGAACTTCAAATCGGCTCCTACGGTCCTCATAGCACCAAAGCACAGATTTTGGTCAGGATGAAGCTGCTCTAGAACCCAGCTTGCTGGGCAGCTTTTGCAGACTGAGCCTGCCACAGCTACATCACTACTAATATTCAACTACTTAGTCCCAAAGAACGTGTGCTTGAATTGCAGCCACACATTTTGCTCCAGTTCAGACACTTCTTTAGAGAAACTAAGAGAAAGGTTAAAGATCTAAACACTATCTAAATCGTCACATTCAGGCAGGTCAGCGTGGCATGATTACAGCAACAAAAGGATGACACTGTTATGGACTGTAAGTAAGAAGGAAGATGAACAGACAGAACTGGGAGAGAAGTCTCAGACCTACATTTTCATTATGGTGAGTATGAACAGGCAATTAAACACTGACTAAGCACCAGGGAGACAGACAAGACTGTAGTTATGTAGCAGATCATACACCAGATCTGTGACACATCATGAAAAGGCTCTGTAAGGTAGAAACAACCACCCTGAAATATTTGTTAGTAGAAAAAAAGCTTGGTGGAATCATAAGAGATAACAGACACATCATTAGTAGCTTTTTGTGTCTCTTTACTTTGACATGTTTTAATCTAGATATTACAGATCAGACTACATAAAATTGAAGAGGAAAAATATATTAACATGAAATGCTAAATATGAATAAATAGTTTTCTTGTAAAGTTAAAGATAATCATGCAAGTGCTCCTATTAACCTGAACATAGCACTGGGGAAAAAAAAAAAAAAGAATAAGCTATAGTATATAAGTCACCGATGTACACCACAGGTCATCAGATGCCTTCAAGTACACTAATGCTGAATGACAAAATGCAGAGTGAAGTGCATACTTACATGACAGAAAGTCAATAATGGTCAGGAATGTTTGTCTAGTTCCAACCAGAGAGTGCAGACATGAGAAAACGAGTCATCATTGACCACTATACACTGAATTCTGCAATTTATATTAATGCAACAACGGTACATTTGCAGGCCAGATTAGTTATGATGACTGCTTAGGTGATTAATGAAGATGAATCCAGCTCCTGCCTTTTCATTAGTTTCTTACAGGTACAATGCTACCCATTACATCTATAATCATCTAAACAGCACAAACTAAGTCAATTAGATCTTACTCTTGCAGTAATTCTTACGTACTGCAAGATGCAGTAAAGTGCTTTTAATAGCAAAAGTATTATCTGGATGAACTATTTCAAATGAAACCATTTAAACTGACTTGTTTTTCAATAGTCTTGAGTAGCACTAACATTTTCCTGTCTTAGCATATCATCTGTTTGGCAGTTCCTCACTGTAACATGAATTTTATTTTGCAAGAAATAAAGTGACTAATTAAAAAATTCTGCTTGCCCACAAAAAGTTCCCTCAACTTGGTTAACTGTGGGCCATGAATTGGCAAATGCCAGTAATACTCCCAAATGAAAGAAGGGGATTTAAAAAACAACAAAATATTTTTTGAAGATAAGTTGATTCAATGGACCTTGTGACCCAAAAAAATGAATTTCGGTTTTCTAATAGATGAGGTCTACTCTCTACTGCCATGCATTTTGTGTCATTTATGCCTTCACACCATATCAACAACACAGCAGCACTTTACAATTATTTTGCACACCTACAGAAAGACTACAAAGACAAAGCAAAGTAGACTCAGCATAGAAGAATGCCCTTTATGAAGTTACAAAACATCATTATTTCCCCCCTCATTCCAAATCCACAACTGTTTATTTAACTATTGCAGGATAACATATTTGGCAATACAATTCTAATCAAGGTATTTTATATATAGGGTAGAGAAAGGTACTTGCAGACAGACAACTTGCATGCAATCACAGGCTAAACCAAGGAGAAGTAATTGGTGTGAGGATGTTGGCCGTATGGTTTCAGGGTTCAGCAGGCTCATGAGAGTTAAAAAAACAGGCTACAAAGGATGAGAAGCAGGAGAAGGTTAACTGTGGGAAAGGGCAAACTTCTGCTCATATCGTGTATAATTATCACTCCTGCTGAATCACAAGGAAGGAAAGGGGGGGTGGAATTAAAATAATGTGCTTGTAAGAGTTTGTTGATCTACTGCTGTTGTGCAAGTGACTACAAAATATGCACAATGTAATCCGTGGTAACACAGATGACTGTGGTACCAAGTTAAATAATTTCAAATTAACAAGTACAATAATTATTTTAGGCCTCGAAATTTCACATGAAAAACCAATAATTTCTAAAGCCAGGCTCCTATCTCCTTTCATCCTAAAAAGATTATGTTTAGACTACTTCAGTAAACTTATTTTAAGCATTACACGGTATTTAAAGACACTGAGTAACATAAAAGTGAATTTTCAATTTTTCCATTCTTCTTTCCATTCTTATCCTGTAAAGATTACAAAATACACAAAAATAACACAATACAGAAACATCTCTAAGTTTGCCACATCTGTTCATTGCTCAAAACTTGCTTCTGTACCATAACAGACTATCACTTTGTGTTGCTGTTTTCTAATCTGTATTGTACTCTACCCATGTACCTGATGCTATATAAAACAAAGGATTGCAAAGGATTAATTCAGAGGTATTACAGATGGGCAATCAGACTCATAGAATGGTTTGGGTTGGAAGGGACCTTAAAGATCATCTAGTTCCAACCCCCTGCCACGGGCAGGGACAC
>JAVJGI010000057.1:3194578-3220833 GCA_035590275.1 Ibycter americanus | reverse complement strand
AATGGTTTGGGTTGGAAGGGACCTTAAAGATCATCTAGTTCCAACCCCCTGCCATGGGCAGGGACACCTTCCACCAGACCAGGTTGCTCAGAGCCCCGTCCAACCTGGCCTTGACACTGCCAGGGATGGGGCGTCCACAGCTGCTCTGGGCAGCCTGTGTAAATACATTATTTACTCTACCAATCCTATTGTGTCCAAGTTTCATCTATAGTCCAACATCATATACAGGCAAATAATTAGACACAAAAAACATTAACCAACTGTTTGGGCACAAACAGAAAAACTATTTCACTTTTCTAACAGGATGCAGTACTTATTTTTTTCCCTTTCCCAGGCAGGTCATTAGAAAGCTCTTTATAAAGGCTCTTTTACTTAAAGCTTTAAATGAATACACTTAATTCACTGGGAGAAGAGATGGCACTTCAGGTACTCATGAAAGAAGCAAGAAAATAAGCGTAGGAGTATGCCAAGGGAGTTGTTAAGAGAATGGTTCAAGAGGAGTGAAGGGGGTGGAAGTGTAGGAAGAGACAAGAACAGACGTAGGCTGAAACCTTAAGAGTCTGCATTAAGAAGTGCAAAGTCTATATACAAAGAGTAAAAAGTCATGGGGGAATATGGTATCAGAGATCTACAGAGGAAGGCAGGAGTGGTGGCAATTTGGATGGACTTTACAGATCAATCAAGCAATGACAAGAGAAAGGAAAAAAAAAAAGCTATTTTGCCTGGGGCAGCACTAAGGCAGAAAGACACTCAAGCGTGACTAAGCGATTAGAACCAAGAAGAATAAAACCATCAGGTAAGTAGAAGTATCAAAATATGCAGGGAGAACTGCTCTCCAGTCACAAGCAAAAGCACAAACCACATACTGAAAACTGCTTTGGAAAAACACTGTAAGAGCAATTTTCTCTAGCAATTGAAAAAGAAGGAAAAGAATGTACCTGTTGGGACTCTTGAATAAAAATGTTGTGGGGAACAATTTAATTAATTTCTTCTCTGTTTAAATAAACTGCAAACCAAGCAACTGTTTTCTGATGCATTTACGTTACGGGCACAACCCAAACATCACAGCGGTCTACCCGTAAGCGTGTAAACTAGAAACCAGAAAGGAGATGCGTGTTCCAGCAGCACACTCAGCTGAGTATAACCTTGCCGTACACAGAAGCAACGATGTATTTAGGCTACACTGCACCAAGTTACAGAGACACGCTCTTTTACTGCCTCCATGAGGAGATTCACACGCACTGTCACAGACTGTGAAATATTTTCTGGCAGACCATTTGCGGCCTGAACTTTAATATCCCCTAGGGATGCTGCCAGTGAATGGATTTCACAAAAAGAGCAAAATAAATAGTATCAGTTTTAACAGTAACCGACTTGCAAAGTGTCATTTCAGTTTATCGGGGAAAAAGAAAATAATGTATAACTTTACTATCAGCAATATATTTTATTCTTATTATATGAAAAAAAAAAAAACAACTTTAGGAGGAATTGTAATATGTAATACACACACCAATAAAACACATCTGGTGTGGGGTAGAGAGCAAACACCAACCAAAACACAGTGTATAGTATAACAAACACAAGAACCCTTTTCCTTAACAAAAAACAGCATCAAGTCTTCCATATTCTTCACACGACACCTCTCCATACCAAACAGGTCAGAATCTAGTCATACTATTCCGGAAAAAACAGTAGTGAACCTACTGGGAAAGGCATACGCTACAGTACGTTACAAAGAGTCCTACCCAGGTCACTCCCTTACATTGCAGAATCCTCGAGACTTGGAAGGGACCCCGTGAGACCACCTAGTCCAACCTTCTGCTCAAGCAGAGCCACAGAGCAAGTCACCATATCCACCAAAAAATTACAGAGAAGAAAATACGCACATAAAAGTATTCTTACAACATTTTAAGTAACTCTAACCATGTGATTTATCAAATGGGGCACTACTCATTTGTTTGGGGTTTTTTTATGTCTCACTAGAAGAAAGATATGGACTAAGCACTACTTCTACCACGTGCTGTCCTGCAGGTATCCCTGCAGATAGAATTGCTTCAGATTCTAACACATCTTGAGAGGGACCATATGTGATTACAATCTAAGCAAGCCTGTGGACAGCTTTTCTATACTGAGCATGCACACTGGTCTCACTTGCTGAAAAAGAAGTGGGCTACATGTGTGTTTGTAAGTGGTCACCCAGCAGGCAACACTTCATAAGGTTTGAGGTATAGTTTATAGAGAATAAGACTCACTTGCCACCCCAGACGCAATTCCGTAAAGCAGTCCTCCTCCATCTGTCTGCTGCTGAAAGACATGGGTCCCTGGAGGAGGGCTTCTTTCTTGTCTAATGAAATTATATAGTAAAGTTTTCACAAGTCTGCTGGTATATGGGAGACTGAAAAGAGAAAGAAAACAACTTTAGTTGACTCACAACTTGCAAAAATCAGCACAGCAAAGCCCAGGCAGGGTGCAAAGGCTGGTGTTTGAGATTACAGACAGGAACTCTCCCATTGCTGAGCGGACTGGAAAGGCAAAGAACGCCAAAGTCTTGCCCACGCAAAGCTGCACTGACTTCAGCAGGGCTCTGCAGGAACACCTTCAACAGCAGGATCATGGAAACTATGTTTTGTTTTCATTTTTCAATACTAGTTCTAAATCAGTCATTTAGTTTGTGGGATCATTGTATTCTTTTACCTCAAGACACAACTGGAAAAATATTTATGCAAGGGAGAGAAACATTCTATTTGTTTAGGTTTTGCTCCATGCTTTGGTTACATAGAACAGGTAACAATAGTATTTCCCCAACTACCGCCCCCCCCCCCCCAGGATTTTTGTGTGTGCACAGCTGGGGCAAATTTGCAAAGACCAGTGAAACATGTGACCTTACATCAGTGATTTTCACAAATGCACATAAAATTTGTAGGATTTAAAAAAAAGGTTACAATATTTCCAAAACAGAGGATCATTTCCACAGGAGCAAACAGTTGGTTCCCATTCCCATACAATCTAGAGGTGAACAGAGAGGGCTATGTTATAGTGAGCTCCAGTGCCCTATAACCGGTACCCCTCCAGCTCTTCCCACTGCCCTAGATTTCCAGCCACCAAATTCCCACCTCTGTCTCCAAAGGCCAGGTACCTGCTACTCCCAACTCAGATCTCTTAGACCACATACTACCTCTTCTCCCAAACACTCCCCATTTTGCCCCAAACCCTTAATACCTTCGGTCCAGAGGTTTAAGTACCACTGAACCCCACACATACTGAGGCTCTGCCTCTGCTCTGCTGCTGTTCCAGGCTGAAGTCTGCCCTGTCTTCCTTCTGTCCACAGCCAAGCTGAGCCTCCCCTCCTTTCCCTGCACGTCATACCGAAGCAGGACCTCTCTCACATCCAGTAGAAATTTCAGAAAACCAGACAATAGATATATTTACCAAAAATCTACCCACATGGAACTTAAAGCTGAAAGAGGATGAACGGTAGCCTGACTAAAATGCATATAAGCAACCATCACAAAGCATTTAAACAAAACTGACTCGCCAGAACAAGTGGTATTACTCACACGACGGAGTTTACCACCTAAGTATTCCCACTATTGCAGCTTAAAACTCAGCACAGCACCTATTTGCAATCTTTCGAGGGGCTGCTATTTATATCACAAGAAGGTTCCTTAGCATTTCTGAGGTATGCAGGTTCTCTAGACTGCAGTGTTACAGAATAAGACCATAGCTGAATGAAAAAAACCAAAACCCATCCTGAAAAGTTAAAGCTGTTTTAAGTTAATGAAATTACCCTCAAAAAATGAAAATGGCTTCCAAAATAGTTTTACTGAAGTCTGGGCTGTGAGATTTAAACCCGAAACCCTCCAACAGCCTTTACTAATGTTTGCTTTTGTGTTCTGTTTTCTTTTGAGCAGAACAAGTTTTCTATCAAAACGTATTTCTCTACCTTTTGGTTTCAAACACAAACAGTCTAAACAAGCAATCAGAAGCATTTGCTTTACCATTAGGTACCACTCCAGAACACAACATACCATCGACCATGCATCAGGTATTTGTGAATGATGCTCTCTCGTAGAATTTCCTTGTGGAATAACTGGCAGGAGAGGAAGACAATGAGAGTTGTCACAGCTTCCAAAGAAATGCTGTATGTAATATCTCTGCCGGAAAAAAGAAAAAATTATAAAGATTAATCTACTGGATTTGTTTACTAGTTGACTTCCAAGAATACTTGGTAGCTTCACCTGAGGTTATATGTGGTTTAGCTCAGTGAGTTTCAATTGGGAACATGTAAACAACAAATTCAAAAAACCCAGAACCACTTCATACCAACAATGGGTTGTTTCTCTTAGACACAAGCATTTTTTTTTGATATGTCAAAAGAGAAGACAATCTAAAAACACTGAGGTATTGCTCAGAACATTCCAACTGCAATTTTCAGACTACACTTCATTTTAAAAATAATAAATATATCTCAGAAGTCTATCCTTCATCCTGTTAAATAAAATTGTCACAAAACCACCAAGCTAAGTCAGGGAAACGTCCAGCGAAGCCAAACGCAGCTCCATCTGCCAGGACAAGGGGACACCTAAAAAAGGAATACAATACGCGAATGATAGTTTAAGTGTCAGAAATGCTCAGGACATCAGGATACTACATAGAGTTGTTCTGTTTTAAGTGGTATTTTTGAGTTAACAGTGAAGTATAAAGTTTCAAGGTATTACAGCCAATCCTACAGAATGTGCTGCAATGATTAAATACTGACACCAGATAGTGTAGCAACGCTCATGAAACTAAGGTTAATTAGGAAAAGCTGTCAAGCAAAATGGACAAGCGAAAAACGTACTCTTTGGGCCATCTCGTGCTTTCTGTTTCCACCTCTGCCTATAATTACTTTGTTACATAACTTACTTTTACAAGGGGGAGAAAAAACAGCATTTGTCTCCTTAGTCAATAATAAACTGCAGACTACAAGAAACTTTTTAAAACACAATGAACTAACTTGGACATGAACCAGTATAATTCTTGCTTTCAAAGACCCTTTTTACCTCCTCCAAAAGTAAGGATACACTTCCTTTGGTGCAACAGTACCATCCCATAATCCATTAGAAAGACTGTTATTTAGTACTTTTAATGTTTTTTCCCCCACTGTTGCTATATAATTTCCACAATCCAATAACATTAAGTTACAACACGTGTCCAGCGTCAATTATCACAGGTTTTTGACCTGGGACCTACTGGAAATTCAAAATCTATTTACACTTCTCGAATTCAAAGATATTCTAGTATCTCTATTTAAAATACATATTTTTAAAAATACCAGCATCAACATGTGTTTAAGCAGCGATGCAAAATTTTTCTTTTACAATGTCACCTTCCAAAAATTTTATTCTTAACAGTTAAAACAAGTATAAAGATAAAACTAATTGCTCTTTCAAATAATGACGACTCACACTACAGTCCAATCTCTCTTGAAACAAAATAAATTAACCAGAAAAGATTGGCTGGACCAAAACTCTTCATTAGTCTCAGGATCAGAACTGGTGTGGTCCTTACCAAAATGAACAGGATTTCATTTAGCAGAAATCACTCTGATTTTTAGCACACTCAAATGCTTTAATTTTCTCAAGTGTGCTGCTAGAAATACTGTGACATGCATTACTGTAAAGCATAAGAAGAAGAGTTTCATGCATCATGGTTTATAGACAGCTTAAATTAAGCTCTTCTGCAGTAGATCTAGGCCAGAGTTTCTGAGAAAAGAGCGCACTAGTTATTTGCTCAAAGTCAATAGCAAACTGGAAACAATTTCCTGGATCACAGTCCACAGAATCACACTACCTCTGATACAGAAATGTTTTCGAAAGTAAAGGTTATGCAAACTCTGTTTTCATTTTCTCTCACATGATCTAAGTATTTGAAACCGTAACATTTTAAGTTACAGGTCAGGAAGAGACGTACCGCTTGAATAACATTCTTTCTCAAAATCATGAAGTACATTTTAATTACTTCTAGTTTCTGTGAGTTACCTGACTTTTTGCCCACTACTGAGGAAGTTAGCCAGTGTAAATGCTGATAATTAGATCAGGCCAGAGGTTACGCTGTGATCTGGTTCCACTGCAAATCCATCTCAGCCAGAAGCAAGACTGAGCTAGGAACTGCTCTCACTGCCTCTCCAGAACAGTGATGATTTGCAATCCACTACCCATGCTCATCCTAAGCAAGGAAGACCTATACGTATCAATTAGTAGAGATTTAGAAATCAGCAAAAATTTAAGAATTTTTTTTCCCCTATCAAAATAAAAACAGCTTGGAAAAAATACTTTTTAGCTATTAAAAAAAATTAATAATTAAAAGCTTATCAGTACCAAGGCTGTGAATACAAGAATAATGTCTCCAACCCCGGGTCAATGAATGAGAAAGCTAATTCATGACACTCTACAACACACACCGGGTCACTTTGCTGAGAAGAAACAAATTTTAAAGTCTACTATACTTTTTCTGCACTTCAAACATTCATTTACTTTTCTGACAAATCATCAAGCGGAATAGCAAATTTG
Organism: Ibycter americanus; assembly: GCA_035590275.1. Classification (NCBI taxonomy): domain Eukaryota; kingdom Metazoa; phylum Chordata; class Aves; order Falconiformes; family Falconidae; genus Ibycter; species Ibycter americanus. Next base: position 3,214,282 of record JAVJGI010000057.1, on the reverse strand, counting down.
AGGAGATATTACAAAATTCCTTTTTGCTTTTCTAAGACTCAGTGTTAAGAAATAAACAGGTTACTGTAACGTACTACGTAATTTTCTTCTGGGATGGGGGGAAAACTGATTTCAATACCCTTATATAACTCTAAAAGAAAAAAATAGAACGCTAAATTCATCCAGTTCCAGTTAGTGAGTTATTCTCATTTTCTTTCTATCCAAAACCCAGTTAGGGCACATTTAACTGCAGAAACATTCCACTCAACCTGTAGAATCTGTTCAAATTAAATCTGCTCTGACATAAACACAACCAGAGTCCTGATATCTGGAGTATCCCCCCAGCTACAGTCACCCTTGATTTATCAGCACAAGGATAAAGCTTCAGAGCAAAATTATTTTCTCCACCAAGGGTCAAATGTACAGTTTTCCGAAACTCAAGCATTTCTGAAGGGTCACAAGCACTACCAGGAACCTCTTTTAACTTCAAAGAAAATACTGTTTATTTATATTGAGAGACTACAGAATAGGGGGTTTTGTTTTTGAATTTTTTTTTTTTAATATTCAAAGCTATCGGTCATATAGAATGACTTTACACAGAATTTATGCTGATCTCCAACTTCCTCTGAAAACTGTTTGCTTGCAGATAAGGAGGAAACTAGAAATAATGAACACACGTATCAATTACATGTCAAAATTATTTAGCTATTTATTTCAGAAAACCAGAACAACTGCATGTTGTTTTGGGTTTCTGTGGGTTTTGTTTTGTTTAGTTTTCCTTCCCAAGTGTCTTATAAAACAAACAAAAAAGCCACAGAACTCAGATAAAGCTCATGTCCCAAGTAAATGGACTTCATGGAGCAACGTACCAAAGCATACACTGGGGTTTGGCTTTTTTTAACCCACTCCTCCTGGATTTTCTCTTTTGGAGATTTCAATAGTTAGCCTCGCTTTATTTTTTTCCTCTTTTTCTCTCCCTCCTTCTCCCTGGAGGATATATTCCCGTATCAGGTAGACAAGCCAACAGATACTATTCTTTTGTCCCTCTTAAGACGTACTTCTTTCATGAGGGAACAATCTGGCATAGACTGAACTCTAGAAATCATGGCAATTGTTCCTCTCCTGCATTTGGGTTCCTTCCCTATTACAAGTAGCTGTCCTCCTTGGTATCACAGTTCTTACATGGTGACACAAAGCAAGCATCTGTTTCTTTAACCAGATAGAATAGGTCCAAGTTCCTGCCTGTGACACCCAAGTTAAAACTGATTCCTGGCAACAAACTTTATATATACACATTTAGCCTCCACAGCAAAGACATATCATATATATCTGATTACCATAAATTATCAGAGAATGCTGACTTGAGGTCCAAAACACAAGATTCCTAGATGCTAGCATAACATAAATGTGTGCACATATTTAACACACCTTTCAGTATCTACATTTCAATGAGAAACAGTTGATACATCAATGAATTCCTGCCAAAAGCAATGACACTAAATCATTTCAACAAATGCTTTTAAATTAAACAATCACGTACAATTTGTATTATAGTAATCTTCAGACAACTCATTAAAATCAAATAACAAAAATGCTAATAAGTCAGAGACACTCTCCATCTTAATCCCTTTTGTCAGGTAGATAGCAGAAATCCTGGCTCCTCTTTGAGAGACCTGTGGCCCCAGGAGCACTGCTTTAAAGCAACACTGCATTTAGATTTAAAGAAGTACTGCTTTAGAAGAAATTGTATCCTGGAGGAATTAGTTACTCTACCAAACTGGAAAGGATATCACTTCTCCCCTGGTTTTCAATCAAGAGCATACACTTTTATTGATTCATTTTTATTTATTAATTGTGGTGGCAGATTGTAAATTCCATCAGCGCTATCAACCTTCACATGTTTGGGGCTGGAGAACAGCACCAGACCATCTACCTACATATCACACCCTCATACGGATCAGTCTCCTTGAACTGGACCAAGACGTCAGCTTGCCCTTTTAGAGACAGTGACTTCAAATATATCACAATGCTGAAACTGCACTTGAAAAGTTCGAAATGTCTGAAGAAGAGGTCTATGGTCAAAACAGTAATCTTTAACAAAGAGAAAAGATCTTCTTTGTGCTACAAACACGAAAAGAGCACGCACAAGTAGCCATTAAGGTAACGTGCCTGAGTAGTAACTCTCCGAATTGCAATAGCTTGAACACTTGCCATTACCTGCTTGCACCCACAGCCAAGTGCTGGCACTAAATGGTACCATGTAGCAAACAGATGCCACACCATAACACACCACTGGGTTTCAGCGTAGATTTCTTCTGAGCTATAACGAAAATGCTGGAGTTTGAAGCAGACCAAAATATGGAGATCACAACAGCAAGGTCATCTGTCAATCGTAGCCTGTGGGAAAATACAAAACCCAGAATACATTTGTCTGCTCCTGCAGACTCATATAAAAACAGGAGCAGACTACAGGAGCCTGATGCTACCAGCAGTTTATGTATCCAAGTTGGTAAGGGGAGAGGTATCAGCTTAACTACTGTTTCTAAACGATGCAAATTGCCCCCCACAGAACAAGAACTACGGTTGTGTTAAAACCTCAGCTTCCCAGTATCCCAGCATTCGCTTTTTCCAATCAAAACCATGTGTGTGTCCTTCTATCAGCATCATCTACCAAATACTTCAACAATCTACCTATGTGTTACCACCCTGCTGCTGCTGGCTTCTCTCCAATGCCAAGCACTGCTCAACTGTTTTCTGTGCTCTCATCATTCAGCTTTGTTCCCTGCCTTCATGAGAGGTCTGTGAAAGAGGAACCAAGATGAGGTAGAGGCAATATATAGGAAAAATCTCAGCCAGAAACTCCAATTACCACTCTGAAGGCACACGCTGTTGTAAACACTTTAATTACTCAATGAAACGCAGCTATTTCTATATCTTTGCACACAGAGGCTGAGAGCTCATAAATGATTTCACACCTACAGAGCAAACAGCCTGAACAGTCAGAAACAAAACTCTGAATTTCAACTCACACCACTAGACCAAGCCCTCTCCCTGTTTAAATATTTTCCTGAACTTTCACCCAGCCAGAGCTGTCTACTCCGAGTATTAAAAGGTTAAAAGGTAACTCATTTTCTAATTTAGGAGAGTTGCCAAAAGGGCTGATTCATACAAAAACTCTCAAATCATACAGGAACCAGGTTTCATTTCCCTGCTTCCTGAGGGCCCACCAGAAAGGTGAAAGAGGAGTCACCACAGAGAATAGGATCAGTTTTGAAAACTGAAAAGCAAGTAGAATATCTGGTTATCGGTCTCAGGATACAAGTACAACAACTCAAAGTGAACATAATCTTTCCTCTTGGAATCACTCCTAATTTTACACCCGCTGATGGCACATACGCCCCGCGGCAGCTGATAATGCACTGTGCTCATTACAGCTAACTCCAAACATTTGGGAGATGTCCCAAAGGGGCACTCAGGAAACTTCCAACTGGAAGCAGAGAGCATCTCTGACATTTCCTAGTGCATCTCCCCCTCACTGGGTATTCTCGACTAGGAGAATGAGAGTGAGATAACAAAAGAGATGAAACTACTCTAAAGGGATTTATCTAAAGGATTAAAATGACAGTTGGATTCACGACCCTTTAGTCCCAGACCTGTTCCTAAACGAGCTGAGACTATGTGGCTGCGTACATTTTCACCTCACTGGCATTCAGTTCTTCCCTCTACAGATTAAAATCATTAGAAAAAGTCTAGGACTGTTAAGTGTTGCACAAAGAATCTATAATCTTCTGTATTTACCTTTCATATCAAGGCTTGTTAGCAATATCCACTAACTCTGACCATACATCTGGTCAGAGCCAGACCATGAGAATCACATCCTCTGTTCCAGCCGCGCAGGCCTGCTCCACAGTCTCTCTGGACCACCGTTTCTCAAATGTGAGCCACTGGTTTCAAGGCAGAGCCACTTCGATGCTGTGGCAGCAATAATCTCTTTGGGTCTCATGGTTGTCTAAGCAATGGACAAAAAAGGCTTATGCCTGTCAACCTGGCTGCTGTCACTGACTTGAAACAGTCTGCAAACTCTTAAGGAGTCAAAAAGAGATGCGTCTGACTTCAGTGCCTAAGTATCTTTGCTGCCTAGACCAGAGACCAAACCCAAATACTACCAAGCAGGCGTTTTTCAAGATACATCCAGTATCTTTTGTGAAAACAGGCTGAAAACTGTAACAGTAGATTATTAGAAGCCTGGATCCAGCACAACGTATGATAGCAACAAAAGCAGCATGGCCAGCAGGTCAAGGGAGGGGATTCTCCTGCTCTGCTCTGGTGAGACCCCCCTTGCAGTGCTGCGTCCAGCTCTGGGGTCCTCAGCGCAGGAAGGACATGGACCTGTTGGAGCAGGTCCAGAAGAGACCACAGAGGTGATCAGAGGCTGGAGCACCTCTCTTGTGAGGATAGGATGAGAGAGCTGGGGGTCGTCCAACCTGGAGAAGAGAAGGCTCCAGGGACACCTATATTAGTGGCCTTCCAGAACCTAAAGGGGCTGACAGGAAAGCTGGAGAGGGGCTTTTTACAAGGGCCTGTAGTGACAGGACAAGGGGGAATGGCTTTACACTGAAAGAGGGGAGATTTAGATTAAGTGTTAGGAAGAAATTGTTCACTGTGAGGGTGGCGCAGCGCTGGCACAGGCTGCCCAGAGCAGCTGTGGGTGCCCCATCCCTGGCAGTGCCCAAGGCCAGGCTGGACGGGGCTTGGAGCCACCTGGGCTGGTGGAAGGTGTCCCTGCCTGTGGCAGGGGGTTGGAATTTGACAACCTTTAAGGTCCCTTCCAACCCAACTGTTCTACGATAAACTGTACAGACCTCTGATACTATGCTCTGAGATTAGGAAGTCTGACACAAGTTCAATGTAAATTAAAGCTCACCTAGTGAAAAGGCAGGTCCTAGAGAAACACTGATCTAAGTCTAAAATAAAAACTACTTTAGAATAGAATTAGAACAGAAAGAAGAATGTGATACAGAGAAAGGTTCTCCTGCTTAGGGCCTTTAGACACTTAAGAAGCCACACATCTGCCATGAGACAGGAGAAAAACATACAAGTGATGACGAAAATCTTCCAAATAAACATTTTCTATTTGCTGCACCACCACAAAATGCAGCAGTCCAATACAACTGCCTTTCTATTCATCAGATTCCTCCTACACAGAGCACAATAGTCTTAAACTTTGAGGATCTTCAAAGTGAAGCACTACAAATCTCTCAGTTTGGGTATTTTTGCCAGATTCAACCTAAGTTTCAACAGATGGAAGTTTCCCTTTGATGATTAGACAAAGTTGCCAAAAATGCTTAAGTCAAATAGCTCTTCAAATAGCGGAGCTACTACAACCTTCACAAAAGTTCCTTGAATAGTCCTTTTTACAAAAGCAGTAATCCTGACCTACTGTTTTGAAAGTAACAAAAAAATTAAAACATGACACACTTGAAATAGGAGAGAGATCATTTCTCAACCTCTTTACTGCTCAAAATTAGGAAGGAAAAAAGCCTACAGATTTCTCATCATCTGTACACGGCATCATTCCTACATTGCAATGATTCTGTAGAGCTCTATAATCAATTATATTGCCCTTCTTCCTCCTACATTTGACTTCGAAGCTCCCAGGAAATTTAGTGAGCGTCCTTAAATGAGTCAAAACATTGTTAACATTTAAATTTGGAACTAAGATTGCAACCTAAAACAATTCTAACTACAGCAAATAATGGAATGTAATAGAAATATCAACTTCTACTGGCACCACAGGGTGCTACTTAACAGTGATGCAAGTAGATCACAGTATTTCATTTTTCCTCCATATGCATTTATAGTTTTTAATGAAGTGAAAATATACTGATAACAACCAGATGTTCAGTTATGTATACCAGCTCTTAACAAGCTGCTGAAAGAAGCCTTTATAATTTAAAGCTTTGGGAGCTCTATCTTGCAACAAAACGTTAGCAATAGCTTCTATATAAAAGTCATACAGTTAAATACTGAAGTTGCATCTTTTTGCTGACTGTGCAGTTTTAATCATTACCGTACACTCTTGAGTGCTAACATTAACAAAACCAAAGAAAAAGCAGAGTATCCGTAACATACCCAAGGGAGTCATAAATCAAACACCAACATACCGTAACACAAGTGTTATAAGGGACTGCACAAGTCTTATTCTTGAAAAGTAATAACGCTGTAGTTTCTATAAAATGTCTTAAAATTAAACGTGAAACCTTTTTCCTTGGCATTTTGTACAACACAGCAGAGCCTGTTTTCCAAAAGGGTAATTCAAGATCTTTTTAATAACTCTCCAATACAGAGCCACAACACTGCAAAGTCCCATGGACCCTACTATACAACCTGTTTCAGCTATGCTGAGTGTAACTGCCTTAAAGCACATTTGCCTTTCCCAGTACAAACTAACTTTGAGAATTATTTTCTTAAATTCATCACAGCCAGTTCTGAGACACTCCTAGATATGCTTTGCTGTACATCTCTGCAGCCTTTCCCAATAAAAACCAACACATTTTAGTTCTTCAGTTATATTTCATAGTAAGGGACACAGAGAGGTGGTTACAGATTTGCCATTTGTCGTCTTCCCCATCTCACACCTTCCTTATTGATTTTGAGCTAGACTGCTCACCTGCATCTTCTAAGTATGTCCATAGGTTATTTTGTAGGCAGACATGAGCTCATTCCGCCAAGGCTTCAAGTAGAGCAAGCTCAGAGGTGAACAAGCTCTGCCTGTGCTCAAGAAAGACTCAAGGATTCATAAACTCAGTGCCCCTGCCAAGGCCAAACTCTTACACTTGCTTTTGGTCAGTCTGGAACACGGGTTAGGATTATGTACCAGCCTGCAAAATACCACACACAGGTATTCTAAACTCTCCTCCTGACAGTACCTGTCATCTTACATATCCATCTTCACAACGTGATACTCAACAGAAGAATAACAGTATCTACATTATGATCGCAAGCTTCTCACTACTCTATTAACAGTATCGACACAGCATCATCCAGCAATGCTCTCGCATCGTCCACTCTTCAGTAACACATTTGCAAAGAAAAAAAATTAAGACAGCACATCTGAAATTAGACAGAGAGAGGTGCAAAAATTGTAGTACCTCCAAAGCATACTTCGTTCACCAAAAAGCACCTGATGCAGCATTTAGAACAATTTCAAAAGCAAGGAGTGCAGGACTGTTGCACAGGTACCTCTGCTCCTGCATTTTGGACATGGCAGATGGTCTTCCAAGCTTTAAAAATATTCTTAGTATTTCAGTGAAGGAGAAAAAAAAGAAGTTTAAACTGGGGTGTAGAGAAGCAATATATTTAGACAGCAGCTGGCAGCTGTATCCACTCCATGAAACTGCATCTGCAGAACCCAAGGGACACACTAATTGTGACAATCCTCTGTTAAGGCTATTGAACACTCCTAACAAAAACTTTGAAGTGTCATTCAGAATAGCAAAGACAGGCTCAGCATGGAGATTTTAATGGTCTGTCACAACAAAAATTCATCTTTAATAGCAGTTTTACAGACAGACGCTCTGCTAGCAATGCCACTGTAAGCTGCCAAAGCTGCCTATCCTCTGGCAAGCAATCCTAAATCCTGCTACAGAAATCATTACAAGTTTGAATATTTCATATATTCCACTCAATCTACTCCCAAAATTCACATACTAGGCTTGTAATTTTCTTGACTTATTCCAGCTAAAGACAGAAATTAACTACTCCCTTGATACAAAGTAGGGAAAGAATTCATAGTGTAAACCTGATCAGGGAGAGGGAGGGAAGTAAAAAAGTAAACTCACTACTAAACTAATCCTAATTCTCATGAAAAAAAACCTAATATTGCAGTAAGCAAAAATGTCTCAGCCTTATAATATCTTTACGTAGAACAGAGATGGATTGCGTATTAGAGAAAGCAAGTTCTTCCATATCTACTTTCCCATACCCTACTTCCCTTTCAATGACATGGGGATAAAATCCTTAGTTAAGGCATTATCACATTATTGTTAAACATCTTCTACTGGTAAAGATGACAATTATATACACTTTCATAAGTGTTATTATCTTACCAACAATTCAGTAGCATGCTATTTCAGAAAAAATTTAGTCAAGAAAACTTACTTGACAAAAAAACCCCAAAACCTTCCAAATTATCTTACGAAAAAGTGAGCATGTTTTTGATACAGCTGGAAATTATAGACAGGCCTTAACTTCTTTTTTAATAGGCCATTATTATCACTATAATATAGAGTAAACCAAGTGCTTTCAACAGCTGCTTCCATTCCCAGAAACCACATTCACACAGAAACAGAGATGCTGCCAGGTTCAGTTGTTGAAAAGGGTTAAGAATAATCATGACTGTAAAACTTTTTCTGCCAGAAAGACAGAATAAATGATACCGAACTTCACACACACATTGGGTCTTCCAAGAAAGAAAAATAAAACACTGCAGATTTATGAACTTGCCCATATATCGCAATACTTTCACCCCTTTGTACTTCCTCTAATCTGCCCCAAAAAAAAGTGTATCTGTTCCAGGAAGTCCCGACAAGCTTTGCAGAATGACACTCTAAATCGTATCATTAATTCATTACACCGTACCTACACAAAACCCTCATGTAATGTTGACAGAGTTGTATTTAATGAGAGCAATGTTTCAAAAACCATTGCATCTTTGTCAGCTTTCCAACGAAAAGAGTAATCCAAAGTACAAAAACTAAATCAGCAGCAGAGCTACACCACAGGACAACAGATAATCTGAAACTCTTTCGAAACTGTGATGCTTTAATTGGGGTACTACATTTTGGGCACAGGCTACAACGCAATTTAAGACAAAAGATACTGCTAATACTATCTTTGGTAAAGTTTATCTTGGGAGAAAAGAAATTAAAACATATCAGGACAGGTGTGGAAAAACATTTTCCCCCCAAAGAACAAAGTAAGTTCTCCTTCATATAATAGTGAAGTATGTTTCACGACACATACGCCAATGAGATGTGGAATCAACATAATCCAAATACAGCAGATGCATGAAAAAAGCCATGTAAACCAATCTGGAGATCGACAGCAACATTCCACTTGTTCATTTCTCTTCTCTCTTCTTCAGACATCAATTTGCTGGTATTTGATAAATTAGTATTAAATAAGCCATGTGACTCATTTAATGCACATGCAGTTCAAAAACCCACACAGCTGCAGAAGAGGAACTTTTGCTTGCACCTCACTGCATTCCCCAGAGGTGAAATGACAACTCCAACATACCTTTCCCTGTACAATTAGCACAACTCATTTCTGCCAAAAGTTAGCAGTAACTGTCTGTGTGCCAACACAGGTGCCCAAAACAAGCGTCAAAACTCCTACAAAACAGAACAGAATAACTTCTGCTGATGATTTGAACTGGGTGTGAGACGCTCATCATGTACTTCTTCCAATAGCATATTCAGGGCTGGTACTGGCAAGCAGGTTATCATTACGAGTACTGTACCACCAGAGCATTCAAATCAGGTATTTAAGCATTATAACCCCATCGCTCTAAGTTTCAGATTCTCTTAAACACTCAGTTTATACAAGTGAGGCTGTAAAAAAAAAGAAAAAAGAAAAAAGCCAACTTACAAGAGGGGAATTTCAACAATGAGCTGGATGAGGCAACACAGCAACTCTTCTATGAGGTCTTCACACTCTGTTCCTGAAAAGAAGCATACCAAAGATTTTCAAATACTAAAAGAAAGCTAAGATTTAAACACATAGATCCAGATGATTTTAATTAAGGAACAACCACTCGAAGAGAAATTCTACCTGCTTAAGGAGATGGCATTCTTTCCTGAAATAAAAAGCACTTGGGATTATCACCAGAGAAAACTGTGATGCTCACCCTTTTACATATAAAACAAATAACTAGTAACAATTGGACAGATTGAGATGTTGGTATTCTAGGAATATACTATTAAGCACATCAAGCCTTACTTTACTACTTACCTAAGGTCATATTAAATGGCATTTTTACTAACAGTTGAACTGATCACAAGGGACTTCTCACTGGTACATGTCTCCTCTCAAAATTCCCTGCACTTTGCATAGTTTCCAACCCCTTTTTTTAACCCCAACTGAAGAATAAGCAGAGACAGATAGAAAACAGTTTCATTTGTCTAACATACACTGAGCAATATTCTAAATGGTGATCCATCAAATGAATGCAGCCTACCGCACACATCACTGCTGCTCTTAAGCAATTAAATCTACACACACAATTTTTTCATGAATACATATTTATTTATTGAAGAGGTTTTACACATTTAAATGACAAGGATTCGTGACACTCCAAAGTGCATTAAAGTGAACAAAAATGATTCTCCACTCATACACAATGTGACAAAATGCATGGGATGATTAAGAATTATTTTAAAAATGCAACTATTCTAAGCGATAAAACCGGTGGTATTTTACATTAGCACTGCACTTTTTAAAAGCAACTCTAACAAAAGACTTGCAAGACTTACTGAGGGAAAAGCTTATTAAACCATTTGAAGTTGTCACATTACACTAAAAAAAACAGCAGATAGGTCTCTTGGCTCATCAGGATTTTTTCCACCTTCAAAAAAAATGTGTAAAGAGAAACCTATAGCACAGAAGTGTAGGGTTTTATAGTGCTGAACAGCCTAAGAGCAGGCATAGTTTTTCCCTCTGCATTACCTAATAGACATTACAGCATTGCAGCACAATGATTACCCAAATGCTTGTTTATTTTGTATTTTCAAATAAATACATCTTGCAATAAACACAACACTATAGCCAGGTTACAGCGGTGTTACTCTGTTTAATCCAAGTTTGTTCTTAAATCCAGAACTCAATTTTAAGAAGCACACCAGAGGGAATATTCACAATAAAGCAAAATTATTTCTTTCCACAACTGGTTTATTAAAAGCACATTAAAAATTGTCACCTAGTGAACTGCACATTCTAAAGGAAATCAGTTTTTTATCACGGAAACGTGGTTTCCTTTATATAGAATCCCCCATGAGTAACACAATGTAGCTCCTGTTAGTAAAAATCAAGCACTGCTAGGAGTATTTAACCTTAGACAGAAACCACAGCCAATAATGAAGCCCAGATAACGTATTCCAAAGTAACTTGAACGTGACTGTTTCCTAAAGTTTTCTGAATCTAGAAAATGCTTGTAGACTGCTATTAGTTTCCAAAACGTACCTAGGTTTTTTCTCTTTGACAATCAAGAACAGGGAGAAGGAGAGAGGAAAAAGGATGAAAAAAGTAAAGTGAGTGCATTTTAAGAATATAATTTCTCTCACCACACTATATACACAACTCATTTGAAGAGAGAATAATGTTATTTGAACATGAAAGAGGGCTTTCCCCCACACACACTATATTCAAGATAAACAAAGAAAATACTGGGTTAGCACAATCACGTAGAATGGAAGATGTTAGTCTTTCCTGCTCTGCTCTCAAACCATTTTTCTTTTTTTAAAAGAAGCTTAATTGCTGTAATCAATGTCATTCAGTTACAATAATTAATGTATCCTTTTCCCCATTGGGTCACATGCATTCTTGTTTAATTCTTGTCTTGCCAAGACAATGAGGCGGATGCATGCCAAATCTATAACGTGAGAGAGAGCTATAAACATGGAACACTATGTGTTTTCATAAACAATGCCTTTTTCAATAGCAGGATAAAGACAATACACACAATACTCATTCACATTAATAGATCGCATATTTGGATCAAAGATATGCGTAAAGCCTTGGGGAAAATAAGTAAAAGGTGAATCTGTCCAGATAAGATTAGAGCAGACTTGCAGAGAGAGTAATCATAGGTGCATCTTCTAAATTCTATTGCAGTGCAGAAGTAACTGCAAACAGTTTTAAAAAAAGGCCAGTTATGCTGCTGCACCATTTTTCATCACCTGTATTATACTCGCATTGCGGATTTTTTTGGCTTTTTGGTGGGGTTCGTTCGTTTTGGGTTTGTTGAGTTTGGTTGAGGTTTTTTTGGTGTTTGGGTTTTTTAAAATATTGTTTACAAATTTTCAAAACTATGTACATTATGGACACTGGATTAAGAGACGCTACACAGGCAAAATGGCTTATCCAGAGGAAAGTATACATGCCAAAAGACTCCACTTCTAGTAAAACCAGCCCAGCTCCATCCTTGGCCATGCTAGAGGGTCTAACGTAGACAGCAGAACCGTCTTTCTTCTCAAGAACCTAACTATTACGTTGTTAAGACCCGATCTGAGCTGCCGTAGCAGCTAGTTGTGGTTAATATCAGTAAGATATAATAACAAGGTATAACTTAGATGCTACTTATTTTTCTGCCCTACTGCTCCTACAGATAGGATAGGACCACTAATGAAATAATTTGTGTTCCTTGCAAAACAGTACCTAAAGCCCTATCCATTCAATTCATTACACAACCAGCAAAGTTAAAGCTTCATTGGATTTTGTGGTTTGATCTTCAGCTCTGAGGACTCTCAAAAGCTCCCAACTTTCACTTAAGAGTGTTAATAGTGAGTACATAAACTAATTGCCATCCCTCATTTCCTTTATATGCTAGCTGAATGCTCATAAACTCGTTCAAGGGTTGCAGTAAATGTATTGTTAGTTATTCCCACCTCTACACCCACTTATTTGCTATAATACACCAAATACAGCGTTACAACCACACCACTTTCTTCTGAGCTTAAAACACAGCCTACCAGGGAAAAGCACAAATTGGATGTTCACAAAAAAGTGAAAGAATATGAATTGCAAAATCTGGGAGGAGAATTCTTCCAGATAAGACAGTCACAAAAAACGTTAACTAAACAATAGTGGCTATATCGTATACAACCTGTCAAAATACAAGACATATTGCTGAGCAGCCAGTGACAAGGATCTTTTCCATACGTCATTACTATCATACACTATACGCTTCTGCCTGACATACCAAATATCATACAGCAGGTGTCAATGTGCTGACCCACCGCAGCGTGAGCAGCCTGACGTGCTGACACTGCAGTTATGCACTCTGAGTTCCCAGGTGCTATATTTAAACTCAGAGAACATGGTACTAGGATATATTCTCCAACTAGAAGGAAAAAAAAAAAAAGCGATGCTCATAGTTATAACAGGGAAACAAACACCACCGCACAGCAATCTCCAAAGGAGTTTTAAGATGATTCTGAAGAGAATAGTTACATTTTCTCAGAAGTCTGTGAGACTGAACAAGGCATACATAACCAGATCATAGAAGAGGGAGGTTGGCTGTGGTGTTGGTTGGTTGTACCTTTCTTTCCAATAACTACTCATCAGGCATTAAGAAGCAAACAGTACTTCAAAATTCAGACACTGTATTAAAGCTTTTGTCTATATTAGTACTTTATTTACAGTATCTAACTAATATAATAACATATTTTATAAGGTTTGTTTTATCATGCTCGCAATTGAAGAGCAGTAAAAAAATACCAAGCTCTGGCAAATGAAAAGACAGCAAGGACCACTAAGAAAAAAATATTTTAAAAAGCATGGTCAAAGATAGTGTTAAGTATGTAAAACTTCAGTAAAAGTACTAATAAATCTGTGTAAACTTCAGAGTAACATGGCATGCTCCAGTTTCCAAAGAATAAAAAATAAAAATTCAAGATACTTCATTTAACTATAAAAATACAAAAAAACATTTCATATTTTTCTGCTCACTTTAACAGTCCCTAACACAACAGCAGTTTATTACACTCCGTTAGTGATGCTTCACTTTTCCTATACCTAAGCATAAAAGCTATAGGAAGGCATTTACCTTATTACCGTGCTCTATAAATATTCTTAAAAAAAAAAAACAAACTATGTGAAGATTTGTTAGGAACCAAAACCAATGGCTATGTAAACACAGCACATTATGAACCTCAATACCTTGAGGAAGGTCACAAGAACCATCTCCAGTTGGAAACCTGAGTCAAAAGCAGCAGCAGACTTAAGCCACAGCTGGGCCGGGAAAGCTGAGGATCAGCTCGTTTCCTGCCTCCATCCCTGCTCTCACCAGCAGACCACACACAATTACCTTCCTAATCAAGAACATCCAGCAAACAATCTGCTCAAAGATAATTGCTAAGTACATTTGCCATCAATATGCACAAAATTATCACTAATAAATGTCACTGTGAATTACAATCAAGTGCTACTAGACATGGTACAAACATGGACCTACCCCAGTGACAAGAATCACTTTTCATACCATGCTGCGAGGAGCTCTCAGTGAAAGGAATAAAGATTGCAGGGGTTCAAGCTAACAAAACATCTCAGCTTTTCTATCTGTCCTACTGTGCTACACTATACCACTGAAGCAAGAGGTGGACAATTTTTTTAACCCAAGTATAAACCCACAGGCAGTCTGCAGTGATAGCTTATTATAAGCAGGTCTTGGTTTCTAATGCATCGGCTACCTGACTTCATTCTCAGAGATCACTCATCACAGTTTAAATACACTAAACCATTTCAACACACAGCACTTAATCTTTTGGCACCAGAAGTTTGATTTCCCCAGAGCAATGGCAGGCGCCAAGGAGTTGAACAGATTCTGAAGAACAGTTGTCACTATTCACTGTATATTGTACTGTATCAAGTGCTGGGCTCCCCAGTTCGAGAGAGATGGGGAACTACTGGAGAGGGGCCAGCAGAGGCAACCAAGATGATGAGGGGACTGGAGCATCTCCCTGATCAGGAAAGGCGGAGAGAGCTGGGGCTGTTTAGCCTGGAGAGGAGAAGACTGAGAGGGGACCTTATCAACATCTACAAACACCTTAAGGGCAAGTCGGGGCTAGGCTCTTTTCAGTGGTGGCCAGCAACAGGACGAGGGGCAATGGGCACAAACTGCAACACAGGAAGGTCCTTCTGAATATGAGGGAAAACTTCCTTGAGGGTGGCAGAGCCTTGGAGCAGGCTGCCCAGAGGGGCTGTGAGTCTCCTTCTCTGGAGACATTCAAAACCCACCTGGACGTGACTCCGTGCAACCTGCTGTAGGTGACCCTGCTTTAGCAGGGGGTTGGATTAAACAATCTCCAGAGGGCCCTTCCAACCCTGACCGTTCTGTGAATCAACGAGCAAGCAGCTATTGCACTTTCTCAACCCATGTCCTTGCTGACTGATGGTTGAGGGAAACCCACAGTCAAGTACTTTTGATTGTTCTTCCACAGTTCGCTCCCACAGTATTAGCATTCTGATACCAGTCCTTTTTGCCAGACCATTTTTGGCTTTATGCAATAAATAACATGCAACTACAAACTCAACAGCACCTTTACAACAAAAGCAAAGAGATTCACAGCTCCTGTGCCAGCATTATGCATCACATGTTCTGTAACAGCATCTTGATATGGCGCTACATAAAGATTTGTAGCGGACAGTGTCATGACTTTCTTTTTGCTGTAATCAAACTGACTTTGAATGCATTCACACTATTCACATTCAAAAAGGACTGGATAGCAGAAACAGAACAGCTAGATTACTTGAGCACGTTCCCTACCATTTTTTGTCTTGTGTAATACATGCTCCGTTTCCTGGAGATGCACTTACTTTCGAACATTCTGCCTAAGTTCTTTGACTCTTCCTGTACTCTTGTATAATCTACAGCCCACTAATTACATTTTAGCAGTTACCTTTTCAACAGATCAGTTCTAACCATAGTACTGTTAACTTCCCTCATCAAATTCCTAAAAATTGCATTAATTCCACTCCCTGGCTGATGCTGGTTTATGAAACGTTTGTGAAAAGAAACACTAAATAATTGCAGTATCACCATTCCCGCAGTAGTACGTGGCCAGCTTCACCCCAGTTTTATTCTCTTCTGAACAGGACCTTTAGCACCTTTCAAACTGTATAAAAGTGACTAAAGCAATTGTTTAAAAAAAAGCCAAATTAAGTTTGTAAATAAATGACCATGTTAAATTTAACACAGATCTTTAAAGAAAAAATAAACCAAACAAACCCTTCTCTAAAGAGGTTTATTTTGCTATAAGAACCTGTAATACGCCAACTGCTAGTTAACAAACATTTAATTCTAGCAGAAGACGATGGTCAATGTTATTAAAAGCTCTCATCATTTTGAAGGTGTTCTCTTTCATACGTATGATACAAAGGAAGATTGTTTACACTGAATTACTTCAGACCCCAAAGAAAGTAAGTCTGTTTTACTACAGACTACATACTTCCAATCTCAACAGATTGTCCCAACCAGTAAACATGTTGTATGTAACCTCATTGGTACTTCTAGTTTTAAAGCAAAGTTTCGGATTTTTAGCCTAAACAAAACATACAATCGTAGAGTTATTTAGGTTGGAAAACACCCTTAAAATCGAGTCCAACCATTAACCTAACACTACCAAGTCCACCAGTAAACAGTGTTCCCAAGTGCCACATCTACAAAAAACATCACAACTTTTTAGTTTCTTGTGGAACATTTGTTTCACTAGCGCTAGTATATACCTACCATATGAGCCTGGTGCTTTCTCTTCATAAGTAAAATGAAGTTGTAGCTCCTCTTCTGACATGCGACTGATGAATACCTTCAGCAAACAGCAAATAATAAACAGTGCATTGTGAGCCTGCCAAATAAAGAGGTGACTAGAAAAGAAGCAGAAAGAAACAACAATCAGTAATGCTTAACCTGCAAACGTGCATCAAAACCCACAAGAAAAATATATGCCAGAGTAGACAAAGGGGTTCCTACAGATGAAGCAAGGAAAAGCCAAAGTGCTCAAGCAGGGAGTCTTCAGCTGATGCTACAGA
This sequence comes from Ibycter americanus, assembly GCA_035590275.1. Classification (NCBI taxonomy): domain Eukaryota; kingdom Metazoa; phylum Chordata; class Aves; order Falconiformes; family Falconidae; genus Ibycter; species Ibycter americanus. The sequence goes on along the minus strand of JAVJGI010000057.1, from coordinate 3,197,497 downwards.
AAACAAACTGGAAACGTATTTAAAAGTAGTATTTTTTCCTTCCCGCAAGAGAACACAACCTTACTCCTAACTAAGTTTGTATTGTTAAAATCACGACAGTTGCCAGAAGTACCACTCTTTGAAGAGCTCACCAGATGGCTCACCCTGCTTCTAAAGGTTTCTAGATACTAGGGACTCAAGCCACCCAGATGTTTGAAAAGTTCCAACAGCTTCAGATACGAAAGCTACCCTGGCTCCCTGAACCTTAGCACTTTTCCCAGTCAAATAGCCTTCAGATGACCATAAGCATTTATGGACTTCAGGAACACAAAATATAGCAAGATTTTTCTATGCAACACACAAATATTTTCCAAGCTTTCTAAATGCAAGAGGAATACAGCTTCATTACATTTTCTTGAGTCCCAATAAGCAACTGCCAGGAAGCCCACGCAGAAGCATATAGTCAAGCTCCTGCTTGAAGCTATACATTTGAGGTATTTTTGGATTAAAGCAGCAGGAGCTATCCAGGCAGGAATAACTTCTTTCTCCAGATACAAGTAAAAAGGTTGAGGACAGTCCTGGGAGCAAGGGGCATTAAAAAGGAAGTCTTCCTTTCTGAAGCCCCAGATCTGATGAGAGTTGGACATTTGTCTACAGGTATGGAGGAACAAATGCAGAAAGCTTCCTGCAAAAACTATCGAGTACTGCACACACAGCCTCTTGGAGTTCTTTTCTACTGCTGAAAGGGGCAAGCAAAACCAACGGCAGTTGCATGGTATAATTTGAAAGCAATATCTTCATACAGAAGTTTGTGTTCAAATCCAATTTTAAATATTTCCAAGATAAAATACTGGTTCATACATTAAGATTTAGCTGAAAAGATCAGGTGATTTTTAAACTGCTCTAAACCAGTAGTAACCAGAAGTTACACTATTTGTACACAAAAGTGTTTATGTAACACACAGGATGAACACAAACGTGTCATTTTTCCCAACAATCTATTTACACTTATTACACTTAATCTTCTATGTTTGTAAGAGTACTAGATACTTGTTCTGTTTCAAACAACAATTTAAGAGAATTTTAAGTTTTGGTCTGTAAGTATGTTAACTAGCAAAGTAAAAAACTCAACAGTTAGGAGCAAAAGGAACATTTAAAAAGTGAAATGGCACACACAGCATTTTTCCAGGTACTTACTTCTGACATTCTGCTGAAATTTTTAACTCTTTGGTTCTAGAAAGAAAGACCTTAATCAATGACCCAAGGTTTCCTGTTCGAGGATTCTTCTCAACTAGATGAGGGAAAAAACCCCAAACATATGATTATATAGCATGCTTAAGGTGCCACTACTTAATTCAAACAATATATAGAAAGAACCTAAATTTCAGTGTCTTAAATATTTCTATGTTAAGCACAGTATGTCTGTTTTTCTGTAGATCTACTGCTGTTCTTTTAAGATTCTCCAGTACACGCTTTACTACCCCATAATTGTTCTCTAAACATACTTTTCATCCTAAACAAAATATCCCAAATGTGGAGCTCATACTGCTTCCTTTCCAAGACTTGTCTACAGCACAATAGTCTCCTGTCACAAAATCAGGCAGGTTTTCACAACTAGCTTTTACCTTCTTGAAACATCGTTGATCACATTTATATTACCCCTTCCTTTCATCCTCTGATTAATTCTTTCCTCTTACTGATCAGCTTAGAGGACAGAGGGAAAAAGATGTAGTAGGGATGGAGTTACTTCTTTTAAACCTTTCAGTCATTTCAAGTTCTACAAAACAGTTAACAATGGAAGTTTCTAAAAGCTTGGAATATGTATAAACACACTGCTTACACTATTTTAAACTTATTAATAGAACGCATACAAGTAGAGTTAAGTACACTAAAGTCATGGATGCGCACTTGATTGCTGTTTCTCAATTTTTCTGATAAAGCACATGGAAAAAAGAGATGTCACAATTTCTCACCTAAAGACTTGCAGACTGAGATTGTGGCTTCTTCCAGGAGCTTTAAGTCAGCACTAGAGGAGGGGAAAAAGAAAATAAAAACAGTTATACAAGCAGCTGGGTTTCTGTACTCAAAGTGAAAATGCATTACAAAACAGTAGTAAAATATTTCTATGAAGCACTTAATTTTACCAATCTATTAGCTGGTTTACACAGATATCACAGAAGCACAGAGCGGTTGAGGTGACAAGGGATGTTTGGAGATCATCTTGTCCAATTTCCCTGCTCAAGCAGGCCCACCCAGAGCCAGTTGCCTAGGACCACATCCAGGTGGCTTTTAAGTATCTCCACAACCTCTCTGGGCAACCCATTCCAGTGCTCGGTCATCCTAGTATCAGGCAGTACAACATGCATTTGAAGTACAGTGACTATAAAACAGGAAACTTAACATTCAAAAGTGAATTGTCTGTCAATGTGAAATGATGTCACTACATCATTTGTATTACTACTACCTTCGTGGCTTCAATGGTGCCACGCTTAGCTTGATGCCACTGAAAATGCACATAGAATGGCAGCCTACAGAAAGAACTTGATTTTTTTATAAGAATGATCACATGAAATAACATCTTTTTAAAAAGCATAAAGAATCCTCAACGCGACATTTAACCTCAAGCTAAACACGACTTTCCTTTAACTAATGTTATTATACTAATGCAACAATCACATCAGATACACCAAATTATTTTTCATAACTTCATTAACAGCCAGTTGGTATGCCTCAATAAAAACCATCAGCTGAAAAGAACAATAAAGGACTAAAGCAGAACTTGCCAACAACCACTGAAAGTAAACACCGGCTGTATCAAACACATAAAAAGACATTTATATACTTCTACCAGTACAGACTAACGGATCCTTGAAAACAAAACAGAAGAATACACGGGAAGTCTATTTTTCCTTAACAGATTGGGGGGGGGGGGGGGGGGGG
>JAVJGI010000057.1:3171768-3194551 GCA_035590275.1 Ibycter americanus | reverse complement strand
AATAATAATCAGACTTGATGTCCAACACCACATTAAGCAATATGAAGGTGTCTCAATATTAACACCTAAAAGGCAACTTGTTCCATCATCCTCATAGTAAAAAATCTCTCCCTTCCATCTAGTCTGAATCTCCCCTCTTCTAGTTTAAAGCCATTCCCCCTCGTCCTATCGCTACAGGCCCTGCTGCTCGAGCTAAGGGAGAAAACTGTACAGCCTGTCCACCGACTCAGTCAATATACATTCTGACCTACGAGACTGGCAGTCCTTCTGAAGTTGCCCAGATTAAGAGCCAGTCCAAAAAAAATAACAGTTCAATGCTTGCAGACATAACACAGTAAGTAATACTGGCTGAACAATTTCAGAGCTCATGCAGCTACGTCCTTGTAATTAAAGGTATGAAAATCACCATCTTCAGAATAAATAGGAAAGTAGCAACGTAATGAAATCTGAACAGTAACTAAGCTTATAAAAGTCAGTGGTATGGCTTCTGCTCAAGCACTCCTCTCAAAAATATTGCAAAACTTGAGAGTGCCATAATTGGATTGCCAAAGTCACTGATGCTTCCTAAGCATTAAGTTTTCCGATGAAAAAGGCATGGTACCGCACGCACTCTCTCTGTCCCACCTGCTCAACCCCATCTCGGCAACCACCTACAGCTCTGCCAGCCACCTTCTAAAAGTCAGTAGTCAGGGAAACAGTCTCCTTTCTTTCAATTTTTAAATTTAGATGGTAACCTAGTTTACAGCAGTCCTAAGAACTGTTGCATCAACCTAAGATTAACTGTGGTACTGTGTGGGAAGCCCCTAAACCAGCTCTGCTGCTGAAAATCCAGCGTGGAGCTGTGCTCTTGGAAGTTGAGTGAGCTGTGCCCAAACTCCCGGGGAATAGAAGAGGGGTTAAGGATATTGGTAGAAAAAGCAGCCAAAATAATTACTTCAAAACTTTTCAACAGGAAATGTTTCAAGATAGAGACATCAAACAAATTAAGTTTTAAGATGCCTGCAAATTTTCCTGCATATCAGACTAATTTACTGTGTAGTAAGCTGAGGGCAGAGACAGCTCTTCAGCTACAGCTCAATATCTTATGACAACTTTAGATTATGCAGATTGGCTTTTTTTTCAATCAAATATCAGCATTCATTCCTCTTATAAATTGTTTTGAAACTTAAGTCTCAGAAAGAACAAACTTACACCGTCATATATACTTAAAAAACATTAGACTTACTCTCAAAGGTGGTCTCTTGTTTCAGTGCTAAAAACATGCAGAGTAATTAAAAACAAATGGTATAAAGCTAGAACACCCTGCCAGCAACTACAGACAACAGAGTTTAAGTCTATGTGAAACAAGAACTTTTTGCACTTTAAAAAAACAAAACAAAACCAAACCCCTTTCTAAATTTGTCCAGCTGGCTGCTTGTCATCAGGACGTATTCCTTCCTCAGAGCTGACAGGCAGGGTGAACATTGTATTGGAGCACCAACTCAGCAGAGACTTCTTAGGTACTGAATAACCCAACACAACATGACCCACCGCCCACTATCCAAAGATGCTGGGACTTCTGTACTGAATAACCCAACACAATGTGACCCACCTCCCACTATCCAAAGATGCTGGGACTTCTGTAATACAGCCTGAGTGATTACTGTAATTGCTCCAGGATTTAAACCATAAATGCAGACATTCCGCTTTTAATTATGGTTCATTTTCCCCCTAATGTCTAAGCAGTTAAGATAAGTACAGCATTCTTAGGTGGAGAATGGGGGGTGTCTTCCCTTTGAGTTACTAAAAACCACACAAAGTCCTCAAACAACTTCCACAGAGTTGCTTCATTTCTGCATGTTCTCAGGATCAAAAACAGTGGCAGACCAAGCAAGACCTTCAGATCTTCAGTAAAGCTTTAACACTTGAGTCATTAATTTTGCTACCAAAACAAAGTTTAATGCTTAAAAATTAACCACAGCCCACTCCCCCTTATTCATACGACAAAACACAAAACCAGATTTTGCCATACGTAAGACTAGACAACAACATCCACAAAATTTCAGTTCATGCAATAGAAACACCTAGCAAAGAGGAACTACAGCACAACACCAGCCCAGCACACACACACCAGTGAAACGGTGTTCTTACTCAACAGAAGTAACACTACTGCTACATCCCCAAGGATGGATTCATGGAGAAACAGTGGAGGGTACAAAAAATAGCAGCCCATTCCCAGGCATCTGGGGCAAAGCTTAGCAGTGGCTTTCTTTCCTTCACTTGGCCAGGAAGGAGAAGTGAGAGACATGGAAAAAGCTCTCTGCATATTTTTTTGTGCTGTGAAGACAAGAGACATTAACACTTAGGCAAAAAATGCCAGAGCCAAGATTCTAAAGGTGGCACAAAAGAAACACTACAACCAGCTATGGTATTGAGTTTGCTCTACAGTCCCTGTGGAGATGACATTTGGTTAACACATGTATATAAAAACGGAAACCTAACACTAAAACATCCATCCCTCCATTAATCTACAGAGCAGCACCGATAGCATTCAAACTATTTTTCAGCACTAACAAGAGCAAGCACCGATAGAGTGAAGCTCCTTCACTGCACTGATCACAAATAATAACTCCCATTCCCTGAAAACCCTCACCTGAGGAACACGGACTGCCTTGCTGCCAAATATATGTGTATGCACATGCACGTTGTATAGATACGTATATTAGGAGCTTGGTATTTGGGACAGAAGAAAGTCGAAAATGCATTTAAATTGATCCCCTTCAACATATTACATTTAATTGTAACCAAGTACCTACGGGAGGATCGAGGAGAAAACAACCTTTCAGAAAAGAAAAGGAAAAAATCCCACACATTTTCCACTCTGCAATTTTATCTATCAAGAACTGTGAAAATAAAAATTACACTTTTTCAGAACTGAAAAGAAGCTTCTGAAAGACATTATTTCCTAGAGTACATAAAAATAGAAGAGAGATCCACCAGGGATGTAGGAGTAAAATATCCCTGGGTCTAACTGTTAATATATTCTCAACAAGAGAAAAGTATCAATTTCTAGCAATAAACAAGCAGAAAGGTAAGTAAAACACTGGCTGCTTGATGGCACTGCTGAACATCACTAGGAGAAATCCAGTAACATCTAGTAAAGCCCCGCCATGGAAGAGACACCACTTTGGAAGACGTTCACATGCACATGGCAACAAACACCAGCTTCAGGCCATGGATCTTTAAATTCATGATCACAGTGACCTGGGTGAGTCTGTACATGTAATCATATATTTCAACTGGCACTACCTGAACTAAACCATCTGGTTTTGGGAAAGTGGTACATATCACAATCATATTTACCTGTTCTACAATATCCCAAGCAAAAGGTATCACCTGGTGTAGAGATTCAAGCAAGTTATGAGCACAGGGGGTAAACACTAAGGATTCAAAGAAAAATATACTTAACCACACAGACTTGACTGGGTCATTTAGATCTAAGCAAAAGTGTGAGTTGCAGGATTGCTTCCCACATACTTTAGGAAAAAATTACAGGCTCCAAAGGAATTCATGCCTCATCCTGTGACCTGGTGGCCAGCATTTTCAAATTCCTTTCTAGAACCAAGAAATTATTTTATTTGCCTTTTTTTTTTTTTTTTTTTTTTATGTAGACAGTAGGCCCACGGACTTCAGCAAAGCTAAAATTAATGATAATAGTGAAATCTGCTTCCTGACAACACAGACTTCTTTAAAGAAAATGGTTTTATCTTGTTTTATGTTACAGGTATCAGCACAGAGAGGTTTTACAGTGGCAGTGATTATTGCCTTGTAACATCTCAACATGGCAGCAGTAAGAATATTTTGCATACAAATACAAACCCATCTATACACAGGAAGCATCTGCGTGATGCCAGGTATCACACGCATCAGGGGTAGAAGTAAAGAGTAATCAAGGGTAGCCCCTTCCACAGGAAAGAAGACAGCACAACTACTTATGCCTACATCACGTAATAAGAACTCTGTACTAGGAAGGGGAGAGAAGAAATCAAAATTAAGTTCAAACTTGCAATCTCAAATACTGCCTAGATATACTACTACATAGAATACTAGAGGTCACCTCTTCCCTGATAACAAAAGTTCAATCCCCCAAATCTGTACTATCATATAAATGCCATGTGGGAATTTGACGTACACACGTCCACTCAAACATACGGGAATACTAACACAAACCAAAATTGCCTCTTTATATTTCACAAGGAAGAGTGAAAATTATGAGTTCTTTATCATATGTATAAGCAATTATGATTGACCAAGTAAAACATAATACTGAAACCGCATTTAGACAACACAAATTCTGTTTTGTCTTGCTGAAATTGCTCTTCTGTCATTTCATAACTGATCTTACATCAAGCTGTTTTATTTTGTTGGTAGTTAATCACTTTGTATTTGTAGTTACTGATTATAGTACAAGGAGTTTCTTCATCAGTTAAGTTTTCTGTGAGAAAGCATCTTTTCAGTAGAGGTGGGGAAGAATGGTAAATTAAGCAGTTTATTGCTCAAAAAAATTTCATAGTTTTCATTGACTGCAGATTTTTATTTCTGGCTTCATACTACCAGAAAACCGGATTCTGCAGTCAGCTATTCTGGCATATATTGTAAAAAAGCATTACTTCCAAAAAGAGGAAGAAAAAAAAAAAATAAAAAGGAAAAAAAATCAGGGGAGTTACTTTAGAGTGGTTGATTCAGTTGCCTTACTTGACATTTACTAACAATCAGTCCCACAGACTTCAGCAAAACTATAATTAATAAAAGACAGCGAATGTTGCTTCCTGAGAGCAGTCACCTTAGAAGAACGTGGTTTTACCTGCTTTTATTTTAAAGGCATCACAATATCAGAGGTTTCAAAGTGGCAATGACTACTGTTAAAATATCTCATTATGGCAAAAGAAAGTATTCTGCATACAAACTGTAATTATAAACATGCCCATATCACAACACCTACCCTTATGATGATAAGAATAAGGCCCAAACCATAGCAGACAACCACCCCCTCTAAAAGACAGGAAAAAAACCCACAAGGGAGCAGCTTTCCTGACAGTTTTTTCCTCTAAGTAAAGCTTTCTTCTTTGCCATTGAATACAAAACAGAAGAATCAGCCCATTCAGTAAATTCATACTGTGGGAATGCTGACTTTAGTGGACTAGCTGGAGGAAAGACGTCAAAGAATAAAAAGCTGCACATAATTTATTGTACCAATTTAAAAATGTACCATATTAAGGCAAAATAAAAGTTGCTCTTTTTATGTCTTTCCATTAAAGGCTCATGCACACTATTCTTGAACCAGCGACTCATTAAAAACTCCGGGAAAGGAACAAAGTGGAACAGTAAATATTAAGCACATGATTTTCAGCAAGTTCTGTGTTAGTTAACTCTGGTTTAAGTTTTCCATCAGGAAAGAATTGTAACTAATACCACCGCTTAGGAGAAGGTTGCGTTCTTGGTAGCAACTTGTAGGAGCACCAAACATAAAGGTCTGCCTAAACCAAGAGCTAAGACTCCAATGTAAACCTCACAGCTCTCACTTGTAACAATAACTAAAAATGTCATCCAGAAAAGCTGTATTTTATTTTTCTAATATCCAAACATTATTCAGATTGATAAATCAGCCACTTGAAATGTAGGAAGTGGTAGATTTAAGGCATTTTATATGATTTTAATGCAGCTTCCATGAGTCTATTCTGTGCAACAAATAAGGATCAATGAAGAAAAAAACCATGAACATGCAGGAGTGTGAATTTAGATCACCAAGTACTTCCTAATGGCTGAAACCAAAAATTTCTCAGTAGCCCAAGGGGACTTCACCTGCTTAGCATTCATGACCTGCTTTATGGAAGAGGATGTCACAATATACCTTTTACAGGGAAAAGCTTGAGACAACCTAAAGCTAAACTGCAGGTAACTTTTCCTTTTACTATCACTCACACATATACTGCTTATCTCCTACCACTCCTAAATTGTGTAAGGCTTTACCTGCCAAATACCCGAGACAGGCTCTGGCTGTTACTATCACTCATGCTAAGGGAGTCACAGGCAGCGAGCAGTGCTTCACTGTCAGCTCACTTCTGACTACTGACAGTTGATTCATAATCAGGGTTTGTGAATGCACAGACCAGAATTACTCCCACTTGGAATATTCCCTCTTAGTACTTGCTTAAGAAAATCAACGTTATGCGAGGAAGAAAAAACAGCCCAGAAAAGCAGAATACTACACTCCCAGCAGCCAGCTCTGCTTTGACCACATGCTTTCACATTCATTTTTGGATGGCACAGCAGGTTTAAGCTATACCACCTCTTAGCCCAACAGTCGGCTGTGTCCCAAAAATCAATCCCTCATTGTGCCAGTATTGTTTTGTGGTGCCACCCTATGAATCACTCTAGGGAATTAACTTGGCTGAAAAAATAAACACCTCTTTTTGCTGTGTTGTTTTTCAGACAGATTAGTTCCTGATTAAACCCACAGTAAACCCAAATAAACACTGGAAGGGATAGTGAAAGGGCAAGAATATCTTGCATCAGTATTGCTGACAGAGACACAGCAACTTTGCACCGTAGCACTGGCATTTGGCAAACTTCATTCCCCCATGCAAACTACCTTGTGTTCTTCACAGAAACAGATGAAAATGTTAACTGGACCAAAAAAATAAACCCAGTGAAGAAGACATGGCTGAGTAGATGAACAATGCACGGAACCACAAAGAGAGAGATTAACACAAACATCGGGTAGGGGTGGGGAGAGAAAGCAAGAGAGAACCAGGAAGATGAGAAATGGATGAACAGAGGAAGAGATCAACCAAACTGAAAGGGAAAAAGGAGAAAAGCAGAACAATGACAAAGAAAAAAGTGCAAAGTGCTGAGGAAAGCAAAGCACAAGAAAATGAAGACAGACAACAAAGCAAAGAAAGCAGGGCCATTAAAAGATCAGATACAGTATCAAACCTTCATCTTTCTCGGATTAGAAAGCCAGGAATTCACACTCTCAAGCCAAAGCCCTGTGTTTCTGATTTGGGGGACTAAAAGACTATTGTTCCTCAGAAGATCCAACTCAATCTGGCAGCCCAAAAGGTCTCCCTTTGACTGCTGTGATCAGCAGTACCTAGACTAACTCAGAACAGCTTCTATACAGCAAAGAACTAGTCACACATTCCTCACTAGAGAGAAAGCATCGAGAGAAATGTGTTAAAACCCCGCAAACTTTACTTATACACGCTGACTCAGATTGCCCTTAAAGGTATCACAGATACCCTTGGTCTTCCTTACAGATACTGATTCCTTGCTATGGGCAAGGTTTCCTGACAATAAGGTGACCCTGTCTCTGAAAGGAGGCTACCCACCCCACCCCACCACCTTCCACACATTGCTGGTTTTTGATTGGGTTTTTTGTTGCTGCTTGCTTGCTTTTCCTACTACCATACATTTTTCTACTACCTTCTAGTTTCATGTTTTTCTCCTCCTCTTTCCCTGTAGTACTGCCGTATATAGAAGTCTGTCCAAAGCAGCATCCAGGCAATATGATCCTCCTCTTCCTGGGAATCATATCAGTCCCATCCTTGCAAAAATTTGAGGAAATAAGATAGAATCATAGAACAGTTTGGGTTGGAAGGGACCTTAAAGATTGTCCAGTTTGAACCCCCTGTCATGGGCAGGGACACCTTCCATTAGACCAGGTGGCTCCAAGCCCCATCCAACCTGGCCTTGAAGGCTTCCAGGGATGCAGCATCCACAGCTTCACTGGGTAACCTGTGCCAGTGCCTCACCATCCTCACAGTATAGTATTTCTTCCTAATATCTGATCTAAATCTCCCCTCTTTCAGTTTAAAGCCATTCCCTCTTGTCCTATCGCTATAAGCCCTTGTACAAAGTCCCTCTCCAGCTTTCCTGTCAGCCCCTTTAGGCACTGGAAGGTGCTATAAGGTCTCCCCGGAGCCTTCCCTTCTCCAGGCTGAACCCCAGCTCTCTCAGCCCATCCTCAGCAGAGGTGCTCCAGCCCTCTGAGCACCTCTGTGGCCTCCTCAGGACTCACTCCAGCAGGTCCGTGTCTTTCCTGTGCTGAGGGTCATGCTGAGTTTCTCGTCCACCAGCACTCCCAAGCCTTTCTCCCCAGGGCTGCTCTCAATCCATTCTCCACCCAGCCTGTATTGTATAGATCTTTTACTCTAGAGTATCTCCAATTACCTCTATGAAAACAACATTTATATGGCTCCCAATAACACTTGCAAACAGTCACTAATTTTGCAACAGACAATTGGAAAAAGTGTAATTTGAAAAAGAGAAGAAAACTTTAAAATTCTGTCCTGTTTGACAGGTGAAAACTGGCTCCTTTCCGTAACAGTCACAAACCAGTATCTTGCTCCTGTCAAAAGTATGACCTACACTCAAGCCTCATTAAAACGAGAGTTAACTTGGTATTTCACAAGCTTTCAATCTCAGAAATGAACATTGACCTCTGTTGTTCTGTTCCTGCAGGCAAGGTTATCTGATTTAGACAATGGCTGAGGGTGCTGTGCAGCCAACATCATCTGACATCATTTGTCAAATGGTTCTCTCAGGTAGATGCAACTTAATGGGAAATTTCTGTTTCCTTCCAATTACTAAGCTGCACAAAAGATGCCTCTAAAAATATTTCTCTCCTAGCTGCCAGGCAAGAGCACCATCTGGTGTTCAGCTAATTAAACTTTCAACCTGCTTTTGGATCAGGTTTTTTGTTTGCTTGTTTTTTTAATTATGTTTCTTATTTGGGTTTTTTTTGTTTGGCTTTTTGTTTTGGGCTTTTTGTTTGGTTTTTTTTTAAGCAAACTTACTCAGCACTTGATCTGACTCCATGAAATGGGGACAAAAAAGCTGCAAAGAAAGCTATGAAAACCTGCTTTACTTTGGTGGGGGAGAGAGGAGCAGCAGAACAACTGAAAGAAATTGCTGGGGTTTTATATATAACTATTTCCCCCTAAACAAAACCAAATAATGCGGTATTACGGCACTTCTCAGAATATTGTCCACCTTGTTAGTCATAGGTAGGCCATAAATAACTCCTGCGTCTTCAGGGATCTTAGAAAAAGCAACTGTTCCCTTACCCACTGCCAATTACATACCACCCTTCACAAGCTCTACAACCCTTCCCAACACTGTACCCACTTGCCAACCTCTGGCTATTCTCTCCATGCAGAAGCCAAAATCCTTCCTCCTCCTCACTCTTTACAAATATAACACCTAGCAAGTACCTCCCGGTTGTTTACCTTACCCATTTTCCCTCCCAGTTGCCTGAACTTTCACTTACTCACAGGCACACAGCAGTAGGAGACAGATTATCTACCTGACCTGCCCTTAAACGTTACAAAAATAAATGTGGTTCTTCACCTTTCAGAAGCTACTGTGCACAAAACACAGCACAGAGGTAAGTCATGTAACATGTGAACTATGTCTCACTAGAAATTGTATTCCATACTTCACTCAATCACTAATTTACATTCAAGGTTCAAGAGCTCAGAGTAGTCATAAATCTGCACTAGTTTTTCTCCTTCTAAAAAAGAAAAAAACAAACCCAAAACAAACCAACAGAACAATAAGAAAACCTTTGACTACCATTCGTTTTGACAGGAGCTGTATTTTAACAAAAACAAACAAAAAAAAAAACCATCGAAAGTTGACAATAAAATTGGCCAGAACCACTCTCAAACACATTTCCATTCTATTAAAGATTAAAAGTGTTCCTGATTTTAGCAGTAACACATTGTGGCCTATTTAAACCTGTTACACAAGTGTTTAGATGTAGTCTGTTATGACCCTTTATGAAACAGCTAGGTCCTTTGCAAGGAAATACTGCTAATAATAAAGAGGACAAGTAAGACATTCACCTGACAGAAAAGTATTAGGTCACACTGTAAACTGTAAAAACATTTTAAGTAATACTTAGAAGTATTAAGTCATACCAGATTGTTCTTGTAAGATTGATAATCAACACACAGGCCAATGAATTTAGCACTGGGCATGGTTTAACAGAAGTCACAAGGACTTACGTTCTGTATTTCTGGAGATGTGCTATGGATCCTCTTAAAAATACTAATTCTGTTTACATCACCACCGCTTGCTGGTGTGTAAAGAGACAAAGTGCCAAGCTTCTTTTTAAAATGTAAAAGAGGGGGGGAAAAAAGCCATACAGACTAAGAAACTCAGCAGCTAACTTACAACAAAGTCACAGAAGATGTACAATTCACTGTAAGTTGAGAGGAAACACTATACATTGGAGTCTTCAGCAACTCCAGAGACATCAGAGGCTTTCTCAAAGAAAAGAAAAAAAGGCACCCCAAAACAACAACCAAAAAAACCCAACAAAAATAAAAAAATGAAGAGCTCCCCCACCAATCCTACAGATCCTACTACTGACCTTTCCCAGGTACCAGGAGAATCAATGGCCATCACAGATATTACAAAGAAGAAAGGAACCCACAGAAATGGAAGAGGTGGCGGAAAGAGCTTCCAAATTAGAAACAACAGTCCATTTTACATAGGCATTTACTCCTCTGCTAACCAAAACACGAATAATTTAAACAGGAATAATTAACATAACCTCTCATTTGCTTTCAGATATGTCACTTCTATAAATATATTATCAAAGTTTCATTCTCCAGCAAGCATCCTCTTACCTATTTGTTGGAGTGGTAAAGCTAAAAGACAGCAGCTGATTCCAGAACGGGTCATTCTCGGAGATGGGCTCTGCTCCTGACAGTTTTTTCAGGTACTCATTTTCTGGAAGCTCACTGATGCTGCTGCTATTTGCTCCCATCTTCTTTATTTGGCAAATCACTTTCTAAATATTCATTTCTTCAAGGGGGAAAAAAAAAAAAAGAGAGAGAGAGAAACATTTAAAGACTTTTGTACAAAAAAGGAATATACAGACCCTGAATTAGCTATCAGTAATTTTTAGTTCGCTGTCTTAAAGGGTTACTGAAATGTAGCACATGGACACATAGGAAGACATTAAAAAGATTTTCTTTCCACAAACTTAGGGCAATAGCATCTTCAGCCAAGATGCTGCTGCATGCTGCAGTCATCATCTCACTTGGATTTTCTGAAGTTACGGCAAGAACACAGTGTCACAGCTGTATCAATATCAAGGCTGCTACCAGTGGGGAAAACTGCAAGGAATTCATGATTTAAAAAGAGGTGCCAAGTTGACAAGCTATTCAAAAATGTATTTTCCAACTGAATATGCACAGATAAAAAATTACTCTATTTTCCCAATAAACAATTTAATTAAAGAAAAAAACACCATGATGCTATTAACTACGTGCCAGGGATGCCACTCCTGGGCTTCTTACATCTTTCCAGAACATCAGCTTCAGTAATCTTTCGTCTTTTGAGAAGAAGTAACTGTGACTAACAGCTTTAAAAGTTTATATTTAAGAAAAAAACAAACACACACCCCATCAAGATAAAAGCGCTGTGCAACATGTTACTGTGTAACCTAAATACTCACCCCTGAGCTGGCATAAAGTATAAGAACAGGGAGAGCTATATTAGAAGATGTAAGCTACTAAGCAGCAGCAACTCTTCTCTTGGACTCGACAAAGATACAGGATCTGTCTCAAGAATCACTCCAGTACTGATTCTCTTACACTCATCATCTTTGCAGAAGCAGTTACTTACAGAAAAGGCCATTCTAGTAGCAGCAAATATTAATAAAGAACAGTAGAAAAATGAGGAAAAATTAGTAAGAAGAAACAAAGAGATACAACAAAAAGCTGCAATGTTTGCAGCCATCATGGAGGCTATCGGAACCTATATTCAAGATTTAGAGTGAATGCACAGTAGCCAAATAGTTCAGATACAACAAAATGCCAGCACAGATGGAGAGTACAATATAGGATACTATTAAGTAATAAAGAGGTCTTTAAAAGGGGAGATCCTACAAAAATGAGGAAATTGTTTATTATTTTTTAAATTTTGTTTGTAGAGGACATTACAGACTAGGAAAATACCACTCCACAATCCTTCCCTCCATTCTAGTACTCCATCCTCCACCATCAATCACTATTAGCTGTTCTAGAAGACTGAATACAACGAGATTAAACTTTACACCAACTCAGGGTATCTGCTCTTGTAACAATTCCACTGCTGTAACTCTGCCATAATGCACCCAGGGAGCTCCATTCTTACGAAGCAGTCTGGTTTCTACCACCTCCCCTTATATCTGACCAAAGGGGAGAGAGATACAATAACCCTATAACCCCACATATGCCTCATTTGGCAAAAAGCTCTGAAGACACTGTCTGTAGCACTTGCAGAAGCCTTTTTTGTCATGAAGACTACCTGCAGGAACAGAAATTTAAAAGCAGCCTAGGAGTTAAAAAGGAAGTTTGTGCCAGGGAATTCTGTGGAGAAGCATTAAAGGATTATACAATGTAATTAGTTTAAGAGGATTTCCAGAACTTTGGTTGAATGCTTACTCACAGAACAGAATGAGTGCATCTAACTTGAACAGAAATTTTGCTGTCTCAAAGAAAAAAGCTCCCGACTCAGTGTATGCTACCTTTGAAATAACGCCAATGAATACTAAAGTTATAAAGCAGAAGAGAAACCAATTTGCATAATATACAAGAATACTGGATCATCACTTAGAAGTATAAGAAACAAGGTTCAGCCTGTACATGGACATTACAGCCCTGCAGTCCTTGGTTTGCACATGTCCAACTACCGCAGAAGCCAACAGCAAGTCCAGGTTGGCCCTGGACTCATATTTTGGCTTCCCTGCACCTTTAAATGACTTAACGGTCATACATTTAAACCTTTGTTTCTCGGAGTACAGACAGTTCAAGTCCATGTCTGCCTCTAGTTCCCATCCTCTGCTCGTGCATTCCAGCTCACGTAAGGAGCAGCTCACTTGCTCCACGATGAACACCCAAGGGAGAAGAGAAACAAGAGGTAGCTGGAGCCCTGCTGTCAAATTCTGCCACCTTAACCTACAACTCTTGACTTCCCATGCCAGCACACTGACTCTGCCTTAAATCTTTATGCTGTTCTCCTAAGACAAGTCACTCTATTCTCACAGCTTGTGGCAGCTCCCAAAGCCCCTCACTGAACCCATTTCCCCAGAAGTATGAGAGCAACGGGAACAGGTTGCAAGCTAGTTCTTGAAAAAACATCTGCATACTTTCCAGACTTCCTGCAGTATCCCAGTAGATTAAACTCTATTAAAACAAATCCTCCAAAATAAATAGTGCTCCAAAAGCAAGTTTTAGCAAAATATTTATTGTCTATTTTCAGAGTCAGCGTCAAATTCACATTGCCCAAGAACGTGCCCACTTCTGTGGCCAAAGCCGTACTCTCGAGCAACAGGGACAGGTGCTGGCTGGAATCCCTTGGGAGCTCTCCCTGAGCCTCACCGCACAGCTGGCTCCTTCCAAACTCCAGACAACATTTTAAATTCCACAGCACTTCCTCAAAGTGACAGGAAAAATAAGGCACTAGCCGATTTCTTTTTTTCCTCTAAATGAAATAAACATCAAGCCATTGGGATCTGTCAAAAGGAACCAATTGCTAGCCTGAGCCCTAAATACTTGTAGAGCTAGTTAGTAACTATGTGGACTTTGCAGGCTTTGCCTTCTACTCATTTGTGAGCTAAAGCTTACAGCAGTCAAATAAACATGCAGATTTTTCTCCCTCCGTTATATCCCAGGAGTTTTTTTTCCCCTCTCCTAAGAACATTATATTCACTATACTCCTCTGAAGTGAAAATCTCAGCAAGTTCTACTGATACCTATTGTAGATGACCATACCTAGAAACAACATACAACAGGTGTAATAAAACTAACCTAAGTTCCCGAAGGAAGGAGTTACCTCAAAACTTGCTGAAGTGCTCTGCAGTGACTTTACGATGCAGCCTGAGCACCCTGAGCTCCTACAACCTGAACTGCCACAGGCACAGCTTTAAATGAAACATTTCTAAGGAACTCCAGCCATCAGGTGACAGAGGAAACTAGTCTTTCATTCAGAGTTCATGAATATCCTATAGGACAAACATCTAAAAATAATTTTAACATTTTTTAAATAATCATTTCGTTTCCTGGCATTTTAACAACAGCAACAGATTAACCCCAATGCTTTAACTTAGATGGTTACGTGCTACCCATGATCTCCAACACATTTCCAAGACAACTTCTATTAAATATTACTAAATTAAATTCCAGTCACCACCTTCAATCATTTTCAAATATGCTATTAAATAGCAGATGTGTTTCTTTTAGAAACAGCTGCCTTTGCTTTTGATTAAGAGGCACTACTGCTGTGTCTCTAACACTCTACGCTGGTTAAGGCTGTAGAGGTTCAAGTCTTCAGACAACATAACAGGTTGGTCAGTATTTGGAACACAACTACCACAGTATTTTTTAAAAAGTAGCTAATCCTCATTTATCCATGATTTTCCCTAAACCTGACTTTCATTACAGCCCCTGCTGCGCAGAAAAGCTGCTCCAGGGGATCCCAAAGTCACTTCAGAAGGCAAGGTTAAACAGATTCTTCTTCCTCATGTGCTGAAGTCGGATAGCCACAAGAAACACCAAATAATAGGAAATCCCCTTTCACTCCAGAAAAAGTCAATTCTAATCCCAGCAGTAAATTGCCAGTGAAATCTAATTATTTTTTTTTTAAATACACTAAGTAAATGCATGGTTCATTAAAAAAAGTTAAGTCTTCTCTTGAAAAGCAATTAATCTAATTATTTGCTCAAAAAACATACAGACACAATTTATTACCAAGGCATACAGTTTAACACAGTATTATTATCTCTACCAACAACAACTCTTTCCTTCTAAGTAAGCTGGGAACACCCCCAAAGAATCACAGCCTGGTCTACAAGTGTCATGCTCTATTAAACCCAACATCTGTTTAGTTCAAGAACTTGGCTCCACAATGCAGAAGCAGATGCTTCACAGCAAACACAAGGGAGTTTGTTTTGCACATCAGGACTCGTTCCAATCTCAAATAGCCAGGGGCAGATAAATCCCAAGTTTACCGCCCCTTCTAAAAGATTTTAATATAAATTATTAACAATGTTTACAAGAACATCATTTCCCCTCTTCAAGTTAAAAATCAATTCAGCAGTACATACACGCTGTGTCTGAGCTCATAACCCGAGGTACAGTATATGTACTGTTGAACTTGGAAAAAAACCTGTCATGGTCTCTAAGCCTTCTATTTAAATAATTTCAGACAAATATATAGTTCCATTAAGTATTAAATCTCCTACCGGTCTCCCAACTTCATTGCCAATGCTGACATTCTGCTAATCTGTCCAGTATAGCCAGCTCCCCTTCCAAAACTATCCTTGCCATGACTGTCTGGCTGAGTCTGCAGACAACATGAATAATATAGATTATATATAGTTGTTTGGGGTTTTTTAAATGAGTCCTTTACAGTGTAAGAATTTGAGACAGTCATGCAGATGGCTTTCCCATGCCATCTGAGATCTGGTCTCTAGGTCAGGTCTTTAACACAACCATATGAAAATAAATAAAGCAGCAATGTTATTACGCATTTGAAAACCTAACAAAATTTCATTTCCATATATAACAGCACTTCGGTTACCTTTATAGTTTGCTGCTTTATGAACTAAAGCAAATGGACATTTTCCTTTCAAGCAAAGCAGCCAATATCACTGTAAAGATGAGAACATACGAGATGTAATGCTGCTTACTCAAGTATTAGCAAAGCTGCTACACTGAGGTTTTTGGCTGATTCCTATTTGCATCCAAGAACTGTGGGTTTCCGACCATTTTTCACCCATGAGACATTAAAACGTCCCACAAAACCCTAACATAAAACTTCCCACACAGTTACGAGACTACTGCACTATATATATAATTCTCTACACAACAGAAGACACATAAGACATATTAACAGTAGGTATTATACAGCTCCAGTAGTTGAATTTTACTGTCTATACAATACATTTAAATTCTGTCTACTCATTCATATTATAATAATACTTATACCTAAGGATCAAATGCATTGTGGACTAAGTATCATATACAACATACCTACACAACTTAAGAATTGGTATCGCACCCACAGATAAAGAACAGTCTAAAAAAACCCAACACCCTAAGTTACATCTTGTAGTTGTATATTCACGTCCAGGACCAGAGTTAGTGGTCTAAAGCACACCAGTTATTGGTCTGAAGCAGCTGCACGGCCCTCAAGTTTGTTCAGGGGAAATACTCGTTTAATGTGTTTCATCCTGCTTTACTAGAGCAGGGAAAGCTACAGTAAACCAGAAGCCCTGCTTCTTTTGCCATCTTCAAGATCCTCAACTTTCTGCTCCCAGCAAATCAGCTTGTACAGCTCACTAGCCTGTTTCTGTCGTGGTCCCCATGCCCTGTCCTAACTTACTCCCAAATTCGAGATTTTATTCCTACTAAAATATTCCTATTTTCCATGCAACACACAAAATATCTCAAAACATGTCTAGGCACACTGAAAGGGAGGTAGTCAAACCAAAGACAGGTGATCAAGTAAGTCCCAGCTGATCTGAGCAAGTGCTTGCATGTACTGCTTTAATCCTCACCCTCTGCACCTCGGCTTGGCTAAGCCTGTACCACGTTTCATCACATCCCAAAGACTGCAAAATATTCATGATGTAAGAGATGTTATTTCTGTCCACCAGTAAACAACCACGCAGCACTTTGGGACACAAAAGAAAATAAAAGCATACGCCTAAAGAAACAATGTCACCGGGTCCCCCATTGTATCTAAAAATCAGAATCTTTGTATCGATTAACTATAATTGCTGCTAGAAATACCTACGGCATCTGTACAGAACAGTTTTCCAAGAGGGAAGTGAATTGGGTACCACACGTACCCAAGGGGACCAGAAAAGGACTAAGAGATCTTAAACTGTAGAAATGAGCACCGATACTGTAAAACCAAAGAGATTTTATTTCAGCAGTGAAACTACAGTTTCTCTTACCTACATAATCTCTAGTCACTTTCTGCCCACTTCCAGAAAAGAAACCAACGAACATTAAGTAGACCTTACAATTCAAATCACAGTTAAGTTAGCTCTCCAAAGCATGCACTTACATATCTGAAAAGCAAAGTGACAAAGCTCCCTTGGTAAGGATGGCTTTCCAGTTTTCCTGGCATATTGTTTACTCAGGTGCCCTGCTTGGAGAATTGTTTTGGTGCTGTTAGTGAGGCTAAAAAAATAAACAAAACCCAAAACCAACAGATGTGATTTGATCTTTCTTCTAAGATAAAAAGCAGTTATACAAATATTTCACTCATATCAAGAGATCATTCATTAGACTTCACACACACTCCAAAATCAGGTACAAAAGCATCAGAATTGGTTTTACCAAATAAATTGGTAAAATTTTACTAAACAAACCTAATGATGCAGAAATACACAGCAATAAGAATTCATGCCTGTAAAGTAGATCCTTAGGGAAAAGAAATAATCTTTACAATCCTCATAATTCAGGAATTTTTGCCATTTTTCATCAGAGAAGAGCACCAAAATAACCTTGGTTTCTAAAGCATGTTAATCAGTCAAAATATTTCAGCTATAACTAAATTCCTGACAACCATCAAATGCAATCAAACCACTACTAAGAATTCACCTTCTCTTCTACACCAGCCACATATATCCAAGAGGCTAGGGAGATTTCAGATTGAAATAAATGCATTCTTCATGACTACAAATTAAAAATGTTTCCTACTGGTTTTAAGTTAATGAATTACGCAGGAAAGACTGTTCTGCTCATTTCACTTTTCACTGTCCCCGTTCGCAATTTTCCTCCCCTTTTCTCCTGCATATATAGTGAGCACTCCCTCCAATCCCCTTTACTGACACCTCTTTTCCACAATGAAAGTGTTCAGCCACATACAAGCACCAAAAAAATTTAAAAAAAAAAACACCACCAAAAAAGGTTTTGTGCAAAGTAGGAGAAAGGCAAGATGTTTTTGCAAAAAATACAACAGACGAGCTTTTAGAGAACCTTTGCAACCTAGGGGCAAACACTACCCTTCACAGCTTTCTAGATATTGGTCAAATTCTCTATTTCTCCTCTAGCCACTATTTTTCAGACTCTACCAATTTGATGGCTACTGTCTCGGGGCAGGAAAGTCTCTGCCATATCTACAATCCTTTAATATATTTTTGCAGCAGCACAGCCCACTAACCATTTACCAGGTACCACAGTATGTTTCCTTAAAGCTCAATACCTTAAGGACAGATGTACTTTGACAGCAATAAGAAATGCAACACAATTATGAAGCGGTCCACAAAATGCTTAAATACAAGAAAAATAAAGAAAACCCCATCTTAAGGTCTTTAGGTAGCTCTCAACTTCAATTATCTGACTTGTCCACTGTTTACTTGGCTAGATGAACAAACACAGTATCTTTTTGGGTCCTCCTGGCTGGTAACTTGTTCTAGCGCCTTCCTCTTCTATAGTAAGAGCCTGAACAAAGCAGCACGGCAGTGACATTAGTACGGTCCTTACAGGTTCCACTGAAGCCTGGAGTCTTGCACATAGCAGAAGTGATTAATCTTGATAGATTTACTGCAGGCAAAGAAGGCCTCTCATAGGGAAGGCAAACAGCAGCTGAAAAAACTACTGATGATATACTATGTTTTCTGTTTCAGCTCCTTTTCCACACGCATTTTATGTGGGAGCCAATCGTCAATAAAAGCCTAATTCTGAAGGGCACAATTTGCTTCACATCCCACCTACAGGACACTTGTCCTGCTCACAGCTGAAAAAGGAGCTTTTCAAGACCTTCTTAGGTAGCGTATTTCAAGCACAAGAAATCAGATGTGAGCAAGCCCAGACATTGTGGTCACCAACCGAACTGCTCAACAAGAGATGCTATAAATCACCTTTGGCTTTGCCAGTTCACCTGACGGTAATCCCATAGTTTGCTGACTTTGAATAAAGTGTTCTGAAAGGGAGGTGACAGAAAAATAAAAAACTAAATTCTGTAAGCGAGACCAAGACGTACAGCTTATGTATTTTCTCAGTGCCATCTCAGGAATCTAGCACACATTTTCTTTCATTCTTTATAATAACATATAATCACTAACCAACAAGTTACTGTTGTGGTGATAAAATCTACTATAAATTTTGATCCCAAAGGAGACACCTGCTTACTTACCTCAAAATACCTTATTTCAGATGAACGACTAGTCACCTTCACAGCCTTGTCCTGAACTGGAACTACTGACTCATGGCAGGGGGGGTGGGGCTTGCCCAAACTGTCTTTCTGTAAAGTCATACGAGATCCAAAAAAGCCTGATGTAAAAACGCCATTCCTTCTTACCATTCCAACCTTTTGCCCCAGAACAAAAACATCTGATACACAGTTCTCAAAAATATGAAAATGTTATATTACAGCACTGGACACCAATAAGCAAATCTATGCTTGTGGCAGACGATAATCTTGTTTTGAAGACCTAAACCCCAGAACTATCGTATTTCCATCCACCATGTATCAGCCCTTACACAAGCACATAGCTATTAAGTGGGGTAAGAAACCCATTAAGTGACACAATTTATATTAAGGTTGGTTGTCCCCTCTCCCCTCAGTCACAATGTTTTGTCAGAGGCAAGACAGCCCGTACTTAGTAAGTCTCTTGAAGGAGCTTTTGCTGACGGGACATGAATCCCACAAACGCCTTTCTATTACAAAGTTCAGAGAGCTGCTATTTCGCTTTCACAGGTAAATAAGCATCTATAACATTCAAGTGCTTCTTTGTCTAATTTACACACATGCAACAAAACATATCTCCAGTTCATTAATACAAAATTCCACAAGATCCCTGAGGAACTCCTTAATTGTGTCCATTTTTCATGCTGCTACACTCCCACGCTAAAACACAATACTTGTGGCCAAGTCTCCCTGAAGGTTCAAAGGCCTCTGAAATTTGTCATGAACTAAGAAAATGTAAAGCTGCAAAAACTATAAAGATAATTTCTCTGACCTCCTATATAATTCCAGTCATAACATTTTATTAAATAATTACTGCATCAAGCCTACTAATTTGAAAGTAGAATTGACAGCACTGGTTTTAGAAATACATCCTATCATAGAGGGAAGGAGAAGTGGTATGGGGGTAATTAAAAAAAAAAAAAAATTACCTCTATCCTTACTTTTAATACTCCTGTGTCCCAAGCAGAAGTCAGAACTGAAACACGCGAATGTTTTCTAATACATGCAAGAATAATTTCTTTAATCTGGTTAGCAAACCACCATTAGAAGACAAGAATGCTGGGTCAAGCACACCTTATATTTCTGTGTAAAAGGCTCAACGTTTCTCCATCTGTTAAATAACTATGACAGGTGTATAACATTTTTCAAAAGTTTCAAGAACTAAAAATTTAAATACTTGTCCTGCTCTTTGCAGTGGGCAGATATTTCTTTAGAGGTTTTGTTTGCTCTCACTAGTGAGATTCCTACTACTTGCAGGGCAGCTGTACTGGGACTACAAAATGAGAAGAAAAAATTTAACTTTAAACAGGAAAATCAATGGAATATGAAGCTTGGGGGGAAAAAAAAAAAAAAACCAACAACAAAAAAAGACTAATCAGGAATATGCACAACCCGTACTGAGACCTGACTTTACAGCTTAAGAATACACTGCATATCAGTACCAATACTACTGGTTTGACCAGATCTTCTTCCAGTGGCCAAAAAGAGACTTTTATTACCACAAATACAGCAATGGTTTTCAAAAGCACAATTTTACACAAACTACCTGATAACCTAAGATGGATTATAGTGTTGTAAATTTTGTTCGATAGGGAAATGTTTTATGATTATTGATGAATTTGTCATTCTTTTATCATCATCAGTATACCTATCTAAAAATCAATTTATAGTAACTCAGTTACTACCACAATTAAAATGGGCAGCTGAGTTGGCTATGACACAAGTCATGCTAAACCTAGCACGATTTAATAATCTAAGTAGCTACTAGCTTGGTATAGTTATCTCATTATGGAAGGAATTTTAAGATTACTCTTACACCTATTTGAGATTTTCTCCCCATTTCACTCTCAGACATAAATAAAACTTGCCTAATGTCCAAAGTGACATTTCAAAAAGAAAAATTCAACTACCTTTTAAGCTTCAAAGAGATACTTAGATGCTCATTAAAAGGTCTGCATTTTTTTTTTAATACTGGTATATTTCACTATATTTCAACAGTTATACAATTATTCTGGCATCTGTACTCTTCCCACAATTGGGCATTACGCGTATTTTTACAACCGAGCGATTTGTCTCTGCTTTAAATGTTTTCTACTGCTAGAAATCTATCTACAACATAAAAATTGCATGTTGTACAGAAGGCCAAACCTGTTTTGTATGTATCCCTAGTTTTATATTATATTGCACATCATGATTTATATCGCCTACCTCCAGGGTCTACTGCAAATGAAATTATACTTGCCAAAGCGTGCAATTCCTCAAAGGCGCAACAGGCTTTGCACTCTAGAGAATACACTTTGAAGAAATACCGTTATCATCTTCAGGCATCCACTTTGACAACAGTTCATCAGCAACCAAACAGAATTTCTTACTTTTAGTATCTTCTGTCAGTCATCAGTGTGTTAAAAACACCCTGGGACCTTCCTATTCATCTGGTAAAAATCAGTGGAAGCAGCAGAGCCATCTAAAAATTAGTATTAATTTGCTATAAACACTTTTCTATCAAATTAACACAAAATGCTAAGCGTTAGAAGCTGTGCTAGTAAAACATCAGCATAGGACTGGAAAAGAAGGAGCTGATGGCTGCTTCAGCCAGGTGAGAGTGCTGAGTAGGGTCCATCGCTCCCTGGGCTGTCCACAGGCTTCTGGTGATGCAGCTGCAGCATGAAGTGAGGAAACAGCCCAAGGAGAGGGCAGAAGGAGGCCTTCCTGAGCTCCTGGCCATCTGAGGAGCACCGACACTTTTAAAGTCACCCTAACTAGAGCAACTTCAACAGTTTTTACTTGGGAATTGACAAAATGGGGGATTGCACAACCCAGCGGCCTGCGTTAAGAAACTGGACCCAACCACCCGGGAGCTTCTTCCCACTGCCCGGCACTCAGAAAGCGCTCGATGCAGGAAATATTAGTGGTCTACTTACTTCTACAAATACCTCAAACGCTTGTAACTGCTGCCCAGCATGGGATAACGGTACCCGCAATGAGAGAAACGAGGTTACTGCCTGACAAACCAGCTATGCTCAGCACAAAAGATTAAAAAAGTAATAAATAAAGAGTCTTTGACACGAAAGCACACAAGACAAAACCTGATGTCAATTAAGATAAGACCAAAATCCTCTTTTTAAGTAAAGTATTTCCCACTCTCGCTAAACACCATCCTTCAGAAGTATGAAAACAAACCGGCAAGAGTAACCAGGAGGCAGCGAGAGCCTGAGCAGCCCCGGCACACTACAGCAACCCCCCAGCACCACAAAAACCCTCCGGTTCACCCAAAGCAGAAGGGAAAATAAGCCATTTTATAGCCTTTTCGTTAATAATAAATGTCATTAAGAGTACAGGACAAGGAAGAGAGGTACGACCCTCTCTCGTTCGGGTTCTGACCGCCTGCGAAGGGGCGGGGGGGGACCCCGGAGACCCTGACAGCGGGTACCCGGCCCGGGCGGGGACACAGCGGGGCCGGTGCCTCGGCACCCCCCCGCAGCGACAGTTCTGAGAGTTACAGCACGACAGCAACCCTCTATCGCGATACGGGGCCGAGCCATGA
>JAVJGI010000057.1:3145901-3159586 GCA_035590275.1 Ibycter americanus | reverse complement strand
GCAACGCAGGCCGGGAGCTGCCGCGAGAGCCGCGCCCGCTCGCGAGAGCGCCGGCGGGATTTGGGCCGGGGAGCGTCGCGCCAGGGCGGGGTCGAGCGCGGGGCGAAGGGCGGCCGGAGGGAGCGTCGGGGCTCCCCGCAGCCGCGGGCCTCCCCCCGCAAACTGGCGGCGGGCCCCTGCGGTGAGGGAAGGGCCTCCTCCCCAGGGAAGGCCGCCCTGCGGCGGGGCCGCGGCTCCCTCAACCCGCGCAGAGATCCGTGGAGACCGCAGAGACCCAGCTTCGCACTGCAACGGGTGCTTCTTGCGCCTTTGTTAAAAAAAAAAACAACTCACAGGCTTGTCAAAATGACGCTTCTCGCCCCATTTTAGGCCGCGTTCGCAACTAGAAGCATCTGGGATACTTAGCAGCTGCTCAATAAAAACAAAACGTTTCTTGGAAGTGGCGCCCAGCTTCAGCAAAAGGCTGGTGGAGGAAAGTTTGATAGGAGTGAAAAAAACGAGAAAAACACCTCCCTGAGCAGCTAGCGGCCTGGTGTCCAGGCACCTCCCTGGCACGGGCGACTCCGGGTTCAGCTCTGCGTTTAGAAATAAGCAGAGCAAGAA
This sequence comes from Ibycter americanus, assembly GCA_035590275.1. Classification (NCBI taxonomy): domain Eukaryota; kingdom Metazoa; phylum Chordata; class Aves; order Falconiformes; family Falconidae; genus Ibycter; species Ibycter americanus. The sequence goes on along the minus strand of JAVJGI010000057.1, from coordinate 3,158,983 downwards.
CTTGCTGCCCGTGCAAATGCTCAGACCAGGAGGCCGTTCTCGGATCTCTTCTTTAGCGCTAAAAACCCCCAAAGCTTGTCACCCAGATGGGAGGAGGAAAATATTTTAACTATCACAGATATTTACGTGGCTGGAAGCTGTAGAGCTCCAATTGGCACTGCAGCTCTCCATCTACCTGCCTCAAAGCCTGCCGTTGACATCACTTTCCAGGGGAAGCTTTCTGCAAAGTCTCTAAGTAACTTTTACGTACCGACCTCAAAGCAGGGAAACCTGCTGGGATACAGGCAAATAATATTCCTTCTTTTTATACACCAGGTTCCCATGGAAAAAAAAGTCAGGAGCCCACACTCACAAGAACACGCTAGCTTTTGGGTGCGGATGCTTCCTTTGAGGTACTTGAGATCTGTTTTCATCAATTAGCGTTACCATCGTCATCCAAGGGATTAGAAGCCGCTCGGCACCTCAGTACACACAGCCGCCTCAGAGCAGTGGTAATGGGAGGGAGGATCAGAACCCATGCATGACAGCCTTTCTAAGTCAAGTGTTACTAGAGAAAAATAAACAGACAAGAAAAAGTGTTTCCTCTGGGGTCTCATGACTTCGAGGAAACAGTAAATACGTAAAGAGATCTCAGCGATGACTTCCAACACGGAGTGTTTCAGTTCTCCTTCCTGTGGAACAAGAACAGTAATATTTACAAGAGCGCTAAGTTTGCAGGTGCAATAAATTAAAACTAGCAAAAAAGCTGAGCTCCTCAAAGACTTGCGTAGCCTTCCCCACACACTGCGGGAATCTCGTCTCACAGGGCGCATGAATGCAACTCTCCTCCTTTGTCGTTTCTGCCCTCCCCTCCATACCTGCCTCCATGTACTGCCGGTGGGGGACACTGGCCTTTCCAGCGGAAGCACCTTCACACGCATCTGCTTCTTGGCAGCAGAGCACAGAAGCAACAAGACATTCAGAGAAAGCTGGAAGAGAGGTGTGAAAGCTGGAAGAGAGGTGTGAAAGCTGGAAGAGAGGAAGAGAGGTAGTTGACACATGGTGGGAATTATCACATGGTCATTGTGTTCCTCAATTGAATCCAAAACAAACGGGGCACGTCTTCTGTTACTTACGTTTTCTGTTTCCCCGACACGTGGAACTGTTTACGATCAGCTGCTGAAGGCTTGCAGTGGTGGAAGTGTAGAGGTAGGAGCTTCTGCGGATAGTGTCAGGAAATGAGATGCGTATTTTCATCTTTGTTGGGAGGTTAACAACTGCTCTCAGAGGCAGCCTAGCATATATCTGGTGCTGAGATAAGGGCTGAGGCAGCTGAGCATGTGCCCCTGTTGAGATTTACCCAGATTATTCCCCCGGTGCACCAGCTGCCTTGGATATTTAACTTGCATGAGCTGACTCGAAAAGAGCTTTTGGATCCTAAAGAGAAAATTTAGGCACCTAAGTCCAAAATCATGTTCCTGAAAACTCCTGCATAGGAGGCAGCTGCCTCCTAATCCTACTGGAATCTCAACTCTATACGACTTTACCTTAAACTCCCCTGGTGCCATCCTTCTTAGGTCCCCTGTCCATACCACCCAGCCCTGGTGACTGTGCTGTGTGTGCCCAGGAAGACCTCACTCCCTCAGCAGGCACTGAAAGCAAAGATCCAACTGTGTTCAGACCTGAACCATTCCTCTGCTTTGTGCTCTGGAAGTTCCTGCTGGTAGCATCCTCCCGCGAAGGGCTCATCACAAGGGCAGCAAAGGTTTCTACCATCTCCTGAGGTAGCAACTTGCAGAAAGTGATAGTGCCCATCTTAACCCACACAGCACACCCCCAGGACATGGGAGACCCACTTTCAATTATTTTCTTTTGAGAGGTTTCAAAGCTGCATCCTAACCACGAGGCCAGAGGCTATTCTGTGGCAAAGATGCTCCCACCCTTCCTGCTGCAGGTTTTCTGCCGAGCAGCCCACCATGCGTTGGCTTCACACCTCCCCCCGGATGCCCTCCTGGGGCTGGAAGGTGGCTGCACTTGTTCACCTGCCCTGGAAGAGCCCAGCAGGCAGCAGGGAGCATTTGGATACAGGAATGTTGTAGCAAGTAAGTCCTTGTGTGACTTTAGCTGTGAATAAACAAGTGGCCTTATCGTTGCTACTGGAATTGCCAAGCCAAACGTCATCCAAAGTGACAATCAGTAAACACCCTCCACAGGATCCAACATCCCTCAGGGATGAGGGATGATCCACTGGCCAGGGCTATGTTTTCACGGCAGATCTGGAACCAAAAAGAGAGCTCGCTTCCCGCCGTAGGACCCGCTGCTCACCTTCCAGCAGCTCTGGAGTTCAGCCACTGCCCGAGCAGATGTGACCGAAGCAACCCCGTGCCTGTCCTCGGCCAGCTGGTTCAGAGGCCAGGGCATTACTTTTAGCCCCTACCCCGCCACAGCCTGAGCACCTGGCTGTCGGCTGGGGCACACATCTGCCTCTGCTGCCTGGCTGGGGGGTAGGAATCTCTAACAGAAGGGCAGGTGGAGCAACAGGAGGGTCTGAGCTAAAATCCCCGTGACAGATCCATTGGGGTTGGTTGGCCAAGCTTAACTCTGGCTCACTAAAACGCACCGCCTATCTGCCGTGCTATGGGAGGGGGTTTGACTTCTTCTTTGCACAGGAATGGAAGCCAAGCCCTCAAACTTCTTTGTAGATTTCTTGGCATGTCTTACAGACCCAGTTTTTGGAGTCCAAGGGTTATGTGGGGATATTAACTGTCATTCACAAAATTACATACAAATGGGTTGCTTGTCCTAATGGTCTCTAAAGCAGAAAATCTTGAAGACAAAGACATTTTAAATTGAAAACAGCTTGAGTGCTGGAAACACTGAAGCTTTCCAGCCTTCAGACAGCTGCCTGCACCTTCTCTCCCTGAAATCCTCTCTCCTGACCAGTCTACGGACTCTTGCACTCCTCTTCCCAGATGCGTGGCTCCTCCAGAGGCACAGCTTGCTCCCACTTTTTGCCTTTTCCTCCCACGGGCAGCAAATCAGTGGCATTTGGACACATGGTAGGTGAATTCTCCAGCTAAGCCACTCTCCACAACCGTGTCCTAAAATCTACCGACCCAGGCAGCAAGTCCCAGCAGCAAGATCTGTGGGCTTGGAAAAGGAGGAGATGCATTTCCAAAAGACAGACTGGCCACCATCAGCAGGACAAGACACTACAGGCGTTTTGCTCTGCGTCACTAATTCTGTCCTGGTCATTTGAAGAGCTCAGTTATGTTATATATTCCTCCCTGTTATTTTTAAGAAGAGATGCTTCCATAGGGAGCCAAAAGTTCCTTACTTAAGCAGATAAAAGGCAGTTATTTTCTATATATGTATATTTTTATGTGTACATATATAAATCATCATAAGTGTATCATCTAAAATGTGAACAACTGGAATGCTTTTGATTCCCTGTGAGACCTCCTAAAACACAGGCAATTCTTTACAAGGAGGTTACCTATGCAGTCTACTTACTTCTGTTGTGTATATACTGTACCCAACCCAGGCGTGAGGAAACAGCCGAGGGAGCTCAGTGTCCAGACAGCTGAGTATCTGTCATTACCGTCACCACTGCTGGTGTGACGCAGCAGGCACAGCACCTTCCCCCCGCTGCTGGTAACCAGCCAGCCAGGGACATGATCAAAACAAAAAAACCACAGCAATCGGTGATATTGCCTTAATACTCGACATTTTTTGGCATATTGTCCTAGAGCTACGGGTTCATCCACCCCCTGCACGCCCAGCGAGGAGGGAATCACCAGTAAAATAAATCTCCCGTGTGATTAAATAACCTCATACCTGAAGCTTGTGTTTATTCAGTGTATTTCGTGCCAGCAAACCATTTACGCAGGTTGTGCAGGTCTATGACTGCTCGTTCATGGCTTTACTTGCCAGAAACGGATCAGCCAATTGTCTTGATGAGTTAAGGCAGTAAATAAAGACATCATGTAAGTGCCTGATCGTAAACACTATTTGGGATAAATTAAATCCTGGGCTTATGTTTGCTCTAACCTCTCTAGCTCATAACCAAGATGTACTGCTTTAAGTGTGCTTTTCGTTAATTAAACCAAAAAACATCCCTGGAATCAGGGATATTGCCCACAGTTTGCATCCACAATTTGGGCACAAATTAAAATATGGGGAATTTTGTTTCAACATAACAGAAAACCTTTTTTTTTACTGTGAGGATGGTTAAATGCTGGAGCAGGTTGGCCAGAGGCAATATCCTGGGCAATCAGCTCACACTGATGCTGCTTTGAGCTGCAGGGCAGTTGCTCTAGATCTCCACTGGCCCTTTCCAACCTCAGCTTTTCTTGATCTGTGAATCCTGTCAACATTTCTAAAGCTGAATGTGCCCTGTACTATGAAACACAGCCTCAAACTCCATTTGTTTCATTGCATCTCCTAACCAAAATGGATCAAAGAAGCCTTCTCCTCTCCTCTGTTATTATCTGTTCTTTTTTGCGGCTGCCCTGGCCAAGAGCTCCTCTGGATCTGGTTTTTAACTGGGCTGGTAAACCACAGTCAGACCTGTTCTTCTCTTCCAGGGGCTTCTGCCCCTCCAGCTCCCTGGTGGCAGGCACAGCACAGAGGGACCCGGGGCAGGAACTGTCGTCGCGGGCAGGACCTGCCTTTGTCACCCCTGCAGCCCTCTCTGTTCTGAGCCAAGGGAGCGATCTGCACAGGGCCTGGGAAACGAGCCTGGATGACGCCTATGAACACAACCTGTGGAAAAGTTTCAGCCAGCAGACAGGGTTCTGCTCATGCCGTGTCAAGAAGCTACAGCCCTGAACATCCGTTCTCTTCCACACTTCATGTCTGTAGCAACACTTACAGCGTTTTCATTTATCATCCTCGTGCGTGGTTTCTGTGTTCATCCCTTCCTGTTGTTATTGTCAGAGATTTTCCCCACGTTTCTGCTCTCTCCCGCTCTGGCGATTGCAGCATCTTCCTCTCCACAAGACGCAAACTTCCGCACTAGGATCCCAAATGTCACCTCTGAGGTCATCCCCCCCCTCCTGGCTCCCTCCCTCCTTCTTCCAATCATCCAGCTACCTCCCCCTCTACTATTGCAACAACTCTGACACAAGCCCCCTCTTTCAAAGCTTTCCCTATCTGTCCATGCTTACTAATCCTCTCTAGCTGAGCCACCCTCCCCCTCTCCGACCTCTCCTCTCGGCTCCACATGGTTTTTCCAGCTGCACGGCCCGGTCACATGCTGGTGCTCTTGAGGGTCATATGATGGGTAGGGACCGCCGGGCTGGGCTGCGGCAGGCATCTGCTGAACGCGGGGCGCTGCTAGGTAGCACACCTCCAGCTTCCACCACATCCCAGGGCCATCAGCCACCCCACGGCTCAGGGGCTGGACCTGCAGCGTGCGGGGATGTGACACCAACTGCACCGGCACGGGATGGGGGGCAGAGGCCGCGGAGTCACATTGCAAATGGCAAGGAAGGTGCGTTACGCGCGGGGAGGTGGTCAGCGGGATGAGTCCTGCACCGTACCCCAGACTGGGCAGGGCTGTTGCTGCTGCTGCTCCTGCTGCTCCCCTGGCCTGCCCGGCAGGTCTCTGCTCACACCTCCTACGTCGTGCTCTGCTTAGAACATATCACCCTTGCTCTACGAAGCGTATCACAGAATCACAGAACGGTTTGGGTGGGAAGGGACCTTCAAAGGCCATCTAGTCCAAGCCCCCACCACGGGCAGGGTCATCTTCAACTGGATCAGGTTGCTCAGAGCCCCGTCCAACCTGGCCTTGGATGTTGCCAGGGATGGGGCATCGGGCACCTCTCTGGGCAACCTGTGCCAGTGCCTCACCACCCTCATCATAAACAATTTCTTCCTTCCATCTAGTCTGAATCTCACCTCTTTGAGTTTAAAACCATTCCCCCTTGTCCTATCGCTACAGGCCCTGCTAAAAACTCTGTCCCCATCTTTCTCCTAAGCCCCCTTTCAGTGTTGAAAGGCTGCAGTAAGGTCTCCCCGGAGCCTTCTCTCCTCCAGGCTGGACAAGCCCAGCCCTCTTCAGCCGGTGCTCCAGCCTCTGATCATCTCCATGGCCTCCTCTGGCCTCACTCCAGCAGGTCCATGACTTTCCTGCGCTGAGGACCCCAGCGCTGGCTGCAGCACTGCAGGGGGGGTCTCACCAGAGCGGAGCCGAGAGGCAGAGCCCCCTCCCTCGCCCTGCTGGCCACGCTGCTGGGGATGCAGCCCAGGATATAACTGGCCCGTACAGAAAAACCCTCTTGTTTTTCCTGTGCCCTGACCTTAGTCTGTCTGTCTGTCTGTCCTTGGACTGGGAGTTCCTGGAATGAGTATCAGCAATGTCTGTACATCACAGGCAGTAACATGAGTACAAAGTACTAAGAAATGCCCCAAGCTTTTCTTAATTAATTACAGAGCCACTGACTTTTCCTAATATGATCCACGCACTCAACAAACACAATAAATGGGAGAAGTTGGGCAATTAGGAATAAATGGCCAGAAGGCAAAGCAGAGCCCGGTGGGGGACCAGCATCCTCAGGGACATCCCATTCTTTCCCATCGTCATGTTGCACATGCTGCAAGCGGATGTGATGGATGCCCTTTTCATTGAGACACAGAGGAATGAGGCTGGATTCAGGGATGGGATAACTGACGGGTTGTCAAAGTTAAATGTGCAAACTGGAGAAAAAAGAAATGAATAATATTGTCGGTATAAGTGAAGCCAACATCTGAGGAAAACAGGAGGCTCCATGTATCTCTTAGGATGGCTCCAGGCTTTCCCCTGTCTCAGGCAGATCCCAGCGCTGTGCCCTGCTCAGATTTGAGAAGGCAAAAGTTTCAAAGGAGAGGGTAAATGAAAAACAGGGTGCTGGAGAACAAACGATACCGACCTTGATGATACACAGCACCGTCTTGTGCTTCTTATTTCTGTGCCCCCAACTGTTTGTTATACTTTTTCTGAAAAACAGAAGATAGCACCTAAAAGTTTATGTTTGCGGTTGAGAATACCATTCCCCTTCAATGTCAATCAGAGTAAAACACTGCTGAAGGATCTCCTAAACGCCAGCCAAATCAGCAATCAGCACCGCAGAGGCAGAGCGTGCACGAGCTGTCTGACCCAACAGCAGCCTTGGAAGAAAGAATTATCTGAGATTTGCAACCGTAAAGCTTGGGTGCAAATTAGGAATTATGGTGAGAACTAACATTTTATGTTTTTACGGGGCTTTGCCAAAGTAAGTAACAAATTAATTGGTTTTAATAAATAACTCCTTTCCTGTAGGCCACTGGGAAGTTAAGTGGCACGCTCAGAGGTTCCTCGTTTTGGTGTCCATCCAGATTTACAGGATCAGTTTTGAACGCCTGAGTAGCACTGAGATCAACTTAAAGTGGATTTAGGAGTGCTGAAAATGAAGCGCTAGATGGCTGGTGTGGGGTTTAGTCTAGGAATCTTTTGGCAAAGGGGGAGATGTCAGCTTATTGTTTATATATATAACTATTCTGCCAAAATGCCAACTTGTAAGATCTTTTAGCTGCTAATTACCAGAAATGAGCCCAAAGACAGAGCTGCACCCCAGTCTGACAGACACATCTGAGCAGGCAGGAGAGCTGCTGCCTGCTCTGCCAGTTCTTACGGTCTCCTCTTGAGCTGCAGTCCAGTGGAGTGTAGAGTACATCTCACTGATGGTGCTACAACATCCACTCCAGACTTGGGTCAAACATTCCTGCAGATCCGAAGAAAAAGCACGCGGATAAGGATATGCACTCTAAAGCAATCCCTAAACCAAACAACTGCCCGCCAAACTCCTCTCTGGACTCTCTAGCAGCTCCAGGCTCCACTTATAAAAAAAAAAAAACAGGGGTGCAGTGTTAGTAATGTATTATTTTGTTTAATCTTTTCCCTTTGCTGGATGCAGGAGAGTTGAAGCAGAACCACCACTGAGAGCTCATCCTCTACCATCTGAAGGGTCAAGTGATCACAAACTTCTGAGACGTTTCTCCAATCCCCCACCACAACAGGACCTCAGAAAGGAGCAGAAGCAAACATCCCCCTGGCCACCCACGACACCTCTGCACTGCCAGCGGGCTTGCCTCCAAGTCCATGTTCAAGCCCAAACATGCTCGGCATTCATACAGCTTGGATGGAAAAGCGTAGGCTTTGGGAAAAGGCGTAAGAAGAGAGAAAATATACGTCATTCTCCAGCACAGCCCTGAAGACATCCTTGTCTGCAGAGTGGATGAAGCAGGCCCGCTGCCCACCACTGGGTCTTCTGTCCGACACAAAGCAGCCAAGCGGTCTGGATCCATCTCACGTACCACGGGACATGCTGGGAATGACAAGCCGCTGAATTACCCTCGTCTGTTTGGACACGGGGAATAGGTGTCAGGACTGACTGAGCTCTCGCTGGCTTTCAGCCTGGGCTCCCGCACAGCTCTGCTGTGGCTGGAGATGGAGTGAGATCACCTGAGGGTCTCTGCAAGAACAACACCCTCAATCAGAGCAACCCGGGGACTAACGCAAGGCATGGGCAGGGGTGAAAGGCGATACAACTCCTCCTAAAAATCACTTCATGTTGCTCAGACATGTCTGGGAAAATGGCACAACAAAGAGGGGCCAAGAAGAAGTTTGTCCTTGGTGAAGGGTGGTCCAGCGGCAGGACCAGGGACCTGCTGTGGGGAGGGGGCAGCCGGCAGGGATCAAAGCCTTCTGGAAACCTCACTGTGGATGGTGATGCCTGGAGGCAGGTACAAACTGTAACGTTCCTGCCTGTGTGACAACGTTCACAAGAATTAGCATTTCACAGGAATGCGGGGATTTATTCTTCAAGGCCCACCGTATCCGCGAGTGCTACAGCCCAAACATTGCACCAACAGAGCATGTGCTTGATAAGAACCCAGGAGCAGATGCCAGCGGATTTAATGTGGGACAGGAGGCCCATTGCAGATTTGCAGACTGCTGGCAGGGTCAGCTGTAAATATTCCCTCACAATCAAAGGCATTCATCTAAGGATTACATGCTGGGGGCTTTGTGGTGAAGTAAATTTGCAACTAACAGGACCATTAATAGTCAGACAGTTTAGTTGGCTCCCTGGCTGCCATTTATTTTCCCCTCAGTCATTTTTACTACATCTAAATACCATGGGGATGGGAGACTTGAATGATACAGCCTAAGAAATCAGCTTAGATGAAGCAGGAGAAGGGGTTACCTCCAACAAAGAGAGCTCAATGGGGATCGAACGGGGATATCAATAGTGGGTAATGCCACTGAAGCATGTGAGCTGATTTCATAACCTGATGGAGATTAGCCTCTCTGGAAGCAAGCGGGATATGTCGAGGGATATGAAGTATTGGTCCTATAAAGCATGTTCATAGAGGGGCTGTATTTGAAAGGCTGAGGAGGGGAGGAGAGACTTTGCGGGGTAAGGAATGGCTGTGAAACAAAGACACCACGGCCTGTTTTCACCCCAGTTTGATGCTTACAGAACAAAAGTATCCTGAGCAGAAGCTGTGCCACGTAAGTAACATCTCCCCCTTCTGCAGGAAGCGCTAAGTATAAAATAACCGGTGGCGTAATGGGATGATGACAAACCAAGAGGTCCTGGGCTAAGCAGGCACCAGGTGATGCTAGGATTAACCCAGGATGCTTGTTTCACCGCAGAGCTGCCTCTCCAGGACCGCAGACCCTTTGGATGCAGCCAGCTCTGCACGCCCACCCGTTGTGGGGGCCCTCCCTGGGCCCCCGCCCCAGCTCAGTGCACCCTGAGGTTGCTGCCATCCAAGCAGCCCTTCCCTCCCTCAGTTTGGTCTTCAGCCCCGTCTCTACCCCTCCTCCCTCATCATCTCAGAAACAAATTAGGCAGAAGGAGCCAAGAGGGAAACGAACACCAATCCCATTAAATTCTACTGCCTGGGCTGTGTTTTATAATTGAAAAGAAAAACTGTTTTATAACTAAAAAAAAAAAAAAGGGGGGGGGGGGGGCGGAGGGAGAGAGAGAGAGAGAACAAGCCCTTTCTGTCCCCTCCTCCCATCCTGCAAATCCTACTCCCTCTTTCATTGGAGAAAAAGAATTAAAATAGAGAAAAAACAAGCAGGAAGAATGGAGGGTGTGTAAAACACTCTCAGGTTTCTAAACGTGGAATTAAAATTTGCAGAGCAGCAATAATCACTCCCCGACACTGAATATCTCACCTAAAGCAATAAAATCAATCTTTGCCTTGTGCAAACGAGCAATCCCTAACAGGAACATCTTCGACTCTTGTTGTGCCGTTGCTTTCAGCAACAAGCACCCCACGAACCCAAGAGCCACAATTTTTCCCCATCAGGAGGGGTCACTCGAGCCAAGTGCTCCACTGACTCCTTCCTAGCGATGCGAACGCGATGGCATGCAACCTCAGCTGTGGGAGTACTGTGCAAATCCCTCCTGCAGCCGCTCGCCGAGGCGGTGGTACCCTGTCCCGGGCAGCAAAATACTCTCTCTGCTGGTCTTCCCACAGCGGGTCATCCCTGGGAGAATGAGGGATGCAATGTCAGCAGCGCTGTTCATGCAAAAGGCTGCTCTGTATTTTCCTTGTGATCTCCATGGATGCTCGCACCAGAACTTACCTCTGCAGGTCTTTAAAGAGGTTGTGTGATGCTGAAGGATTTTGCCTTTTCCCTTAATGCTCAGCTCTTCGATGATTCATACTTCTTGCTGTGATTTCTGCAAGGAAAGGAGGTGTCAGCATGCTCATTTTAAAGACAAGGAGATAGCAGCATTAAAGACAATTATTTTGCAGAAGGCTCCTGACTTCAGTCTCCGTGAGCAGGACGGTGACAGCCTGTTTCTATCAGAGATGCCGAGCTCCTGCAGAACACACTGGCCATAACTGAGGTCTGAGATGTTCTGCTCATAGCGAAGCATCACTGCAAGTGTCACTGCCGCATGTATGGACATGAAAACCTCACAAATTAAATGCTGCCAATGAAGAAACCTGTCTAATCCTTCCCCAAGATCATCAGCAGACTCTAGACCTTTAAATATTTTGGCGTATGAATTTACATATGATACTGATTTTAGCTTTTTGCTACCGAGAAGGAAGCTTAACTCCTTTCACATCCTTTCTACCTCCACATCTCATGGCTCTGCTCTGACTCACCACGCTTGGTGCTGAAGAAGAAATCAACCCCGGCCTCAGCCACTCGGCACCCACTTGCAAAGAGCTTGTGACTGCAGCTGAGCAGGCTATTTTTCTGTTTTCTATAAAAATGATTTCAAAAACATTCCTGTTCTGCTTTTGGACGGAACTGAGATCTTTAGGAAATCACAGTGGGAATGGAGCTGGGGAGAGAGTAAGAGAGCCAGAAAAACGCCTCCAAGAACAGCCACTGTCTCCCCGGGCATTGCCCTGCTCACACCAGCTGCCGGGATAAAGCCTCCAGCATCCCTCCAAGTGCTGTAAATATGGAGCTTCCAGCTCTTTTAAGATGGCTTATTATTCGTTTCACCCTGGGTTATTATTTATTACTTATTACAATATCCAGAAATTCCACCTGGGAGCCATGAAATCTTTCCCAGTGAAAAACTAATCAAAACTAGGAATTTCTCCTTAAAATTATTGGGCTTAACGAACTGTTATTTTCCAAGCAGCTTTGGGTGGGAGCCTTCTTCCCTCCAGGCCATTAAGGTTACAGAGAGGTCAGTGCAGAGCCGCGCTCTCCGCGTTGATACAATGCCCATCACAACAGTTCCTGAGCATCTCCCCAAACGATCATCACCTTTTGGCCGAAGCAGCCAGGAATTATTCTGATGCGCCACTTCTTTGCTGTTGCTAAGCTATTCTCACTGCTACTGTCATTCTGGGAAGCCAGAGGCAAAGAGCAGGACCCCCTCCCAGAGCCTGGCTCTGCACAGACAAAAGGAGGACACAACAGCTGAATGCAAAGGCAGGGGAGGAAGAATGAGAAGATGTTGCAGTGGCTGGCGGTCTGGCAGGGTTTTGTTGGCACCAGGAATTTTTTAAAATGATGAAACGTTTGATAATAAGGCTTAGCTGATTCTTTTCCCACAGGAGTAAATCTGATCGTGGGCTAGCAGCTGAGAAGTCTCTGTCCTTTTTTAGGGTGCTGCTGTCAGGATGCTGCTCCTCGAGAGGGACCACACGGCTGTGTCCTCAGGACACTTCACTCAAACTCAGGCTCGCTGGGGAGCAGCAGTTAGCGTCATCTCCAGCCTCCCAAAACAGGAGGTGCTTGGCTAGCTCCCAGAACACGCAGAGTCAGAAATGAAGAGGTTCTGGGAACGAACCCCAAGAGGAGGAAAGCAGCAGTCCCCAGCCACAACCTGCTGCATGCACAAGAGCTGTGAGAAAAGCTGTTAGGATGGGATGGGATGGGATGGGATATTTCAGTTGGAAGGGAGCTACAACAACCATCTAGCCCACCTGCCAACCCACGCGGAGATGGGAGGCGGCTGGGTTGAGCAAGGCTCGGAGGGGTGCAGGGTATGAACTCAGAGCTCTGGGAAAGCGCCGCTGGAGTCAGATCAATTCTCTCCATCCGTATCCCCCAGTGAGGGCTACAGCAATTCCTGTACCTGCTTTCCCATTCTTTCCCTTGCTGTTGGCCGGGTTTAGGCCTCCGTCTTTTCCTCCTCATCTCTGCCCGTCGTTCCCCTGCACCTTTTCCCTGCTTTTTCCCTGGCTGTTTTTTACGCCACGGGCCCTGGGGCCTCCTCCTGGCTTTCTGCTGCGGGTTTGGAGGGAAAGGGAAGGAGCCAGGGCACGGAGGAAGGGGAACAAAGAGAGACCAGCACAGCCGCGTGTCCCGGGGCATCACCTCTTCCCTTCCCGCCGCGCGCGGCGAGACGGCAGCAGAATAAACCGAAATATTTCGTGACGGACCCGTAAGTGGCAAAAATCAAGGCAATAAAACCAAGGAAGGAATAAACGGGTCCTTTTTCACAAGGGAGGGTTCAAAACCGCCGGCGGAATCGCCAAGGTGACGCAGAGGCCGACGGGCAGCGAACCGGGCGATGCCCCTCGGGAAGCGCCCCGTGCCCGCCCGGCACATCCCGAGTGGCCAAGGCCTGGGGGTGCCGCGGCCC
>JAVJGI010000057.1:3129933-3145536 GCA_035590275.1 Ibycter americanus | reverse complement strand
CCGTCCCAGCCATGGGGAGGCTCGTCCTCCTCCTCTGCACCGGCGTCACCTGCTGCCTCGCGGCCGGGGCCGCGCCGCCGGCGGGAGGTGGGTGGGGACCCACGCGGGACGGGACCCCACGGGGGGGAGGAGGGGGACGGGCTCCCCTGGGCTGGGGGAGGCTGGAGGCCGGCGGGGGTCCCGGGCGCTTTGCTGACCCTTCCTCCCGCCTGGCCGGAGCAGCTGGCACCACGGCGGAGCCGCTGGAGGAGCGGCCGGAGCGGGTGCCGGTGCCCAAGCTGCAGGTGAAGTTCCATCTCCGCTCCACGCGTGACTCCGAGGAGGACGGCTGCCCGCTCGCCATCGGCCAGCGCCGGTGCCTGGAGGCCTGCAGGTTCAACGTGACAGCCAAAACCTTCCTCATCATTCACGGCTGGACGGTGAGTACATCCTGCGCGGCTCTGGGCGATGCTCAGCGCTGGAGCTGGCCGCTCCCAGAGAGCAAACCGCCCCGCGTCTCTAAAATACGTGGGATCCGGGACAACTTCTCACCTTCTGAGCGCTGTGACATCCCAGGAGCCGCACCTGAGGTCTGCGGAGCAAAAAAAAAAAAACCTCCACAAACCCAACTCGCTGTATCACGAAAGGCGACTTGAGATTTGCCCTAAAACCCAACTAACCCACCGCCGGGAGGGTGGCACCGGGCTTGACTCGCACCCACAGACTTTGTGGTGGTGTAGCTGCCTCCGTTCCTGCTGCCTGGCCCCCTGGCTCAAGAAGCAGAGGGCGGGCAGGCGCTCTCAGGCTTTCCTCTGCGTTCGATGTGGCCGAGCGTGTGGCACGAGGGGACTTATCAGCTCTGCCAGGGCTGGAAAAGAATTTTGCAATCCATCAGTTTCTGAAACTGGAGAAAAAGAGCGATAAGGTGGCATGTAACGAATGCCTCCCCTCCTGCCTTAAAAGGCAAGGTGGCTAATTACCTCCTGAGTCTCTCAAAACCTGTTTTTCTTACACCATTAGCGCGGTGATGAGAAGTAGTGGGGCTGGCAGAGGAGCAGCACACAGCTCGAGCGGAATATGTAAATGACATACAAATAATTTACTCATGAATGTGTAATCTTGGTCCTGTGAGCTGGAAACTAACACCTGAGTCTCTCTTTCTAGATGAGTGGCATGTTCGAAACCTGGTTGGGCAGCTTGGTATCCGCTCTACAGGAGCGGGAGAAGGATGCCAACGTGGTCGTGGTGGATTGGCTTTCGCTTGCCCACCAGCTCTACACCGATGCCGTGAACAACACGCGGATTGTTGGAAGAAGCATAGCGAGGCTGCTTGACTGGTTACAGGTAACGCGAGTTAAGAACGGTCTCTGTCGTAACGCTCCAGGAGGGACTGTTGCACAAGGGAATAGAATATTCCCCAGCTCACAGGCTGGCGAGCGGGGAAGGCTCTGGTGTAATCCCAACCCCAAGGCTTGCTGGGGCGATGGCTCATAGCTAAGGTGCTGCGCTCAGCCCTTGCGCGAGCGCTTCGCTGCTGTCCTGGGAGATGCTGTTTTGCAGCAGGCTGGGTTCAGTGATGCTGAAATGCGCTTCACATTTAGGAGTCCTGTCTGAGCCACCTGAACTCCAGAGTTGGGCATGCAAAGTCAGCGTTGGCTTGGCAAGCGGGTGGAAAAGCAGGTCCACGGTGCTACGCTCGGCGCATGAGTCCATGGCCAGCGCTGAGGTCTGCCGGCAGCTCCCTGAAGGAAGGCTGCTCCCGATCCTGCTTAAACAAAGAATATTGTAACCGGGGTTGGAAGCTGGGCACTGTGGTTGGGGGCAAACCACAAGCACCATCCAAACCGTTCAACTCTTATACTTGTCTTGGTGAAATAAAGAACAAAGCATGCTTGTCTGCCCCCTCCCTCCACACTCCTCTTAGAATTGGTCCTGCAGATAGGAGCGGTGCCAGCTGCCCTGAAAAAGAGGGGGGCAAATTATCATATCTTTTTTTTCCCTCCTTGCAGGAGAACCCACTCTTCCAGCTTGAGAACGTCCACCTGATCGGGTACAGCCTGGGCGCCCATGTTGCCGGCTTTGCTGGTAACCACGTCCATGGGACAATAGGCAGAATTACAGGCAAGTGGGTTTTTTAAACACACTTTTACCTTTCCTTAGCAGCACTGAGTTTCCCCGAAAAGGCTCATTTCCTGTGTTGCTGTGATGCTGTTTTGGGCTTGCTCACTCAGAAATTACAAATTTCCTGCTCGTGGTGGCAGCGGGGAGCATGGGTCTCTTCACATGAGAAAGCACCTTCATTTTGAACCCCAAATGTAGGGGAGGTTCAATCAAAAACCTCTCAGAGGACCACTCGGTCTTGAGTATATTTAAAGTTAAATGTGGGTTCAAAACAAGTCCAGCTCAAGATCTTACTATCCAAATCCTAAGCCTGTGGGTGATACTGGTTTTGTAGTTACAGCTCATAAACTAATGGAAGCAAGAGCTATTGAGTGCTATTTATCAGCATGGGATGTTTGGTCAAAAAAACCCAACCCCAAAACCATCCCAAACCCTCATTCTGAAAACATTTTGAAGAGAATGCTTCTGACTCCAGAGGAAAGCTGATTCCAACATGTGAGAACTTAAGGCATGGTACAAGGGGTTGCATTCAGCATTTAAACACTGCACTGGCAGTGAGAATTCCTCAGAGCCTAGCAATAAGTATCTCCATTTAGTTAAGCGGGAAAATCACTTAACAGTCAAGTTGGGGAATGGCTCAGCTTCAGGTTGGCCGTGAGGCTCAGAGGTTATGAGAACATCCCAAAGCCACCATGGGATCTCAGATACAGGGATTACCTGGCTGCTGCTTAAACTTGTATTAGCCCCTCCATATGTCCAGTCTGAAAATAGATTAAATGTCACCAAGGCAGCTTTGGCTACCAGCGGTCTCTGTGGGGTACTAGACCTCTTCTGGTGTTCAGTCATCTGCTACCTCTTGAAATCGCTCTTCACTGCGACCTAGCAAAGACTCATTGCTTCCAACAGGCCATCTGAAGCCATCGCTGTAGAGCAGACCAGTGCTACGACTGGGCTGTATTGCACCAGAAGTGCTATGGACCATCCCCATTTGTTCCCTCAGTGAGCCCATGGGTGAAGACATCCTGGGGGACAGTATCAGCAATGAGGCAGGGACTCTCTGTGTAGCACCTGGTTGGGAGGGCTGCCAGCAGCAGGTTCCTGGCTATATTCTGTATGAAATAACCCAATTTCTTACCTGGCATCTTGCGTATTGTCTCTAACACCAGGCTTGGATCCAGCTGGTCCTATGTTCGAAGGAGTGGACCCTAGCAAGCGCCTCTCCCCTGATGATGCTAACTTCGTGGATGTCCTTCACACCTACACGAGGGAGACGCTAGGTGTTAGTATTGGGATCCAGATGCCTGTAGGCCATGTTGACATCTACCCCAATGGGGGAGACTTCCAGCCTGGCTGCGGTTTAAGTGATGTCTTGGGAGCAATTGCCTATGGGAGTAAGTTCTCATTACTTATTTTGCCTTTGGTCAGTGTAGACTCCTCATGAATAGACTTGAATTGATGCCAGGGAGTGATCTGATTTACAAGAGCAGAACTCTTTTTTTTTTTTTTTTTTTTTCCCCTCTAAACTGCCTGTACTACTGGAGATAGTTGCTAGAAGCTAGACCTGCTTTTAATTCTGAAGTAGCATGTTCTCACTCTAACACCTGATCATAAACTATAGTTGTCTTATGCTGGGTCTAGAATCCTCTTTAAAGCTCTCTTCATGGTAGAGAATAAGTGAATAGTCCTCTTCAGGTGTCCTCCACTAACCACTCCAATTGCTGCTGTTTGAAAAATGTTGAAGTTTGGCCGCGGTCAGCTCATGTCAGGCTACAAAAAGGCACAGCTTACTACATCTTACCAACTGCCAGGGTGAGAAATGCTTAAACAAAACGTATCCCTTGCAACTCTGCTTCTCTAGCAATTGGTGAAGTTGTTAAATGTGAACACGAGCGGTCTGTGCACCTCTTCGTGGACTCTCTCGTGAACCAAGACAAACAGAGCTTCGCGTTTCAATGTACTGATTCCAGTCGCTTCAAGAAGGGCATCTGCCTGAGCTGCCGGAAGAACCGCTGCAACGGCATCGGCTACAACGCCAGGAAGACACGGAACAAAAGAAACAGCAAGATGTACCTAAAAACAAGAGCTGACATGCCGTTCAAAGGTATGCTTCCCCCTTCAGAAAGAACATAGTCTCATCTCTAGGAGCAGGCTCCCAAAGTCAATGTCAGGAAAGATTAAGAGGTGGAAGAGTAGCACCATCTCAAAGCAGTGCAGCACCAGGTGTTAGTCTTCGCTGTTAACGGGCTGCATCGCTGTCCTGTGGCGTTACTGTGCTCCTTCCTCCATGTGGAATCAACAGGGCTCGGGCCATAAGGACACTCAGCCTTTTGAGCAGGACTGCAGTTCACATGTCATACGTGCCAGACCACCTCAACCTTAAAGCAGTAGGTTTGGGGAGCCGTCCTACTACACTCTCTCCTCCACCCCTCCACTACAGAGTGGACCTGCTGTAGTCGTGTAAATGTCAACTGTGTAATCAGTAAGGGCAGGAAAAAGCAATCGATGATGTCTCAGTAAAGAAGGGTCTAGCCTTTGCCAGCCAACACTGTTTCACAGAGCGCAATGCTAAGCAATGTTGTCTCCCAAAGTTGGTTCCATCTATGCTCTCCCTCTTTCTCTCCAGTCTACCATTATCAGATGAAAATGCATGTCTTCAGCTACACGAGCTTGGGAGAGGCTGATCCCACTTTCTCCGTCACCCTTCACGGCACCAACGGAGACTCTGAACCTCTCTCTTTAGAAATGTAAGTCAGCTGGCCCGTCCTGTGTACCTAAGGTGGCCATGGGGACTAGACAAGGTGGCATCATTCTTTTTCCTCTGGTTACATTAGCATTGCACCCGAGCCTAGCAGCCTCACTTCATCACCATTCAAAAAACTTTTCATCCAGTAATTATAATTTATTGCTGAGAAAGCAATTTGATGTGCCCCATCTTCTACACATTAGCCTTCATGGCTCATTGTTGAAGTACTCTGTTTTGCTTTCCCCCTCTACCATTGGGATGTAGTCTGAAAGCACCCGTATCTCTGGAGGCATTGTTGACCTCCTTTAGCTTCTACCAGAAAAGAAACACAAGGCATGTCATTCCCCCCTAAGCTATGGAAGGATGGCTGAGCCAAATACATGATGCATTGTGTTGAACCAGCTATCTAAGCTCACTCTCTTTAGTGTAATCTGTAATTAACTGGTGACAGTTGGATGTGGAACACTTGATAAGCTCTGTTTAACTTCTTGCATGGCACGAACGAACAACTGGCATGCTTCCATAGGGAAGAAACGTTGAGTCTCTGCTTGTCTTTCAGGCTTGATCAAATTGGCCTAAACGCTACTAACACCTTCCTGGTCTATACTGAAGAGGACATGGGTGAACTCTTAAAAATAAAGCTCACCTGGGAGGGAACATCTCAGTCGTGGTACGATCTATGGAAAGAGCTGAAGAGCTACTGGTATCGGCCTGCCAAGTCTTCCCAGGAACTGCATATCAGACGTATACGTGTGAAATCTGGGGAAACGCAACAGAGGTAATAATTGCATTAGACTGCATGTGAGCTGGCTCGAAACTTCAATCAAAAGGAGAAATATTCAGAATCTAGCAAAAGAAGTTGGGATTTTTGAACTTAGTTGGTATCCTGAGCTGTCTTTCGTTTTTAGTGTTACCAGCTAACGCTCCCCCACGGCGTAGCAGAGCAGGTTACGTGCCAGCATGAGGTTGCAAACTAGGCTTTAAGCAAAACCAGGCACCGCAGGTCAGATCTGGGGTGTTCTTTTGCTTGATTTAGATACCGTGACACTCTCTCGTCTGCCCTTTGAGACTAAATTAGCCCACTGCGAGATGGTTTAGGTCACACCTGAAGGGTTAAAGTACTGACAGCACCAAAAATACTGAGGCATAGATGGGCATGGCTATTATTTACAGCCATAATGTGCTGATTTGGCACAACCAGCTAGACCTAAAACTGCAACTGGTAACGGGGCGACACCAATTCCTTGAACACTGTAGTGCTCCTCTGAGATCTCTAACTGGAAAGCTACCTGAGCAACCAACAAGAGGTAAAGGCGCCAAGCATGTAGCACTGCACTCCCAAATCTTGCGTTAATCTTGTTCTGAACATAACCCAGATCTGTCAAAGAACAACAGTTGATATTGACAATTTCCCACATTTCTCACAGCTTTAAATACTATCATCTGTAAGTATTGTGCATCCTGGTTTCTACAACCTATGAAACATAGGGATAGTAGAAGCAAAGGTCCCCAAATAAAATATTAAAGCAGGAAATAAAACAGCCGTTCCACAGGCTAATGGCATATCAAGATGCTCCACAGGAGGGATGTGAAATCAAACAACTTGTCCTAGAGTTAGCTGCAATCCATCTCACATGTTATTTGTTAATCACGGAGACAACAGGCACCTCCTCTTGACTTCTCATTCCTCCCCCTAGGTTTGCTTTCTGTGTGGAGGATTCCCAGCTAACCAGTATAACTCCTGGCAAAGAGCTCTGGTTCGTGAAGTGCACAGAGGAATGGCGAAAAAGGTAGGGAAAAGTCAGCAAAGAGAAATCCCGTCTGATGCACATGGCTCTCCTGGGATGAGTGGAGCTTTTCTTTCTTTCCTTTAGACTCCTGGAACATCTTTTTCTTTCAAAAAAAGAATAATTCTAGCTCTAGATTCCCAGCTATTAGACTGAATTTTCACGTATGCCCCTTAACTATCACTAACTAGGTGATGTTATCCTCACTTCTGATCGTGGTTTGTCATCTCTTACCTTTACATCCTTACTACCAAATTGGTGTAACACAGTCCTTGGGCCTAAAGAGCCTGTCTGCTTGCTGTCATGGTAGGTGCTAAAACTGAGGTGCTACCAATACCCAAGATCCGTGCAGCAGTGGCGAGCTCATTAGAGGCATCTATTAACTGCCCTGTAAAACAGAGGAAAGCTGGGAGTGAAGGGGGTTGCCTCAAAGATAGTTACAGCCTGGTAGGAGACCTTGAGCTGCCAAGAAACGTCTTGCTTAAAATTTGAGCTCAAACTGCACGAGCAAGGCACCGCTGAGGACTCACTGTGGTGTTACGGGACTGACTCCTGCCACTTCATCTCCGGCTGTGCTAATCTCTTCGGGGTCAGGAGAGCGCAAACTCAGCCGTTGCCAGAGCATCTCAGCCCTGCTTAACCTCTGGAGGGACTTTCCAGATGCTGAGGATCAGTCCTCAGAGATGACTTCCAGTAAGTCTGGTCCCAGCGGTGACAGTTTGATTGCTTCAGACTGCCTCTAGTCATCTTTTGAATGAACCCCTGTTCGTTTGACTAAATGATAGTCTCCTTCAGAGGAAGCCCAGCCTTTTGGCCTCTCTTAAATTTCAATTTGTAAACTTAGAGCTTTGTCGCTTCTAATCCGGAGAGGAAGTGCTTGTTAGGGCTAGCAAAGCCCTGTGGAAGTCGTGCTTTGCACAACCCTCTCGGGCTGCAGAGCTGAGCTCAGAAACGCGAGCTGGTACCGTTCCAGGCTTGGCAGGAACCAGCAAGCTGTGCTACAAACAGTAGCAAACGATGCCGTGAATGAAACCCCTGTGCAAAAACTTGTTGCTCTGCCACAAGGCTTGAAAGATCAAGTCAACATTCCTGCAGGTATAATAAAAAGGCTGTTTTGATAAGCTACTCAGTAACCCCCATAAAACAAAATTGCTGGCAGATGTGCTCTTCCTGCTCACTCGCGGAGTACAGCTTTTCCATGAGGCAGAGGAGCAGAGCTGAGCTCCAACGCAGCCCAGTTTCTAGGAAACGGTCCTTCCTCCCAGAGATCACGAGCAATTACTTGCTGCTCAGCTCTCCCTTCCTGCCAAGTCCCTGGAAGGTTACAGTTCCCTACTTGGAGATTGAGTCTGCAAACATCTGTCCACCCTGAATGGATCTGAACAGGCAGAGTCTAGCGGCAAGCCCTGTAGTTTCTGTTTGCAGCCTGCTTGCGTGCATAATGCCTGCTTCAGGCTCTCATCGAGTAGCTACTGGGCAAAGTGCTGCTTTGACAAAATAAAATACCGACCTGTACTGTCTAAACCTGTTCTTAGTGTCCCAGAGAGTTTCTTAGGAATTCTTTATTACTCTTCTTAATTTCTGCATTTAACTAGATTATTTCCCCCCCCCCTCCCCCCCCCTTTTCCCAGATCCGTCTCAAATTTGCTCTGAAGACTTCTCTAAAGACTCATAACTGAGCAACCTAGATGCACAAAGACCACACAGGTGGCAAGATGCTGTGGCAAAATCTGGCTTGGTAGCACTTAAAGCAACTGGCTCTTCAGGACAAAACATCTTGGATCAGATGGAAGAAACTGAGGAGCAATTGATGGACTGTGGTCCTAGACCTAGAGTAACTAAAACTACATTCTCCCTTCCCCAAGGAGCCTGGTTTGTGCATTTAACCTTAACTTGACCTGTTGCACGCTGTGTTTCTTGCCCTGCTCCCATTAACCAGGACTATGGATGAGATCCTCACAGATCTAGATCTCAGCAATGATCTTCTGGTCTGGCTGCCAGTGGAGTTGAGAAGATAACTGTGCTAACTGCCCATCAGGCTGTTGGTGACAGAGCTGCCAAGAACAAACTAGCATCTAGTGTAGGAGTTACCGTGGGTGCGATAGCACTATGGGCTGTGGGAAGATGAGACCAGCACAGGTCAAGCGTGTGGGGTTGTTCAGGGGAGGGGTGGGAATAAGCACAATGCCACTTAACTTCAAGTTGTCCTTTGCTTGCCTTAAAAATAATCCATTCTGTGTCTGGCTGATACTGAAGTCTCACTGTGTTACCTTGTAAGAAGGTAGTACTCCGTCCTCCCTGGGCCTAGGGCAGAGCATGGTGGAGACGGCAGGTGGTGGAGATGGTAGGTGATGGTGTTGGCAGCTTGCTCCCCGGTCAGTGCCTGCGGCGAGGCTGCCCCGTCCCACACGTTGGTCTCATCGTAAGAGGCAAACGGCAGCTGCCCTTCCGCTGACTGCAGGGGAGGAGGAAGGTAATGAACCGTGCTGCTTCAGAAGAGCTTTGCACCAGGCCTTTTAACTACTGAGAACGTTTGCCTCTGTTTAGATGCTGCTGTAGTACCAGTGCATAATTAAGACCTTATTTACGTGCAAAGTATTTCACTGAGCCAAACAGATGACACCCTGCCGTCGCTGCCCCAACATCCCGGGTTGATTCCCAGTGCCAGGCAAACTTGGCTTTGCCCAGCGTTTGACAGACTCTACAGCTGTCCCGTCCGCTACAGCAGAGTGGACCTTGTCAGAGGTGAACTAGAATTATATATTTTTAAAAAAATTTTTTTTCTTTTTGGAAGGAGACTTGGTGTAACAACTCTTGAACTTTTGGCATGCGGAAAGGCAATCTCAAAAAAAATGGTGTTGACAGGTGGTGCACTGAGTTCTGAAGACTTAGCAAGTCCTTTTGAGGCCTGCAATGCTCTGAGTTTTTGTAGAGCTTCAATCCAACCAAAGCAAGCACATTTGGAGACTTTCTTTTTTTTCCCCATGGTTTTATGCAAAGGCTTTAATAACTGAAGCCTTTAGTAACTATCTGTGACTTGTCACCGTGCCATACTTAAGAGTGGTTTCAAAGCCCTGTTTGTATATTGTGGTTTTTCTATGACTTAAAATATAATTTATTTCTTATATTGTACATATGTAAAGTTTTAAACATTTTGGTTTTGAGTAACAGTTTTTATAAGACTTAAGACAAAAAATAAAGGGCTTCGTAAAAATCAGTGAAGTCTTGTTACTGATCTACCACAAGCTGTGACGTGCCTCACCAGGATAATAGTCTATGGCCACCTCGTCCCTCTCCTGCAGGTCACTGAGACCAGCAGAAGGAGGACACGAAGGCAAAGCAGCGGCCAGGTGGGTGCTGGCAAGCAGGTGCCTTTATCTACCACCCTCCTTCCAGGTCCTCTCCAGGCCACGCTGCCACGGTGGGCTTGTTCCCTCCACACCCCCAGTACCTTCAGGAATGGAGCAAAGTCACTCTGTATCTACTCCTGCATTGTAGCTCCTGCGTTGCCCATCATACAACATCACAGGTTTACTTCTACTTTAGCTGAGCAGGGAGGACATGATTTCAACAGTGCCTGAGGGATTATTATTATTTTTTTTTGACCAAGTGAATACACAAGATAAAAAATCCCCATTTGGGTAGCTGTAGAGGGGTCTTCCGTCCTCCCCCTCCTCCCCACAATGGCTATAAGACACATCCAGCAGGGGAGACTACCAAAAACATTAACCTTCTCCTCCCACCCTGGGGGGTGTTTTATTTTTTTTCCAGCCACAGCAATGCCACTACTGCTTTTGGCTGGCAGAAAGCAACATTTTGCGTTACTTGCTCTCTATGGCTACCGCAGCGAACACAGTGGACTCTGGAATGACCACTGCTGCTGCACCAGGACAAGCTAGGACAAACGCCCTCTTCTCCATGGATTTTCTGCATTAATGCTTTTTTCCTCCATCAAATATCTTTTTTTCCCCCTAAAATGCTTCACCTTTGCCTAACTTCCATAGCCACCCCATTGGTGAACCCTTTTAAGCAGACTTACCCAAATCTGACCACGAACCGAGTTTTTCCAGGAGCCGCACCATCAAATTTAAGGAAACCTCTCATCGCGCCCTGCCTATGCCTGACACAAATCGGTGGCACAAATCCAGCAGCAACAGAATGACTTTGCAAAGTAAATACCTCCGAGCTGTGGCAGCTTTACATGAAATTACTTAGTTAACCTTTTCCTATGAAAAGCCCAGCGATGGCTGGCTGCAAGGGAAACCACCTTTGTAGGTTTGGCCGAGCGATGGGGAGGCTGTTTGATGCTTGTAGGGCTCCCAATTATTCTGCACCCCAGAGCTGGAGGGTTGGTTTTTGGGGTTTTTTTCCCTGGTGTGTTCCCATGGGGCTACCTTGCACCCTGTGCAAAGAGGAAGGACACTAATACCAGCTGTGATTCCAGACATCTGGGACTCATTTTTTTGCATGCTGCCCCTCAGATACAGCTGCAGCGGAAGGGCTGGTGCCTCTTGCAGGGTGATTCTCCTGCAAGGACAAGCAGGGGCAGGTCCCATTCACATCCAAGCTGCTCTCTACAAGGAAAAGGGTGAAGAATATAAACTCACAAGAGAGGAGGAACAGGCTGCGGCTCTTTCTCATCCATGGGCATCCCCCTCCAGGCATCTGGCCCTTCACACAGCAGATGCAGGCTCCCAAATGCATTGCTCCTGCTGCTCATCAACACGCATCCCTGCACAGCTCCCCTCGTCTAATGCACAACCAAACCCACAGAACTGCAAACAAAAAAACCCCACCAAACATGCTCCCCTTTTTTAAGTCTGTAACGAGTTTCAGATCAGCCCAGCAGGCACATCCCACCCATGCCAGGCAGGGCTGAGGCCACAGGCTGGACCTGCCATGGGGCTGACTGCTGTCAGCCTGGCATCCCTCCCCCTCCCCCAGGTTTATTCGGGAATCGCTTTTTCACAGCCACTCCATTCAGCCCCCCGAGTCGGGTCCCACCAAAGGTCAGGCCGTGTCTCCGGAGGAACAATACATCCCACACGGGGAATGCTCTACAGCCCCCCTCGCCCCCCCCAGCCGGGGCTGCCCCAGCTCCGGCATCCGAGTGCAAGCACCCGCTCCCGCGAGTGGCGGTGGTTGGGACATTTCAACCCAGCAGACCCCTGCGTCCCTGCTTTGGGAGGGAAGCTGAACACAAAGTCTGTTCGGAGTTTGCTTCCCCCCTGTTCCCCAGTGTCACACCACCCCTTTGGCCGGTGCTGTAAGACGGGCACGGGAGGTGCCGGCTGTCTCACACGGACAGTTTCCAAGCTCCGAAACCCTGGGTGGGATAAATCCAACACAACAGCTGTGTTCAGGAAGAGAAAGACCAGCCAATCCTTGCAGGAACAAGGACAGCACATTCTTTGCTGGCGTCCTGTGCTGCAAGAATGAGACAGCTCTGCTCCCCCAGGTAAAGCTTTTCCATGGTCTCCGAAAGCAGCCTCGCCGAAAGGTGACCGCGGCTGTCCAAGAAACCCAAGATCTCGCTCCTCGGCCCCCGATAAGGAGTTGTAATTTTACGCCTGTTCAGATGCTGACATTCCAACATAAATTATACAGCTCATTGC
The DNA here is from genome assembly GCA_035590275.1 of Ibycter americanus. Classification (NCBI taxonomy): domain Eukaryota; kingdom Metazoa; phylum Chordata; class Aves; order Falconiformes; family Falconidae; genus Ibycter; species Ibycter americanus. Next base: position 3,133,291 of record JAVJGI010000057.1, on the reverse strand, counting down.
CTTCCCGGCAATCCCATCCAGCCCAGCAGCGAACACAAAGAACCTGGCAACTTTTACAAATCCAGGCAAAAGCACTGGGAGACCTCACGGTGCCCAGAGGGATGGGTAAAGTCGCTTGACCCAGAGCTGACCCAAGTTTAAAAACGAAAATCAGATCACTCTGGTGCCCCGTTATTAGTTTTTCCTATCTCTGTCCTTTCCGTTCTAGTTATTTTGCAGCTGTTTCACAAAGCTTTAGGATGTTTATGGCAAACCATATAAAGATGACACGGAGTGCAAATGTTTAAAGTCCTTTTCTTCTGACTCGACTTGTAATAAGATTGAAAAATGAGGAAAAGGGACCAATAAAACAAGGCTTTCCAGGCAATGCTGTTCCACCTCTCCTACCCAGCTGTCCTAATTACTGCAAACAGGCAAACCAGCTCAGACAAAGCAAGAAATGACACAAGGCTTGGACCAAACCTGAAGGCAAATCTGGTTGTTTTTTTCCCCTCCTTTCCATATGGCTTTCCATATCCTGTTTTTGGCTGAAAACAGATGTGTCCTACCAAATTATGAAGAGAAAGGCCACGTTCAGCTTAGCTGGAGCAAAGCAAGTACACTGAAACAAACTTAACTCCCATGCCATAAAAATCTGCAGATGTTAATGAGAAGAAGATCCTCGCTCTGCAGATCTCTGTGAAGCAGCCAAGTCTGTCGGTTCTTTGAATAAGCCACTAAAGAAACACCCATGGAAAAGCTGGATTATATATTATTCATGCATTGCAATAGAGGGAACTTCTAATGACAGGTCTCAAAATATCAGTTGGATAATAAAAAGCTTGAAATTTCTCTCTAAATTTCAGAACGGTGGATCTGCCTGGTTTACAGATGACTAAGGTTATTCAGAAAGCTTGCTGCTCGCTATACAAAGAGTTTATTAGCAGTGACTTTATTGCTGAGGAACACAAATCCACCTGATGGTCATCGCTAGCCTGCACCGCTGTGCAGAACATCACAGCACAAAGCAAGGAAGCCTGGCAGCGAGAGCCACACACCTCTCCTTTCCGCGACCAGGCGAGGCTGCCATCCTCGACGCGTTAACACGCAAATAACTGAATTCCAACACAATAAAAATCAACCGATAGCACAACGAGATTAACAGCTTTGCCTTAAGAGTACTCCACAAGTCAGCGATAAACCCCAGATGCCTTGACCTTGAATAACTGTACAGCACGCACACTAGAAGGTCTTCCCTTCTGAGCAGTTTTCATGCATAAAAGGAGTTTCCTTTGCTTACTGAAGCTTTTTTCTGCTAGTTCAGCCTGGTCTAAGGGTCTACACCCCCATCCCCATATAAAGCACCAGAAGGTAAAAGAAACTGAGACTTAAAAGGGAGAGAAGGACACACCTAACGGCTGTTCTGGTAGAACGTCGATCCTCAGGAGAGCAGCAGCACATTTCTGCACTACATATTTGCCTTAATAATTTCCGTAAGCAAAGCCAAAGCTGCAAAAGCAGGGGCACATCAGCTCTGCTGTGAGTTGTGTCTGCAAAGCTTCCTCCTGGCCGAGAAGGCGGTCGCTCCAGAGCCCTCGTCCCCAGAGCTCTGACTCGCCGCTTCCACACAAGTTCAGGTTCACCGGCCGGGGCACTGCTCGGCAGGACACGCAGACCAAACACAGCTAGGCACGTGCACAAGTCTTCCAGATGGATTCCCTTTGAAATTTGCAGGAGTTTTTCCTTGGATTTCAGGAGAGGTTTGGTGGGTTTTAACCCACGGAGAGATGCTGGTCAAGGAAGGGGATAGAAGCTGTTGCTGAAATGCCTAGGCGAGGAGCATGCTCCGCATTTTGCAAGACTAGTTAAAGAAGGTGTAAATTTAGAAAAATTAAACTTCATACACATTTTTGTTCTGTTTCTTCTTCCCATCATCCTCAGTTACCGACCTAAATTCCTGTCTAAAGTCCAAGCCACACGCTGCCTCCAAGCCAGCTCCAGTAACAACATCAAAGCCCTGACCTAGGCTGATTCCGCGTTCTGGCCAACAGCTACTTCAGAGGACATGATGAACTCTGCATCCAGTGCATCTTCACAAAGATGAGCCAAAAGAAGCTCCGGTTTTGCAGTTTGATCCAAAGATCCTCAATTAGATTTTGCTGCTCTGTAATAGGATTTTAGCATTTTTTTTTTTAAAGTTGCTGCCCCTTCCCAACTGGAAGACAATGAGAAATAAGGGGAGAAAACCTGCCAGCTATGTGGAAGAAGCAATAAACCTGATTGTATAAATGAAATGCTGTCGAATGATTAAGGAAAAAAAAAGTTAAGAGTTAAAAAAAAAACCCAACAACACAAAAACCCACCAGTGTTTCCTTTTCTTCTAGTCCTATTACAAGTTATTAAGTAGTGGAGGAAGGCAAGGACAAAATCAAGTGGACTTATAATATTTAAATAGATACTATCTCCTTAAGATAATAATCACTAATACTGGAAATAACTGGGACAGCAGAAAGCAACCAGAAAAATTTTTCCACTCTTCCACTTACACTAAAATAGCGTGTTTAAAAAAACAACCAAAACCCAAAAACAAAACATTTTGATGAAGACGGTTAATTCAAATTACATTCTGTACTGGCCACTGGAGCCAAAGCCAAGCTCTGCTGTTCATCATTAGTTTCCAAAAACCATCCAGAAAACAAATTTTTCAGTTAATTCTGCATAATCACAACTCCTCTCACTTTGCAGCTTGTGAAAGTCAACCTGCACTCACGTTTCTGCAGCCGCATGCTGGGGTTGGCTCCCACCCACCAGCCACTGCCTCTCCCCAGTAGATCTGTGTCAGTGTTCCTCATTGATTTTTCTGCCAAGCTTTAGAAGAATCAGCCTCTTCCACCCCTGCCTACATTTGGAGGAACCATGAGCCCGTGCTTGTCCTCCAAAGGCTCAATAATCTGCACCCAAGTATTAGCTGGAGAATTAAAACCCGCTGTGGCTGCCGGTGCCATCCCACCAGCAGTGCTGTGGCTGGAGACAGATCCCCCTCCGATGCCCAGGTCCAAGCCCACCTCTTTCTCAGTCTTCTCCTTTCACCTTCTCCATTCCCCGTACTATTAACTCCTCTCCACCACAAAGCTACGCTCCATCCACCCAGCCCAACCTCACCGCTCCCAACCCATCCACTGACACATCATTACCCAGGAGGTTCTTCCCACCACCGCTGCTGGGCAGCAACCTCACAGCACAGAGCCTGACCAAGAACAACCCAAATTGCAACTCTCTCCAAAGCTCAGCCAACATCCCAAGAGCACCTCCTCCCCTCCTTAGCTGAGGAATAGCCAGGCATAGAAAAGCATCCAGGGCAAGCATTGAAGTGCCTGAG
>JAVJGI010000057.1:3054885-3129833 GCA_035590275.1 Ibycter americanus | reverse complement strand
GACACATCATTACCCAGGAGGTTCTTCCCACCACCGCTGCTGGGCAGCAACCTCACAGCACAGAGCCTGACCAAGAATAACCCAAATTGCAACTCTCTCCAAAGCTCAGCCAACATCCCAAGCTCCTTTTCATCATCTCCCCATGTGCTCAGCCCCCCAAATGTAACTCCTGGAAGACTTTGAGCACCTCCTCCCCTCCTTAGCTGAGGAATAGCCAGGCATAGAAAAGCATCCAGGGCAAGCATTGAAGTGCCTGAGGATGAGCTGCTCCCACGCTGGAGCAGAAACCTCACTCGTGGCCCCAGTGACACCTGGGGTAAGATGAGCATTGACATTACCTTAGTGAGTGAAGAGTGTTCCTGTGTCCCTGCACCTCCAGAGCTATGCATCAAAGCAGCTGAGATCGGGGAAGTGATTTTATAAGGTCTGGTTGTAAACAGTGAAAGAGGAGAGCTTGCTCCAGCCAGGCCACCATCTGCTCCCTGCCATAACCCTTTGGGTGCTGGCGAGGCTGGAAGAGATGCAATCCTTAACTCTGCTTGTGCAAAAGCACTTGGAGCTCAGTCTTCTCAACCTGCATCCTCTCGTAGGACTTCTTTGCATCTTCTCCTCACCTGCATCTTATCATTGCAAAACTCTACTGAACTTCTACAGAGAGGTGGAAGTCACACGTTATGTTGCCACCCCTCTCGGCTGGGTCATGCTGCTGCTGGCCATGTTGGCGACCTTGTAAAGCCAACACAATAAACACCTTCCATGTGGTGTGGAAGTACGCACCAGGAGCGGGCATGGTGTGCCCAGTCATGGTGGAAGCCACCAGAAGACAAGCCTGTTTGCCAAGCATCAGCCCCCTCCTCGCTGGAAGATGCTGTAGGAGCCAAACAGCACATCCCAAACGTCAAAGGCTCCCTCCTTGATATCTTTATGGATCCTGGCTTGAGCATCTGGAAGAAACTGCTACTCCCAGCAAGAGCAACATTCCCTGGGAAGTCCGCGAGATATGATGGTGTTGCAGTGCTTGTTCCTGTGCTCTGCTGTCACATCAGCAACTTGGGAAGGATATAAGGGATGAGAGCTCTCCTCCCCTGTGCTTCTAAGCTATCATCAGCTGGTGATCACATCCAGCCCTTACTCAAATCTGAAGTTTGGGAATTCCAGTTGAAGGACCATGCCCTCCCCAGCCAGGCTCCTCACCATGCTTGGGGGGGATCCGCAGTGGTTATACAACAGCAGATCTTTGCTCTCTGCTCACTCTATCAATTGGATTTTATTATTTTTTTTTTTAATCAGGATAAAGCCACCTGCTTTACACCAGCTCCAGACCTGGCCCAGAGAACTGAACCAGCTGCTCACTGTCAGGGGCAAGCCCAGGCTGATTTACACCTTAGGAGACGGGCACACGAGCAAGTGCATTTGTTTGCAAACCAAGGATGATTTATTCCTCTTATTAATTCAGTATCCTTCAGAAGGCACACCATGTCAGCCCCATTCAGCAGTCCTTTTATTTATTATTTTATTCCTGCATAATCCACGCTTTGAACAAAGATGCACATTGTTCTTCTCAGTGGCTGACAAACAAACGTGTTTTTTTAAATTCCTGCTGTGTTGTTTTCTCCCAGTTTTGCTGAATCAGCTTTTAACTTCCATTTAAAAAGCTTTTTATTTAAGAACGAAGAAAAATCTGTTTTTCTAATCCCGCTGAGTTACCTCCTTACGCAGCTTCAACAGCATTTTGTTGCTCCAACAAGCCAGGAGGCTGTTTGTGCCAGCTTACCCGCACTGCTCTGCCCAGAACATCCCATCCCATGGCTTTAATGTGACTGTGCTCAAGAAACAAAGCAAAGGACTGAGTCTGGGCTCGGGCATATACTGATGTAGCTTTTTCATCCAGCTCCTGGGGAAAAAAAAATACAAATAAAAAAAATATATATATAATTGTTGACACGGAGCAATTGGGGCCCAGCAGGCTGCAGATTTTAGGAGCTGTAAACTTGAATTTTGCTGTGAACAGATCCACCACCCCATGACAGAAAGGTTCAGGAAGGTCACAAGAGCCAACAACAAAAAAAAAAAAAAAAATCACAGTGCTTGTTAAACTGCAGATAGTCTCTGTACCCATTGCAATTAGAGCTGACCTATTGCAAAATACACATGAAGCATCAACTTCCTGGCTACTGGGCTCCTGCTGACGATCCGGAGTCTCTGGAGATGATGCTGAAGCAATCACAGTTGTAATATTTTGACTTGCTGGCTGACCACAAAAAGGGTCTCTGGTATAGCACAGCATAGCAAAGTAGATCCAAGGTTGGTCATCAACACTGATACTTAAGGACAACCTTAAGGTCACAGACTAGCCCAGACATACCAAATATGCTATAAACGCCTTGGCAAACTGCCCAGGCCAGCTTAGGGAGGTTGCTGGTCCCTGTTCCTGCAGGATGCTTGAAGCCTATCCAGGTCCTGAGCCCTGAAATCCTCAACTGCATGCCCATAACTCGCTGCTCTCACCGCGCCGACCATCCACGATTCTAGGTGGAACTGCTTCAGGTGTGGACATGAGCTGCTTGTTGAGGCTTGAGAGGTGAGAAAGCCTGGGTGAAGGTGATTTTTCAAGGGTGAAATCTATTTTAAAAGACAAACATTTATGCTGGCCCCATCTTGAGCGTGTGGTGTCTCTCTTTGAGCTGAAAGTCTGATGACTTCAGACCATTCTATTGCAGATCCACCACAAACGCGGGACGACGTTGCGGAGTGTATGAAGGCTACCAAGGGACATCGCACGTCGTGCCAAGTCTGACCCCAGCTAGCCATGTGGCAATGCTGCACACAGCTGTGTGCAGGCACAGGTTAGAATAAGCAGAAAGACACAATGCCTCTCGACCCCATGTGCAATGTCAAGGACCAGCATTAACTAAGGGTGAAAAAAGGACACGCTTATTTTGGCAACTCCAGCCTTTTTCATCAGTAGAATGTCAGCAGAACTCCCACCTCACTGAAGGCTGCAGAAGAAATAGTCCCTGATGTTGGGTCACCAAGGGGTAGCTTTGAATTCCCAGCTCCTGGGAACAAGCTGGCCCCCAGCACGTTGCTTGCACCCTCAAGGGAGGGCACCAGAAAGACCACATCGCTGCTGAGGTCCCTTATTTATCCTGTACAGCTGCAGGGCAACCTCCCACCAATTACCAGGGTAAAACCAACTCACTCCGCTCACCCACGACTGGACCTCTGGGGCAACAGCCAAGGGATGTGTCCCCGAAGCACCTCCAGTTTGGGGGTGTTCAGGCTGGGGGCATCACATTGGAGGGGCCATTTGCTGTCAGATTGCAAGCCAAAGCGGTGGCAGACTGTGACTAGGAACAGATCAGTGGCATTCCTCTCCGAGTATAGCTGGCATTGCAAAATCAATGAGGAAGAGAAAGCTCAACCACTTTCGAATCACACAGAAAGTCCAGAGATGTCAAACACACACACACGAGTCTGAAAGAAGAATTTGTGCAGTAAGACCACAGATAAAGCACTTTGCCTATGACAACACTTCTGGTCTTATCCATATTGGCCTTTATGGTCCAGTTCAGGGTGCTAAAATAACTCAACTGAGTACTTCTAAGGTGTTCAGGTGCCAAAGGAAGCAGGCAGGAACAGTGGGCTCCTCTGAAGGGCTGCCTTCAAAGGATGCACCCAGCCATGCAGAGGATGTGGCCCCGCTGCCCATCCCTTAAGGACCTCCCCTTCGTATCCACCACCTGTGTTATCATGTCCCTTATTCTTCAAAACACTCAGAAACCAAGCTGAAGATGCAATACTCCCTGCAAAAAAGCCCTTGCCTGCGGCAGAGGAGACCACACCATACCTAAACCCCAGGCCCCAGACCAGTTCTCCAGCATGTTTGCAAGTGCTCCTGCCAGAACTTGGCATTTTATGGACTTTGTGTAGATGCTTTCACTTGTTAGGAGTCAAGAAAAACATGTTTTGTACAGGAGTTTCTACATACACAGGAATTTCAATCTTGGAACATACCAGATCTCTAGATCTGCAGATAAATCCTCTTCTCAAGTCTATGCTCACCTGCTGCACCAGGACCGAGCTGTGTCAACCCTTCCTTGACCTCTTTCCTTGTACCTCCTGGAAAAGCTGGCCCAAGTAAAGTGAGAGGACACTAGAGCAGATCTCACACTACTCTAAGCCCTAGCTTTGACATGAAAATCAACAAGTTCAGGTTATTAAAAGGTGCTTGGAGTTCCAAGAGCCTCACAAGGTGAGGAGTGCCTCCTACCACATGCTTGTCATCCTCCCACCATGAAGGGGTCCTGCCCTTGGCCAGGGTTCTCCACATATGGGTCAGAACATAAAAACCTGAGGGAGCTCCCCAACCAACCAACCACTACTGCAAGAAGTACATATTCTCACTTTTTGGCCCTTAGAACTCACTGACAGGTATGGAAACCAGGCTGGAAGAATAAAAACCAGAAGCATGCTTTGGGATGAGTTTTGGAGCATGTGGCTGCATGGCCACGTGTGCTCAGCCCCCGGCATGGCAGAAGGGTGAAGAGGTGCATACATGCACCTTGTCTAAATTATCAACATCCTGTGGAACATGATCTGTGGAGCTGAAATATCCATCTAGCTATTGATATAGACAGTGGTAAAAAAAACAGTTACCCCAACAACTCCTCTGCAGTCTCTGTGTTGAGGTCTTTATCCCTTTTTCCTTTAAAAACAATAAAATAAAAATCACAGTCAACGCTTCAGCTCTTACGACAGCAAAATTTTAGCTCCAGCTTAAATGCCTAAGGTGAAATTTTAGATCAACTTAAACACCTCATGTCAGGATGTAATAGCTGACTTCTTGGAATTTGTTGGGGTTTTCCCCATATTTTAAACAGGGGGAAGAGCAAACATGGAGTTAGCTAGTAAAATCATCACTGCTACATGGTAAAAAGACAAGAAATCGTGTCAGACACTGTAGCATCTGAACCCTATTTGCTACCAAGGAGAACAAGATAATTTTTTTGTCCCTCATAACCCAGGTTTGTTTTGTTTCAAATCACATTTCCAGAGCCTGGCTCTGCAATATGATATTTTTCTTGACTGAGTTGAAGAATAATCCATTTTTCTCTCATCTGGAAACACCTTACAACAACATACTCTGCACTTACGGAGTACCTTTAATCTTGGCTGAAGCGTTTATGGACCAGGGGCCTCATTCCACTTTCAGCTACATCTGTGCAAGCCCGTGCTGGTCGGGAGAGAGGCGAATTAAAGCAGGGCAAAAATCACTGCAGTCTGTGCAACAGCAAAACAAGAATTAACTCCATATGAAGCCCATTTGGCTCTGGCAGGGCGTATTTGTTTTCTCTATTCCTGCTGCTCAGAGTAAAGAGAAGATAAAGAGATGGTGGTAGGTCACCTTGCATAATAGAGCAGAATTGCTTCCAGGGGATTTAATTGGTGTGGGAAACATAATAGATCTCAGAGGCCTCAAAATAGATTGAAATCCCATTTTTCCAGGTGCTATACAGGTACCCACTAAGAGAGGCGCTTCCCCAGGGATCACACTGCATAAAGCAGCACTATGAAGTGTAGGAAGGGAAATTAAGGTATAAGAAAAAGCGAGGCAAATTGGCCAGGTCACAAAACCCATCAATAGCTCCCAGTCCTCTACGGTACCTGCTAAATCCCTACACACACAAGCACAGGTTAAATTACCTCCCTCCCGTGCTCTCCAGGCAGGCTCAAGAGTTTGATGTCCATCCATGAATGAAGATCCCATATAACACTAACATAACACACAACGTTCCCGAAACACCAAAGTCTTTTAGAAGTTATTAGGAAAACCTCCCTCCAGTGTGAAGCACCTGGCGAGCCGAAGGCTCGGCACCCTGATGGCACACAGTGCTCGCTGCGGAGCTGGAGTGATAAACCCTGAGCTTCTTCACACCACTCTGCTGGCAACCAGGTCTCTGGTGGGTCTGACCTCTCAGGGTCTGCAGAGGTTGAGCATCTGCTAAAGCTTCCACCTGGAGGGGCAGAGACAGTGTCATTCTTTCAGAAATTTCCCCAGTGCATTCACTGATGGATACCAGGAGGAACTCTTTGGCCAGGAGTTTTCTTTCTGCAGATCTCCCTGAGTTTTTAGGCAAAATACAGAAGTTGGGCATACCTAGGGATTCTTACATTAAAAAACCCCAAACCCTAAAAATAAGAGAAGCCCAACACCAGTACCACCATCCCCAGCCCAAGTTCTTTCTCTGCCTAGATGAATCAAGGAATTTCTTCTCCAAAACATCCCCTGTGGGATTTCCTGAAGCTTCAAACACCTTTTTCTCAAGACAAGGACTGCATTGGGGGCAGAGAACTGGAACGAGATAGACCCGTGCCCATGACACACGGTAGGTGATGGTGCAAACCTCTCCCACTGCTTCTGTAGCATCGGGGTCCCCTGGCTCCTCTCTGGCTGCTCCCAGCCCCAGAGAAAGCAGGATAGACCCCACAGAGGAACTGTTTTGTTTGAAGGGCTTAGCCAAAAGGCTGCCAGGTGGAACCCGGCCAAGAGGCAGCAGACCGTGACGGACAGACCCCCACCATTTAGACAGCAGCAGCTACCCAAGGGAAGAATCCAGCCAAGGAGGGCAAAACGCACGGACACGGACACATCCACAATCACACACGGCCCCTTGCAGCCAGGGGCCAAAGGGACTTTATTACTCGTTTAAGTCTTGTCTGGCTTTCAGGGCTGGAAGAATGGTGGTGTGTGCACGTGAACCCGCGCCTCTGCCAGGGATGAACAAGTCATTTGCATTCGAAGCGAGTCACTGATCCCATTCCCAGGAGGTTTACTTGATGCATGGCTTAGCAGAGGGGCAGCTCAGTTTTATTTACCGCCGGACTTGGCACACATTGGCAGCTCGGCATTCACCAGCAGCTCTGAGGACAAGCCCCACGAGCCACCTCTCATTTTCAGAGGCTGCACAGAAAGATGGTGGCTGCAGGTCTGCAAGGGACTGCTAGCTCCTGCGGACTTCCCACCCCCAGAGCCTGGTCATCTCCTTTACAACTGACACTCTGAGGAGCTAAAGACTTTCCTGAGCAGTTTTGTCACTCTGGGTAGAAGTGGTCCTCCTCAATAATTTTTTTAAGATACCACTCTGCCAAAAATAAATATACTATTTCTATAGGACTCTGCTCCATCTTTAAGTATGGGCAGCTGGGTGTGAACCCTCTCCGGCTTGTGTGCTGCTGGAAGAGGAAGGTTATGCTACATGTCACCAGAGGATCAGTTGCTTCTCAGCCGGCACAAAGTTCTCAGGTTTGACCTTGATCTTTCAGCATTAGCTAAGGCTGTGCTGTCCAAAACACAGTCCCAGTTTCTCAATTTCTGTTTGGCTGCCTCAAGTGCAATTAAGACAAAAAGCATGTGACATGCATGCAAGAGTAAAGAATTTCTTCTACTTATTTGACCAGAAAGTCACGTTGACCAAATAACAACTGAAGTGGGACTCGTACTCGCTTACTCTCCACTTATTAGGTAGTAAGTACTTTCACAAAGTTAAAAAGTTAAGTGCCTGCACCACAGAGTTCTTACTCCAGGAGTAACTGTAAAATCCTTTTTGCTAACCAGTTCTGAAAGCTGGAGCAGGTATCGGGAAGATCACTGTCCTTAGGCTTGCAATCTTAGATGCAATCTACACAATAGGTGGCCGCCACAATATTCACGTTCTGCAATTAAAGCACACATGCAATTTAAGATGTCCTCTCTAAAGAGATTTTAGCTACATTCAACGCCACATAGTTCTTGTGGGCAGAGAAATATCAGCTTCAGTATCTCAGCAACTTGCATGCCCAAACTCCTAGTCATGGTATTTATCCACACGATGCACCAAAAGCTTGTGAAGATATAACAAAAGGTTTACCAAGAATGCGTGAGGGTTTGTCACAAAACCAGTTTCAGATCCACAGGGTATCGTCCAGATCCCCAGCTATCTTCCTGAAAGGTTTTACAAAATCTTAACAAAACCCAACACCCAAAACAACCACCAGCCCTACTAGAGGAACCAGCTCCTAATGATTTAGTTTGAGATCTGAGAAGGAAGCCATCCGGGTTCAGTGGAAAAGCAAGGACAGCAGCTGAAAAGCAGCTGAGAAGGGGAGATTACAAGCCTAAAAATGCAAGGCTAGAGTAATTTCCATGTTTAAAAACTGCAGGCTTCCTACTGAAAAGAAACATTTTGCACTGACAAAGAAGATGGTGGTTAAAGGTCTTCCCCTCCCAGAGATGTGGCAGTTTGGTTTTTGAGCAACACCTCCCACCAGTGCATGGCTGCCCCCATGGTGTCACCTGGGCAAGGACTGAGATTTTGGTTCCCCACCCAGAAGGCACCTACAGCAATGCTCCAAGCTCCTCTAATCATAGAATCGTTTAGGTTGGAAAAGACCTTTAAGATCATCAAGTCCAACCGTTAACCCAGCCCTGTCAAGCCCACCACTAAACCCCATCCCTAAGCACCACATCTACGCATCTTTTAAATCCCTCCAGGGATTTTTTGTTCAGTTTTAAAGGTAATACTGTTTGTGGCAACCACAGCACACTAAAACATGCTAAGCAGCAGACAAGAAGGAGGAAAAGAACTTCATTAGAACCTGAGCAGCTCGTCGAGCTGGCACTGGTGGCCACATTCACTTGGTGGAGATAAGAGCAAGGCTTGGAGAAGCAGAGGTGGAGCAGAAGAGGCAAATCTAAAGAAGCAGCTTAAACCCCCTGCCAAAAAGATAGCCAAGAAAGGCTAGGACAGATTCAGATGTAAAAAAAAAAAAAAAAACAAACCACAGAAAGAAGCAAGCACATGGTAGGAAACAAGGTGGTTTGAGTCTTGGATCAAAAATACCACCAGCCTCAGCCAAGCAGAAAGAAAAATGATAAAATAGAGCAATTAAACAGACTCAGGGAGAGGCGGCCCAGAGGTTACCGGGAACAAGAGGTTGATCAAGGACAAGGGCAGAAGCTGGATGTGGTCGACATGCATGAGAAACCTCAACAATAACAGGGAATGTAACAGGGGAGGGAGTGAGAGGCTTTCAAAATAAAGCTTTATCAGCTTCCTAAATATATTTATGCTGACTCAGATCTGTCCTCGCACCAGTTTTCCTCATGATGGAAATAAGCACAATCAAACAGCTGAGAAGGTCAGTTCAACAGGGTGAATGCTCAATACGTGTAAATACAAAGCAGTTCTTTGGGATGACAAATGACTGAAATAAGAAATAGATCCCAGGAAAGAAGAGTCACTGATTCATCTGATGCCCAGGCACGTGGAAAAGCGACCACCGATATAAAATTTGGCTCAAAGAAAGTTAATCAGACACCAAAGTAAAGCCCTGGATCTTGAAGGGAATACAAAAATTGCAAGGGACGTATAAAAACCAGCTGCAAGGACCAAAACTGAAGTAGCCTTTCCTTAGCACTCTAAACAGGACCTAGACTTTTTAAAATCTGTTTCAACTTGCAGTACTCAGGCAGCTAAAAACCCAGCACAGGCCGGGGCTGTGTCACAGGAGGAAAGGCTTTTCCTCCCAAATCTAAACCCACGTGCAAATACACAGGCAGAAACCTGATGCATCCAGTCCCAGAGCCTGGCCAGCAGCACACTGATGCACGGAGACCATTCTCCTGAGCTTTAAAAAAAAATTTAATAAAACGCTCTGTTTGCTTGTGCACTTTCTAGCTGGAACATTAATTTGGACTATTATCAGTTACACATGTTTGGGGGAGTCTGGTTGTTGAATATCCATCTGTTCCTTCTGGCGTAAAGGCACAGGTTTCCCGTATCTAGCTGCTTCTCTCACGTCAGCGCTGCGCTGGTTAGGGCAGCGTACCAAGAGCCATAACCCTGGTGAAACCAGTACCCTTCCCATACGGTGGAGCACCCCATCCTGCAACTGGTATGCTCTAAAAGGAGTTCCTTAGATTTATTCGACTGCCTAAATGCAACGCGAGTGTTTTCTAAGTCTTGGCCCTCGTTGTATATCTTCAGCATCTGAAAAACGTTGCCTGAATGCCCCCCAGAGCGACTGCAGCGCAAGGGCTGGCTCGGCATCAGAGCACTCCAAATGTCATGAACCTGCAGCACTGGGCGAGAGACCAGCCTCGCTCCCCGTAGCACTGGTGTTCTCCAGTTTGGCTTGGAATGGGCCAAACACAGCAAAATACGCGATACATGCAAAATAAAGTCTCTGTACAGTTTCAAGGGTTCAGTAAACGCTAACTGGGATATTCACATCTCCCTGTGTTGATGCAGTTGTTATCCAGCCTGCGCACTGCCATTACTTATAGGTCAGCGAAAGGGCTTGCTGTGCTGAGCCGCGCTCTGCACCAGTCCAGCAGCGGCACCCCAAAGAGTTTGCTATCCAGAATCTGTGCTGGGGACTCCGGTTACACCAGACTCTGGGGAATTAGTGGTGGGAACTGGTCTTTTCATCTGGCCACCTCAGGAGTTTAAGCAGCTGGAATCCGGGTCTACTCAGGAAGTCTTGGGAAAAAGAGATATAATAATGTGGGCTGGGGAGATAAGGCGGAACAATCAAAATACCGAACATCGAAATAGCAGGAGACAAAACTCAGCAAAACTGATGGGGAAAAAAATTAAAAAATCATAATGACTGCATGAGAGGATGGGGGAAGAATACTTTGAGTTGATAAAAATATTTCAGGTACCTCTGCCGAGCAGAAACCTTTGCTAAGGGGAATTTAGCAGGTGGCAGATGTGGGCTGCTCGCTATTGCCATGCCTAGAGGTGAATCTTCACTTTTTTGATACTCCCAATCTGTCTGTTTTCTTTTTCTTGTATTCAGACTGCAAGTCCTCTGGGACAGAGACTCTCTTTTTGGGGTATGGGGGACTTGGTCCAGCGGGACTCTGACCATCAAGTCCTCTCCAGGCAATAACAAAGACAGCTCAACCCTGAGGGACTAAGTTTTGACAGTCTAGAAACAGTCAAGATACTCACTCTTCCCTGCCAAAAATTTAATTTAAGATGAGTTACGGGTTTAAAGCATGCACATGAAGTACATAAACAGGAACGCTAACTTCTGCTTGTGGGAAACCTACAGAAACTCACCACATTGGAACAACAGCAACAGATCTTTCTCCATCCAGCCACCGCCACATGGTTCCCAAAAAGCCTCTTTCTATTCATCAACTTCTCCTCGGCTTTCTGGGATGACTGTAGGTTATTTTCAGGCAGGTTAACGAGGCATCTCTGCTTTACTCTGCTTCACAGCCTTTGCTTTTTTGGAGTGTTTTAGGGATTGCATAAGCATTCAGACATAAATAGCCCCAGTGAATATCTAATTGTTAAGGAGCATATGTGTTTATGTCCTGATGGGCCTTCCCTGCTAGGATCCTATTTATCCGGCCACGAAGCTCATGTGTATATTCTATCCATCTACTTCAACCCCCAACTGAGAATCTCCATCAAATCCTCTGAACGCTCCTGGAAAGTTTAAAATTAGACCAGATCTCTGTGGGTGGCTCTTACTTCTACAGTGGATGACATCCAAACATGAGGCTGAACTGCATACAGTTTGGAGGCTGCTCTGGAAGGCTCCATCCATTGAGTCACCCTTGTACTGGGGCCAAAAGCTTACATTTGCCCAAAGCATAACCCTCAGAAACGCATCAAGGCTGGGATCAAAGAACAGCAGAAATGGAGAATCGCTGCTGGACTGCTCATCCTCCTCATCCCCAACACAGTACCAGTTTCATGCCAACAGAAACATAGCAATTATTTGTTGTTTTTAATCACTTCAAGGCCTAAAACTTGTACTTCAAAATGCTTCCTCAACCTTCAGCCTCTAAACCAGCCAGAATGGGTATACGTGCACTTGGCAGGTGTCCCACAAGAGGACACCATGGCCCAGTGGAGCTGGAGGGTCACGTTTCCATCGCAGCAGACGGTCATTTGACCAAGTGGAACACCAGGTCAACGGGCATGTGATGGATGTGTCTGTCTATTCGCTGTACATAGGCATTTCCCCAAGTATAATCAGATCATTTTAGTCAGCTCTAACACTATTTGTGCCAAATTTGGATCTCTAAATCAGTTCTTCAAAGACAATGCTTCCCCATGTGTTTGCGCAGCATCGACTGCAATAAATTTCCAATTCTGAAAGGGCCTCCAAACAATACCAAAAAATAAGCATTCATAATGTTAAAGTAGAGCAGTTTTCTTGTTCAAGACAAAAATTAATCAAGTCCAGAACTATTTTAGAGCAGAAATGCCAAGGTAGTCAGACAAGGACCAAGTCAGTACTTTCCTTTTTCAATTTCTAAATTCAGACATAACACAGAGATTCACTTCCCATTTATCCAGGATAAAAGGCTCACCGTAGGGGGCGAATTCAGCTGAAGAAGGAATTTGGTGAAATACTTCTCCAGGTCTGTGAGGTTGGAACAACTCGCTCTGAGTGGATGGAACAGGACCTCAGGTATCTGCATCCTCAGTCAAACCTGCTGCCTGATCACCCCCCAAACCTTCCCTGGAAAATCTTGCACATTCCTTTTTGCACCACAGAGCTTCGTTGCCAGACTGCACACACCTACGTTTGGCAGGACTTCACAATCCATCATGCTCTAGCTATGAGTAACAACAGATTTCCCATGTATTTTGTGAATTAACGAGACCGATACTTGCAGGTAAAAAGACTGGGTGAGGAATAGCTCCAAGCCCCTCTCATTCCTAAGGAGTTACCAGGCTTCACGTGACCAGAGTTTTCCCTAGAGCATGGCCACTACGGTGAAGCAACGCAAGAATTTTGGTCTCTTGCTTCAGCAAGAGCACCTGGACCCAACGAGGACCAGGGAGGTTGGGAGACTGCCAAGATCTCTGCCCTTCCTACATCTCTATTACACCTTTGCAGCCATCAATGGAGATAAAACCCAGGAATTTTTGGCTCTAAGGTATCAGTGTTTCAATGCATGGAATGTCTCCTGCCCATCAGCTGCCAGACAGACACTAGAAAGGACATCACCAAACCAACAGCTTTTCTCTCCAGGGGTTATGGATACATTCCGCATGTTCCCCCAGCTGACAGCTGAGCCATACCTCTCTCTCAATCCCTACGGAGAGTTCTGCCAGGGAGGTCATAGAAGAGCCCTCTTTAGAGGAGACCCAAGGAGCCACCTCTCCTCTGGAAGCTGTCGCACCTCAAGGCAATCCAGAAAAGCCAATTCATTATTTGCAGAGAGCAATCTCCAGCATCTGAATGATGGGTCCAGCTTCCCCTTCCAGTACAGCACAACATCTCTGCAAACCTGGGGATGCCACTTCCTTTCTGGGGCAGAGGAGCCACCCACACTGTCGGGTTATACTCCGGTCATGTTTTTCAAGATTTTTTTATTTTTTTTTTTTACCCCTCTTACAGTCAAGATGGCCAGAAGCTTTGTTTATTTATTTAATGAAAGCTGAGTTTCTCACAAACACAAGAAATCAGGCTTTAGAAAAGCATCACAGCAAATTGCAAGAGTTATAAAAGAAACCCATGACCTGGCAACACTACAATTATATACAGGAATTTAAGAAATCAGGGCTTCAGAAAACACATGTCCTAAGAAATACTCTGCTGGAGAAGCAACTTCAAATCCAACACAAGTCAACTAGTTGTGCAGCAAAAATCCTGAATTCCATCATTTTGGCTTTCACCCTCACCTCATTAAAAAAATCCAGAGGAATTAAAGTAGCTTAGCAAAAATTAAGGAGTTCTTCATGACTAAGCAATTCCCAAAGTTAGGTGCTTTCCCTGCATTTAACACAGGCTTACTTAAACACATTTAATGCAGGTACAGGAGGGCAACAAATTAAATCACCAGGTAGAAACTTCCAAAAAAGCCATCAGGAAAGTCTTTTTTTTTTTTTTCATCCATTGCCTCATGAAGCTGGGAAAAGCCATCGATGCAGCGACATGGGTCTCAGTGGCAAGAGGTTGGAAGCAGGATTAGACACTTTCAAGGCAGCAAGGTCTACCCAAGCTGCAGGTATCACCTCTGGCTCAAGAAGTCCCGACGGTGCAGCCTGCAGGAGGGCATAGCTGCAGAAATATCACTATGGCCTTGCCCTTTGTTTTACACTTTCCCGGAGCATCTGCTGTGCCTGAGCGCATCCATTTGCGGCGATAACACAAGCACTCAGCTTATTAAATGCAGCAGTTGCAAACTGGAGGGAGGCAACATAAATACCAGCTGTTTGCTGCACACCCTACCCTTCCAGCCGCCTTCCCCACTGTTAACAGCTGCTGCCTCCCTGTTTATACGGGTGGAAATCCTACGTAAAAGGGCCAAATCAGAGACTTAAAAAGACCTTTTCAGCGGGAACACGTCTCCTTTCTAACACTCTCCCTTATGCTGGGAAGACCAATGCAAAGCAGGGAAATAGAAACAATAAAATATGTTAATCACTCTCTTGCCTACCGGAGAGCAGAGCTGGGCCCCCAGGGGCCAGCAACATTTCGATGAGTTTTATCTCAGTGGCTCTGCTCCCTTCAGCTCTGGAAAAAAAAAAAAAAATTAATGCTAGCAACCGCTTTTTCATTACAACTATCAAAATATTCAATATGTAACTTAAACTGGCCTTGGATCTGTTCCCATAGCTGCCATCCTTCCAAGAAGCCTGCTGAGTCTGAACTGCCGAGCTCAGACAAAACAACCTGATGCGAGATATAAGCCCGAAATCTCTAGGTTTTGGGAAATGAAAACAAGCCTGCCTGCTTCAAATGGCTTTCACCGGGTTATCACACAGAAGGACAACTCCGCAGCGCTCCCGTTGTATGCAATGACCGAGACAGCTGTTAGCTTAACTGGGAGACAAACCCTCCTCCCCCCAGAATTTGGGAGAATTGACTTTTTATTCTGTTTTGATGCCAAGTGCAGCATCACAAGTGGATGAATGTTATTTGTAGCCTGACAGGGATTTTAATAGAAGTAAATATTCATTTTCAAGAGAACGAATAGAGCCTTTGCAGGAAAATAAACTTGCTGGGCTTAAAGAACTCAAGGAAGGACAAAGAAAGAGCCTTTGAAATCTGCAGGGTACCCGTGTCCCCCTCCCTACCCCCCAAAAGGGACACTTTGCCTGCCTGTACCTAGTAGGGAGGCAATGGGGTGCAGGTGGGCTCTGCATTCAGGGCTCCCGGCTCCACAGTCTCCTGTGGCCCAGTAAATAGATGGTGTCCTCTCAACTGGGCACTGCAGAACAAGAGCCACAAAAGCTGCATCTACATACTCTTAAATAAAACAGCCAGGGGCTAAGTTCAAGGACCAAACCAACAGTGTCTGTTCTACTGAACTGTTTGCATATTTACTAGCATCCCCCTGCGCAAGCTAACGTGACCCCAAACTTGATTCAGGCATCATAGGGAGGATAGTTCACACCACGTTCCCAAGGGCAGCATGAATAGGACCGAGCCTGGCTGGGCTCCCATCACCCAGGGCTGGGCTCAGCGAGGTTTGCACCCACAGGTGCACATACCCCCTCAGGACAGCCTTGCAGAAACTCCCCAAACCCCAGCCAAGCTGCTGCAGAACGTGCCTCCAAGCTCCCAAAGGAGATCCCAGTCAAGGCAGGGATATATCTTTCGACTCGGACGCTAGAATATTTTAAGTGGGGTGAGGGAGCACTCAGTTCAAATCCTTGCTTAGGTTTGAGTTTGGGTCCCCTGCCCTCAGCCAGTACTTCCTGTCAAAACAGCTCTCATCTATATAAATAATTGTATACAGCTTGAAGAAGAGATTGCAGCTCAGTGCTTTGGCATCTCAGGTAAGCGGTCTCTCCATTGGACTACTAAATCTGAGCCAGACCCTGCTTTGCTCCATTTTCATAAATAAGAAGTCCCCCTTACCACCCTGCCTTAGTTCCACCTCCCAAAACAAAAAAAACCACTTCTCCATCTCAGAAGGACCGAACTCCAGCTCTGCCACGCTTGGGAGGATGCTCCAGCACTCCCCTATCCCCTGAGCTGTCTCCTGGGGGTCCAACCTTCCCCGTGCGTGGGGAAGAGGGGAGGTGGCTCCCTGATCCTCCTTCCCCCATGTCCCTCAGTGCATTTAGCCCCTTATTTATAGTGGATCTCCATGCATGGATGCCTCCGTTACACGGTATGCTCACATACTCATTTAATCACAGATAGCATAGCAACAGCATCTCTTACAGCATAAAATATCTTAAGAGCAAATTAGTTTAAGTCTATTGCTTGAGTCACAAAAACCTAAAGCGGTCAAAACAACAGAAGGCGTAGGGGTATGTAGGTTTACTTATAAAATTCTTTGCTCGTTGGGTTAATTGTGTTCAATATATCAGCCTTTGGGCAACCAAGTTACTCATGTTAGAGAATATACTACTGCATCCACGCGATATCAGCAGCTGTTTATAGTAAATTTTGGATTGTTCCACAAAACACAGTTCAACTGACATCACCTTCATGAAGCATTTTAGTTTTCTGGAGAGTAACACAGCTGGGAGAAAGCAAAAAATCTCAGCTGCTGAGAGAGGAAGAGAGAATTCCCTGCTTCCATTTGTTTTGTGCGTGTGCCCAGTTTCTGTAGTCTCCGGGAATCTTTCAAAGACTGTGATTACAAAATGTGGGAAGGTGTGTTTGGGAAATTGCAGCACCAGACAAAAGTACCTCAGAATGTCTTCAGATTGATTTCCATAAAAATTTACAACCTTTATAGTTAATTAAATCCTTTGAACACGCTGGTGTGATACATAGGAGATGAAGGATTTCTTACTGTTATTGTATGATGTCAAGAGAGAGGTACCACAAGCCCACATAACGCTGGGAGCAACGCACTCCTTGGGGCTGATTCCAGGGACGCCGCCACGGCCACGCGATTCAAAGGAAAAAAAATAATAAGGGCTGAATAGAGGAATTAAGTATCTTATTTAAGATCCTTTTTCCTGGCACCACAGAGAATGCTCATGCTATAAGAAGCTATCTTTATCCTGAATAGACTTTCACTTTTCCCCTTTCTTCCACAAAAAAAGGGGAAGAGAGGGCGAGCGTGCCGCACCTCCTGCTTTTTTGGGAATTGTGATCCTATTTCACTGTATCAGGACAATGCTGGGGAAAAGAAAAAAAAATTATGTCAGTCTGAGAATATTTTGCAGGTGGAGTCATAAATCAACCAAAAAACAAAGCAAAGAAACTCCTGGCATCCCGTTTTTACACACACTGCCAAGATTCTTGCTTTGACTTGATCCGGCGCGAGGGAGGGAGGGAGCGCAGCCTGTTCCTCCGACGCACCAAGATGCAAAAGGCTGTTTGTTCTCTGTTATCAGCAAAAAGCAGTTAGGAGCTTACCGGCCTGCTCCATCCATGAGATAATCTATTTTTTATTACTGTGGGTCAGGCCAAATGCACCATGGTTTGGAGCAATAACAAAAGACTTAAAAACCCCTTCAAAACTGAAAAAAGAAAATCCCCACCCTTCTCTTTTGCATTTGTGATGGAGTGGTATTTGTCTGTCAGAGGGCCCACCCTGAAATATGCTTTAATAATATTAGTGCTTCTTACATGTAGAGCTGGCTTTTCGCGTCACATGAGCCAAGCTTGAAAGCAATTCTCAGCCCCTCCATGAAATCCACTTGATCCCTGTGCTGAAACGCAGCTATTTCCAGATGATAAAAAGCACCTGTTTAACTGGGGGCTGGGGCAGGAAAATCCAATATTCCAGCCAAAACAGCGGGAGGAACCTCAGGGCTATTTAACCAAATTACTCAGTTGGCCACGTCAGGTAGATTACGTGTTACTGTCCTGCTTTGATAAAAATTATCCCATCATGAAAGTGTCCCAGCAATTTCCTGACCAGGGCTGAGTCAGAAAGCAGTGTCCTCTGCTCCCACCGCAACCAGCACAGCCACTTTTTGCTGTGACTACAGGGCAGCAGCGTTCAGCTGGCATGGCTCCAGGCTGACCAGTCATTAACGTAATTATGGTGTCTGGAAGAGAAAAAGATGATACAGAGCTTGGCCGCGCGGCTGAGCGAGTCAAGACTCCTGCTCGCGGAGGAGACCCACTGAGCGCATCTCAGTGCGGAGGGGGAGATGTTTCACAATACAGTAAGGTGTGAAACGCCACAGAAACATCTTCAGGGAGAAGCCGGAGATTACTCAGGATAGACGGCTGGAAGGTATTCAGGGACCTGTTCTTCCCATGCTTGCAAAAACTGAATTAACAGGCTTTATCTAGATTCAGTTCCTAGCCGTGGCAGGAAGATTATTAAATAACTCATACTCACAGAGTAAAATTAAACTGCCCTCTCCCTGTCTTCCCAGCGCACCTAGTAATTCACGGACTCCGATGACTCCCACCCTATAGGTCTGACACCATATATCGCTTGCAGGCTCATCCATAAAGCATGCGGAGCCCACGCCAGCCCGCTCCAACCAGCCAAACACTTCCAGCCACGGGGCCGCAGGAGTTGAAACAACACAGAAAACACCAAGCAAGTCATAGCGCCCACAAGATGAGCTGCCAAGACCTGACCAGGATGTCTCTTATGAGCAAGAGGGCATGAATAAGAGAACAATATGATTCGGGGCAGACAAAAGGCTTGGAATCTGAACCACAAAAGTATCCAGGCAGCGAACACTGGCTGGGCAGAGCCTGTTAAAGGAGAAGGATCCATATTCACCCAGTGTGTGATCAAAGCAAGGAGAATGACGGTATCTCCACAGACTTAGAGGAGCACAGAGAGAGAAGGGCCACCTGGAGCATCCAGCCCGAGCGCGCAAGGCTCCCACGCCCTTAGGCTGCTAAAAGTTTGACATTCAAGTCCCAGCCAGAGGTTTCTTACAGCCAGTGGAGATAACGGGCACTTTAGAAGATGATTTATGTCATGTTTATCTTTTTTCTTAGGGGGGGATGGACACTCCTGAAGAGCCCTTCCAGCTCTGCTGCCAGCAGGGATGTTCTCCACAACCACGTGAGGGGAGTCAACCGTGAAGCTACTTACTTCCAGATGTGTCTTCTCCAAGGAGTCACTTCTATCTACATTAATGTTTGCATTTTTCATAGCCTCCTTTGTTTCCCCACTCAATGCCAGCAACATTAGAAGAATTTAGTCTTGTCAGAGCATTTCATTTCCAGGATATTCCTGACACAATTGTCAGTGCAGTTCCTGCACTGGTCCCATCAATAGCACATCTTTGAGCATCATGCAACCATGAGTTAAGTAGCAAGTGAAGCCTCATCAGCTGCACGCAGGGAAGGGTTTTGTTGTTTGGTTTTTGTTCTTGTTGGTTTGAGGTTTTCTTTGTTTGCTTTTAAGTAAAAGTGGCCATGAACTTGGGGGTTCTCCCTGCGTTTTCCAGCAGGGTGTATCAGCAGTACTACAGCTCGAAGCTGCAGACTAGGCAACAATCTTTCAGTTTTTACCAGCTTTAGTCCCAGTATCAACTGTTTACAGACAGTTGTCCCTGTAATCTGTGTACTGCAGGTCATACCCAAGAGAAGCCAAAATAGTGCATATTACAGAAAAGCTGCTGGGCAGAGCTGGCCAGCAATATTCTCCCGGCCACTGGTGGAGATGTGTAGGGCTTTTTTGTTTAAAAAACATGTTTTGGATGGAGAGGGAGAATCTTAAGAGAAGCCTGTTCTGGGGAGTTTTTAATTTGCAGTCAAATTTCTGTTGTTGTTCTTCCACTTCCCTGAATGTCTTTGTGTGAAATAAAAAAAACCTCCTTTTCTTTCTCCTTCCTACCTCTCAGGTATTCCTGTTGTCATTTGCTGACAGTGACAAAGAGCTTTTTACACTTCAGTTCCTTAAATAAAGCTGAAAATACCAACAGAGTTTCTGCTTAAAGACATGCAGTGGCCTGCATACAACCAGAGAAGTGCCACCAACTCATTATTAGCGATCTCAGCCCAGTGGACATTTAAATCCAGCTAATCCATCTGATTATCCACCTAGAAAGCGGGGAGGCAGGAGCAGAAAAGGAAACCACAGAACAGAATAGCACTGAAAAGCTGTTGCTTAGTGATCCACCGTAGGAAAACATGAGCCGTTTCTGTTGGAGAGTTTTTCAGTGGGGTTTGTTTGTGGGATTTTTTGGCAGGGGGAAGAGAGGATTTCATGGGAGGTGGGATGTGGCATCAAAACTTTTGTCCCCCCAGATCTTGTTCCCATCCCAGCTGCTGCAATCCCCCATCAAGCCACAGGGGTAAATGCTCCTGGCAGGTCCTGAGCAAAAGGTGAAACTATTAAACTCCTTCTGTATCCTACATCCATGCGGTGGCTGGAGTTTGGAGGCTGCTTGCAAAGCGACAAGGGTGACCCCAACAGATGGGACACCCCTCACTGCTTCACCCGGGGAGGTTTGGTGTTTTGAGGGCAGGACAGCTCAACCTTCAGGTGTATCCCCCAATCCTTTTCATCCTTTTGCAGCAGCTCAAGCAAATGAAGTTTCCAAGAAACATTTGTGCCAGAAATGGTTATGTTATTATGGCTATAAACATGGATGAGCCATATTTTAGTGAAGAAGAGACAGTGTTTACTGTTGCTGAGCAACAGTATAGACAGATAAATAACAGAATAGATAAATAAAAGTATTCTCAAGTGCATTCAGCTGCGTACTGCTACAGGGAACTGCACTAGTTGTTCATAAAACCTTTCCAGACCAAGCATCAGCAGCTTTTCTCATTCAGTGCTGCACATATACCTCTACCTCCACAGCAGCAGCTTTTTGTTAGGAGGAAAATAATTGTTTAAGGCCCTTTAAGTCCATCATTTTTTGGTGAAGTGTTTCTGTGATGCTGGTCCTTTGCTCAGCAGGAACTGGGAGGGAGTCGCCCTCCCTCCCCAGCATCTTCATCTCATCCACAGCCTAGGGAGAGCTCCTGCTCCCTGCAAGCATGACTTCGTACCAGCTGCGTACGGGTAGGGTATTCTATTCTCTCATTTTGGAAATCTCCTTAAACATATTTCTTGCAGGATACATGTAACACATACTCAACCTCAGACTTGCTCAGGAAATTACCTTGCATCTAGAAGGGGAAAAACCACCC
This sequence comes from Ibycter americanus, assembly GCA_035590275.1. NCBI lineage: Eukaryota > Metazoa > Chordata > Aves > Falconiformes > Falconidae > Ibycter > Ibycter americanus. The sequence continues at coordinate 3,108,782 of JAVJGI010000057.1, read as the reverse complement.
CACCAAACTTGCCACCACCATAAATCAGCCATCTGCAGAATGTAAACTAGTGTAACATGGCTCTATCAGCACTTACAGCAACCAGTGCTTCCCAAAGATTTATACAATGTGAACATTCTTGTCTTTGCAAAAGAAATCTCGCGCTATAAATTAACAAACTTCCCAGGAAACACGACAAAAATCCACTCCTCAGTACTGACCTCCAGGGTTCAGCCACAGACCTCGTAAAAAGCAGAAGTTCTCCTTGCTAATGAAAGCTAAGTTTATCTCTAAATGTTTAGGGAAGAAGGTCACTTACGGCACATCGTGATGTCATTGCAACACGAGAAGGTGTTTGGGGAAGAGTTTGACAGGTGATGGGGGGAAGCAAGCAGGAGACCGACACACTCCTGTCCTCCACAGGCTCTAAGGACATGACCCAGCATCAGCCCGAAACAGTGGTGAAACTCCTACTGAACCAACAGGGCAGGACAGATAGTACTTTATTTGTAAGACTTCGTTAACCACCTGTGTTTTCAGCTCTGCAGCACTGGCCCCAGGAGCAGGGGCTCTTCTCCAAGTGCAGCAAGACTTTTTGCCTATGTTTTCCCATGATCACATTTCTCTTAAATCCTGGATGTAGCGAATGCTGCTGCAAAACCAACCCCTAAGCCAAGAACGCACCACAACATCGTGCTTCTCCTCTCAGCTCCTTCAGGGTTCGTACAGTCCGTCCATCATGAGCAACACCCTCTCCCTCGTGCACTCAGGCTGGCAGATAACCCCCAGTTCTAGGAAATTTCAGTAGCCTGAAACATAAGCGAGAGGACACGCGAACAGCAGTTGTTTTGCACTGTTGTATCAATACTGGGTGTAACTTGGGATTGGAGGGGAAAAAACATGGGATTGATTTCTCCCTGCAGAGTCACCTTGGGGAAAAGCGGCCAGCGAGGTGGCCCAGTGCACGCACCTTTTTTCTTCCCCCTGCCCAATGCTCATGGGGAAAGCACTGTCATTCTGTAGACTTGCCAGCACCTAGCAATTTCTTAATACTTGATGTATTTGTAAAGCTCTTCTGCTTCCTGTTTTGTCTACTCCAGTTCTCAGAGAGTACAGGCAACATTACGCATTTTTACGCAGCATTATAAATCAGCAACAATCTCCAGCTACAGAGCGAGGGGTATCAACAACAGAAGCAGAGACACAGCCAGATTTTACTCGAGTCTGTGACAAGGTGAGCCCCACACCAGTTTTCTTCACCCTCTCCTTCGCCATACAGAGCTGCTCTCTCTTTAATGGGATGCAAACCCCTCCAATGGAGCCCCTGGGTGCTCGTGCTACCTGCACAGTAGCGCCAAACCTGCTAAAGGAGGCCTGGAGACTTGACTCTGCATCTAAAAAACATCCTTGCTCTACAATAACAAAGCCAAATAATGAAAACAGGAAACCACAAGTGGTTTCACCCACAGTAAGTTAAGCTGTTCCAAAAAAAAAAAAACCCAAAAAAACCAACACAAAACAACACACCAGAACAAACCCCCAAAACATACTGAGCCAAATTTTCCAAGACAGGCTGTCCTGACACCCTCTCATTCCTGGCTGTTTTCTGTCTCCCACCATGCCCCAAGGTATCACCCTGCTTTTCAGAGCATCACCATACTGGTACCCAGTCAGTTTTGCTCACGGCTAAGAATTCTTGTTTTGCTGTTGTTGGCCACCCTGCCCTGCAGCCAAACCTCCCTCCAAGCAGTCTTGCTAATAGACGGAAGAAGACCTTCTCAAGGACCTTCACCCCAATGGAATTTGGACTAATTGCCCCAGGAGGCGGCCTGGGAGCTCTGAAGTCTCCCTGGTGCCCCCAAGAAGTCAGTGCACATCCACCAGCGAGGGGACAGCATCGCTCCTGCACCCTGCTCCCAACCACCCCAGCACTCCACCTCCATCCTTCCTTCCTCTCCTTGGCCCTTGGTCTACACCAGCCACACGCCCATGAAGGAAGATGCTCAGGGGAAATATTCTTGTGTTAAGAAGTTCAGTTTCACATTGGGGATTTAAAGCCAAAGAAGCTAGCCTCCCCCTCCCCAACTCAAGAAGTCCCCGAAGAGGGACTTTCTGAATGCTAAAAGAAGGAGCCAGAAATAGTGAATCCCTGCTTCTGCCCAAACACAGAGGCAGGAGCTGTGGCAGAACTCACCTTGTCATTTCTACCCTAATAAAGTCACAGGGTTTTGGGTCTGTCCTCCTTCCTTTCCCACCCACCTCACTCATCTCACACATCGCACAACCCTCTCCCTCCACGTGGAAATCCTCATGTGATCAGCCCAACGTGCTAGAGGGCACCTGACCCATGTCCAGCACCCATTTACCCAAACACTGCTCAGCCTCAACTCAGGTTTGTGCATAAAAGGCACAGCCAGGTTAAAAAAAATGTAACAACAAGAATGCACCAGTCTAAGCGCAGAGAAGGCAGGATGAAGAGATCATCCCTTGACAGCCCCTCCTGGCTCGCTGCTTGGTTTCACTACTGTGCTCCCCTTCTTCCCGGACATGCTGCCCTCTCCCTCATCACCGCCTCCTCTTGCCCTGCCTTCCTCCGGGAAAAGGCAGGACAGGGATATCCAGTCAGAGAAATCACATTGGCTCCACAGTGAAGCTTCTGGTGTCAACGCTGTGGTCTGAGGAGGACACTGATGGGAAGTGGGGGTTTATCCCACTCCAGCCATCACCATAGAAAGCATCACACCTACAGCCAGGAGAGGAGCATTTTACAGAACAGGGATATGACACACAGGCAAGTGACTTTGAGAAGTCTTGTCCCAGCATAAAAAAATCCCCTAAAGAAACAACAGAAAACTCAGCACGGATGGGCTGGTGGCTTCTTGAAGCTCGCACTCTCCAGCAACTATGGAGAGAGGTGGGATGACCAACTGTCCTCCTGCAGCAGCCAAGCAAGACACAGCTCACCTTCATAATGGAGAACAGATCAAAGATTATTTTATTGTAAATAGAATTTGTATCTAATAACACAAGGCTGCGAAACAGGAAAAACACACAGAAGATTTCATGCAAGGGTGTGGCTTAACTCCCCAAATAACCAGGGATGGATTAGTTGTATGCAGAGCGCTGCACGTCAAGAGATGCAGTAACGTGCGCTGCTTCTGGGGCCCTGGACAAGGAAATGATCTCATCCTTTTATCTTCAAAAATCCCAGCTCTTCAATTCTGTAAAACTTCTGGAATTTGTTGCCTTCATTCCCTATCCCAGTGAGGAGAGAATTCTGCTTTTGTAAATATAGAATTTGATAGATCTCTCCATCTAAATAATTCAATTAAAACTAAGCCTCAAATGGATGTTAATTTTAACAGTACGCGTATGTAATTTCAATAACTGACTGCAAAACTGAACATGTATATCAATTATATATTCTGAATATATTTAGATGGACAGTAAGCACAATTTTAAACAATAAAGGGAAACTCTGACAAATGAGCCATATGCTTGAAGATTAGAAGTGCTCATGCTATGTTAGTGAAAAGTATTTTTCTCCCCTAAAGTTTATTTAGAATTAAAAAATGTCCCTTATTTTTCCAAGTTCTTTCATATTCCATACAAGATATGCACTCATATGGTATTCTCTGAGAATAACAACACGTAGATGCACAAAATGAAAGAGCTATTATAATAGAATAGGTTAAAAAAAAAAAAGCACCAAGAAATGAATAATTCATGATAACTTGTTTTCCAAACATGCTTTCCAACTCCATTACCATTCCAACAGTTATACTGCACTTTTAGCCAGGAAACATTTCTCAGATAAGTCTAGTAACCGAGCAGAATAACATCTCCAAGAAGAAAAATCCCCTAGTTAGTTTGCCAGTGTAAACCACTCCAAAACCCCCAACACTGGAAACATACAGAAACATTTCTATTTTCTAGTTCACAGTTTGTCAGAAACTGATGAAACGCAAAAAAGCCCCCAATGACCAGAGCTAGAGATACTGCATCCTTAGCTACACAAAGCTAATATCCAACAGCACGCCCCGCCGCAGCTAAGTGGGCAGACATCCCTGCAGCTGCTTGCATGTCCACCCGTGCCAGCGCATCCTCCTCCCTGCCCCTTCAAAATTATGACCCCCATCAGCCACAGCAAGCTCTCAGGAAGAAAACTAGTAGAAATAAAACACTTATCTTTTTTGAAAGCCAACGTCTCAGCTGGAAATAAAGCCAAGGGACCATCCTCCAAGCCATTACATGAGGACATTACTATCCCATCATCCTCCTGCTATCTCAGTGCTGCTCCAGACCCCCTGCCTAGCTCATTGCAAGGTCAGCAAGGGGAGGTTGACCTAACTTATCCCCCTCCCAGCTGATGGGGTAATTAGCAGCAGGGGTGACTGCACTCTCTGCCAGCAGCAAGGGCACCTGTCCATGTGGCTGAGGCCTTCTGAGAAACCACCTGTGCAGAAACCAATGCAAAGTTGTTGAATTTGGGCGTTGGTTTTATTACAGAGTTATCTTCACCTCCCGTTTTCCACCCATGTACCTGAACTTGGGATGCACGAATGGCTCTGAGCTGGGTGAGCTCAGTGACGTTCCTGTGTGCAGGGGCGGACTGGCCACATCTTCGGCGAGGTTTTGTTTCTGAGCTTTGTGGTTGCGTGTGGATGTCTGAAACTAAAGCTAGACATCCCCCGCTGACAGAGACACACTCCTCACTCGGCAGACTTTTGTTAATTATTTGCAGATGTGGTCAGAAACAACCCACCAGAATTTCTCCTTACAGGTGAGTTGCATCTCCCGGTGCTAATGCTGAAGATGTTCTCCGTGGCAAAGGACACCTGCAGGCAGGCTGCACAGAAGGGCAAGGTATAAAGTATATATATATTATACCAAGATAAAACTGACTTTCCTGGCTGTGTAGCTCTGGATGTGGGAACCAGCAGTGATTTATGGGCTGCTGAGACTGTCCAGATTTGTGTTAGTTAAGAGAGTTCCAGCAATCAGTGTTTCCCCTGCTTATAGGAAGAAATACACGGGTAATTAACGGCTCCAAGTTCTCGCAGGCACCTGCAGCAGCTTCGTCATTGCATAAATTGGATGATGATATTTAGCTTCTAGGTGAAAGAAAAAACTCCTCTGAGTTAATTGATAACTGAAGTCATCTGCTTGGAACTAATTTTTAGCTGGCTTCCTGTGGTTATTAGGTGATGTTCATTTAAAAAAAAAAAAATCTCCATAAAAACCTGAAAACAGGGTACAATGGATTTTTTAATCCATCCCTCCAGCCAAAAAACAGAACAGGTAGTACGTAAAGCCATGCTTCAGCTCTGCCCCACGTAAAGTCTCACGATGACGTGAAATAAGTAAAAAATTTACCTTGTGTCCTGCATGTTTAACTTTTTCCCTTATACAACACGGTCTGAAGTTCACTGCCTCTTTTTTGCAACAGATCTAAGAGGTTTTTGATCTCCAGTGCATCTTTGAAGAGCACTTGAAGGTTCAGAACATTTCTTAATATCAAAGTATGCTCTTCCCACTTGATTTTTAAACATAAATCCATGCACAGTTACTGTGTAAGTGCGGATACAGCCTGACCTCCCTTTAATTCAAATATGAACGATTTCTGTTCTGGAGAAGCACAAAGGTTTGATCTCTTGGCTTGCACAAAGTGACTGGGAAGAAGGTGAAACAGGATGACACTGATTTTAGAAGTATGTTGCATTTTTGCAAAGTCACAGCGTCACTTGCATTTGATGGCAATGAACTAAACCCATCTTTGTTTCAGACTTTAAAAAAGCTGTAACAAATGGAGCCGGTGGTAATCCCATGGGAACAAAATACAACTCTGTTTCCAAATTCTTTGGGTTTAAAGATCTAAATCATTCACCCAGCACAGGACTGCGAGGGGTGAGCTAACACACAGCACTGATTCTGACAACGTATTTCCCCTGTCCTTATTAATTAACATCAAGTGGATACGTCAGTATAGGCACGCGTTCTCCAAAATCTCCAATATACCTTTATTTTGAAAAATAGCATCTTTTGACCTACCAAACTCACATCCCTCCCTGGAAGGAAAACTCATCAGCAGAGCCACTATATTAACCCAGTGCAGTTCTGGTGAGCAGTCCCTGTAAGTATTCCTGGGTTGAGCAGCTCAAGTGTCCCATGTGTTTTTGGTGAATAACGGTCAGCAGAACAAAAGGTGTCAGTGTGAGTAGCAACAAGATTCAACCCATGATGAGAGACACCTGAACCGAGGTGTCTGTTTGTGTGCTAAACATCTGCGCTCCCACCGGTCATCTGAGATGTGACCGTTGCAAGTGATGAAGGCTGGAGAGCACTTTGCTCACCCTAAAGCGGCCATGGGTCGTGCTCCAGCAGCTCGATCACAGGGATTAGATCTCTGCCAGCGGATGGGAACTCAGGCACTGACCACACATGAAGGCACCAGTGCACATCTACATTTGGGCACTGATAACGTGGGCCTGAATTCCACCCACTGTGTCCTTCTTAGTAATTTCCCGGGACGGAAAGCTCACCAGGGTGCTGGATCAGGCCCACTACAGGAAACCCTACCTTCTCAGCCTCCCCCAAACTTCTCCAGCCTTATCCCCAGCTATCTTCTGCTTTCTATTGGTACCCTCTCCTTTTTCAGTTTGGCACATGTGAAGGTGAGGAGCAGATTTCAGGTAGGACCCTGTGACAGTTCTATTCTTTTTTCCTCTACAAACTAACAGGGAACACGCGTTGTCTATCAGTCTCAACAGCCTGGGAGGTTAGACCAAAAGACATCCTTTGCGAGAAGAATTGAGATGGCACAAAGGTGACCTCCTCCACAGTACCATTCGTGCCTTCCCTTTGCTGGAAGGAGCCCAGGAATATGTAATGCACATCAGCACTTGCCCATTCCTAGGATATTTCTCAGCGCTGCAGAAAAACATACTCGGGCATCATCCTCCGCTTTGAGCACATGCGCTATTGTCCTCCAAAGCGTGTGCTGAAGTCCTTGGCAAGCCGGTGCTCCCCCGAAGGACAGCACAGAATCATCTGCTCTCTCTCCCAGTGCCCAGAACAGAGGTGAGAGGTAGCAGATGTATCATCACGCACAGTTGGGGCACGTTATCTAGAGTCACCCGAGATGCACACTGCAATTTTAGGTCATTTTTCCTGTCTCATCTGTGCACAAATCCAGGTTAATCCTCACGTCGATTATGGCCTGTAACTGCAATGACCAAATTTCAGCCAAGAAGTGTGTCCCCACTCTCACTTTTCCTCTCTGAGGTTGGGAGTTTGCGACTAAATAAGGAAATAAGCCACCCCAAGCAACATTTTGAAGTCCTCAAGTCTCCTCAGTGGCTTTTGTTTCTGCAGTATTTGCCTTCAGCAGCGAGGAATGACAGACCATGAGGCAGAGATGGGTCACCATGTCCTAGTAAGGACCGTGACACACAGCCCTGCCTGCCCTCCACCTCGAAAAGATTGATGAGTTCCTCCCTCATCTCATAATCTTTCATTTTCACCATGTAACCTCCCCTGAACCCACTGAGTCAGCAGGACTTGTCTGTTAAGGCAAGATTGATGCCTGGCTTTGGAGCAGATAAAGCATGTTTCTGCGTCAGCCAGAAGCCATTTCAGCAATATTAACCATCTTTTCTCTCATCCCCATGCTCCAGAAGAGGGATGGAGTGAGTTCAGCATCTGCATGAAGATGCTCCAGATGCCATTGCCTCGCTGACCCTTCCCCGGACTGGCTGAGGTCACGGAGTGACTGTGCTGCCCAGAACCAAAAGCATCTTCCAGCCCCTCTGCACAAATCCTGTGTCCCATCACCATGTTTTCGGCTGCTGGAGAAGTTTTCTTCCAAATTGGAGAAAAACATGAACATTGACAACTGGCGTGTATTAGGGTTCACATGGCTGGCAAAAATACGTACCCCTGGGGTACTAGCCAAACCCTTCCCACATGGTCAAATCCTGCTTCCCAAAGCTCTCCCAGAAAAAAACATACCTACAGTCATTGCTGTAGTTTGCTTTAGAGGTGGGTACATGTCAGGAACGAGGGGTAGCTGAGAGCAAGCACCCCCACTTGCTGAAAAACAACCCCAGAGCTTGATATGGGAAGCCAAATCTGCCAGCTTAAATCACACAGGAATATCTTGAAAGTTGCTATTCTTGGCAAATATATCACGGGCTTCATCTAAAAGCGACCTTGCCTGCAAATGCCACTACATCAGATGGGGACCGCGGCTTCTTTCATCCCCGGCAGAGGAGGGCTGTGGGCTGCAGGCTAAGGTTTGAAAAGATACTTTTCTTTGGAGATGCCAACAGTTTCCTCAGCAGATTTCTCCCCCTCACCCCCTCCCACCCCAGCCTACTTTCACAAAAGAAAAAAAAAACCACACAACAAACCATAAATGGATCCTGTAGTGTCTGCAATGTAAAGAATTAGCTGAATGGGAAGAAATGAACCATGGTCTTTATGTCCTAGTTCCAGTCAGTGCAAACATTGCCGCTAATCCCTGTTGTTGGAGGGGACTGGGGAAGAGAGACGGATAGATCCCACTGGGAACATTTTGTTTCTCTCAATCTACACTTGAGATCACATTTTTTGTGTGTAATAACATTGAGTTGTATTAAGAGGCCTGTGGATAACGTAAAGCTGGGGGGGATATTGTTCACCGTCTCTTCCACCGAGTGTAGCACCTACAATCTTCATATGCAGGGAGGTCTTAGCAACCCATTCATTTCAGGGGAGAAAAAGAAAGCTATTCATTCCCAGTAAATCCCATTTTGCCATGGCAACCCCCCCTTCCCAACCCTCGCACACAACAGTTGTTCACAGGGGCTGTTTAAAACAAGACAACAAAACCAAACCATCGCCCATCCAGCCCTGGCATTTTCTGCTTTGAATTTTCTGGCGGCGTCCAGCCTCAGCGCCAGGGCAGGGATAACCCAGCGATGGGGAAGGGGTGAGCACGCTGCGCTGTCACCTCGCCTTGTCCTCTGCCATCCCTGGTGGCATCGCACCTCGTGTCTCTGGATGGGACCCATCTCAGAGATGGGGTGTCCCGCACCCCCGGAGCTCCCTGGTGGGACAGTGTGGGTGACCATGCCATGGAAGCATGGGACAACTTGGGGCACTTCTTTTCTACGCTGTTGTGCCAAGGAGAGTTTTTTTGGCGTGCTAGAGCCCTTGCAGGGGCTGGGGAAGGGAAAAGCAGGTGCCCACCCAGCTCTGCCCCAAGCTGGCAGGACCAGCCCTGTTTTCTGCTCTCCCTTCCATGGGGAACGTGTCCATGTTCTCATCCCAATAGCTGCTAGGGACCAGCCCAGCTCCCACCAGTTTGGGGGCCTCCAGCTGTCCTGGTCCTCTCCAACCATCCTTGGGCATAACCCCCACAGCTCACAGCCACAAACAGAAAATTCCAGTTTGTGCCGCTCGTGGAGCATTTGGGGGTTACTAAAGCTGCTGGGAAGCCACAGGAGATACAGGGCTTCCTCCTGCACAACGTATATTCAGCTCAAGGTCTCCCCTCTGCCTCTCCATCTCTCTCCCTTCCTGATGTCCCATCCCTGTGGAGCCATAAGATGTGCAGGGAGGTCTGGGGTATGGGAACGGCACCCTGCACGGCCAAGGTTTTTTGGGAGACTAAGACCCAAGCCATTTTGATCTTGCACTCAAACTGCACCTCAAGTTACAATTTCAACCTGAGCAACCAAGCCCAAGTGACCTGTCCACTGCCTCACTGCAGGAACCCCTTCTCCAGTCAGATGTAATTCCTTGATGTAGTTATTAGTTGAACGGAGGCTGATGCTGCATTACAGGAGACTCATCGGGCAAGCAATGAAGTGGGGAAATACCAGCCACAATACAGCCGAGCGGTGTTGGGAAGACACCAGCGTGTGCTACGTGGCCTTTAACTCTGCAGCATCACCCCCGCTGACAGCAGTACTTCCCACAGCTAAAAATCACATCACTTTTCGGTTAACCTGAATTCACATTTAAAAGCAAGTAAGGGATTCCTGGCGTAAAGACAATCTCAGTAAAAAAACAGAATTAAGAACTGGTTTTGATTAAGAATTAATGGGTCATTTTTATAAATGCAGAGAGAGTGCAAAATGATGGGAAATAAAAACAAGTGTTTGTACCAGGTGTTTTCAGAATAAATCCCAGCTATACCACAGATTTTATCCCCCATTTTATTGTTGACTGAGGTAAACGAAGCCCTTCTGGTGACCCAGACTTTTCCCTGCTACGTCATGCGCATAAAACCTTCCCTCTCCACAGGCAAACAAGGTTAGTCAGTTGGTCACACCACAGCCTATAAATATGTAGATATTTTAAAGACTCTCCAGATCCCTTGGCAAAATTGCTCTGCATGGGTTTTTCAAAGTACACAACTAATTTCCTGATTTTTAGTGGTGCTCCTCCTTCAAAAGTTTCTCATCGCTCCAGAACACCTTCCCCTTCCCAGAAGATCCAGCATGTACGGGGATCTACCCCCAGCACTGCAGCCAAAAAAGGTAACTTCAGAGTCAGAGAAGACTCCCATCTGCAGAAAGCAAGTTGTCTTTCTCTAAAACCAATAGCTAATTCAGCTGAACTCACCACTGCTGGATGCTACTCCTCTCCATTCACAAGAATGAGCATTTCATTTGCTCAGACATGTAAAATAAATTGCAATGAATCCCACCAAGAAGTCTCCCTAGGAATAAATCCCTTCATGACAGAGCTTGGCTCACACTAGACCCACTGCAGTCCTGGGGTAAGGGGTGAGAAAAGGGAGGAAAATAAATCCAAAGGTTTCTCTATTCTCAAATTTTCACTGAAAAGGCTCTGACATGAGCAAAAGCAGATTAAAACTAAGCGGCTGGGGAAATTACTGCTCCCAGCTGTCTGTCCTGCCTCTTTCCCCTCCAGTGTCCCCATATACGTGACACAGACAGCCTGGCTCAAGCAACAGCTGTTAAACCACTGGAAATTTCACACAGATTTGGGGTTTCTTTCATATGTGAAGTGTAACCTGCAGCTGTTGAGCAGCTGCTCCGTGGGAGCTTAACCACCCGTGCAGCAGAGATGGGGATGCCGGGCGAGGGGGAGGATGAGCACCTGGGGGCAACCAGAGCACCCACGTTTGATTTGCATCCGTAAATCAGAGCTTGGCCCTTGGTCCACATCAGAGCTTCGTTTTGACTCGGCAACGTGCTTTTGGGGTCAATCTCTGAAAGGTCCCTGCTCCCTTGGTTTGGTTCCCAAGAGGGATCAGGCTCTGGGCGCACAAGCCTGATGCCATCCAGCTCAAACCCAACTGGAGGGTGCACTGAAGAAACGCTCTGACCTTGCAAACGCGGACCCAGCCTCTGCAGCCTGGGAGTCCTCAAAGTATTCAACCATGTAATATTTAGACTGAATAAAATAACAGGATGTATTTGGGAGAAGTAAAAAGCCAAACTCTCTGCTAGCTGACTTCTTTGTTTAGTGAGGACCAGCTTATTTCTCATCCCTTGGCCATGCCAAAGCCATTGATGGCCACTTGGCATTTGCTAGGCTCCTCAGGACTGAAACGAAGGCCTGGGTTCAGCACAGCACGTTCAGGAACAACACTGCAGAGCCACATGGGAGCTGCAAGGACCCCGTTTGCTCCTTGCAGCCTCATGAAAAGCAAATGTAGCTTTAGTATCTGGGGAACACCGCCTTTAGATTGCAAAAGCCAGGCTGAAACAAAAGGTTGCACTGTTACCCCAAACGGCCACAGCCACACCAGGAATGCAACGATCCAGGCGCCCCTCAACCACATCAGGATTTGCACCACTGTTGCAGGGCTTGTCAGGATTTGTAGCTCCCAAAACACCCGAGCTGCCAGCAAAGATCAGGAGCAACCCAGGGGGCTGCTGTTTCCACAAGCTGGGCCATGCTTGTGTCTTGGAGCTGGCTTTTTCCCACCCTGCTCTCTATACATTTCTCTAAGGCACTGAGAAGATGCTCAAGTGAGATTGTCCTATGACAATTTTAACAGATTAAGTATGACCATTGATTTATAACATCAGCCTCTTGATCAAGAGCTGTCAAGTTGCCACCATGACCAGAAAAATCTCTTAATTTTACCACAGTTCTCTCATCCACTCTAGGCAAGCAAAGAAAACCAAGCAGAACATCAGCAAAATCTCTCCTTAGAAAAAACAATCAAACAATTCCTGTATCCTACCCTTCATATAAAGAGAGTTCCAGTTCATCTCATCCCATCCCATCCACTATGTTTCTCACAGGAATGATCTTACCCTCTCACCATTCTCAAAAAGGAACTGCATAAAAACTTAAGCCAAAACCAGATTGCTCATTGCTTCTGCTGTATAAGTTGTTTTGTTGATTACAAATGAATTTATTTAACCTGTTGGTGCCCGTTGAAGAAATACTTCAGAGGAATGCTCCAGATCAGTTCTAGCGGTGTTTCATCGGTGGTTCCTGATGAGACAGAAAAATCCGTGTACTGTCCACTGCCTAAAGTGAAGGGGGAAAAAAAAAAGTCAGCATTGCAGACTACTACTTGATAGCCACTCTGTTGTGGGCTGTATTTTTGCCGCACACATCATATTGCAAATGCTTTCCTAATTTCTTTGCATGAAATTAATTGAGAGTGAAATTCAGTCTGTAACTTTCAAGCAGTCATACGCCCCACAGCAGTTTCACTGAGGGTGTATATTAAATATAAATAAAACATTTGCTTTGGTTTGTTACTTCATATCAACCTCAGCCAAAAGATATCCTACTGTCAACACTGGACTCCCAGGGTGGAAAATATTACTGCTGACAGCACAACCCTGTGAGAGCACCCAAGCCTTGCACACACGCTTTGGGGTGACAAAGCAGAAGGGTTTCCAAAGAGGAGCAGTGGCAGTGCCATTGCATGGACTGTTTCCATGTAGGAATGGACTTCGGGCAGAACCTCAGATCTACGCACCCTTGAATTTCCCAGAGTTTTTGTATTTGTGTTATGGCATGAGTTTGTCTGTTCTCGCCCTTTGACACGCTCTCAAAACCAACAAGGCTGTTGTTGAACTCCCACTGAGGAGCACTTACAGAGGCTGGCACATTTTTCCCAGAAAGAAAAAAAATAATTCCTACACAAAAGAAAACACCACAACCAAAACATCATCACCCCCAGCTATCACTACCCCACAAGTACTGCGATGAGAGAGAATATACCTGTAGATATCAGGGTGGGCAGAAATTATAAAAATTTCCAACTCAAGTGGCAATTTCCTTCATGCAGCATCATCCCTCCACTCCTTTTAAAGAAAGATTCTCACAGCTTTGGAATCTCAAGAATTTGGAATTGACTCTGATTATTATTTTTTTTAGGTGGGAAATATTGCAATGCTAATTGACCTTTTTAATCAATGATCCTGAAATACGCCTACATGACACTGCTGATAAAATCTGTGGGTAATATTAGCATTGGCAGGATGGCAGCTATCGTTGAGGGCAGGGCAGTTGCACAGAATGATGGGGATCCTTCAGCCAGCCAAACATATTCAGACAAATCCCATTTTCACTGAGCTGTACAGAAAGCTGCAGTTGTAGTTGTTATCTACATGGTGGGAAAATGGTGTCCTGGAAGGTTTCAGCTAGTGAAGATGCAATGATACCACATTGATGATGCATTGCAGATACATCTGCAATGATAGTGAAAAAGCTGGTAGCAATGCCAAAGAAAAAAAAAAAAAAAAAGGATTAGACAAATTATTTTAAGGTAGTAGAAATATTTTCAGGTCTTTGCCCCAAAAGGAAGGACAGACAGCAAATGCAGTTGCTTATTCATCCACTCTGGGGGGGGGTCCACAGCTGTGGCTGGCGGGCAGAGGGGCTGTGACATACCTGGCTCCTGAGCATGCGGGTGCTGAAGCACGGGGGACTCCCCAGCAAAATGCACAGGCACAGACAGACCCAAACTACCCCTACAGCTGCCGCCCCAGTCCTGCAACTTGAGGAGAGCAGGATGAGGGTCTCCCCTGAGCTGCCCTCAGTCAGGACTGCTCAGAGTTGAAGCACGATAGCTGTGCTTGCCCTCTAAGCTAACAGGTTTGCTCCAGGTTGACCAGCTAGCTGAGGAAAGGGGTTATTACACTGGCACCTGAGCTGGTGAGATTTTTAGATACTGCACCAAGCTTTGGGCATCTGCAGGCTGGGATCCTTGCCCGCTGGAAGGTCTCGCAGAAGACTCCCTCCATCTTGGGGTTCAAGGGCACCCTCCACTCTGGTTTAGCAAAAGAAGGGTTGAAGGGTGTTTTGATCAATGCATGCGAGAGCCTGGATTAGGAAAAAATATAAATGGGTACTAATGGACCCCCAGCAGCTGAAGGCAGACAACTGCAAATGAAGAATAAAGTGCCTTTTTTCAGAGGGTTGGATTAGCTGCGTGGGGCAACCATCATGGGAGATAAAAAATCTGCATTTCTTGGTATCTTCAGCTCCAGACACCACCTTTCTCAATAGTGTGCTTCAGCCCAATACACAAAGTTATTGTGAATAATGGGAAAACAAGGAAGAACCAGATAATTTCCCTTTGCTGAAGAAGCCTTTGGCACCATGAATCAGCCTTCCAGTGGGAAGCACCACTTTGTAAGCAATACAAGAAGGATTCTCTTTAGCATGAGCTGTCATTTTCAGAGAGAAAAAAAACCTCCAAAAGGACATCTTGTTCTTCCTGCTGTGCTAGCCTGTGCTGATCTTACCTTGGGGACAGCTTTGTCTTTCTCCAGTTGTGTCAGGATATTTGTTGTCACAGAACAGAAGAGTTTTCAGTAGTTGCCTGATGTTTTAATCCTTCCCCTGCAGAAGTCAGTGTCCTTCCAAGTTGATTTCTCCTCCTCTTTCTAAGGGCTGAGCAAGTGTGAGAGCAGCCCGCAACCTGGGCAAGCCAACGAAGACCTAGAGGGAGCAGAAAAGCTACCAAGCAACACATTTAGCCTTCAATATTGGTAGAAATGCACTTAACCGGAATAATCTGCCAGGGGTGCTTGGCAGGGCTCAGGTTGATCAGCAGGGAGTCTCTGCGCCAAGGACATCCCATGACATTTCTAAAAAGGTGGCCTCCAGCCACTCCTCAAAACAAGGGGTGCAGCCCATGGCAATGACAACTCCCAGCCTACAACCCTCCCTCTGTAAAGACTCCAGATGCTGCAAAAAGAAAAAGAAGCAGCCATTTGAGAACTTAAATCCATTTGGGTAGGGGGCTCAAATTAGAGTTACATCTCTCAGGGTTTAGAAAACATGTGGCTGTGTCTTTACAGCATCACTGCCGTGACCAGCTGCTACCGGCCACCACGCTGGGGAGGGACGCTCTGTGCTGGGAGGTGTC
The DNA here is from genome assembly GCA_035590275.1 of Ibycter americanus. Classification (NCBI taxonomy): domain Eukaryota; kingdom Metazoa; phylum Chordata; class Aves; order Falconiformes; family Falconidae; genus Ibycter; species Ibycter americanus. The sequence continues at coordinate 3,093,442 of JAVJGI010000057.1, read as the reverse complement.
TGCTTCTTAGTGGATCCTTGGAGAAATCCAGGACAATCTATTTGCTCTGTATACAACATGATGTTTTCTGGCTAGCTCCTAGTAATAATAAACTGAGCAAAGTGAAGGGAAGCGCCAACTTGGGTGTTTTCTTTTATTTTTGTTATTTTTTCCATTCTTAAGAGCTGTACAGTGTAAAGCTCATTTGCTTAATAGCCCACATCGCAGGGTTTCCCTTCTGTCTGAAGGCTCCTCATAGACACCTTGCAATAATTTTGTGCTTATGAAATTGTTCCAACCTCTGCAGCTCAGCTCTCCTTCGAACAATGCATTCTCTGTGAGCCCCTGAATAGAAAACATCAGCCCATAGTGATAGAGCTCCAGTTAGCGCCCAGCCCTAGACATGGGATAAAAGTGCTTTTCAATGTGTACTTGGGAAAAAAAATGTCTTTTAATGCTCACACAGTACTCCTTTTAAAATGCTAACGCCACTTACAGCTATTGATAGGAAAAAGTTGGACTAATCTTAGCAGGAGGTTCCCATGACCTTTCAGTATCTGCAATACTGCAACTTTTCTTAAAATTATCTTTGCAGGGAAAACAATGTAAAATATACCAAAGGAGTTATAGCAGACAAACAACTACTTGTTATGAAGCCAAAATATTATAAGAAGAGATTTTTGGTGTCTTTATGAAGCTGGTACTGAGGTGAGCAAAATCCACAGTGCTCAAGTGGGAATATTGAAGAGCAAAATAAAAGGGAGTCGAAGGGTTTGGCAGTGATTTCGTACAACATGAAGCACACCTGGGGAACTCCCTGCCCTGTGATACCGGCTCAAATTAGCTGTTAAAAATGAAGCAAGGGGGATGAAAGACTGTGACCCCTTCACTTTTTTAGCAGCAATTAAAAAAAACTCAGAAAAAAGTTTCAAACCCCCTTTTGTTAGGAAGCAAGCCCAGGAAAGGTTGGAAGAATCACCAGATTAGAGATGGCAAAACGAATCTTTAAGCAAATTCATATCAAGCAGCAGCACTGGGATACCAGATGTAAAGAAGGAAAAGGCTGAATCAGAAAAAAGAGAAAGACAGAAAGAAATTTCTCCTCCCTGATGTCTTTGTGTACAGTAAACTGTGCTCACCGAGAAGCTATTCAACACCTCTGCCAAACAAAGCTTTTATTCTGGCCTCTACATGTTGTAGCCGGCCAGTCTGACCGAAATCCCAAGGAAATATGACAGCTGAAGTAAAAGAGAAGCAGAGCAAATCTATCAGAACGATACCAAACGGTAACAGAAAAGGCTTTGAGGGACCAGGAAATGATCAGAGGCCAGAATAAAAAAAAATTAAATGCAAATAGGTCTTGCAGTGCAGGAAAAAAAGAAATCACACTCTTGAAATGTATCATCTCATGACACGTTTTGGGGGAGTAACACTGAAAAACAGCGAGCTGTAAAACAGTCATCTGGTTCCAAGTGGGAAGTGCACAATTTCAGAACCAGACCTTTTCCATACATAAATGATGAGAGAAGCACTTAATTCTTTTTATGGCATGGAACAAAAAAAAAAGAAGAAAAAAAAACCAACCAAAAACCCCACAAAAAACCAAGACTGTCTTTGGCTGCAATTAAAATCTGATGGTCAGATGCATGCTCATATCCATCTGGCTCTGCCAGGACCCCTGACAATGATTCTGTACAGGCCAGTGTGTGTGTCCTGATGTGATCTCTGGGTTTTGCATTTCAGAAGTGACCCTCCAGTTCTTAACTCAAAACCTAAAAATACAGATTAGGTCCATTACTTGGGGGTTTTCAGCGCAGGAGTTCACCACGGCGCAGGTATGGTTACTCCGGGGGGGATGGTGGTGGTACCCTTTGAAAAATTGTCCATAAGCCTAATGTTTTTTACATATATTTTAGTACTTTTAAACATAAGCAAGCTGCTTTTTCTGCAAGTAAGTGTGCAAATATAGGCAAAAATTGAAACAGATTCTTTTCATCAGGCCTTGGAGACAACACCACTAGCTCTTTACAAGCTGTCTTTTAAGATTTTTTTAGACAGGCCTTGCAGTTTCTACTCAAAACTCTTCTGCTGTCAGTGAGTAGTTTTTTCCTAGTAAAAACAATCATTATTTTTACTAGCAACAGCTGTTATCCTGGACTCAGCTCAGCAGCACCACTTCTCCTCATTAGATGTGGCTGGTAATCCCTTTAATCTGGAAAACACCAACCCAAACTCCCATCTTTTTTTCTTTTCCATCAGGTGCAGCTTTGCCGGCCCAGCCCTCGAGCAGGGATGAGCAGGACCCGAGTCCGGCCCCTTGCTCTCAGGAACAGCTCGGTGATGTTCGGCACCGCAGCGTCGCGCGGCGGCTGAGTATCCTGGGGGGATGCAGATGGGTAGCGGTGCTGACGGCTGGGCACTGCGCATGGCCAAGCTACAGAGATGAGGTCTACAAAGCTGAGCCACACCAAAAAGCACAGCGTGGGCACCCTGACTATCGGCATGCCGAGCATCCCCCGTGTCTACAACAGCCTCCCGCTAAGCATCAATGGGATTTGGGTTCCTACACCCCTTGGCATTTCTGGGAAACTCCAAAAGAGAGAAAAAGGATCCCTTCCCTGCCATTTGGTGCGTTGAAGGTTTGCGATGCCAGACATTTTGGCTTCCTACATTCAGCCTGAAGGCTTCTTTGTCTAATGTGACTTATTCATAATTACTCAAGCTGCTAATTTTACTCTTATGTAAATGATGTAGGGAGGCAAAGCATGAAGGCAGCTAGGCACGTACGGGATAATGGATGGCAGGAGGAAAGAATGAAGCCATCACGACATGAGAACGGCTTTGGGTGCTGAGCAGATTCCAGCAAACTGAAATGCTTTTGGGAATTCCCTAGAAATTCAGGTTGTACAAAAAAAAGTTCCTCTTCGGATTAGTGACTGAAAAGTTGGAAGGGTGAAATGCTCCCTCTCATCTGGAATAAATCAGTTCTAGTGCCGCGGTCCTCCCCAAATCAGCCCCATCACCGCCTCTGAGCACTGGGGCCTTCGGTTCAGCCATCCCAAAGGCACACCCCTTGGAGATGGCTGCATCAAGACTTCTGAGGACATCCTGTCTTCATTTACTCCGCTGGCAAAACTTTAAATGAGGCCTTATAAACAAGCTCGTATTTTTTCACAGCATCTCCACCTGACAGCTGAGCGGCCATCTCCTGGGAATACGTGGCGTTTAGCACGCAGCCACCAAGCGCTCGCTTGCTTTTGGATGCAAAGTAAACGCAAGCAGATGCACACAGTAATTATCAGGAGGCTATCCTAGGCACTTCTATGTCAGTGCTGGTATTTACCCGCATAACCGGCACTTGTTTTCCATCTTAAACCTCATTACTCTTTAATAAAAGGAGTTTACGCTCACAGTGCATGCCTTAGCTATCTGGCTGGCTGCACCGTATATTTTGCAAGCCATGAAGATGTCAAGAGAGGACAAGACTGGATTTCCACAGAACGCTGATGTTGTTACTTGTCTCACATAATGTGGAGAAGTGCTGAAAAGCAAAACGCAGCCTTTAAAAGACCTACCAGAAGCCCAGTGAATTCCATGAGTCAATAGACTCTGGCAGTAATTTGTTCAACTGTAAACCTTCACTTATGAACCACAGATGTGGGCTGAGGTTTTCACATGTCTGTTAATTTTTAACTTAATGGGTCTGAACCCTACGGCCAGCATTTTCAACTCTTATTATTTCCTGGGCCTTTGACTTTTTCCCACGGAAGGTTTGGCCTCATGTACGGCAATGCCCATTGGCACACGTTTCCTTCCCTTGGCTACCTTGCACAGACCCCCCAAAAAATACCCACTGACTTCGTCGTATACTGCTTCTAGGCAAAAAAAAAATTATAAACTCAGCTAAAGAAGTCAGAATTTTCTCAAGTTAGAAAGAGTTTTACTGATATTTATACAGCTGAACAGGGAGAACGCAGCCAGAGGCCAGTGATGCGCTAACTAAGATGCAAACGTTCACAGAAAGCTTCAGGAGGACAGGACTTCGCTCCTCCCAAGTCTATGCACTGTCCCACTGCTCAGTCACAGAGAACAAGGTGTGGAGCTTTCCTGAACAAACAACTAGGGGTACCTGAGTTTGGGCTTGCTAACTGGAAGGGTCACAGATTTTCCTCTGGACCTTCTCCCGTTCCAGAGGAAACAAAGATGCAGGATCTGTCTTAGTTACTGGAGGAAAGAGAGGGTGATCCCAGCTTCTTTGCAGGAGAAAGAACAACATGTGCCAGCCAAAGTGCTGAGCCAGCTAAGCACCATCTCTGTAATTAAGCATAACCTTAAGAAGCTATTTTCTTGTTTTATCTTCTTTTATCTTTGTTTCTTTATTCCACATCTATGTTTTTTAGCCTCATGTACGCTTTCATCTGTCTGTCTTGTCTAGTGGGACAGCTGGGTGAGTGTGAGCCAAGACACAACAAGATATTCTCCTTCCTTGGGGCTGGTGACTCCCCAAGCTGGGATACAGGGACATGATCCCCCAGTGTGATCCCTCCAAAGCACTGCTTTGATGGGCACTGAGGTCAGACACTACTCGGGTCATAAGCTGCTGATGGTCAGGTGTGGGAGGGAAAAAGGTGTCTCTAGTGACGAAAAACTCAGGAAAGGTCTCTAACCTGTAGCAACACAGTTGATTGCGTGAGCGAACTCATGGTCCCTAAGAAATGTGCAGTGCTTTCCACCCAGTACCTGCGTATTACTCAGCAGGAACACCATCATCATCGCTCACCTACGCCATAACATGCTCCTTGGCCCAAGTGCCTCACCGCAACGGTTGTGCCTAGGTCAAGTAACAGCCTATGTCACGTGGCACCCACTGATGCTGTTCAGAAGTGTTCTTCAGCTTTTAAACGCTATTTTTGTTTTAGCTCCCCCACTGCCATCTGTCTTGACGTGAGCCATCTACCACACAAAAGGCCTTTCAGCTCCACTAAGCCACAATGGACAACTTTGCACATAAACCCCTAAATTACCACACAGTCAAAACCCACTGCGTTTTCCAATGCAGCTTTGTGAATCAGCACACTCTTAGGAAGTCACCTGATGGGTCTATTCATTATTTCCTGCCCAGAGACACCCCTTAGTCTTTGATGACTACAGCTCAGGGCAGCAGCCTACCCCTTGTAATTTCTCTTTACCAACTGGGCTCAAGAGCACAAAAAGGGGGCTGAGCATACTGAGATGTCAATAGTCCATTTCCAAATTGCTCCATGTTCTGCAGAGCTTCATCAGCAATAAGCCACCTCCCGTCAGATATCTTCATCCCTTGCTATCTCCTTTTTCAACAGTTGGGCTGAGGCTGCAAGAATCGTGAGTTGTAAGAGAATAAAATTATTCCTTGAGTCTTGACTGGGTAAATAGTTATTTCACCTGTTAACCTTGTCAATGTTCTCTGGAAGTCAAATTACGGCTAAATAATAGCCTGGGGGCACTTTAGAAATTAATAAAATGTATTAAAAACCAAAACACCTCCATACTTGTTGAACAAAGGTGGTACAAGACCATGGAATAGCTGCTCTGCATGGGGCTGAACTCCTCCCCTCCTGGGAAGGATGTTAGCACAAGCTTTTGGTTCCACGTGGAAACCACGTTATAGCTTCACACACTAAAAATCATTAGCGCTATCATATCCCTTCGCAGAGCTGGAAGCATGCTCAACCAACCTTCGCAATCATTTAGCAGGCACCAAAGAGCAGTTTCCATTGCACATCTTCTTTATAAACTAAAGGCACAGCCAAGCGGTGGAATTACAGACAAGCTGAGCCTTGCATGTCCAAAGCTGACTGGTACTTTTCATGATGGGATAATAAACTAAATCAGAGCTGCCTCACTCACTCTTCCTCACCCACACCACTCCCTGAGGTTCATGGTGTTTAGTGGTTTCTTTAAAATCTTAGCTCCTGGGCTTCTGCTGCGCTTACAGGAAAAATTCAGCTGTCGCCAACATAAAAGCAAAAACCGTTTCTTGTGGATGCTGGAAAAACAATAATCAAAAAGCTCAAAAATGAAAAGGTAAGCAAACATCACCAAATACAGGATTTCAGACAAGCCACTGTGATTTCAAGCAATTTTCTGGATTGGGAAGAAGAGACAGGCAAGTGGTTAATGTTTCATCAATACAGTAAGTGAGAAAGCCAGGGCTAAAGCTGACACTGAATTCCTGTGCCTCCGTAAGACAGAGGTGAGGAGGGGTTGTTTCAGGTGACACCGTCATTTCTGGAAATGGGCTCCTGGTCAAGTCCAAGATCTCTAAGCACTGCTACAGTGAACTGTCTTCTTCCTAACTGTATTCCTACTTCTACTGATTTTTCTGTAATAGAATCATATAAAAATAGAAGGAACTATCTGGAAGTAAAATTTTCAGTTTCTCTTTTGAACTCTACCACACAACAGTTACTTCCCCAGGAAATAACTGGCCAACAAACTGGGATCAACACAACTTTTTTTCAGTTTCTGTTTTGGGTTTGTTTTTTTTTATGTCTGAAGCTGATAAGTACAAAAATGAGAAACTAACAGCACCAGCAACCAGGAATGGTTCTGCCTCTATAAAGTATTCAAATAGATCCATTTTCCAAAATTTTTTTTGGAAAAAAAAGTTGCAAAGTGTCTCTTTTAGCAAAAATATTAGCTCCTGATGCTGTGTTATTTGAAGATTAGGCTACAGAGATGCTAATCAGACAACGAAATAATTTCAAGGTAAATCATTAGAAGGGACAATTCTGTTATTGTCCAATTATAGCATCTACCTTAGGAATCAGCTACAGGTGAAAAGCACAAAGCATCTACCTAGGAATGTGGTCCATCTATAGAGATCGGTTTGAGGGGAAAGAAATAAAGGGGAAAAATCATGACTGAGGATGTGGATTTTCTTCAAAATGACAAAACTAAACCCAGGGATTAATAAGCTTCAATCAGCAAAATTAACTGATGTTAACAGATTTTTAAAAAAATGTGTTTTCTAAACACTCGCATGCAAGATTGATATATTTGATTCTCCCCAAAGTCATACCTCCCAGGCTTACAGCAAGCGATACAGACATAGGAGGAGGGCTCAGCAGTCTTTTTTTTATGTTTTACTGATATGAGATTGCTCTGGGGGTTTTCTTCGAAGAGCGGCAGCTGATGGCAGCAAACCAAATTCCCCAGCTAACATTTCAAGGAAATGAGAAGTGTCTCAGCCCGTGCTGAAAGCTTCTTCTGTCACTGTGTAGCATGAGCATATCCGCTGAATTAATTCTGCAGAAATCCCCCTCTCGAGAAAATGCTCTGAAACTTTCTCAGAAGATGAAACGCTGCAAATTTCTCTGTAGTGAGAAATTTCTGTCTGTCCGTCAAAAGCGTAAATTTGCCGGGAAAAAAAAAAAATACAGCTTTGTAGAATTTACTTAGGGAAAGCCTTCGTAATTGGGTTTTCTTTTAAATACTTGTGCGATGATAGGCTTCTCCAGTCAAAGATCTGGAGAGGGAGTGGGGACCCCACCAACCCTTCCCAGCTTGCAGGATGGGATGCTTTAACGGCACCTGATGCTTTTACAGGCTGGTGCATTCCCGTAACACCCACCTCATGCAAACAGCAACAACCCATCAGGTAAAACATGGCTCAGCCCAGCTTGGGGCTGGGCAGTTCCTGGCTCTCAAGTGGCAAGTCTGGTTCATAGTCTCACACGGACCCTCCCCACCCCGCGGGGCACAGCGGGGTGCCTCAACAGCCACCCTTGTTTATAGAATCCCGGAATGAATCATGGAATGGCTTAGGTTGGAAGGGACCTTCAAAGGCCATCTAGTCCAACCCCCCCTGCCATGAGCAGGGACATCTTCAACTGCATCAGGTTGCTCAAAGCCCTGGTCTTGAATGTTGCCAGGGATGGAGCATCAACCACCTCTTGGGCCACCCTTGAAGGCAGGCAGCACAACACATGGTGGTTTTTGGCCACGGGGAGTTATTTGTTCATGGACCATAGGACAAGGCTTTCATCAGACAGATCCTAACAGTGACGTTCCCGGTTGTTTTTTCCAACCCAGGCTCCTTCTCGCCAACTCTGTAAATAAAAGTCGGGTCCTTTGAGTTCCTGCCCCAAGACTTTACCAGCAAATGTGAAACACATGCAACAGCTAGAGAGTGATAAATAACGGGAAGAGGTAACGACGAGGGATTAGCTAAATCTGCTGGCTGAACCATGTCCAGATAAGTGCTCCCAGCTCTCCCAGTCACCCAGGGAAGCTGTCAAGACTTGAGTCCCACTTCATCTCTCCTCAGCACACAAGCCAAAGCTGCCACAGCTGCAGCAATACCTTCAGAACAGAACAAGCTCAGCCCAAATCTTGCTCTTATTATTCATAGTCCGTAATTAGAGAGCACTTTCTCCACCTGTGCGGTACGCAACAGAGATGGCTGCATTGCGTGCTTTGATGCTGAGCTACATCAACCAATTTGGCCCTATCCAAGAAGCTATTTGTCCAGGAGACCCCCAGCCCGGGGAGGAGATCATGTACCTTGAAAGGTACCAGCTCAGTGCTCCTCGTGGACGTGGGATGAGCAGGATTATACTATTCTTTTGAGCAGAGCCATGAGCAATCATTGTTACCAGCTCTCCCTTTAAGGCAGATCTGGGAAAATTATTTTCTAGCTCCTTTCCATATGAAAAGCCCTAAAAATGTGAATGAGCCAGTAGGTATGGCTGAGACCAGCTGCACTTTGGTTCTTCAGCAGGAAGCCAAAGGGACGAGAACAGCCTTCCCAACATATATATTTGATGGGAAATGACTTTGTTCAGTGTTGGTAAAGCTCAGGATAACATCCAGCCTGGCACAGCTGCAAAGGAGCGGCGGACAGGGTCCTGAGGAACAGCAAATTTTTTAATTTTTTTATTTTTTTTAAATCTCATTCCAAAAATACTAGAACAGTGTTTGCTTGTAGAATATTTAGTTCACTCTGCGACTGCCCTTCCTGAAGCTGGTGTGGCATTATTTACCTAGGCAGAAAATCACAGGGTGTAATCAGGTAGGTGTAGCGTGACCTCAGCCAGGATCTGATCCAGTCACTGGTCAAACAGCCGGCCTGGTGGAACAGCCTGTGGAGCCAGCGGATAAAGAAATCCTTTTCCTTTGCTTTTGATGCAGCCCAGGATACCCAGTTGGCTTTCTGGGTTGTGAGCGCACATTGCTGGGTCATGTTGAGCTTCTCATCCACCAACACCCTGAAGTCCTTCTCCTCAGGGCCACTCTCAGGCAAAGGTAAGAGTTGTGAGAAGGTCAAAGGCTATGGAAGAGAAAAACTACTCACAGCTCTAACAGGAGCATATTAAGACCACAGACATCTCCTGTCTCCTGGGAATCTCCATTAGATGGAGAAGAGTCCACCTGAAGACCTAACCAGCAGCTGTTGATCGGATCCGTGTTGCAGCCCCTAAACACACAGCGGGACCAGGATGAGACTTGCTGAATCCTTTCACTCCCTGACAGAGCTTTGAACAAATTCTGTTGGGAAATTGTCTCAAGCAGTTTTCCCAAGAAAAGGGAGGCAGCTCCCACCCCCAGCAGTCACCTGCTTCAACCAAACACCGCATGGTTCCCTCTCTCCTTTTCCTTCCCCATCAAGCCACTTCAGATCTGATGTCAGGAGGTTTCTGCTTCGTAATTTGCCCCTCGTCCCATACTCCCCATCATTACTCTTGCACTTTTGCGGTAGCAAAGGTGTGCCAGAGTTGTACCCGTTTCTCTCCTGCAATGAGGTATGTAGGTCAGGAGGGTGGCAGAGCACAGGCTGCAGGGACAGGCGTCCTCAGGCATCCCCATGCTTCCTGTCCAAGGGGGATGAAGGTTTGATGGCATTTTGGTGGGGGGTACCCACAGATGGGGCTGCAGCCCCCTGTACCCTATGATATCCTTTTCCTCCAGATAAAACAGGGATCTCATCATCTTTGGTTCTGGGACGTCTCATGCACACCAGAAGGAACATAGAGAGTAATATAAACCAGAAATATTTCCCAGACCTAGCAACATCATAGGTGATAATGAGAAATGTTGTCTCTAACAGAAGACTTCCAGGGATAGAAACATTAAGAAATCATCTTAATGTCAAAAATCAAGACAAATTATTCCAACCTAAGACAAGGACTACTACATACATCTGTGAATTGGTCCTGGTGGTGGAAAGGGAGAGACAGCAAGCATCTTGTCAGGGGGCTGCGTGGAGGTGGGTACCACTCCAGGAAAACCCCGGCTAAGCTGTCAAGGCTGACCTGCCCCTCTGTTTTACCCCAGTGCTGAACAGCGATGGGATGTTGGGCTCACCATCCCGGCCAGGCAGCACTGCTGGGGGCAGCAGGCAGGACACTGGGCAGCAGCCCGGAGCAGGAGGTGGAAGCCTTCTTCAAAGCAACCTCGGATAAATGACACAGCTAAAAATCCTCTGGGCCAATCGCTTTGCAAATAGTAAAATTTCTGTCTTTGTCCCAGATCGGAATTTTGTGATAAGAGTGCCAGCAGGTATGCGGCATCCACAGAGCATTTACAGGAGTGTATTTCACCCAGGACAGCAGTGACTCATGATTCCAGCATGGCTTAGGAATTTTTTTTTTCCCCTCTTTACTTCTTCCCCTGCCCCATCTGCACAAACTAACATGGGTGCAGAACTAAAGAAACTGTATTAATAATGGTCTTTTATGTGGGTTTAATCGTTTCTCAAGATCTGGCAGACCACAAACTTGAAACTCTTTATGAATGTGAGTCACTCCCCAAAGCAAGCGTTCATTGGCCGACAAACTCTCCTGATTTCGCCCTGTAAAAGTCCTTTTCCTATTGGAAGAGAGGGCCTGAGGTGTTACCTATGCTGCAATTGAAGTTCACTGACTCGAAGTAACCCCAGATACCGGTATCACATGATTTTATACTCATTCATTCATCCTCGAGCAGCCTGACAATACATGCTGACCTCTGCGGCAGAAACTCTCGCAGAAATTCCCTTTTGTACAGACACACTTCCTACTTTTGCAGCCAACATGTTTTACAGAGTAAGATGATCTGAAAGACTGGGGGGCGGGGGAAGAGTTCTTTTTCTCCTCAAATGTATTAAACATCCAGATTTGCCACAGTGCACTTAAAGAAAAGGATTTTGATGAAAAGCCTCAATCTGTTTTGAATCAGTATCAGATCCCACTTAGGAGCTGGTGTCTGACCTGGAGATAAATGCAGTTCAGCTAGAGATGAATGAATTTTAGAAACATTTCTAGAGTCAAACATGGGCTTTGCAAGTGATTCATAAGAGGAAAGCTGATACATATGGATGCTGTACAGTTCAGCACTGGCAATTTAAGGTGAGCCGGGGTTCCTGCAATACTGAAACTTACTGAATTGCTGCATTGTACAAAGATCTCTCAAGTTCCTGCTCTTCTGTCTCTCCCAGAGCTGCGGACGGACAGAGGTTCCCAGATCAGGGTCATGGGCAGTGTTTTGCACACATAAGCCATGCAGCAGATTAGACGCTCACCAATACCATCACACATCTCTCCTAGCCCAGAAAAAAAAAAAAAAAAAAAAAAAAGAAAGGAGAAATTTCCTGGTTACAAAGAGCCAGGAAATGTCAAACTTGGCAGAGGTGTCAAATTCAAACCCTGAACACAGGTGATGGGCTCAGCTGCTAAAAAGGAAATGCTATTCACAGAGAGGGGGGCATACACAGACAAATAGATTTGATCTCCTAAATAAGCATCTGTTTATCAAGTTCACCATGTACATGAGCCTAGAGGAGTATCTCCTTTGTACGTGTTTGTTTATACATTTGCTTTCGTAGCACTATATGCAGTATCTCCCACCAGGACCAGGACTGCTTTTCAGGTAACCTCCCAGGTTACCATTCCAGTGGACCAGAAATCAGCCCCAAAACCTGGACCAACTCATTTCAGTAATGCACATACACCAGGTAAAGTGCCACCTTAGAAAATTCACAACAAAGCAGACAAGCAAGAAGTAAACACATTCATAAATTGCTTCTCTACAGCACTGGTTTCTCTGCAGAACAGGACATAATAAAAAGCTAACGCTATCACGGCTTGTCCTCCCCAAACTGAGCATTGGCTTGCACATAAATCATCTTGGATCTCTGTGCGGAACATAGTCGCTTGCTGACAGCCTACCATAACATTATATACATGGCTATTTTAGCTTCCAATTACACATCCCCAGGGTGTTCCCTAAATAAGGTTATGTTAGATTATATTTGGTAACCCTCCTTTTTTTGATAGGCACTTATTTCTCCCCTCCCCAATTTATTCCAGGCATATTAGAAGACGGAATAAAAAGCACTGTTGAACTCTGAAGCCCACTAAAATCTTAATTTAAAACCATAACTTTTTTACAGGCTTCTCAAAAGCCTTCAGTATCCTGGTGTATCATGCTGATTACTCAAGTTACGTATAAATTTTTTCCCACAACAGGGTATTTTTCCTCCCTTCTCTGCAAGGGAGTTGGTACTAGGGGTCAAAGAGGAGTGGGAAGTCCCAAGGATGGATGGATGGATGAAGAACAAAAGGATGTCTCTTCTCTAGCTATCCGTTTTGGATGCAATAGCCCACTTGCAATACTATAGACTTCCTAACACATAGGAAAGGTCACTCACATCACCACTTTTTCCATTCTGTATTTGCACCATACATTTGGCTTCCCAGTGAGCTGTGACCATGTCAATGTTGGCAAACTCCAATGTTGACATCTTTTGCAAACACCCGCTTCATTCAACAAACGGCATTAAAAAACACATTAAATTATTTGAGATGTCAGCAGAGCTAAATACAACGCACATGCATATTCTTCCAACGTACTCATGAACTGGAGAAAATCCTTAATTACCACAGATCAGCAGACCTCATCTCTTAAAAGACTGAAAAAAAACCCTCAGCCTTAAATAGAAACAAACATACTACTTTGGTCATCGCAACACTGATGCGTCAGTCCTGTCCTCCTGACAAGCTCTTTTGTCATCCAACCTTACAGAAATCAAACATGCCTACAAATTGTTGTGACTGCAGTCATCTACGTGTGGTTAGCAGTTGGGCAATGCCGAGACACATAGCTGTGCCACATCCAGCACACATTTCAGAGCCTTGAACCCCAGCCAACATCCTCCAGTTGCTGTCATCCCATGCCGAGCAGGAGGTGTGGCGGGGCAGCTCCTGAAACTCTCTAACTGCTTTCTTAGGAGCTGATATACAAGAAGAGGTGCCAAGCCAACCTGACAGTAAGTGCTCAGCCTTCAGCTGCCGTACAAGCCTTAAAAAACCCCAACCCTAATCAGTGATTGCCAGCGCTAACATCTGGATTCACTGAATCCATGTCATGGCTTTGATTTGCTGTAATTCACCTGGGAGATAAAGCGCTCAATAAGCTGCATCAGCTATAAGGTAGAAAAATACATCATGATATGCTTTTTAGAAAACCTGAAGCACAGAGATACCTTGGTTGAGGTCAGGCTTTCCAGCACTCCAGGATGCCTGCCCGTAAGGGACTCCTCAAGGCAGCATGTATGGCAGACTTTCCTAGAAGACTGCTCCAGTAATTTTGTTGTCAGATCATCTCTATTTAAGGGTGTTTGTAGAAGACGGAGAGGGGTAATCACCGCTGAGCAGGAAAGCGCAGGCTGGATGAAATCCAGAGCGAGTGTGCTGCATTGCCACAAGGTACAGCTGTTTGCCTGCTCTGCCCCCCGACTCCAGTTAACTGCAGGGAGATGGTTACAGAGTGATGTGCTACGATAGAGCCATTGTTTTGGGGTGGGTTTTTTGGTTTTGGTTGGGTTTTTTTTTTTCATAAAGAGTTAGTATCTTGGAAAATCTTCCAAGGCGCCTAGAAGCAGAGATGGACATGCCAAAACATGATGCACGCTGGACACCGCTCCCTGCTGTAGCCTGCCAACTAGCTTCTCCAGCCGGCTGCTTTATTAGATGACAAGTTTTTCCATGCGCCAGGATCCAATTTAGAAGCAGCGATCAGGCCAGCAGCAAGACGTACAGATGGTTTCTTTGTCAGGACAGCAGCAGGTATAGGTCTTCCAGCTCAGCAGCTTAGGACTAATGCTGTCTGGCCTGAGGTCTCCCTCTTGACTCAGATCTGTTATCCTTTTTCCTAGGAAAAACCTTAGCAAACTTTGACGGGATTCAGGCTGGAAGAGCCAAACCCACCCCAGGTAGGAGATGCCAGATGGGCCCTTTTATCTCCCCCATCACCTGCACCCTTGTTATTTGACCCATATGTTTATTTGCTCTGCAGGTGTGGCCAATTCCTGGCCTCTTTGGAGAGCCACCACCTGCTCCAAGAGACCTTGGTGACTGCTGTTTTCCAGTCATTATCTTTGCAATAAAATTCGAGCAAGCCTGTAAAACCAAGGGAAAAATCCAGCTCAAGTGTGAGTTCAGCCCAGGAAGAAGCAAGAATTATACCGGGTTTAGCTCGGAGGCGCTCAGGTCTCAGGCTGGGCTTGCTGCCAGGCACAAAAAGCTTCCTGCAGACCCAGTCTGGAGACAGAGCTTTGTCATGGACTGCATGTGGAATACTCTGATGGGGCTCCAGGAATCCCCATGCACTTGAGCGGGAACCCTGCCTGGAATGAGGTGAGATGGACAGCAAGGACCCAGAAGACAGCACTAGGCAGCAGGTTGGGAGAGGGTTAAAATTTTAAAGTTCAGGTCTGAAGTCCACCTAAATCTCATCTTAGGCACCTGAGCTTTGTGGTGGGTCACACTGCGCAGCGGGACACTGCTTTGGCTCTCTCAGTGCCTGGGCTGCTCTCTAGGGCTGACCAGCACAAAAGCAGAAAGATCTCTCTCCATCTCCAGCGCTGAGACATTTCTTCACCTCAAATAAGGACCAAAGCTGCGTGCCTCAGTTTCCCCACCTGCTACCAGAACCCAGCAGCACTTCTCTTGCAGGGCTTTGAAGTCTCTCAGTGAAACTAACACCACATATGAGTGCCAGGTATCATTGCAACGTAATTATAACAATTTCCCTTATTAAATGTGGCTTTTTTTGCTTCACTGAGAGCTTTCTCTGCCGGTTTGCAGGAGTTGGAGCACAACTGCAGGAGTCCTGCTAACACCACTGCTGTTTCAAGCCATCTCGTCCGACTCACACCACGCTCCTGCACCATATTTCTCTCTGGAATGCCACACAAAGAGCGTGGGAAGCACTGAAGGACCAACCCATTGATCTGCAGCACTCAGAAAAATCCTGTCGCGCTTGCTCCTTCTCCCTTGCCTCTGCTTCTTTGTAGTCGTGACCTCTCCCTGGCGAGGCCAATCTTCTTGATGGCATTTCAGAGCTGACCAGGGCACTGAATGGAGAATTAGCCAGAACACAGCGTTCTTTGTTAAAATACTTATTTTAATATATGTAAATGGGGCAGGTTACTGTTCAAACTCTTATACCCATCAGCAGGTATGGACCTTCCTTGAGTGGCAGAAGCCAGAGCGTAACCAAGCCCACGTTTCTGTGGGAAACACAAGCAGCATTCCTCTATCCCAGCCTTCCCAGCAGAGAAACCTGACTGCAATATTTTGCAGGGCAAGAATGCCCTTTATCCTCTAGGAAGTATGGGGTTTTCATGCCATCTCTTCTTGCTGCCAGATTACTGTCACTCAGCTGGCTTAGGGATCTCAAACAGGGCACGACACCCCACGGTGCTAGCTGGCAGCACCTCCAGCCCCTAACAAATCTTCTTGCTCCTTGCCCTTGTTTTCTTGATATTCTTTTGTCCTTTACCTTTAGTGTGGTGACACTAGCTGTCCTGGATGACAATGGACCAGAAACCTTCGTAAGAAGGCAGTAGTTGCTTGCAGATCATATCACTACTCAAAGAACTTCATTATCTCATCATGCTTTGGGGCACTAAGGTGATGTTTAGATACCTCCTGGAGCCCGAGATGGGAGAAAAGGGTCAGAGCGCCTCAGTCACCATATCTTTCCTGTCAACGGTAAAATACTCTTTTCAGACACTGATTGCTACTGTTGGGTTCATGCTGGGGCTTCATGGACCCAGGAGCAGGGCATTTGGACTCCCATTCACAGAACTGTTAGTTGAAGCCCAGGACTTGTCCCATGTTTTGGTCAACCTAGTCAGTAAACACAAAACTCCAAGTTTGACTGAGGGACACAGAAATCTTTCATACATGCATCAAGGGAGCTCCAAGATAGACCACAGGCTTTCATGCCATGGTGTTTCAGCGACTAAGAGCCTATTGCAACACTATCCCATGGCAGAAAGCTGCTGAGTGGAGCCACCAAAAGGAAAGGCAAGGTGGGATTTTGTTCTACGTGGCCCGTGTTGCACTGCACAATGCTATTTTTTTTGCTTTTAGTAGCAAAAATTAGGGCTAAAAGGCAACAAAGAAAGCAAAGGAAAGAAAAAAGGAAGAGGAGATGGGGAGGGGGGGGAGGCAGGGAGAGGAGCAGAGGCTAAAGGGCACCCAGAGCCTCATACAAAGCACTTTGCTTTCTTTTTGATGTCCTTGATCAAAAAGGTCCATCCCACTTTTGTACAGGCACAGGCCATATTATGACTTGTTTTCTTGACCAAAAGAAATACAACACCAGATATTTGCAGATATCAGTGCTCACATGCAAACCTGAATAAAGGTCACACTCTCAAAGAGATCGGTGGCTATTATATCCTAAACAAAGGACATCAGAGGGCCCAAAAGATCTGGGATTTGTCTCTGCTTTCCCTGTGAATGTAGATGAGCAGTTTAGGATCCCTGTCCCTCCACCATGCCTCCTGTTGGCAAGTCTTTAGACAAACTGGACAAAGAAAGAGCCACCTGAAAGAATTCGTTTTTCTACAAGGTTTCTGAAAGTTTGTTGTGGGGGGAAAAGACAGAGAAAGAGCGAGCCTATAAATGTATCCACTCTGAGTAAGAGTCAATCTGTGGGTCCATATTCTATTAAATATTGGAGAAACACACATGTCAGAGACCCCTTAAAATGCCTTGATCATCAGAAAGCTTTCCATTCAAGTTCATACTTTCTTAAACACGAAAAGCGATCAACCTCAAGACAATACCATAGGAAACTGGGTTTTCTAGTTGCAATGCTCACAGTAACGTGGGTTTTTCCTCTTTTGGATGACATACAAGAAATAGAAAGCTAGTTTCCAAACCATACACATTTTAGATGAGCAGCTGTTCACCAGGGGAAGACCCAGAGCACATTATCAAGCTCGTCTAGCAACTTCCACGTTAGGCTCCTAGGACGATGCAGGTTGGAGTGGGTCTCAGGTCTCCAGCCCAAACCCCTGCCCAAACCAAGACCAGCTATGAAGTCACACCAGGTTGCTCAGGGCTTTATCCAGCTGAGCCACAGAAGTCTCCAAGGATGGAGGCTGTACAATGTTTCTGGGCAGAGCTTTGCCCTCAGATCTGTAAGTCGCAATGCTCATGAACAGGAAGGTATCAATCGATGGCAAGTGAATCATGGAAATCTCAGAGAGTGCTGACTGATCTCTCCCTTGGGGTTCCTCATTTTATCAACACTTATTAACACCAGAAGGACTAATAGTTTTGGTGGAGTCCAGAATAAAACCCACGTTATGTAAAAACATCTCTGCAAAGTAAAGTTCTCTAGGGAAAATGCCGAGCACAGCCTTTTTCCCTGCAGCTGCATTAAAAAAAAAATAATCCACCCATTGCCCACAGTGATCTCAATCCCTAAATTTAAACTAGGAAATCAGCTGTCATCGAGAAAGTAACCTCAGTATTTTCAGCCACCGAAGAGGAAGATTCCTGACGTAGCCTGGAGCTCCTCCATTGCAACAAGGCTCCAGCCTTATGTGGGAATATGCCTCCACCAGTACCCGAACGGCCCCAGGGAAGAGGGTGCACAAGCAGGTTCAACTGGTGTAAGGTATGATGGGTGCAAGTCATAGCCCATGCCGAGGCTTTACTTCACATACCCTGCCATCCCACGATACGATCAAGCCCTAAAAAGATTTTGGCAAGACCAAACATATCTTAAGAGCAGTCAGTAGATCCAAAAAGAGTTAGCCCCTAACTACTGCTAGAAGAGAGCTGGATAGGTCCATAAATGCAGAGATTACAGCCCAACACAGACAGGGGCTGCTCTCAGTTAGCCACAGGATTCTCCCAGTTCAGGTATTTTTACATAACATTTCCTACATTACAGATATATTTACATACTTATCCCCTACTTTCCTGCATGAATAGAGCCCGCTTCCAAGAACCTGATGCACATTTTATGTGGTGGGTTAGAGACAGCAGGAATTAAACAGTTTAGATCCCAATCCAAAATGAAAAAAGCTGTAACCATGCTGCTATTGCAGCCCTGGTTTTGGCTGTCTCAAAGCACTTTCTGAAACTAATAACGACGTTCAGCTCTGCCCCAATGTTTGAGCAAGCCCATGTGCTGAAATTTGGATAGGATTAGAAAAAGAATGTGTCTCAGTACAAGCAGCAACTTCTTACTTCAAAGATACAACTGCAATGCATAACTGTACCAGCAGGGAGGAACTTGTGCTAATTTTCATTCCTGTATTATTCACGGGCTCATTTGTGGTTCATACCTTGCCAGAGGCAGTGATGAAAACCCATCCATAGGATTATTCCTGTTAATGAGCGAACGGGAAAGAGCCCAGAATGACTCAGTTTCCAGACCGAGTTTCAGGGATTGGCACTTAAAATAACTACCTATTTATCTCCCATTTGAATTTGGTTTAGTTGGGGAATCTGATTTAGGCTCAGCTTTTACCTCAGTTCCTTAGTTGTCACTATCAGAGCACACTCACATCCCGGTGAGACGGGAGCAGGGTAACAAGCACAATGCTGCTGTGGGTCTTTATATCATTTCCCTCTGGCTGTAAGTCTCTCATCCTTTCCTTCACACAAATATACAGCTCTAGTGACACACACCTGAGCGTAAGGCATCTGGGATCAGCTCCACGTTTTTGTACTATTCTAGACTCTATTGCAAGACTCTTCTTCATACCAGTGTTACGAAAGTATCTGTGATAAAGTTGCCGACTCAAGCTTTTTTCTTACATACCGCACCTCTGCAATACATAAATGAAAGGTTACCCACCCCATTTTTGCATTCAGCATCTCCCAGCTCCTCTCCCCCTCACCTCACTGGGCTGCTGGAGATTTTTCCTTTGCTGACTAAGAGTTGTGATGATCCTAGCAAGGGGACGCAATACTGAAATGCAGGCACCACTTCTCTCCACTTTGCTTCTAACTATTTGAGACATTTGCCTTCTCTCCTCTTCCTTCATCACTGCCTCTTTCATCTCCACGAGCTCATACCCGAGAATGCCACAAGCCCAGTTACTCGGCTTCTTGCTCTTAAGTGCAACTCAACTGTCCTTGGGTGTCAGCAAGCCGAGCTCCATTTTCCTCTGTCCTCCCTCCCAATTTAAAATCTAATTTCTTAGTACTATCTCCGACTTTATCACTCTTCCCCCACTACCACCATTCAAAGCCACACAAGTTTCTCCCTTTCGCATCAGCATTACGCTCCACACCTCGGGTAGCAGAGACATCAGAGGAAGCCAAACCACAGAGACAAGCGCTGGATGGCAGCGATGCCAAGAAACTTGCAGATTTCCTGTTAGAGCACCTATGGAAAAGGAACGACTTATTTTTCCTTCATGCGTTCCCATTTATTCATGCTGAACACTCCCCGGTGTTTCCTGTCTCGGTAGAAGCTACATTTGCCGTATGCAAAACCCTCATTCAAAAGACACAAATCATAAGCCATCAGGGTAGTTGCCCCTGGATGTTTTCTGGGATCACAGCATCAAATAGCTTGTCTTTGTATTATTTTAATAAAAAATAATTGTTCCCATCCTCCAAGAAGCCAGTACAAGAACAATATTTTTAAAATAATTTTTAAAAATTATTTAAATTATTTCAGAATTTCTTCAAGATCACTTATTTCACTACCAACAGAAATAATCAGATTTCAGAAACTATTTGGAAAACCTTGCCTTGAATAAATGAATCCCAGTACACTCAAGAAGTCACATCTACCAGTTACCAGAGGCCACACACCTTTGTAACTACTTGTATATAAATTATTTCAAAAAACATCTCACAGTATTAAGTGTGGTATTTATTAGAGCTACTAAGTGCTTTAAAAAAAAACCATCTTGTTACTTACTTAAGAACTTACAAACTTTTAGGGGGGAAAGTGTAATCCCATTTGCAAAGCTTGGTCCATATTTCTGAAACTGCTGGTAAGTGTTTGGGCCGACAGATCTGTCACGTCCATGAAGAGATGCTGAAGGTATTTCTATACTAAAAAAGTTAAGTATATAGATGAAGTTGCATTCACAAGAGATATAAAATGCCTCATTTTTAAAGACGATGGAGCTGGATATTTTTTGCAACTTCTTTCTATCACAATTATTTTTTCTTTCAATAAATCGGAAATATTTTTATTTCCTCGATTTCTTGAAGCAAGGGGACTTCATGCATCATTTGGCAGCTCTGTGCAAGCAGTTTGTACTTGAATTTCCAGAAACACGGGATGTTATTTACATTGCCAGTTGCAACACTCTTTTCTGTGTAAAAGCTCCCTTACATTTCACCAATCGTTGCCTTTTTTTTTTTTTCTTTTTTGAATAAATAGTTGCTGAAGGCAAGAATGACACTTCAGGGCAGGAAAATATCCCAGCTACTCTTAGAGCTGGAGGCTAAATACAAATACCATGCTCACTGCTGGCTTAAGTTGATAAACTTGCTGGGATTTCGTGATGCAGCCCCAAAATTTCAGCATCTCAGGGACGGAGTTGATGCACAAATTATCTCTATCGTTTAATATGAGATTTTCCAGAGGAATGTGTTGATTAGCCCTCAATGTGTAGAAAATGCATTGCTCACTGCTGTTGTTCTGCCCAGTGGAGGTCTTTGAGGATTCTCCAGGGAGATGGCTGGGTAGAGGAATTGGCCAAAGGAACAGTAAGGAAGGTGAGTTGTTATAATCGAACGACATGGATGCTCGAACACCAAAACACATGGATTTTTGCCATCTGCTCCTATTCACTGACTCCGGTGCCTGTCGCTGCTCTCATTAGAGCAGGTATCAGCTCTGCTCCAACACCTATCCCTTTCCAGCTGCTTTCTAATGGGAGGCCACAGTTACAGGGAGACATTATCCTTGGAAACACTTACTGGAGTCTACAAACATCCGCACCCATTCTTCTTTAAGCAAGCCAGACATTATTAAATGGGAGACGCCATGTGATTGCTGAGTTAAGAGTTGATATTCCACATTTACAAGGTTTCAGAAACAAAACAAGAGCTTACAGTAAACTAACCCCCTTGGAATAATACGTAGAAAAAGAAAAAAAATCCTGGAATGTACAGCTCTGCAGAAGTGAGACATGATATCAGAAAAACTTCCAGAAAGCTCATTTTTAACTCTAGAATGTCACATTTCCAAAATGCACAGCTCACCCTGCATTCCCACCCCTGCAAAGGAGTGGGAAATTTGAAAGTATTTAGCAGACATTAGCATCTATATTCTGCAAGTGGCAGATGCAAAGGAAGGGATTAATTTCCCCTAACATAAGCCATCTAAAAATTAAATGGCTGATAGTCATCTTGGCTTCTTTTTAAACACAGATTAAATTAGCTGCTACGTGCAGGTCTCCCTTGCTATCTCCCCAGAGGTTGTAGAAAGCACTCAAAGTGCCAAACTTAAATAGGGGGCTGAAACTAAATCAGAGGTATCCCACTCTCAGCACAATTCCTCAATGCATGGCCTGAATACAAAGCACACTGGAGTCCCTGGAAAAATCACGGCTGTAATTCTGAAAGGATGTTTCAGCCCTCTGCTGCTGCTGCCCAGAGGTTTGGGGAGGTCAGAACGACTCAGAGGTGCTGTGGCAGCCACCCAGAGTGACCTGCTGTGCTGGCTGGCAGCACCCCCAGCATCCAGCATCCTCCGGGAGAGCACGCTAGTGTCCATTTCTGTGGTCCAAAAGGGAAGGCAAACATGGAAGCAAGCAAGGCGCTTGCACTCTCAACCCCTCTGCTGAGGTTAATTGTTTGGGATATTTTTACTGTTTGATACTGCTGACCCCTACCAGAGCAGCATTGCTCTACAAAGCCATGCTCTTGAAAAGCGTTCAAATGAGCATCTCTGAAGTTCAAATGCAGGAGCTATAGTCAAATCCAGAAAAAAAAAAAAGAAAAGGGAAGAAAAGTTTAAATTTGTCTGTGACCTCCAGTCTGAGAGCATGTTTCATCGCACTGCAACAACCACGCATGCAAGTAAGCAAATGCGGCACGCACGTGTGCAGGCACAAAACCAGGAAAGAACAGAGCATGACCAAACCACCTTCTCCTCCTGACAGCAGCACCCCACAACACCCCCACACTTTTAGTTGGGTGCCTGAAGCAAAGGGTGTCCCACTAACATCACCCCAGAGGTACAGTGCGGTAGCATAGGATTGTGCAGGGTACTCCGGGGAATGTGCGAGCAGCAATGCAAGCCCCCAGCTGCCAGAAAAGCCTTCCTGGATTAGCGAGCACAACCAGGACACGTTTAGAGATCTAAGGGGGGCTGCAGGGTTACTGCCTGGGAAGGAGAAGTCCTGCAAAGGTACCCCCATTTTTATTGCTGGAGCCTTGCACTGCAAGCAAGGGCTTTGTCCTTCATCAGTTGCATATTTAGCATCCAGCTGTCAGGGGAAGGTGCATGGGGAGCAGAGCGGGAGCAGGGAGGGGAAGAAGCTCATCTGCTGGGTTTTTTGTTGGTTTTTTTTTTACATGGTAGATGCTGGTTTTCCATGCACGCTGCCAGCTCCCCACAAACTTTTTTTTTTTTTTTTTTTTTTTTTTTTTTAACGTGTTACATTAAGAAACAAAGCTTAGACACAAAATGCTGCCCCCGATGAAGTGCGGAAAGAGCCCGGGCTGGCTGCTGGTGACTGCTGCTATTCGTCTGACTAAGCAGCATTTGACATTTGGGCTTGGCGGGTCTCAAGTTTCCTTCTAGTAAGATATGGGCTGACTCTGCCACAGCCAATCTCAGTCGGAGGCTGCAGACGATGCCGCGGGAGGCGAGGTATGCACACATCCCAAATGACAGAGCATGCTGCTGGACTGTGTAAGCCCAGCTCCAACAGCCTGACCTCAGTTGCACCAGCTGCGTGGCACCACTGCCCAGTCCTCCTGCACCTTCTGAGGATGCTGTTCAGCTGCAAATTCGTCTCTATTTTTCACATTTCCTGGTGGCTTGTACTTGGGTTTGCTTTTCTTCACGCAGTTACGAGAGTTTTGTGTCTCCTGTTGCCATGTGGTTTAATCTTCTGTTGTAATCAAGAGGCAAGTGGAAGCTGTTTTACAAGACCAGCACTGAATTTCCCAACCGAGGTTGAGCTTGGTGCAATATAACCAGCAGCATAAAGGGAAATCCTTTCTGCAAGCCAGTGTTACAGAAGAAATCCAGTTGAATTGAAATCATACCAAAAGTGACAGGTTTGCTGAGAGCTGGCTGTTGCAAGGAGGCTGAGCTGAATCCACAACTCAGACATGTCTTCCCTGCATGGAGAAAATCCGAGCCAGACACTGGTACCACAGTCGAGTCTTCTGAGAGGTGTAACCCACAAACAATCCACTCCGGGTGGATGTGTCACTGCCCAGGCACAGTGAGGCAGCTGGAAGGAGCTGGCTGCAGCGTGTTTTCCTTTGATGCCTCATGCATCAAGTATGATTTGGTAGAGAAACTCTGTGGTACTGGGAAGATCTATAAAAACCTTTATGCTTTACATTTCTCTGTCTTTGCTGCATCCACGTTTCTTCCTCCTCCTCCCCACCCTGGGATTTTGCATTAACTACCAAGGGCTAACACAGCGGACATGCAGCATAAATTACAGGAATACTAAAATAAGTGCCATTATAAGGGTTGTTAAAAAGTATTCCCTGTCCCCGATGCAAGTACTAAAATCCTCATCTATAAAATTTAAAACAGATTTATACAACACAGTTTTTTAATGAGTAAAAATCCTTTGCCATATTGTTTTCACCAGACCTCTCACTGAGTGTTGCTTGCAACATTAGCATACAGGCTCCCAGCTCCTAACACCGCTGTCCCTCAAGACCCACTTGTCACCCTCACTTCCACTTCTGGAGACCTGCAATGAGTGGAAACGAAGCCTGCAGAATTGCTTGCATATCTCTTACAAAGTAAGTTGAGCACGAACGTAAAAACATCTCTTGGATGACAATAAGCCTCAAAGAACCCTGAAGTCCCAACAGGCATCTGCTCATGCAAAAAGCTCTGTAAGCAGCCTCAAGGGCCTAGCTTTAGGCCCTACCATGGGCAGGGACACCTTCCACTAGACCAGGTTGCTTCAAGCCCCATCCAACCTGGCGCCAACAATCTTTAGTATTCACACTTAGGTGAGAGGGGACTACCACAAATCCAGCTCTGAGTATAACAGCAGTGTAATTCTGTGTCTCACAGGAAAGAGAGGAGTAAGCCTTTCTTTCTCCATTCCTCACAAAAGGTACACTCCGGGTTTTTGGCTGTCCCACAGGAAGATGGGCAGGTTTAACCCCAGCCCTAACAGCAGGCTGGAAGGGCTTGCATCCTAAGGCACCCTGCAAGCAGTACAACCACCATATCTCTGACATCTCCCTGGAGGAGGAGGAGGAAGGCAAGTTGCTCAGTTGTTTAAACTGTCCTTTAAAAACATACACAGCTTTCCTTACTCTAGTACTAAACTGCATTCCCACCATGTAACCTTCAGGTTGTGACTGGATGGGTCCCACCATCTTTAGCAACTACATTCATCTACGTGCATTATTGAGCTTCTATCATCTGGGCGTCGAGACCTGAAATAGGAGGAGAGGGATCTCCTTTACCCCTTCTCAGCACGAGGAGAACTTGGAGAACACTACCCAGCAGCCTGCAAAAGCCAGCGATGCCTCAGCTCATATGCCGCGTGGCCATCAAACTATCAGGACTGTATATACACATGACTAGCAGCACCATAAGTCACAAAAAACGTTTTTAGAAATATAGCCACCATTATAAGAACATTGTTTTCCCTAGGAAGAGTCCTCCCTTTGGTTTTCAACCACTTTCATGGCTAGGAAGGGGCAGAGGGAGCTCCAGTTACAAATTTTCTAGCAGTTTAACAAATACCTTGATAAATTTCAGTGTATTTATGGTGGCTGTTGACCCAAAGGATTTTTTTTTGTATTAAACACATGCTTTAAACAGTTGATAGTCACCTCAAAACATACCAAACTGGTCCCTGTACTGGCCTCAACAGGGCTCACAAATCATAAATTTACATAAGAAATAAAACCTCCCCTAGGACAAACAACAGACTGTACAAATGCATTTGTTCAGCAACTGCTGAGAACACTCATTTCTTAATCAGACTTGGTGAACGCGGCACACACCAACGTAACCTTATTTTACCTCATCTGGGATTCAGACTAGGCGCTCACACAGCAGTTGCGCTATGCAAAGTACAGTAGGGCTCAAGTGCCAGGTCAGGATGAATTAAGCAGTGGCACAAAACATTCAGAACCTACAGGTGTTCTTAAATCCGCACTGCAGAGCCACATCCCCATTTTTGAGAGCTGAGGATCCTGGGCATTAAATACCTCCTCTGGTGGCCTGGAACCCTTTATCCCAAGCAGATCAGGAGCTGCTTCAGCTGGTGATGCTGCATGTGACCAATTTGAATGTCAGGTGTTGGATCACACCACGGAGCTCCCCACCTGCAACTTGCTATTGGCCAATGTCAACAGCAGAGCTCAACGGCTCAGGTCCACATTGGGAAACAGCCATCTAGCAAGCCTGGTGCCAGAATAAGCAGAAGGTTTGGAATGGAAAATAAGATCAGGGCCATGAATTTGAAAGTCAGGTTTTGACTAATTATTTAAAATATTCTGGATTCTGACACTCATTTCATGCAAAGTGCTACAGCATCGTATCAGGCATCTATCCTGGCACCACCAGTGGTATATAACAGTTTAACTAGTTACCTCACACAGGGAGCCATTTCAGATTTTTAATGTACTTCATTTCACAGAAAAATAATTTTCTACCGTTCAATTTCAGCCAAGAGTTGACCTGATAGCTCCTGGATTCTGTTCAGAGCTTGACCCAAAGACAACCTACCGACTCGAGCTCAAGCTTTGCACAAGGGAATAGGTTGAGGAAGGCAGTGGGAAGGAGGGGGGAGCTTGGGAATCCAGCCTTTGGGTGCCCATGCTGTGCTCTGCAGTTTTACATCTTGCTCCAAGCGTCCCTTGTACTTACGCAATATGTTCTTCAGATCTATGGATGGGAGATGGGAAAGAGTGATAGGGGACGACCTGCAACGTCAAACTGAATCAGAGGATCTCTTGACACACAAAAATCTTGGTTCTGCTGGCAGTCCTTGAGAGGTAGGCTGAGGTATGAGAGCAACTTCACCACACCTATAGCAAACCCGAGAGGCCCATTCCAGCAGTAGCACATCTAGCTGTCACCTTAGGTACTTAGCTATCTCCAGAAGTTGTACCACCTAACTGCACAATTGTCTAAGCAAGGGGTACTGTGAACAAGGAGAAAACAGGGAAGGAAAGGAAAAAAGAAAAGAAAAAGAGAACATCCCTGTATGCTAAGAGCTCTATGCTTCTCCTCTATCACATGTGCACTGATGGGAGTCACAGACACTCCCCCTTCCTTCCCAGGAGTCACACTGAAATCCTTCCCACCTCAGAAGCCAGTGATTTACACTGGAATTACACAGGTGGCAGCAACATACCACAAATTCTTTGGGTTTGATTTGCTCTAAAATGATTCTCGGGCAATCTACTTTTAGGCCTGCAATTGCATTTTTTCCATGGCACTCAACCACCCCGCCTCCTACCTCAGTACCGGGCAGAGCAAGAGAAGGCAGCCACTGTTGGCTAAAGACAGAGACCAACCCTCCAGCACAGGAAACAAACAGTCCTGAGCAAGGAGCAGACCTGCTTTGAAGTACAAGACTCATAGGTCCACCACTGAGATACCTGAAGCCATTTTAAAACAGCATTAGCTTTGAGAAATATGAAGTTCCTGAGAACCTGACTCCTGATAGCTTTAGTGCATGGTCACCATGTTACTGCAACCACAGGAAGAAGTTCCTAGAGGAACTCACGCTGTGCGTGCTGGTAAGGTAGAAGGCACCTGGGGAAGGCTGAAAGATGTACTGCAATGAAGGACAAGGGCCGCTGTTCATTCTGCAGTCACATCAGCCTGCATTCACTGACCTAAAGTCATGTCTAACTACAGGCAGGCAAGCCATCGCACTAAATTCAACGGGACTAATCACACTGAAACCAGGCTTATGCTCAGGTACATAGCTGATCACAGCTTTCCCCTGAAGCAAAGAGCCTAACCCACAGAACACCTGGGGTTCCCCATCTCCAGGATGTAATACTCTAGGTACAGAGGCTAGAGACAGGACATCCCTGGTCCTTGCATACAGCACCTGAATCTCACCTTATTATTTTTCTTTTTTAAATAAGAGTAATGAATAAATACTGGTGTTTGTGTAGGGTAGTGTTGCTTTGTGTTCAACACCTGCCACAGTGAGTTCTTGGTTCATAACCATACTCACTCTTTCCCTCAACTTCAACCGACTCCATACTCACCCTAGTTCACACTCTACTCCATACTCTACTTCCTTGCCACCTTCCCCTGAATCTTAAGTATTTGAAGACAGACACTTGCCAATGTTGGAGCAGTAGTCATAAATGCTGAGTTTTGCTTTTTGTTCACCATAACCTTACACACTTTTCTCCAAATTAGTCACATTTTTACTCTTCTACCAACTGTACTTTGCTGAATCTCAGTTTTATTATTACTCTTCAAATATTATTTAGAAGTTTGAGTCTGGTGAGTATACTTTTTAAAGAAAAAGAGCCTACCTTTATTTTTGTGTAGGTGAGAAACTTCAGCCTTGAGCGTAAGAAAAAACTCCTGCAAGTGAGTTGTTTAATAGTCAAGTCAATGATTAGAGGTCCAGTAAATACAACTTCTCAACACTCTGCCATCCATTAAGTTCTCCCTTCTGTGTTTAAATTATGTTGTCTTCTGCTTCACATGCTAGATTTTGCAAATCCCTTTCCAAGGCCTGAAAAATCTCTATAAATAACCAAAGCAGAGGTGAAAAACATTGTACCGCAAAATATTCGTACAAGCAAAACCAAAAGCCCAATGATTTTATCATGTGTATCTTATACTAGCGATAAATGTGTATAAAGAGGGATTAAGATATGGGTTTTTTTTCTTTCTCCCTAGCAACAGCTATAAAAAAATACACTGCTAGAGAAAATATGTGAAATAGAAGACATTAACTCAACACTGAAGAAACATGTTTGGATACAGTACTGTGAAGAACTTGCAGAAGAATCTAACACCATAAAAATTCTGAGCTCCAGCTTGCTGCCAATGTTAAGAACTCTCAGAGTAAGACTCGGGTGAGTTTTCCTTTGAGGTGCAGTCAGATGGCGTTTCCAAGCTTCATTAACTGATTAGTTAGTACACAGGAATGATAAACGTTTCACGTAAGTTATCAAGCAGAAACACAGACACAAAAGCACAAAACCTTTCCCCTTTTCCTGCTTCTTCCACTCCCATAGTTCATAGGTTTTGGCTCATACAAACAATAAGAAATAATAAAAAAACCTGGAGTATCTAAGTGGCCTGGGACTAATGCAGCAGACCTGCTGTGACACCTGGGACAGCGATAAATCAGCCAGCCTGATAGCAGCGCAGCACGGGCAGGAATTTGGTCTGCCGGCTGTTGATGTCTAGGTGATGTACCACAGTCTCTCCGTGGACTGGCACATTAACTGTCCCGAGCTTGCTGCCTTAAGCTTCTGTGCAACAGCTCATTGTCTTGCTGATTTTCGAAGAGATTAAAGCTGTGGTTTCGCAATCATTAATGCCACATTGGGGCAATTCCTGATCTCTCAGAAAACAGATTCAGCACAGGTAGGGTGTGAACATGCAGCCCTGCTTCTGCTCAATCACAGTAAGAGCATGACCACCAGAGGAAAAACAATAGCTGCTCTGGCTTAGTGCCTGCCACGATGAATTTATCATGCTGACAATTTCAAATAGCTCTAGATTAGCAGCCTGAGTTCACACCTGATCTGCCCTGTAATTCCTATGGCTACAGCATATTGACCTGGCACTACTGGCTCTACAGCTGGATTTGTTATCAAACAGCAGCCTTTAAGTTCAAAAATGTTACCTTTTTATCTTAACTCACCTTCCATGAGAAATACTTATCCATTATAAAACTAAAACCAACAATCACATGTGTAATTCAGATTTAACTCATGTTAAGTCATTTCAGGGTTCAATTTAATATTTCACATAAATGTACCTAAGTCAGCAAAGACATCACTAGAACCAGTTCCCTGTAGCTGTTTTCAGAAGAGGGAAACTGCACCCGTTACTAAACCCTTGCTCGTGAACTCTCAGAAGGATTAATTTCCCATCTGACCCCTCAGCATCCCTGTGCAGCATCCAGCTGACCCAGTCGGACAACACAGACTTTGCTAGGTGGAGAGGCAAGACAGAGTCCTGCCCAGCTCAACAGCATCACACCAGATGGAAAACGTCTGGATTTGCAGATGGAGGAAGAGCTTATTAAAAGTACTCTCACAATGAGGTGAGACTAGCCTGAAATTGTGCACTTCAGGAGCTTCAAGATGTAGGTTTGTGGGTTTGGTTTTTTTAACAGAATACTACACAACACCCCACCTTAATTACTGGAGCTCCACTAGCAGCATAACAGAACTGATTATGTACAATCCAGAAAGGAGTGCAACAGGTAAGTCTATCTCCATCAGGTCTCTGTAGCTTCTCCCTCTCTCTGACATACAGTTGCTTATAATTAAGGTTTAATAGCTTTTTTCTGGACAAAGGAATCACATAATCTATTCTCTTCTTCATCTTCTGCCAGATATAGTACTCCAGCCATCATCTTGTTGAACAAGTCCTCTCAAATTGCAGTTGGAACCCACTCCACAAAACAACGACTGCTTTCTAATTCACTCGAAATGAAGCAGCACCAAAGACTCTGGGGTCTACAGTAGCAAAGATGTGTTGGTATCATGGCACCTGCCTGTTTAAAATCCACAAACGGAGAAATGAGACTTGAAATTTTAGGTGATTCAGTTTCAGAGTTAACCTAGCCTGCACTTAGGAGAAAAGCCATGCTACTGTGAGAAGGAGAAATGGCTTTGTAACACAGTGAGGTCTCCGGGGTGTTTAAAACGCACCACCAAGTGGCAGTAAGCTACACCTACATCTGTGAGTAAATATCACACAGCTTTACACGGGAGATGAATACGTTTTCACAAATGCTTTCTTTTCTCACACATTTCAAGAAAGACAAAAATCAACATTTTCATTATACTGTATAACAAAGACTACTTACACAAAAATAAAGAATACAACTGAGCCTAACGAAAAAGTATGCACTTGATACAATCAATGTACATAATTATCTCTCTAAAATCCAGCACATTTCTTCCATATTTTCTGCTCCTTCCAGGATACTATTAAATTCCCCTAATCCCAGTTGCTCTCAGCAAAGATGCCTTCATTTCCCAAAGGCAAAAGCACAGTTCTACCATTGTTATATCTAGGAAACTGGAGAACATACTTTGGAATGATGTACGAGGATCAGATATTACTGCTGTCATTCTGTAATAAATGATTGGATTTGCTAGTAAAGACGGGCTCAGATCAAATCTTCAAGGCTCAGCACTCCTATATATTGTGGGAAATTGGCTCAATGCTTGTGCTCAACTTCAATAGTAACTTGGTAAGAAAAAGCCAACATTCCGAAGTACTGTGCCAACTGTGTTTGCGCACAACCTAGCACAGGACCTGGTTTTGCACTTCCCAGAATACCACGCTCTAGGCCTAAAAGTGAAATGAGGAACTACGGAACAGGAATGCAGCATATCCCCCCAAAACCCAGACCATCTATGCACCTTTCAGAAGAAGAATTTTCCCCTGGATACCCAGACACTGACAACTCACTTGATGACGGCCACTCTACGCAGAGTGATTGCTAATGGTCCCAACCGTTCCACAGTTTAAATGACACAAAGTACTCCTTTTGGCAGCAGCCTAACAAAGCAGCCATGTTTCAAATGGGCAACAGAGAGCAGAAGCATGTTTGGATAATCTCCATGTAACTTGCCCTAACTAGAACACCTAAGTCTGTTTTAAACCTAGAGAAGGGATTGCATTCTCCCTAACCAAACTGACCCTGGCATCCTTAAGGAGTGCTTATACCACCAGGTACTGCAGCCCGAGACCACAGACAGGCAAAAAGAGAAAAATTAAATTTACTCCTAAAACAAGAGCATTGTCCCTTACCACCTCTGAAAAAGTGGACACTGAACTTTAAAACCTGGAAGTTGTGGAAGAAGTTGCATGCATTAGAAGTGCAATACATTAAGTCCCAGTAACTTCACAGAAAAGGATTTCACTGTTCCACTTCAGTGTGACAAAGCCCCTCATCAGAGGCTCTTACAGGAAATGAACAGGATAAAAGTGGAATGACATGGTAATAGGCCAGGTAATCTTGGCTCATAGAGCAAAGAAAGGTTACTAGCAGGATGTACAATCATCTGTGCTGATAACATGTTCACAAGCTATCTGGAAAACGAGGTGGACATCATGATGCATTTTGCAGAAAATACACCATTATTCAGGATGACCAAATTCAACTCTGACAGCTACAATAACACATGGATCTCAAAAAACTGCGTGATAAAAAGGGGAAATGAAACATTACATGCAAAATAAAGGGCACGAAGGGGATTATTCTTTACTGTACATACACAGTGACGAGCTCTGAAAGAACTGTTACTACTCAGGGATGAGGTCTTGGAAAAACTGCAGCCAGTTCTCTGAAAATAAGAGTTCAGTGATTATCCACAGTCAAGAAGGAAGAGGGAAATAATTATTGGCTATTAGGGAAGGAACTAAGAACAGAAAATATCCTGCTTTATAAAATCCATGTGGCAACTGTATCTTCAACAGCAAAACCCCAGTAACCCTAACTTACTAAGATACAGTAAAAGAGGAAAAGAGATACTGTATTAGACGAACATCTGGTTTGCTGCCTTACGGCAGCTGGGTGGTTTTTTTTAATCCACACAAAGAGCGCTAAATATTTCTACAATCGTTAAAGACCCTGCATCTGTAAAAACGCCAGGAACGGTGATGAGCGCACTTCAACTGTTAGCCACCAGTTGTACCAATACTTGCCTTGACCTGAATTTCTTGCTAGGCTAGGCAGTCAGGTTTTGAATAACCTCCTGTCTTTCACAATCGTCACAGCTCATGCCAGTGGAGCAGCAAGAAATTGTAGATAAGCAATATTTTGACAGTGGATAGAGGATGAGGAAGAGTAAAGGCTGAAGTCTGCTGCTATTTTAGTCTATGTGGCACAGTACAAGCTATGAAGAAGCACGTGCTGTCTCAGACATGGGATGTGTCCAACTGAGTATCTAATGTAGACATCTACACCAGAGCAAGCTGCAAGTTGCTCTTGACAGTACAGCGAGCTTAGTTAGAGGACTTCAGTGAGCGCAGTCAATGGAGATCTCGCTTCAGCCAAATGTCACGGACATTACATCAAATGACTCATAACTGAAACTCCACGGCCTGGGAGAGGCAAGACAACTCGCTCAGATGCTCAAATTAGCGAACAACAGCCCCACATTAAGTGACCCGAGAAATACAGATGATCCTATCGGAGGCAGTTTAGCAATGAGTTGCTGTATGTACACACTTGCCATGCAGCAACAGTTAGATGCAACTACCCCTCTTCTTGGAAGGCTAGCAGATTCGGTAGAGTTATCTAGAAACTAACTAGTAAACACCAGTTAGCCCTTGGCCAGTAAAAACAGTCTCTCCAAAAACAAACACTGACTTACCAAAAGTAACAATTCTCACAGTTATTTACTTTAAAATAAACAAACGAACACCAAGCCTTTTTTTTTTTCCCTGTTATATTTATTTTTCTTTTGGGAGGCACAACGGAAATTTTAACTTTTGCTCATTTTCTTTTCCCTTGCAAAACAGATGGTTATAGCCATCAATCTACAATCAGTATATACTTCAGAAGGTCTCCAATTAAATTTTCACATTTCCTAATGATAAAAGAGGCACATGTGCCAGACAGCAGCAGTAGCTGAAATAAGAACAGTTTAAGCAATACTTGCTTAAAAAGTTGCACTGACTGCTATTTTAAGGCAGGTTTGGTGAAAGTTTGACAAGCAATTTCCTCAGGAAATGAAAAAAATTTTGCCTACAGAAATACATTAACTTTGATTAAAAAGAGGTTTTTAGAAAATACTTCATCAGTGTGCAATTATATTGATGCCACACTTCCCTTAGTTAGAAAGACAGTGATTAATCTTTTTGTTCAGAATTCAGACTCCTCAGCTGTTCCTTTACCTTGCAGGAATGGCACAAAAGGAAGGCAGGCAGTGATGCTTTATTGTCACAAAAGGCAGAATTTTCTCGGGGAATTAGTAATTTGGGTAACGAGCGCAGTCTCCAGAACCTCTCAGGCTGTGTTCTCAATGATAACAGCAATACCTTGTCCACCACCGATGCAAGCTGACCCAACAGCATATTTCCCACCACGAC
This sequence comes from Ibycter americanus, assembly GCA_035590275.1. Lineage (NCBI taxonomy): Eukaryota > Metazoa > Chordata > Aves > Falconiformes > Falconidae > Ibycter > Ibycter americanus. The sequence continues at coordinate 3,059,728 of JAVJGI010000057.1, read as the reverse complement.
GCCTGTACAGAAAAAACAACAGTGAGAATTATTTCTGTTTATGAAACCCAAGTAGCTGTTGTCTGATTTTCTGAACCTAGCTATCAACTAGGTACTACTAAAGATGACGTTCTACAATGTGTATGTTCTTTTTCTAGAAAAACATAATGAGGCCTCAACTGATGTTGGAATATTACTGTAGAAAAACAAGGAGTTGCAGGTCTGAGTCTTTTGCCATCTGAAAGATGGTACGTTATATTGTTCTTATGAACACAAAATGGCAAAGAATGACATACATGAGATACTTGTGGTTTCACCGCATAATAAAAATGACAGAAGTGAAATACAATTTTATTACCAAGGTAGTTTTTTAAAACTAAGTTTTCTACAGTTTTCCACAAGGTGCAAATTAACTGAGGCTTTATGGCTGGACATTAATACAGTGTTGCAAGTCCAAGCAAAAAGGTAGAGTGATCTATGCCCTGAGGGGGGAAAAAAAAAAAAATGGAAAATGCAGACTGAAATGGGGCGAAGCATATCAAGCAAGCCAAAAGACTCCAAATTGCTGAAAACTGACTAAAAGAGAAAGAAGGTGATGACAACACCTTTTAAATGCACCTTGTTAATGAGAGAACAGGCTTTGCTCAAAGGCCATTCCAAAACCAGAAACCTTCCCACTGACTATGTCAGGCTTGGATCAGATCTAGAGGAAGCAAAAAACCCTGTAATGACAACAGAATGGAATATGTGGCAAGCTGCAGGACCTGGACGCAGCAAAAAGTTAACAAATTCATACAGGAACTGGTACACTGCAGTGAGGAGAGTTTTAAGCCAGTCAGCTGGAAGATTTTTGCCGCACAGTATCCAGACTAAAAATCTTTTGCAGGCGTAAATACATCAGCACTGCATTGACGACCAGCAGCTATTGGCTACATACATACCTTAATTCATGAACCAGATGAGCTGTGATCCGTGATCCTGAAGCACCCAAAGGATGACCCACAGCAATGGCACCCCCGTTGACATTGGTTTTTTCAGGGTCAAGACCCAGAACTTTTTCAACAGCCAGATACTGAGGTGCAAATGCCTCATTCACCTACAACACCAGAGAAACAACACAACTGTTCATGTCTGACTTTCCACACAAGCTTTCAGCAGCTTGTGTGCACACAAGATTAAATGAGGTGCGCTTCTTCTCCAGGTCATTTTGATTGAGAAAAATATTAGACATTATGTTTATAAAAGCATACTCAGACAACATACAAATTGTCATGCGAACCCAATTCAAATTCAAATTCAAATCCTTCCGGCACATGTGATACAAAGCAAGTACGTAGTATGTTTTATACAATGTTTTATACAAAAACAGGCACGGCAGATTCTGATGCAGTGTGTTCGTGGAGAGCCTATAGCTCTGACAAAAAAGGGCCTTCTTCACAAATGGAGAAGTGTCACTAACTTAAAACACTAACAGTCCAGCCAACAGAGTAAAACTTTGTGTCACATGAGGGTATTTTTTGTTCCATGGAATGCTATCATGCCGTTTTCAATTTCCATGTGCCTTGGATTTTTGTAATGACTGTGCGACTGTGTGGCAGAACCTGGATGGATAGAGGTCAGACAGGCAAGCTGAGACAGGTGGGCTCCAGACACGCAGAAACACCTACCTCATGAGGACAGGCTACACACGAGTGGAATGTTTCTGCTATGAAGACCAGGAGTAACCTCACTGTTCATGTTAAAACTCCTTACCTCTACCAAATCCATGTCCTTCAGAGTCAATCCTGCTTTCTTCAGAACCTCCGTAATTGCAGGTACAGGGCCTATTTGGAAATTTTATGTACAGTTAGTTAAATTAAAAAAAAAAAGGTTTATAAACATGTTACACATAGGATAGCTTCATAAAGCCTTGTCAAATCCCCTCCCACGAGCTTCCATGCAGCCAATGAATTCTGGATACGCCACTCACCTGCTTTATTAGGTGGTAAGAGAACCCGTAAACCTCAAAACTATTTGGCAGCCTTCTCAACACACTGCCAGGGAAAGTTAGGAGTGTCAGTACTGCTGCACAGCTACGTTGGCAAACACAGGCATAGCTTTCAAGTCAAGAGAACTGACAGTCCCCAGCCAAATAAAACAATGTCACGACAGTTTTGAGGCATTCTCCTTCCCAGTACTCTTCCTTCAAGAGTATTCTTTCCTCACAACTTGCAGCCTCCAGGTATACAAAAAAGAAAAAGGCAGGCTGTTCTAGAGTTTGCTGGTCACGTGCTTAATTATGGGTATTGTTCTGGTGTTCTTAATATAATTGATCTGAAAATCTTCTAGTAAAAAAAAAAAAAAGTTTCCTTGGACCCAAGTCCCAGCCAACTGAAGACAGGACAACTATTTTTGGAGAATATTACAGAGTTTGGCAATAAAACTGTTCTCTGAAGAAAGTGGACATCTATGACCTAATGTAATACACCACAGGGGAGATTAATCTCAAAGCACAGCTACCTAAGCGAAGATACACTCAAAGAGAATTTGAAACAGTTAATTAGACATGTGCTTGTAGGACAAAGATATTGAGATTTTAGATGGTAGCTGACAAAAAAAACCCCAGTCCTAAAATATCAACAATCCTAAATGCTATCTCAGTACCAAAAGATGAGTGTTGAAAACTCATAGCTCAAAGAATAAAAAAAACCATAAAGACAAGTAAATGATAGAAGAGACAGAAAAATTAAAAGAAGGGCCCAGTTCAAAGCTCAGTGGATTATTAGAAAGCCTCAGGCAGCTTAATACTACACTCTAAATGCATCTCATTACGGACAGATTTTAGTATGCCTGTTATGTGTGAGAGTAATGGGAGGGTCTCATGTGGACAACACAAAGACCATTAGTGACAGCCAAGTAGACTTTTTTCCCCTCTTTCTCTCTCTCCTTCTTTTTAAAAACAATGAATTCTCTCACTAGATATTGTGAGGCAGGACTCCCCAGCACTATCAGTATGTGAAAGGGCAGTTGCTTAGACTGAGCTCCTGTTCTCAGATCTGATGCTGTCAAGTCAATGAATCTCATCTGGTCTTTTTGAGTTGCTGGGGACAAGCTGTGATGTTAAGGAGTTAGGATACTAACTGTTTCTCCGTATGATTTATGAAGTTTTTAAACAAGCTAAAAGAGTTGCCTGACCTAGAAAGAATGGGCTAGTTTAGAAAGCACAATGACAGCATGAAGTCCAGTGAAAGAAACCCTCCCTCTACATTTGCTTTGAAGGTTGTGTTAGTCAAATAGTCTGATCAAGAAAACAAATGTGACAATGCTTCATTTGCATTTCTACTGACACATGGAACCAGTCAACAATGACTTCTCCGAACAGAATGGCAGAAAGGAAAAGCAATGCTTGGATACAATGCTGTCTACAAACTAAACAGAAGGGGAAAATCCTGGGGTGTCTGGATTGGCTTGGAGGATTTGTTTGCATTAACAGCTACTTGGTTAGAAAGCATTAAAAAAGGGACTAACAAAAAAACCGAGAAGTAGCTGGTTTGCCAAAATAATACCTGAACAGATGTGTATTCTGGAATCCAATCTTAGCTTGGGCAACTGAGTAACTGCTCAAAGGTATACACACAGCCAATACACCTTGAGCAAGAGGTGAGGAAGACAACTCAGTTACACATTTAATAATGGGATTTGAAGCTTACAGGAAACTGAAGTGAATTTCAGGAGAAAACTGGTTTTAGAAAACATTCAGAGTGCCAATTTTCTTGGCTTACTAACAGAGAGAGTAAAAAAAGGAAAATAAAGAGATGCCTGGGGGACTACAGTTCAGTGCTCACGCTACAGGTCAGGCACCACACGTGCCCTTTTCAGCTGAACTGAGGAGTGAGTGAGTCCCTCTGCTTAAGAGGGATGGACTGACGCTGTGGGATGGACAGTCCAGAGAGACTTTGTGTAAGGCACACAAACGTCTTCAGAGCTACGAGACTCAGCACACTGCACACTCTTTGCTTTAGAATGTCCAACACAAGAGTATTTTAATGCTGCTTGATGCTATAAAATAACGTGCTTTTTTGTGACTTACCAATGCCCATTATGGAGGGGTCACAGCCAGATGAGTGATACGCTACTATTCTTGCCAGAGGAGTGAGACTGTGCTTTTTAAGTGCCGATTCACTGGCAATGATGACTGCACCAGCTCCATCACACACCCCCTTGCAATAAGACAGAAAAACATTTTTAGTGGAGAAAATACAAACAACCCCCCCCACTTCAAACTAAATACGCCCCTCAAAAAAAAACTTGAGTCCAAGACACTGTTACTAGCATTTAACAGACAATTGTTTTAGTGTTAATTCAAAACAACAAACCACAAGCTTTCACTATTCTGTGGACCGTAAAAGAAAGTTAAATATAGCTGTTCAACTGATTTCAGTGTTTTAGAAGAATAAACTGCATCTTTGCCAATTTAAAGTCTCCCTTACACTGGAAATGTCATTCTGTAAACTTGCAAAACCACTATTAATATTGGATAACATAGGTACTATTAATTATAAAAGATACTTTACAGACACCCATACTTACTGTGCTTACGATCTATTTTAGGCAGGAATTCAGACTATATGACCATAGTGGTCCTTCTGGCCCAAAGAACATTGATCAATTGATTAAGATAATGAGTGTAAGAGGAACAGTCCATAATGACATGCTGCTAAGCACCCAGTCTGCTCTGCATAAGAGCAAACGTGGTTTGGACTAGAGAGAAGATACTAATTGCGGTACAGAGATGAGAGGCAGCAGCATGCCCGCTAATATAATACATGATTTGTAAAGCAAGTGTTCTGTAATCATTGCCCACCAAAAGAAAGCAGAATGGCTA
>JAVJGI010000057.1:3042195-3054785 GCA_035590275.1 Ibycter americanus | reverse complement strand
GCTGCAGAATGAGAGATCATTTTCATCAGGAGGCACCGCTGACAGCCAAAGGCAGCTCAGTGAGATATAAATACAGTGACAATACATTTGGAAAACCTTAGAGGTGACACTTGCACAACCCAAGGCTTTGACATACTCACTGAAGCATTCCCAGCAGTGACCGTTCCATCCTTTTTAAAGACAGACGGGAGTTTTGCCAATTGTTCCAGAGTGGTCTGGGGTTTTGGGTGCTCGTCCTTTTGCATACTTTCTTTCCCTTTTTTTGTTTTCACTTCAATTGGTGCCATCTCAGCATTGAAGTAACCAGCATCATGAGCTGCAACCACAAAAAGGAAAATAAAAGAACTCTGATAAAAATATCAAGATGATTGCGCAGCATGACCAATAATCCTATTTTCATGTGCACACAACTTTTGCTCTATTTTAACCAAGAGTCCAGGGACAGTACTGTTTATGCTTTATTTTGCTTAAATAGGCTGGTTGGTGTTTTGATGTTTGGGGTTTTTTTAGAAACTGGGCAAAATCTCTACAAATACACATTCTCAAACTTCTGCAAAAAAAGTCTCAAATATTAAAGTGTTATTTCAGCTTTAAATAACTGAACTTTTTTTTTTTTTTAACCACTAGATTTCTTTCCGGTACACATCCCTCTGTATTGTTGATTTATTCTACAGCTCTGTCAGTTATCAGAGGGCCAAGAAACTAAATCTCACTCAGAGAGGAACATGGAAAAAATGCTGAGCCACATTTTCTCTGTTGATAACCAGCATAAGCTATTGTGTATCAATTAAAATCCTGTCCAAGGTGCTCCTCCAAAGGATTTCGTAGTCAAGTCACAACCTTAGAATGGGATTCAGCTGCCTAAACAACCTGAGACAATTCGAAACATTGTAGGTATTTAAGATGCCCATAAGAGCATCTGGCCACATCACCTACAATGACATTAGACACCAATATTCAGGTAACTAAACACTACCTTTTGTATCCACAGTGTTTTATTGTGAACACACAGATTTATCCTATCTCCCAAAACTGAACCAAGACTCTCAGCCACTTCAAATCATTCCACAAATGCAGCTCCAAGGGATTTAAACCTAAGGCACTGAATCTGCCATATCTGATATTGTTTAGCTACCTCTGAACTTCTCAATAAATTCTACAAAATCTTTTTCTTTCCTTGCTAGCCACAGGACTCTCTTCAGTTGAGAATAAGATGATCTGGTCATAACAAGCAGAAATAAAAACAGCAAGGCAAAAATCCTAGAAAACAAGAAAGAAGCAAAAGCCTCTTCAGGGGCGCAGTTTCTAGCAAAGGCTCCAGGAACGGCAGGAGTTAGCTAACAAGATCAGCAGGGAAGGTAACACATGATTAAAAAAAGTTAAAAAAAGCACTGCTACATCCATAGAAGAAAATACAAAGTCTTCCTTCAAGAGTAGCAGCTGTTAAAAAGCACCATCATTAGAATCTAAAAGCATGCTTACATTTTTGTTTATGTTCACCTTTGGGTTACAGCAGATGTTGAAGTCCCAGGATGACCACTACACGTTGTGCTGGCTTTTGAAGTACCATCCTGTTTACACTATTCATCCATTTCACAGCAACCTAATGCCTCCAGCTGAGGGCTCTGGCCACGTATAGCGCCCAGAGAACAGTTTAAACACAGGTCCTCAACAAATAACCCCTCTTCAGATTCCGTCTGCTCTAACCATTCAAGAGTTGTAAAACAGCATATGATTTCCAAAAGAAAAAGGATTTAGATCAATTATAGCACATGCTGGTATGCAAGAAGGATGTGGGTCACGGTGGGAGAGGACTGTTCTGCAGTTGAGAGGAAAGAAAGGAGGGGAGTGAGGCATGCTGGGAACAATGCTGCTCTGCCGCAGGGAAGACAAGGGCAAGGCATCCCACCAAAGGGGCACCAACAAGCCACATTCACAGAATCCGAGAATGGTCAGCGTTGGAAGAGCCCTCTGAAGATCATCTAGTCCAACCCCCTGCTAAAGCAGGGTCACCTACAGCAGGTTGCACGGAGTCACGTCCAGGCGGGTTTTGAACGTCTTCAGAGCAGGAGACTCCACAGCCCCTCTGGGCAGCCTCTTCCAGGGCTCTGCCACCCTCAAGGAAGTTTTCCCTCACATTCAGATGGACCTTCCTGTGTTGCAATTTGTGCCCGTTGCCCCTCGTCCTGTTGCTGGGCACCACTGAAAAGAGCCTGGCCCCGTCTTCCTGACACTCACCCTTAAGGTATTTGTACACATTGATGAGATCCCCTCTCAGATTTCTCCTCTCCAGGCTAAACAGCCCCAGCTCTCTCAGCCTTTCCTGATCAGGGAGATGCTCCAGTCCCCTACCCATCTTCATAGCCTCTGCTGGACCCTCTCCAGTAATCCATGAACATGAATCCTGTTCAGGCAGGAGGTGACATGTGACAGGTCAATGGCACTTGCTGCCTGAATGACTGCTCAATGTCCATTAGGAAGACAGAGCAAGCCAGTGGAAAGGGGCTCGTTACTTAACCTGCTGCTAAGCGCAACACCTGACTCAGTATAATCAAAGCCAAACACCCTAGGAACGGGCTACTTGTATCACAGGGCAAGCAAAAACATAAATTACAGTATCTGCAAATCAAAAGACAAATTACACCAAGAGCTCCACAAAACTTTAAAATACTTTGGATCTGTGTTAAAAACTGACTAGATTTGGAATTAGTATCATAGAAACACTTTCATTCCTAAATTTACTAACCAGCTTTGCATCTCTGTTGTGTTTTGAATGCGTATCGGTCACATTCCTCTCGAGTGATGTTGTATTTTGCAGCCAGATTTTCAGCTGTAATTGCCATAGGTATTTTAACATATGTATCTGTTAGAGCTGCCCACAATGTGTCTTCCAACTGCAAGAAACATTACGAAAAGAAAATTATAAAGCACAGCAACGTCAACATTTACTACTTTAATTATTCTGCAGCCTCTTGGAAACTAATGCCTCTTCGTAAAACTAACTCAGGTTACCTACAGATACTTTATTTAAATTAGAACAAACATACTGCAAAACAGTATGCAAATTCTTGTGTGTTATTTTATTTAATCTACAATTGTGCTCTAGTGTCTAGAGTCAAAGGTTTCCGTAGGTAAAACACCTCAGGTGAGAAAACACCCAAATCTAATTTCACTTAACCTGATAAAGGCAAACCCAGTCAGTCCAATACAGCGTAGAAAAACCAAAGGACTGAAACACTAAAATAGCCTAATTTAGCATTCTTATGTTGGTTATGGCCCACTGAGTAAACTGTAATTATCAGAGCTGAACTGCATCCTGCTGCAGGTTTCCCACACTCTTCACTGAGGATTTATCATCAGAAAATTAAAAATAACTTATCTGTCAATGAATTTCACTTCAGGTTTCTACTCTTAAAAGTGAGAGATGCTTACAACTTGGAGGTATACATGTTCTTTACCAGTCTATCTACGGATTGCCAGCCTTACTAGCTTCACCTAAACTGTGTAAGTCTCTATTTCACAGCCTCTGACAAGTTTTTATATTATATACAGGCTCTGATGGGATGTACCAAGTGAACTAAGTTTTGTATCTAAGAGTTTATTGATATGTTTCACGTGGAACAGGAATTCAAATATGGTTTTGGAAAACCTAGAAAACCGGCATGCTTAACAAAATTGCCTGAAGCTACTGTTCTGATAATGTCTGAACACTGGATAAATGCTTTGAACAACTAAATCTGGACCTGATCTCCAATAATTTCATTTGCAAGGATATAGCATCTACAGACCTGATACTTTCTGTTGTTCCGTAAACGTGACTTTGTTCAGAGAGGAAAGTAAAAAAAAGTACCAGACCTTGAGTTCTGCTCCTAATCTGGTTCCAAATCGAATGTTTCGAACTGCATAAGGAGCCTGGCTCATACTTTCAGCTCCACCACACAGAACAACTTCTGACTCATTAAGGCAAATCTCCTGTTAACAGAAAAAACAGGTCTAGGATTTAGTTTGCTGGTTTTGTAAGACAATAACAACTGTTTTAGAAAAAGATTTCATCACCTACAAAGCCACACACACAGAAAGAGTTCAAGCTCAGCCATGTGCACATTTATGAAGGATTTACCCTTCTATTAAGATTGGGGTCCGTCTCTTTCATTACGTGTTCCTTCTTCCTCCTTTCAGCCAGAAATGATTATATCAATGAGGGAGGAAGAGAATAAGAGTGCACAGCTGCTACAGGACAGAGGAACAAAGCCATTAAGCATCTGCAGGCTTGTGTGGTTAGGTTCACCGATGGTTGAGATTTTTTTTTGTTTTGAGCTCCCAATCTTCTCAAAAGGAACACAAATTAAACCTCAAAGCCTGAAACTAGACCTTACGATTCTAAAAAAAATAGGACATCATCTTAGAAAACATTAGCCAGGTAAGCTGCCAAAAGAAACCCCCAAAACACACTAATTCATCATTGGCAAAGCACACAGAACCTAAGAGCCCTAATTCCTAAATGCACCATTAGACCACTCAAAAAATTCTGCTTCCTTAACATGAATCACTCAGCTAGACAGCTAAGGTTATTTGTGTAATGGAATGGAAGCAGATGAAATGACAAGCCTTTGAGATGACTCGTTAATAGTTAGTATGAATGATTTGTAGTAGTATGTGCTGAGATGCTTCCTATAGTTACCAAAAACTTTGTGCACATTTAAGCAGCTCAGAATAGAAGCTGCAGCTTTGTTGTGTGCCAGAGAAATACAGAAACATTAACTGCATTGATGAAATGTCATCTTTGGAAAAGGCCTCACAACCATACTTTTGATATAGGTGGTCAAATTCTCCAACAGATTTTTTCTGCATAGACCAACGTGTGTACGGCCTTTGCAGAAAGAGCTAGAGAACAGTCAGATTGATATTATTGTAAACATGTAACCTTAAGTCTACATTGTCTTCCACATTTTTTCTTCTAGAGAGTCAGACCTAAAGCAATTCTCTAGCCAACGGGAACTCTAAAAAAAAACCAAACCCACCCCCAAAAAAACAACCAACCAAATAAACCCCAATTATACAGTTGCTCATATATTCATAAAATAGCCTTTAATTTTGTTAAGTCTAGACCACTGCTAGTTGTAGACCACTGGTCCATATGAACAAATGAAATAAAATCCACTGTACCACTCAGTGGTTTTGGCCAACCGCTCAAAGAGAAGTTGATTTTCTTCTATTTTAAAAGAAGTGATGCTATAAATTATCTAACCCATGAAAGGGTTTGGATCTTTGAACAAAAACACACTTAAAAGCACAGGTTGCTGCTCACATAGAGAATATAAACAATGATGAAAAGATGAAAGCCTCCTGTAGTGATTCTGATGGCCAGTAATTCCAGTTCATGCAAACAGGATCACAAGAACGCAACCACATCCACAGCTGAGCTCTATTTCACTGGGTAACACCTGTTGCATTCCTTACATTAAACTCAAAATAGCTAAAATGATGATTTTTTAAAACCAGCCACAAAATATGGCACCGTGGAGGCTGAACTCCTGCACAAAACCACACAGGACAACAGGAAGTCTCTACCAGTGGTAGCTAAAAATCCATGTTCAGACTCATCCCAAACATGAAGCACATATTTCCACACACATCTCTCACATTAACAGTCTGATAAAGGTTACGACTAATACAGAAATACAGAGCTTTGTACCTGACATCCGCTGGCAATGGATTGGAAACCAGAGCCACAAAGTCTGTTGACAGTGAGGGCTGGAACTGGGACAGGGACTCCCACACGTAAACCTACATGTCTTGCAATATAAACCGCATCTGCGGAGCTCTGTGGACAGAACAAATAGGAGGTTTTGCTATGCTCTAGTTTCTTTGGAAAGCAAAAGCCTTGATGACAAGTCAGAATGGTGTAAACTCATCACTGCAGAAAGTTAGTGTATGTTCAGCAGAAACCCTGCTAGTCATAAGCAGCACTTTGATTCGCTTAAAAAAGACACCACCCCATACAGCCAAAAAGGGCCAATGTCTTAACATGCACTTTAAAGAAACTGTGTGTCATAAAAGCTCGACATCAGGCCAAAAACAAGACTACAGATGTTAACGCTGAAGCTGGCAACTTAGCAGTCTTATGTTTTGCCTTATCCATTATTTTCAAAACAGCGCACACACAACAGACTGTCATAAGACCATATCCTGACTGGCAAGCAGCAATTATTTCAAGGTAAATTAAAACTGCTCAGACTAACAGGGGAAAGGCCCCCAAGAACCAGACAGTGTGGAAAATGAGATGGCATTGCTGCTTCATATTCACTTTGTGAAATTTCATCACTGTGACATTCTAATTAGATACTGGCCTGATCTAACAAAGAAAACTCACTCCGCCAAAGCTTTTCAAAGACAGTTCTATCACATTTCTATTTCAAAAGCAAAGTACCACACACTTCAGAACCCACTCCTTCAAAAAACCATGCTCCAACAGGAGATGAAACAAAAACAATTTGGCTTCTGCATTTCAACTGCTGAGTCAACAGATGATGATGGACACAGGTACAGAACAAAAAAAATTGTAACAGCACTGCTATAAGTTTGTAATGGATCTTTTCCAAACAGAGAGAACACTTATGCTCTTGGGGATCATGCCCTAAGCTGGTATGTATTTCAAACACAAAGTTGTGTGCACAATGCTATGTGCCAATGCAAGTTCAGAAAAAAAAAATTAATCAAGCAACTTCTGCTGAAGAAGGGGAGTTTAAAATGGTCATACATTCATAGTTATTTAAACCTTATCAAGTAATACTTAAAAGGGATTCAGGACCAAAAAAAAGAAAATCTATTGGGATGGGGAAGTATGATGGAAAGGAAAACAAATGTAATTTCAACATGAAAAGACATTTTATTAGGAGAATGCTATTTTTTATGCGAAAGCATTACAAGATATTTGGATGCCGCAATTTTTTGTTTTCTAGGCTGCAAACAGTTCTTACAAAACCTAAAATGTTTATTAGAAGAAGCTGAGATGGTAGCTGTAGGAGACAGAATCATCAAAAGCTACTCTTCTGGCCAAAAATCCTTAAAAAGGAATACTGCACCTTGGTTCACTTCTCACAGAAGTTCTCAGTTACTTGTTTCTTTTGCACCCTTGAAACACTCAGTGCAAAATAAGAGTGCCTACCCTTAGTAACAGTGAAGTCAGAATACACAACAAAACCAAACCAGAAATGCTGTTTGCCGTCTTGCCTAAAACAAAGACTTTCATCTACATATGTGGATAACTCCAGTTTTGCAATGCTGGTACCCCACATACAATAGCATCTACATCACAAGGTCTTTGGAAAAGATACAATTGTCCAAATGCCTCTGCCAATCAAGGCTTGTATCCTTCCAGCTCAGGGTAAATTCATATTCACTTGAAAAAATTCCATAGAAAACGGAACAGAAATACTCAAGGGAAATGGACTCAAATCAGTTAGTCTCAAGAAAGAAAGGGATTTACACAACCCAGTGAAAATCCACTGATCGTTGAGCACAGCTCGAGTCATTAAAACATGAAAAATGTACCAGGGACGAACAATCAACCATTTAATGAATCCACATGTTTTAGAAAATCTTGTCCTAGTTTAAACTGCCTTTGGTACTAAAAAAAGCAAGCTAAGCCTTGCTCCCAATAATATCACAAATCACACAGGGTATGTCCCTTAAACACAAACAGGAAACACTACACTATAAGCGCTACTTACCCATTTTGTTTCCACCCCTTCGGTTTATTCTTGGCTGCAAACAGAGGTAACTATCTATAGGACCACACTGAAATCGTATCACTGACCAGCGAGTTTTCCATGCTACCAACCTGCATGACGCTGCCGACAACGACACTGTCAATGATCTCAGGAGAGACCTTGCCAGCAGCCAAGGCAGCTCGAGCAGCATGTTCGGTCAGATCGGTGGCTGTGAAGTCCTTCAGCAAACCTCCATAGCTCCCGAAAGGAGTTCGCTTCGCTGCGACAATGAATACACCTGCAACAGAAGCAAGAATTATCCAGATGCACAGAATCTAACAAGCAGAAAGTCACTGAGTCAGCCTCAACTGGATAACATCCTGAATTCACAAGAAGCTTTGTAAACGTAGGCAGTATGAAGCTACGCAGTTCAAGATAAAGAAGATATAGGATAGAGCAATGCTTTAGACAGGGAAGGCGTGTAGAATTAACAGTCAGAAAGAAAAGCTGGGAATGTTCCAGAAATACCTCCTTTCCACAAAGAAGTTTGGGAAAAGACAGATAGTTTGGACAGTGGGCAGACAAAGGAGGCTGCCACACCACATCGGACACTAGTGCTGGTGTACTAAAAGCATGGAAGTAATGTTCGTGAAATCCCATAGTGGACACCTGTGAAATAATCAGATGAGGAGGAGTTCTTTAAAAAAAAAACAACAAGAGGCCAGTCCCTCATCCTAGAAAAGCGAGCAGATCTTTGGTTTATACTCTGAAACAGTTCTCACAAAGGAAAAAAAAATAAAGCAAAACAAAAAACCTTTTTATACGCATTTTAAGCTTGATTCCTTAAACTTAAGAGGAAAAACATTCCCTAATCAAAAACTTCATGATATTTCCAGAATTATACAAGCCATCTGAACTTGTTCTCAGAAACTGGAAGACTGATGCTAAAGCAAACCCAGATTTCAACAGACAGGAGAGCGTGTGCAAGCGCCCATGTACAAATGCACTGGCCAGAAGTAGTCTGTATAGGAATTCCAGCTTGGGAGAAGCCGTCTCCGAACCAAACCAAACATCTACTGATGGCTTGTCACAGCGGTCTCCGCTCCTGCGTGCAGGAACAAGTGGGAGGCAGCCTGTGAACTTTCCTCCAGTTGAACAACAGAGCTCGCATACCTCTCTCTTACAGCTGCCATGCAGCACCCGCAGTTATTTTAAGTAACACTGGAATGATATATACAGACACAAGGATGAAGGCAAATGAAAACACCTCTTTATTAAGCTGCTCACAAACACTGTGTTCAGGCTTTCTGTCAGAGGCCGTGACAGCCATATTCTTTGGCTGGGCTGTTGGAGAGAAGGTGCTCCTCTGCCCCTCGTGTATTTAGATCACAAGCTGCGCAATTACAGAAAAGGACTTTCCAAAGCAGCAAAGGTCAAGCTCGCCCCACTGACAAGGGCCTTGAACACAGGGTTGGGCAATGAATATGCTCAGAACATAATCTGCAAAATACGCTGAAGCAGACTAAGCAAAAATTGCAGCCTGAAGGACAGGGTCAGGTCTGATGAGGAGAAGCTGAAGGAACTGGAGGTGTTCAGCCTGGAGCAAAGGGGGCTGAGGGGAGACCTTCTCGCTCCCTACAAGCCCCTGACAGGGGGCTGGAGCCAGGGGGGTCGGGCTCTTCTCCCAAGGAACAAGCAACAGGACACAAGGAAACGGCCTCACGTCATGCCGGGGGAGGTTTAGGTTGGGAATGAGGGAAAATCCCTTCACGGAAAGGGTGGCCAAGCCCTGGCACAGGCTGCCCAGGGAGGTGGTGGAGTCACCAGCCCTGGGGAGATTTAAAAGAAGATGCGACGCTCGGGGCCATGGGTTAGTGGTGGGCTTGGCAGTGCTGGGTTAGCGGTTGGACTCGATGATCTTAAAGGTCTTTTCCAACCTAAACCATTTTGTGCTTTTATGAATGTGAAAAACTATGTGGCTTTCAAAGCCACGACGATAGCAAAACAGAGTAGCACCTCAGACAGCCTGATGCTGCCCACAGACTTCTTTCTGGGGTACCCAGAAGACCTTAGAAAGAAGTCTTTGCTAAGCACACTACTGCTGCTCCCTTAAAATGTACTGCTGACACAGTAACTATTCAAAACTGCGAGAAGCATAAGTTATTTCCTCAAAAGAAATAAACAGCTGCTAACTATTATACATCCAAAAAGCCCACTCTTCAGGTCTTTACGTGTAGAGGGAACATCACAGCCATTACAAATACCTATCTCAGGAAGCCTCTGTATATCCAGAGGTCTGAAAAGTAACAAGGCTGGTACCGCAGGAAAGATCCTGTACCCAGGTTTGGAAAAAATGCCCAAAACCAACCCCTTGTATACACTGTGTATGCTATATCCATCATCATTTTTCACTCTTCATTTAACCACCATTCAACCGATACCAGCAAGTAGTTCAATTTAACCTGAAACAATTCTTAATCCATTGACTGAATGTTTTCTACTTGGTTGTACATATTTTTTAAAAAAAAAAAACTGAAAACTGCTAACAGACACCAGGTGTGAACCCTACAAGTTTTTTTTTTTTAAAAAAGGTGAGGATGTTTTAACTGATTAATGTTTACGGAAAACAGATGTGTTCAATAGAGTCACTACAGAATTAGCCTCTGGACTCTCCAAGTATTCAGGTAACAGATTTAAGTTTAGACCAGTAGTTTTCATTTAACTGTCTAAGATGTATTGTATTAACAATAATTTATGGAATGTTAAGTTTCAGCCTTCATTTAATGTTAACAACACCTGTAAAAAAAGACCCTTAGCTCTTTTAAGGATTATCTCACATTCCTAAGCTTATCTTCTCTGCAGCAAAGCAGGACTTGACACTCAGCCTCCCACCACTCCTCCTGCTCACTGATTCCCATCCCTCTGTCCCTTCCAAAACTGTGCCAACAACAGCTGATGACAAGGCTTTGCTGTGGATCAGCTCAGGGACCTGACCAAGCTAAAAAAAATTGTTCTCCTCCCTTTTGGCCAGGTTGCTGGTTATTCGCGTTATTTGCTGAATCACATACACCACGTTGCCTTACAAACAAACACTCCAGGGGCGAGGATGGAACTTTGCCCTTAAACCTTCCTTTCACAATAACAACACCTCTCTTGCTTTCACTGGGGTTGTTCACTGCTGCCCACTCCTTCACAACAGTGGGGCCAAAGCATAAACCAGAGCAGATCGTGGAACGGAGGCAGCTGAAGACTAACCCAGAGGCAGCAGAAAACAAGGGGCTAATTTTCATTTGGATCAGTTCTGCACCTGAGCTCACCTTCTGGTTGCTCAAAAAACCTGCACAGTAAATCAAGACTAAGAGAGAAGGCTGGACTGAACCAGAAAGGGAAGAAGCAGTGCAACCCTCTGTTGAGTTATGCTGAGTTAAACTGACCACAGAGCCATTACCCTAAAGGGATATTACTTCAGAGCCTGCCTAATTGGAGAGACATCTGCAAGTGCTACTCTCTCCACAGCATTTCAGGAGGGACAACAAGGGGTGGCTGAAGCCCTGAGAAAGGACTCTATGGCCTTTGACAGCTCTTCCCAAGTCACCGTTAATTAGTATTGTCTGACATTACCATAGCAAGACTCCCAGAGTCTGCAGTTTTCCAAGGTGATAAACATTGGATGAGAGCTGACCACTACCAAACGCATAGGAATCTGGAAACTTTTGGGGCTAGAAAGCAAAGGTCACTCTGAATCCTTATCAAACACTCAACTCAAGACAGCTTTTAATCTGATTTTGTTAACCCGCTATTATAGGTCTGAAATACTCTTTAACCCTCCAACATTTCTCAAATGCATTTGGTATGAAAGTATTTCTTCATCAGATCCTGTTTTGAAGGCCTAAAAAACAATCGTTAACCTCAAAAAAGTTAAGGAGCAACAACAATGTCTGAAAACCACTGCAGCAAGAGATTAAAGAAGATCCTGAAACAGGCATAGAAAACTAACAAACGAGTATGGGCAAAGCTGCTTTCTGCATCACACAGCTCGGCAGAGCAATGCAATATTACTGCAACAGATTAGACAGGCTTTGGCACTGAAACCCCACACCACAACTTACACGTATGTTATTATTTAGCCACAGTCTGTCAAGCAGCAAAGCACTGTCAAACAGCTAAAAAGCTCTACTTCAATCAATTTCAATTTTGTTTTTAAACAAGACCAGGTATCAAAGGGCATGCTTATCTCCTTTTTAAGAGAAAATTTAAACCACGTTGAGCACGAAGCACCCCTTCACACAGAACACCTCCGGGAGCTTGCAAACAGAGTTTTCACCCTGCAGTGCCAGTTCCGACACAGGCAGGGGTTGGATGTGAGAAAAGAAATTCTCAGTCGCTGGCGCTTCAGGCAGCACCTCCTGGTCACTGCAGGCAAACCGGACGGACAGACAGACCCTTTGCTACGGGTCTGCGTGCACCATACCCGGCTTCAGCACGGCAGAAAGCCACACACAGCCCGTCCTGTCGCATAAAACTGGGGCTGACACCGTGCCCCTTCCCTGCCCCTCCGCACCTAACGCCGTTTATTTCCAGCTGAGAAAAATCCCCCCGCCCCCAGCGGGACAGGCACGGCTTCCCTGGCTCCCGTTTGGATTCTCGGGTGGAGAAGAGGAGCTGCCGGCGGGCTGCGGGCCCCTGCAGCCGGGCCTGCCCCTCACCGCCGCCTCAGACCCGCTCCCCGCCTCCCTCGGGGGGACACGGGCACCACCACCCCGCTCCCTCAGGGGGACAAGGGCCCCGCTCCCTCAGGGGGACACGGGCACCGCCACTCCGCTCCCTCAGGGGGACAAGGGCCCCGCTCCCTCAGGGGGACACGGGCACCGCCACTCC
>JAVJGI010000057.1:3006281-3041522 GCA_035590275.1 Ibycter americanus | reverse complement strand
AGATGAACTTTTGGAACCTTGTGTGGGACTGGTGGTATGAGACAGTAAAAGCCTTGTTGTAGCCTGATAGTTTGGTAGTGCTGCAACACAGCATTACGTTGTTAGCCTTGCAAAACAACCTAAGGGGTCTCACCTGCGCTACTTGGAACTGGGGAAGCTTTTTATCCTAACCAAGGGTGGGAGCAAAACCAATGAATATGATGCCATGTAAATCTGAATACAGGATGAGTGCAAGTGGGTTCGAGCTCATGCAGGATCCTCCTCTGAAGAGCTGGAGGAGCCAGCCACCGTACTTATGTGTACTTAACTTACGTTAAGCCACTGTATGTTACACTTGGCAAAACACAGCTTTGTGAACTGTGGAACCATGTTGAATGGTATCTGCCGGGGGGGGGAATGAAAGGCTAAGAGCCTGCCAGGGTAGGTAGGCAGCTGATAGAAAACAAAGTGGAAGTGCAACCTTAGTTGCAGAAACTGCTCTACAGAATGCTCTACGCAACAGAGCACCTTTCCAAGTTCTGGTGGTTGAAAATGCCTGTCAAGGTATGACTTATGTGTATAAAAACCTCAGTGGAACCATTCACTGTCTGGCAGAAACTGGGAAGATCATTTTAAAAGTTTCATGTACAAATAAAATTTGCCATATGTTTTTGTTAATGCAATTTAAGTTTTATAAATTTTCTGGAAGAAAAATCTTCTCCTGTGAAGACCCCCATTTTTATTAAAAAAACCACCCTTTCAACTACTTTCCCTACAATAATTATAGTGGTTTCTTGGATCTTTAGATTACTGAATGTACCGTGAGATGCAACATTGTCTTTAAAAATAAGCAGAGGGTTTTACTGTATCATCTCTCTCTGCCATTGACTGACTCCATTTAAGCACACACCCAAGGGCTGGCACTGCATCCCCTCTTCTCCATCAATTTACAATAGCCTTCGAGGCCATAAGATTCCACACTCAGCTGGTTTCTAATTAGCTCACAGTATTTCAGCACCTCTGAAAGCGGTATAACTTCTAAACTTTTCAAAGTCTTCAGTAAAAGCTTTGGGACTGTTCGTTGGTGTTTGCGAAGTACTTGGTAATTTGAAAATAGAGATGCTTCCAATATATAGAAGCAAATATTGAAAGGTGTGTTTTTCACATTCCCATTTTTGATCAAAAGTCACAATTTCTTCAAAAGTGTTTATTTCACAAATTTTTTTTATCCACAGCTGAATATTACAGTGACTATTACAAGCATTTTCCTATAAACAAAGGTGTAGTTTACAGATTTCTTCAAAATGGAAAAATATTGTATAAGCAGTAGTATTTCATCTACATTATTCACTCCCGTTATCATTCAACTTCTCTGACAGCAGCTATACCTTCTGCTTGTTCAGGTAATGAGACCTCACAACCCCCCCAAAACCCCCAAACAAACAAAACAGACATTGCACTGTAGTAGCACATTTTTTGATAATTTTTCTTCTAATTGCAAATGAATTTGAAAGTCTTTGCCCAGTGGCATTTACGTTTTAAAATAATTTGTATACTCATTGGGGAATATGCCCTCTGGATTGTTTTACTTAACATCTGCATTGCTAGAACTTCTTTCAGAAAAACAATATAATCTATTTATGACTGTAATATAGATGTGAATGAAGAAAGCTGGAGTAAAAAAGGTTCATGGCTGTTCATGCAATTCATTTTAATTAGGTTATATTTACATACAATGGCAAAATGCTAATTTTTCAGTTACATACGGTCTGAAAGAATAAGTGCAGAGTTTTGTTCATTTACTATCGAAAATGGAGGAAAATGATGTGTTGTTTCAAATGCATCTTTTGCAAATCACACGAATGGAGGGTCATATCTTGCAAAGACTTTAGGTGGTGGTGTGATTTCAGTGTTTAAGTTGCAGTATGAGGAAAAATAACTACTAGGCTTAAACTCTGAAACATGCGCCCATTTTGTTACTCTTTCACTTGCATGAAGAGGTCTTTTTAGATACAGTGGAATAAATTGCATGAGCAAAAAATAGTTATTACGTAGGAGTGCATCAATTCAGTCTTGAGGTCTAATGTTCTTTTCTAGTCAACTACTACAATGGCTTTACTAGCCGAAAGATAGGCAACCTCAGCTACAAAATACCAATAAACAAAAAAAGAAGGAAAAAAATCGAAGCAAGTTTCTGGTGAAAACGAACCATATAGGTTGTCCTGGATGTTCTTGTAGGTCAGACAGCACACGCCTGAACTTGCATTTGAAAGCGCTGGTTTGGTAGTGGCAGTAGTTTGTGTAATGTGGTTTTTTGGGGGGGTTAATTTTTGGAGGTTTGTTTTGGGTTTTTTATTCCCAATATTCCCAATAGTGCTTTTCTGAGATACGTTATACATGCAAAAATCAGTATAGGTCAGTCTTGTTTTCTTTCTAGGAACTTCAAAGTGTTTTTGCAGACCTCCTCAGAGTGAGATTTTATAAGCAGGCGTATAAATCTACAGCCAACTTTTTATAAGAACAATAAAAATATTCCCACATTTTAATGCTTGTTTCAGAGAAACAGTGGTTGAGAAGTCAGTTACCTTAGTAACAGCTAAAGGCACACAGTGGGAAAATGCTCAACTTAACCAATACTTAAAAATAAAGACAGATCTGGAAAACAGCCAGCTTTCTCAAAGCCATGCTTTGTGTTAAATTTGCTCTTTCGATAAAGAAGTGCCAATCTGAGGAAAAAAAGGCATGCTCGAGCATAGCAATTTAACAAAATTAACATTTAAAAACAAATTTAGATAATTGCTAACAGAAAAGATAATATATATTAAAGATATTTCATACAGAGTCCTCTTCCAGATGGATTTTAATGGAGAAACTGCATTAGCACAGATCAAGACATTAAATCCCAGTCCCCATCTATACATATCAAGAGTTTTTAAGAAAGTCTCTTTGTTGTACGTATAAATTATGATCCTGAAAATGCCAGTGAAAAACCGTTATCCCCTAGAAGACCATTAACCACTTTCTATAATAGTGATCAGCCACAAAATTGTCACGGAATAGGATTCAGCAGCAACCTGTTGTTTAGTTTGAATGATAAGCATTGGTTTAATCAACCTGTTGGGAATTGTACTCTGAATAATTTACATCAGAGAGAGGTAGAGACCTGAAGAGCCTGAGAGGAAACTGCTGGCCTAAGATGAATTGTGAGAAATAGCTATGTGTTAAAACGACCTTATAGAAAGACTGAATTCTGCATGGAATTTTTTATTTTTTTATTTTTGTTGTTAATTTTTAAACTGTGATGACTACTGTAGTGTGGGATAAAAGCAATAGGATACAACTAAAAGATGAAATTCAGAGCACTGCAAAAAACATTCATTTGCAAAACGTGAAAAGAGGTAGAAACAATAAATAAAAATATTATAGGTGAGCAAGTGACCGAAGAGCGTGGGCTCGCTGGGCACAGCCAGCAAAATGGTGGTGTTACCCTTCTTGTGCATGAAGCGGAGATGAAGGCACTACTGAATATGCGCAGTAGATGCAAATGCTCAAGGACTGTAAGCTTGGAGGTAGCACAGGTACTATACAAGCAATAAATCTTCTTCTATAATTAGCTGGGGAATTTTATCTTCTACAATTAGAGGAAAAGAGAACTTCTCCCTAGGGAATGGCCTCAAGTCTGTCCTTCAGTGGTAACAGCTGTGCTAAACCATGGGCCATTCGAAACAAGGTGTTTACCCACCAGCATAGACCAATCTAATTCTTCCCAACACTCGACTTTTTCTTTAAAAATGTGCTTTTTTGGATAGTAATATACATATATAGTACATACAGGACTATTACAGTTGGTATATACATAGATTATATACATGATGCTTAAATCAAAACACACTCCTTTATCTAAAAAGGTGACTGCAGCATGACGGGATTTAGTGTATTTTAAGAGACTCCACATTCTATTTTAATCCCCCGACCAGACAGGGTACCTGGTCATAAATTTGCTGTTTGGATATGATTTACACCAACTAAAAGTAGTCAGATGCAGAGAGCTTTTTTTGAACGCTCTTTAATCACTGTGGAATTGCTGAGACTTCAGGAACCTCAACCACAAAAGCAGGTGGGTTAAGTTCTACTTAGAAAAGACCGTTATGGAAGCAGAAACAGCAAGATGCTCACAAAGTGCTAAGACGAGCGGGGCTTTCGCTGCTGCCAAACATCCTAGCTGCATTTTGGCACGCTGAGCTATGGCGGAAGCGTCACCACTCTGACCAGTTTGCAGAACAATCACCACCAGGATCCTTGTAGAGCATCCCTCGGCCTCAGGAAGCCACCTTTTCCCCTTCTCAGCAAGGAGAGCGGTGCTGCCGTAACTGAGAATTCAACACGCCATAGTTAAGTATCAAGGAAAATCAATGACTGCTTTTGTGAGTAGCTGCTCCCTTTCAGCGTCTGTATGGCAAGGTCAAAGGGTTGGTTTGTTTTAATTTATAAGTCAGGTAAAAAGAAATCCTAACAGAATTTTAATTGCTTGCAATTATTCATTGAAGGTTGTTGTAGACAAAGAGTTCGTGTTCACACTTAAAGAAACGGATTGGATTACTAACACAGTATCATTTTTTTGTGTAAAAACATTCCGTTGCTTATCCATTCCCTTTTTATTTTAAAACTTTATTTTCTTTTTTAAAGTAGTCTTCACTTATAAGCCCTATATTTGCAGGACTGGTAAAATTTCAGATAGCTGTTGAACTGAATCGAATTTTTCCATGGACTGCTAAAGCTAAGACTAACCCACTGAACGTAAGTAGGGCTGGGGACCCAATGATTAAACTGGGCTGCCTTAGCACATCTTATCTACGCCTGAAATTCTGATACAGGCCACCTAAGAGGTCTAGGAACCTCGACAGCCATTGGATTAAAGTTTTTGGCTTTTAAAAGCAGAGGGAAAGCCAACAGCAGGGATCAGGACGACGCTCACCTACACTAGAAGCAGGAGGCCTAAGGCAGTCCCTTTGTCTCAAGATTATTTCACTAGGACAAAACCTTTGCAAGTCACTAATGCAAATCTGGTAAAGGAAGAAAGTCCAAACTGCCAATTTATTTGAATCCCCATGAAGCAGATGCACTGGGTGTAGTTAGGAGGAGCAACAGCATTTCTCAAACATAGAATTGGTGACAAATTCGACATCAGTGGAAACAAGCAGCGTCCAAGCCCGTTACCTTAAACGGCGCGATAAATACGTACTTGCACCTTCTGCAGTTTACTTTCTCCACTTGCTACCGTGATGCAGCAGTTACTAGCAAGAACAGGAGGCAGAATTGCATGTCCATTATTAATACATACAAAACCACCAGCTATTAGATAAATTACGTCCTTCAAGGCAGCGTGTCTCAGATTTTGTTTTAGATTTAACTCATTTCTTCATAGACACCTGTGAAGATCAAAGTTGTGTCCCACTCACCATTCTTTTTTGTTAGTGGCTTTTGGAGATGATTATGGGCTTCGAACTACGTCAATGTAAAATCAAGCAGTAAAAAATAAATCTACATTTCAAGTATCCTTATTTCTGAGCTGCAAATTACCAAAAAAAAAAAAAAAAAAATCACATAGAGATCAGTCTCTTTCTTTACTGTACAGTTTCACATCCATTTATTACTGTGTATTGGTTCTTCCACAAGCCTGTTTGGTCCACATTTAAAGAGCTCCTTAAATTCCTTTCATGATTTTTCTTTCGTTGCTGGAGGTCTCTGGGTATGACAGGTGGGCTTAATTATACTTTCTTCAGACTTTATTGAGAAACTCCAAGTTGAGGGAAGCAGGGATATGAATAGAGTCCATGGTTATGGAGGATGGGTTGAACGGGAACAAAACTGGGAACATGTGCTTGAAGTCTAACAGCAGCTGTGGAGGGTCATTTCGCTCTTGCAAGTGTGTCTGTGAGGTGTGGGAGAAGAAAAATATCAGTTGTTGCCTTTTCTTTGCATTTGTCACATTTAACATCATCAAAGATTTGAGAAGTGTACCCCACCGTAGAGATACTGCAAAAACCAGAGAGAATTATTTTGTTCTCTGTTGGAACAGCCTTCCTCTGAGCAAATATTTACAGCAACTTCCACACAGATGGTAGGAAACTGTTTCAGAAGAACCTGGCTACGTTTTCTACATGCCCACAAAGCAAGATAAAGTAATTGGAAACAACACGATCCCCTTGCCCAGCAGAAGCAGTGCTGCATAGAATCGTAGAATTGTTTAGGTTGGAAAAGACTTTTAAGATCATCAAGTCCAACCGTTAACCAACACGATACCCGCAGACCACTTTTGATTCAGTCGCTCAGCGACGGGGACACATTCTAGGAGTAGTTGAACACATTTCTGTTTCCTTTTCCTGCCTCCTCCTTGTGAGCATTAAAAGATGTTTGGTTTTAATCTATTTATTTTTTCCTTTAGTTGACAACCTTGCTTCTGAGTCGCCTTGCTACTAAAGAGCATTGGGTTAGCTGAGCTGGGAACGTAGGTGCTCACTGCTCTTTGTGATTAACAGCCTGGTTATCCCTGCAGCTCTACGTTGCAAGTAAGCGTGTGCACATACAGAGAACTGAATTCAGGACAACGTGCAGCAGCATGCCTATTGCAAAATGCCTGAATTAGTAATGATTTAATACCGGTGTCATTAGCACTACCTCCTCCACGTTACAGCCCTTTAACTTACCTGTATGTCTCGTATGAAAGCTACTGTCACGCGTTCTTCAAACTCATTCACAGGAGTGTAGAGATTAAGTATCTTTACAATCTGTTGAAAACAAAGTAGGATTACAGACAGTCATGAGAAGCCAAACTGTTCCAGAATACAAAGCACCACCAACCCTTCATCTTGATACAGCCATAACAGTAGTATCCCATGACACTAGTGAGAAGCAGAAGTAGCACAAGTATCATCCTGGTATTTCTTTGCCTGCTGTAAGCCTCTATGGACCTGTCAAAGCCACTTCTTACAGCAACGCTTGTAAATTAGGAATAGACTTGAACAACAGCTTCACACAGGAACTCCACTTGGCTGGCACATGGTGACACGGCTGACCACTTCCCAGTACTTCTGATGTCACCTCTACACTTCTCCTGATGCTCCTTCACTCCTGCTCCTCCCCTACCACCCCTTGGCTTCTCTCAAGAACACACGTTCAAGACAGGGCGATGGAGATACAGGAGAAAGGATCTCCACGAACCACTGGAGATCAGCTCACACTTCTCACTTCTCCCTTCCTACGACATCATCAAATTAAGGCCAGGCAATCCAGCAGCAAAAACCCGTGAGTTTATATCCTCCTGGAATGGAGTCTCAAAGTTTGAGGTCCAATCCAGCCAGCCTAGGTGGGCAGTTCTCAGTCTCCTGCCCCAAACGTGAATCCCTGGTGGGCATCCTGCAGACCTAGCCTAGTTAGACCCTGGCAAAAAACAACAGGTGGGTTTAAAATCCCAAGGGTCTGAGTTACACCATGAGCTCCTCAGGGCTGGGTTTCATCTTTGCCGACTTCTGGAGCTCCAGCACCGTCAGTGGCACTGCCAGAGAGGAGCCACCACGGTGACCACCTCTGACAGGATTCAGTACCTAACATCTGTCCTGAAAAGGACAAGCTGTCCCCACAGTGGGAATGGCACGCTGAGTCAGGGCAGTGAAGAGCTGGCTCCAGGAGACCACCCTTTCCCTCTCCTTTAATTAGCAGTACCCTCCGGTGTAAATCTCTGCCCTGCTCTCTACCTGCTGGGTCGTGAGTGATGTGCACAAGGAGCAGATGGCCTCGGCATCTTCCGAGGTTTTCTTTTTCAGCTGCAGAAGCTGCGCTGCCTGAATCAAGGGCTCCAAAGTTTGTGCTGCTCCACTCTGCTGCAGATTCTTCCCACGCAGCCATTCCTCCAGCTGGCTTATGTTAAACCTGGGTAAAAAAAAACAAGACAAGATGTGAGCTGAGAGCTAAGAAATAAGATGTAGCATTTAAAAAATCCCCTCTGAGACCTAAGGTAGGTAGCAGTGCTGGTATACGTGGCTTTTTGTG
Organism: Ibycter americanus; assembly: GCA_035590275.1. Taxonomy (NCBI): domain Eukaryota; kingdom Metazoa; phylum Chordata; class Aves; order Falconiformes; family Falconidae; genus Ibycter; species Ibycter americanus. The sequence continues at coordinate 3,033,494 of JAVJGI010000057.1, read as the reverse complement.
ATGCATATTTGCAATACCCATGGCAAAAGACAACCAGACCAGAGCTTAACACTCAACAACTAAGCAAAATTTATACTCTGTGTACCTTAGAAATAGACGAGCCATGCAACAGCTGAACAGCACAAGGGATGTGCTTTTCTACAGCATTCACATTCATTCCCAGTTTCCAAAGTCAATGAAAATTATGCTTTTAACAAGCTAAGCTTTTAAATGCTAACAAAATCCTACAAGGTACCCAAGGACCTTTGAAAATATCTACACAAAAAATGTCTTTGCCTGTGCCCACTCTCAGGCTCAAGGGGAATGTGTAAAGAACCACCATGGGCAGAGGACAACAAAAGGAAGGTTTAAATAATTTACTCCAAGAAGTAAGTTGATAGATTTATGCCAGGGCTGACAAATACTCATGACCCCTTTCTGGCAGGTTTGCACTAGCGGTCCTTTCAATTTTTAATCCTTATTACAACACTACGCTAAGACAGCGATGGGGCAGGCAGGCCCCTGATCCCAGCCCAGCAGACGCCTGTGCTGCCGCTTGCGGGCAGCTCACAAGAGGCCAGAGGCCCACAGCAACAGGGATTTCTCTTTAAGATCCACTTGCAGAATCAGAGCGTTTGGCACTAGAGCACTTGTTACCTAAAACGCACAGACATGGCAGTGGGAGAACACCAAGGAGACTTCTCCATCCCCACGTGCAATCCATCCTACATCACCCGGTGTAGTCTTTGGACTGTGCAGTCTTCCCGCTCAGGCAAGGGTGGGGAAAGCCCACCCCAGAGATAATTACTGTAACACGCATTTAACTCGCAAGCGGCACAGCAAACTGCGTTGCATGGGCATTACACAATGGGTGTTAGCTTTAACTGCCACTGCATCAGTCTCCTGCTGAATCCAATTTCTCCTCTCACTTACACCACTGCATTTTATTTTCCTATTTTCCACCACCTTATAAAATCAACAAAACTTCCTTAAGCAGGTACATCCCCGTCCCACCTTAGCTGCATGCCCGTGCTCCATGAGCAGACATCCTTCCTCAGCAGGAGGTTGTTCAGGGCGACAGCGTTGATCATGTAGAAAAGCTGCTTGAAGACCTGCTGCATGATCTCTGGGTCCAGACCCTGGTCACACATGATACTGTGGAATGTGTTCAGCTGACGAATAATTGCATCTAAGCTGTAGGAGCTGTCACCATCCGGCATGCTGGAGGAACGATTCCTGTAGCCCATCGGTTTGACACCTGAAAGCCCCTGGATACTCTCATTTTCCAGCACTGCAGACACTGAAAAAGGTGGGGGGAAAAAAATAAGCTAAAAAAGCCTGCATCCACCTATTAGTTACTAGAGGTAAGAATTGATCCCTCCACGGGTAGTCATAAACATGCAGCAGCCTCAGTGATGCACCACGATGGACACTGGGAGGTCTGAAAGCAGGACTGATCCATGAATTACTAGTTTACTATGAAAATATGAAACAGTTGAAGCACACAAAAATATCTGTAAGATCACGCTTTTCCCCGCCCCCCCCTTGGTGTTACTACACAGAAATCACTTACTATGCCGCAGAAACAGGGAACAGCTCTCCTGTGAGTTGTAATCAATTCTCCCTCTATACCCACCACAGAACCTTAAATTCTGCAGTTAAAGTGATTAACTGGCTCAAAGGATTGGGAGAAATGAAGATAGATTAAAAGTAATAAAATTCTTACAGCCTGATTGGTAGAGGAATGGGACAACTTTCTACAAGGAGCAGGAGGTACATGCAGTGATGCCACCAGATGCAGCCAGAATTTGCACAATGACATTTGGAGGGCAAAGGGAAACAATCCCAGACACAGAGGAGTCCAGGCTGGGAGCTCAAGGAAAACACCAGCAGCTAGAAAATACAATGCACTGAGAACAGCCCCTCAATTAGCTTAGCAAGGAGGAGGACAGATGTAGCTGGGGAGGTAACTCTTGTTATACTGACTCATCCTTGCAAAACAAGGTCTTTATTAGTCTTTTTCCTCTTCCCATTTCTCTCCTCCCTCATAATGCACACTTCCACCCAGAAAAAGCTTAACCATGAACCTGGTCTGGAGGGGAACGCTGTTCCTACAGACCCCACCAGCACCACCGCACCTTCCTCACAGAAAGGAAGGAGATATCTTCTATCATGGGGGGAAAAAACCCTCATCCCTATTAGTTTCATGTCACGGGGGAAAATAAAAACTCATCCAGGTCTGCCTCCCTAACTCCAGGTCACTGCTAACACCAGGACCTGCTCCAAACCAAGACTTTTTTTTGTAGCCCATTCCTCTCTACCAACTGCAGGCTTTTCCTTCAGTGAGAAGTCATGCTAGCACCTTACAAAGGTCTGAAGAACACTCTAGATAATTACAAAAAAAAAAAGAAAACCCACCTTCCTAAAAGCTAATGTGCTGCGAACTTACCGATCATGGGTTGGAGCGTGCCCCCTGCTATCTTAATGAGCTGCTGGTAGATCTGGATGGAGAGGTGGCTCAGCACCTGGCGGTACTCAGTCAGGTCAAAGTTCTTCAGACAGTGCTCGTTCTGCTTCGGCGTGTTTTGTGTCATGAAACCCTGAACAGGAGGAGATTAAAACACCCGGTTTCATTATTCCACTTCTAGTCCAGTGAAGTCACTGTATTAACTAAAAAAACCCCTTAAAGTATACAATATATCCAGGTATGTTACCAAAGTACATTTTTATTATAGAAAAGATCAAGACTCATAGATCACCTTTGATTTACTCAGCCGTTTGTTCATAAATTATTATTAGAGGGATGCTTTTTGAAGAAAAGCATCATTAAGCGGTAAGTTTTTTATTTTAACTTCAGGAAGGAGCAACCTTTGTATTAACTGCAATAGATACATATGAACTAGAAAATTTCAGTCCCTGACAAGCTTTTTCTATTTATTTATCCCTGTGAGTCGCAATTATTTAATTTTGTAATTAACACAGATGCTTTAAGTGCCTGTTCATACAGTCTTATCGATTTGGCGTCAAAATGAGAACCATGCAACCTTCTTCGTTGTTTGCAGACCAGTAAAACGCAAAAATACAACATGTACAATTCGAGTTGACTTCAGAATTTCTACATTTTCCTGACTAATGAAAAAGTGCTCTTTGTGCTGCAAGACTGCATTTAGCTTGGAATTTTCTTTTTAACCTGTTTTCTTAAAAATAGGTTGGATTTTAAACTAAAGGTAATAATATTTTGGAAACTTCTCAGAAAGATTTCCCCCCCGCCCCCCTCTGTTTTTTGCACCAAATTATCAACTAAATTTGTAAATAGCTGGTTCATTTAACACAGTAAATCATGGCAAAGAATATGAAATTTAAGTCTGGGTTGTTTTTTGTTTGGTTGGTTTTTTGTTGGTTTTTTTTTTTTTTTTCACTCTGCTGGTTTTCCATAAAGAACTTTCTTTAAATGTAATGTTGTCATCCAGGCAGAAGAGGGCAAACAGGAGCATAAATATTAGTAAGTATTATCTAAATAATTTTTCTTTTTAATTTAAATTTTCAGGTCCTGCACTGAGGTTTTACACACCAGTCATCATCTTGTGAATGACCTGAGTAGTTAAACTGATTCCATGAAAATTTTTTTTACTTATTCTTAGAGCTTGATTGCTTAATATATCTAACACAAATCAAGACTAAATGAGAAATGACATAATTTGTCTCTGTTGAAAATTTTAATACCCAGAACATATGACTGTAAGGATGACAGTGTGTAACATACTAAGAGGACTATGATAATCTGATTTTGTCAGAAGGGATCAGCTGTAATAAAATTTATTTCAGTTTATGAAATATTACTGAGGCAGCAAGCAATGAGAGTATTTCCTTCCGAAACCTTCCATTGTGATTATGCATTTTTGCTCTGTCAAAGGGTGTTGTTTTGATCTAGGTGAACTGAACAGGAAAAAAAAAAGTCAAGTAGAAATAATCAGAATAAAATTGCAAAATTTGGAAGAGTTTTCACCTGTCTAAAAATCTTGGTTAATGAAAAGCTGCGGGACCTACTAAAACCAGGGGAACTGCCTTCAAAACAGCCTACCAGAAGGAAAGCCCCTGTTCAGGCAAATCAAGGGCATGGTTGGCTACGAAATTCAAAATATTCTGGTGCGTGTTCTGTTGTAAGAGTCTTGGTTTCAGCTCTCAAATGTCTTGTCACAGTGCAATGGCCCATGAACCTCTACTCTAGCTCAGACAAGACAGAAGGAAGAAATGTTTTACGCTGAGGGTGGTGAGGCACTGGCACAGGTGGCCCAGAGAGGTGCCCGATGCCCCATCCCTGGCAACATCCAAGGCCAGGTTGGACGGGGCTCTCAGCAACCCGATCCAGTTGAAGATGTCCCTGCTCATGGCAGGGGGTTGGACTAGATGGTTCTTTAAAGGTCCCTTCTGACCCAAACCATTCTGTGGTACTACAGTTCTAGGAGCTGCATCGTGTTATATCCAAATTAACGAAGGAGGAAAGGCAGAGATGACCCCGTGTCATTACCAGAGAGAAGCCACTAGACCCAGGAGACCTGAAGACCCTTTCTGGAGGAATGCCAACATACTCAAGATCAGCAACAAGTTTCTTACCACGTCTCCGCTGTACTGCTTTAAACAGTGCAGGAGGCGACACGTATTTGCCAGCCAAAACGACGTCATCTGAAAATCATCGTTGTTTTTCTGGAGTAACAAAATTAAAATGTGTGAGACCAACCCCCCCTCTTCAGTGGGTGCTGCTGGCATAGCAAGACAAAGTGCTTCTGAGTTTCCCCACCTAGAATCAGGAAGCTCTCTCTCTGAAGATGGGCAGTATTAGCCATTTGTTCCCTGCAAACATTTTTTTTAAATCTGTGAATGCAAACAATTTTATCGCTAAGATCGTAATTCTCCTTATTCTTCTATAAAGTGAAACTGTAAGGCTGATTTGATTTTAAAATCACTACGAGAGCTGAACATCACACACCCTGACATGGCTGTTACCGTCTTGCACCATTCTCAACCCCAAGACAAGAGAGAACAGATGGACACCTACCTTCAGCACCTTCTTAATGCCATTGATGGTGGAGGTGAGCAAGGAGTGCACTTTCTGGTCATCGTTGATGTAATCCGCATGTCTGATGCACATGTAGAGGATGTAGGCAGGAAGGCAGGGAACAGTAGCAGACACTGCCTGGGGCTTGAGATCTAGAAGTTTTTTAAAAATATCTTAAAATTCACCAACCGCCAGGTGAAGCAGGGAACACCAGAGCTGGAGATGTACCCAGGCAAACCCCTCTCCCCCCAGCCCCGTGGAAGATGAGATTTCATCTCTGCAGCTTGCATCCCTCTCCACAGTGCAGACACAGAACCAGAAGCCCAACTGCAGGACAGACAGACCTGCTGGAGCCAGCCAAAGCGGAAGAGCCGCAGCACTAAGGCTCGGGAGGGTAGCATCGTCTACAATGAGGTTTGTGACACTGTCCCATTACGCCTTACGGATGCGCAGGTAACATTAGATCTTCTCTACCACCTAAAAGCCTACCCAAGCAGCACACAAATAACTTTAGAAAAAAGCTCCCTGAAGCTTTCAGGAATACCTCCCACAGGTTATAAACCCCCACTTCTAAATTCACGACATACTAAAATCACTCTTTCCCTCAAGATACTGAATCCTAATAGCAGACGTGGGAATTTGCAGCCCCTAAAGAAAAAGCCTGTCTGACGCGGGGAATGTCGAAGACGACAGCAGTGGGCTAATTCTGCCCTCTGAGCACTTTTTAGATCCTCACTAGACTCTGCTGGAGTTACAGAGTGATGGTAAGTACCAACACTTAGCCAGGGAAGCATGACTTCTCCAACAGCGCTGAATAAGGGGATGCTGCAGCAGCAATTCTGATCAGAACTTTCAGTGTGAAAGAGCTCACAAGTATTATCTGTTATGTGGTACTATCTCATAAACCAAACTACCTTTGTTCCATTGCTGTGCAAAATCCCTGCGGTCTATCCTTTGCTGTGCCCTCCCCATCTATTACCGTGTCGTATCAAGCTCAGCAAGTTACTGCCTGCTGTAAAAACTGCAGCCTCCTTTTTACATTTTCAATTTTTTTGCTGTTCCTAAGGATTATATCCATGCTTGTCTATCTGCTTAGTCCTGGCACTGCTTTGCCTGCCAAAATTGCTTTCACCACCAATGGGCAGCCCCTGAAGGGATTAATTTGACACAGTCTATTTGCCTGTCTTGAGCTCTCAAGTTTACAAGTTCTCCCAGGCAAGAGAAGGAGGAGCCAGGAACAGGAGCAGAGCAAGTTCCTCACCTGTAACGAGGTTTCGGATGAGGAGTGGCTCATCTTCTTTGTAATATTCCAACATGCCCTGAAACTCTTTCTCCTTTCTCTGGACAGCAACTTGCATGTTACGCTCGTGCCGCCTCCCCTCCATTGGTACCATGGCTTGGGATGCTGTAAAAAGAAAAGAGCACAAAAGGTGGTACCTGGCAATCAAGGACTATTCAGGTCCTTCATCGGCCTTAGAGGAGACAACAGGTCAAAGCGTTATATATTAAATTCCTAATAACGTCACCAGCTTTGACGGACTTACAAAAATATAAAGAACCAGGTCTTGAATTACCAGTCAGCAGTAGTTCTGACTCTGTATGAATGAAAGAGTGCAAAAAGTGGACCTAAAGAGGAAAAGATGAAGTCATTGTTTATTTTCCAAGGAACCACAGGCTAGAAGGTAGTAACCTTACAGGAAGCTTTTTTAGTCTATGATTTTCACAGAGGGGGAAAAAAAGTAGCCAGGCAATGAAAAAATACCTAAGCATCACATCTTCTGTCTGGTTGTAAAGCTCAAGAACCGCGGTGGCACACCGTCAAGCGTTGTGCTTCCATAAAAGTTTAATAAAACAGAAGAGACCAGCATGCAAGTACTGCAGTAAACAGCAGCCTGCTGCATGCAAATTATGCTGACAGAGACCAGCTGTGCTAGCTGTGGAAACCCTCCAGTTATTCAGCTTAATTTCACTTAATGCCTAGATTTCCAAAATTAGCTCCTGAGAATGGGATTCTCTGATTAATCATGGCATCTCCAGTGAATGGGAAGCTCCATCTATACAACACAGATGTGACATTTAGATTTTTTTCTGATCAAGCAGAATATATATATGTACCTTAATCCTAAATGGTTTTAACTCCCCCTGAAAAATTGCCAGATCGGAGCAGTTGCCTGCTAGCCACTGGTCTCCTTCTCTATATGATATACATATATATGCATGCTTGGGTCACAGCATTGACAGCAATGACAGCAAAAAGGTTTCTCTAAATACCCACCAAACCCTGGCAGACCAATCATCAGACCAACACCTCCAGCAACCGCTCGCCCTCCATCACTTCATGGACCCTCTTCCAAGTTTACCACGTTCAACCCCATCAACAAGCTAAAGCTACAGCAGCACAGCTGTACTTGCTCAAAGGCAGCTGAAGCGTGACCCAGGAGCTTCATCTGGACTCTCAGTTCCCTGCTGACGTGCCAACGATGAGCTCAGAACTTAGGGCAAGTTCAGTGCCAGAATGAGCAAAATCTTACTTTAATAGAAATAAAAAGAGAAAAAATCTGCAGCTCTCCAAGGCTAGCCAACAAAGCAAAACCAGAGTGCTGTTCCCCCACCCCAATGTCTACCAACAGTCAAGTCACCTTCAAAATCTTGGACCTTCTTCATGTAAATCTTCAGCTGCTTCTTCAGCTTCTTTTCATTCTTTTCCAACTTCTCTAGCAATTCTTTAAGATCCTGAAAAACAGAAGATGCATTGGGTTAGAAAAAAAAAAATAATTAAACCCAAGAACAACTCATTTGGGGTGAGTTTGAGGCTGGGATCACTCAGCAGTCTGGTCTATGCACCACTACTGCACAGTGTGAGCATCTCGGTAGAAGAAGAGCTGTGTTGTCTTTGGATCGGTCAGGAAGTCCTTCACTGAAACCACAAAGACTGTGGATATTGTGTGCCTGCTTTTTCCAGAAGTAGCCTACAGCAGGCAATACAAAACACCACACAAACCATTTTACTCCTGGCTGTTAATGATGTTTAAACAGTTCCAACACTATTTAGATACTAGAGTTGTTGAGAAAGGTAAGAAGCCCTCACCTAAACTCAGGAGGGAACAATGTTCACTCCAGACCTTGCACACAGGTACAGGAGGTGAGAAAGGGAAAATTTATAATCAGCCAGGCCAACTTTTTGGAGTGGCAACTGCCCCTCCACATTCCCAATAAATCCCAGTAAGAAGAAAGAATCGTGTTGTCTTTGTGCATGATTACAGAGTATACGGGTCCCCAGCAATCTCATTTGGTAGGCAGTGCCACAAAGTAGACAGGCTTAAAAAAAAAAATACAAAAATTGAAGTACTTAGGGAGTCACAGGAGTCATACAGCCATTGAACAATGGTTCAAGGCCAAGTACCAACGCTCCCAAATGCACCAGTGGGAGATGCTGAAGGATTCTGCAGAGGGTTTAGGAGGGATGGAGGAGACCCCAGTGCTTTCCCCTCCCCTTCACGCTTCCCATGTCCCTTCTCTCAACCTGGGTTTTTTTCCCTCTTCCTTAGGCTGTGCGCTCAGTACAGCCTCTTACCAGATTTTCATTGGTGAGACGTGTAATTTCTTGCTGAAGTCCAAACTCCACCTGGGCCTCCGGTGACAGCTGCAAGGTCTGCAGGAAAGCCTGCTGCTGTTTCTCCAGCTCTTCTTTCATCACATCCACCTGGTTTTTCAGAGCTTCTACCTCCTCCTCATACTCTCTTCTCTGATCCTGAAGCTGTGCTTCCAGCAACCTGAGAAAAGGACCACATCGATGAGCCTGTGATTTCAGCATCGAGGTAGTAACCACTATTTGGGTTTAGACCCTTCAAAGTCAGCCAACTCGGGAGATGTTCCTGGTCAACCTCCCTATAAAACTGACATAGACAAGTGGTGCTACAGCTATTATTGCCACATTAATCTGTCATTTGCTATACTGCAGATTAAATAGTTTTGAAATTACAGACATGAGATCAAAAGTCTGTGGTGTTTGTGGTGTCGGTTTTTTTTTTTAAAATAAAAGGGAGAAAAAAAAATTCAGGAGCTCCCTTTTTCCTGTAACTATCACAAATTTGGGTTCCTTTACTCTTCGCATTAGCAAAAAGCAAATACATGGCAAGAGAGTGGTGCAGATCAACACCTATGAGCTTTTTTTTGAAAGCTCAGCCTGAAGGGCATTTATTCTTGTGCTCACCCTCTTTCCAACATCAGTTCTTACTCCTGAACACTGAACTGTATGTCTTGCAAATGGCTCCATTCAGTTGGACTGCCACAGGCTTCGTTCACTACTGCTAGGAGTTTCAAGGAAGGCAGAAGGTGAAACCCTTCCTTCCTTCTAGTTGTTTGTAGAGCTGCTATTTATCTTCACTTAAAAAGAAGTATATTCCTGTATTTCTCAATTTTCATTCAATGCACAGGGCAGTTTTCCACCATCTTGGTCAGTTCCTGCTTTCATGGCTGCTGCTGGCTTCACCAGGGGGAAAGAAGACTTCTTTCCTTGTACTCCGGGATATAGAAACGCAAATGCCATGACACACAGCTGACACAAGTCACCAAAACTAGCCCTTCTCCCACTTTTTGGTGGGTAGCCAATTTTTTCTCTAAGAATTTGCCCTACCACCCTCTCTCACCTGCCTTTCTGCTACACCAGCTCTCCCCCCATCCCTGCCCTGAGCCTGTGCACAAGGAAAACCCTGGGAGGTGTGTGGGGGAGCGGGAAATACTGAGCTAAAGGGTTAGGGACATTTAGTTAATGCATTACCCAGGCATTTGCTAAACCAGCAGGCCTTTGTTAACCCAACGGAAGAAAAATTCATCACTGAGATGCTAACTGCCCTTCTGTACGCACTCATGCTGATAGGGATGCTGACAAACCTGGCAAGTGATACGGTAATTAATTTTTTAAGGGTAACTCCTACCCTTTGCTAAACAGAAATCTCCACCTGCTCTTTCAAGAAGTCCGAAATAAGTGACTCCAGAAGGTATGACACTCAGAGGAAGGGCCATCAAGCCAGAAACTGCGAAGTATTACTCCCAGATTACACAGGGCAATGGTGGCAAGGAGGAGGAATGATCCAGGGGGATAACCAAGCCCATATCCTTGCTGTAGCTCATGGATGTGCTCTCCTCGGCAGAGCTACAGGCAGCCACACACCCAGCTCAGGGGCTTCATCTCTTCTGGCATCAGATGCAAACAGCAATCCTCAAAAGACGAGGAAGACTCTGGTGTCAATAGCTTAGCATTCACCCAGGACACACACAGACACGGAGCTGTACCAGTGAGGAAAAAGCTACAACTTTTGGGTCCACTGGGAAATTCGTGGAGATTCACGCCTGTGAACTGTCTCCCTGCAGGAACACTTAAGCATTTTTTTTGTTGCTGCTGTTGTGGTGGTTTTTTTGTCCTGTTTTTTGTTTTGGTTTGGTTTTTTTCAGGGCTTGTATAAAAGAACGTATGCCTTCTACGAAAAATTTCAGGATGAGAAGTATTAACATACTATTAATTATTCTCCTGGGTTTTGTTGTTGTTGTTTTTAGAAGATCTAAACAACATAATCTGTACTCCTACTTTCCAGCAAGACAGAAAAGCATGTTTTCCAACTATAGAAACACGGGCAATAATGCACTCAGCCCCATAATCACGTCAGGAGTTATATTCTTAATAGGCTTGGAAAGTACAGGCCCCACCATGACATAAGCATTAAGTACTTAATTTTCATTTTATTTCTTCATATAAGCTCAGATTAGCCATGAGCCAGCCTCAGAAAAACATGCTCCTTCTATGAACTTGGGTTCCTACACTGCTTTGAAAAACACATGAATCATCACTGTAATTTTTCCTGTTATTGTCTGGTTTTACTCTGGGATCTTGAGATGCAACCACTTTAGACTACTTTATACAAAAGATTTTAAATTCTCCTCTCCATAGCCTCCTTAATCAGCTCATTTCATCTTCTATATAAATCATATACATCGGCACCTCATAACCACCCTGCAAGGAGAGCACAGGCTGATTAACATTTAATTATCCGCTCTTCCAAGCACCAGGTTGAACCAGGAGAAGAACCCAGGAGTCTTTCTGCCTAGCTGTGTTTCTAAACGTTCATTAGCTTGGAGATGACTGATCATTACAGAACCACCGGCTTCCCCAGGAGATATAGCAGTTGCAAATACCTCCCCGGTGTGTCCCACTGGGATATTTGCCCACCAGACCAGGACATGGGGAAAGCCGTGGAAGGATGGCACTGGGTGTCCACCACGCACCTTCCTCCTTATACCTATAGACAATGCATGGATGGGAGCACACAATCCCCAGGAGCATGCAAAGCAGACAGCATCGCAACACAAGCACGGGGACTCCACTTCTGACATGTCAAGGATGGGGAGAAAAGACTTTAGGGAGGTGCTGTATCTTAGTGCAATTCAGAAAAAAAACCCCACACCTAAAAGGGTTTTTTTTTTTCCTTCCTGGAGATTACAGCTTCCCAACACTTTTTATCATACAATTTCCCATTAATGTAACATAATGAATCACAGCTCAGACATTAGTTACAACAGCCACCACCAGGCAATGCCCAATTAGAATTGCAATGACTTCTCTCATTTTAGAGGAAGGTCTCAATTCCATCCACAAACCTGGCAGCGCCCAAGGCCAGGCTGGACGGGGCTTGGAGCCACCTGATCTGGTGGAAGGTGTCCCTGTCCACGGCAGGGGGTTGGAACTAGATGGTCTTTATGGTCCCTTCCAACCCAAATCATGCTATGGTATGAATTTCTCTAGTTTGGATAGCCTACCTCTGGCTGCTCCTATAGAGGACAACAGGTCCTACAGAGGACAACAGCAGAGCAAGAGAAAGAAACAAAAAGGGCAAGCGAAAGGGAGAAAGGGGAGAAGAAGCCGTGGGAAAAAAGGAAGTGTTTGACCTGGCAACTTGCTTTAAACCTTGATAAGCCAAGCCGAGCTCTCCATCTTCATTGAGATACCCCCAGTCCTCAGTCTTGCTAGAAATAAAGGACAGAAAAAGGAAACAAGAGGACAGAGAAAGACAAAAGGTCAATTGCAATAGAAGGGGAAAAGGTGCAGAACCCTTAATAACTCTGTTTCACTTTTTTAAAGCACACTTTCATTACATTGTATTTACTTTTCCACCATGGTGAAGGAGAACCATGCCCTGGTCGTGCCCCCGGCTGACACCCCTGCCTAGTGGAGCTTTTCCTCCTTCACCAGCTGTGAAATGTGCCCTCGTACAGCCTTCTCCTCCCCGACCCACTGCAGCCAACACTGGAACCCAAAATCATTCAGGTCGGAAGGGATCATTTCAGATCACCCAATCCAACCTCCTGGCAGGTTATCATCATTCCTGAGATGTTACTGGTTTTACCAAAAAGCCCAGCTCCTGGAGGTCAAGCCTGAGTTTTTGATTCTGTATGGCTAAACTGTTTCCCATATGATTGCAAGGAAAAGCTGGTAAGCCCACACCACACCAGCTAGCTCAGATCCTCATTAAAACCTTATGCTTAAACCCAGGGAGGAGAAACAAGGACCATGGGGGATAAATAGGAGAGCAGAAGTTTGCACGAGGGGTAAGGAAGAGCTGTCCAAACACAGATGGCGTGAAATGAAAAGTACAGAGTGATCCTTAGCAGCTCCCAAAAGGTTTCCTTGCCCCACCCCACCCCACAAAAAAATGCCAAACAACTATTTTTGAGCTGGAACAGCCCACAGACACTTCCAACCCACAATGCAAACGTAACCCAACCACATATTTTATTGTACACTGATAGCTTGGAACAGCTCACTCCCAGACCTTCTGTGCTCTGGCACATCCCACCAACAAGACATTTTAAAGACAAGTTTCTCCATTTTCTTCCTTCTGCAGCAACTTCCACCAGTTTAAAATAAATTCCTTCTACTTGAGTTGAGGGTCTCCTCAACCATCAAGTCAAACACATCAGCCTTTCCTCGGAGCAACCTTCGGTCCCAACACCGCTTGGATGTTCGTTTCCTTCCATCCATATGAGATCAAATCTCCTCCGTATCCATCGTATCCACCCAGGCAGAAAAATGCCCAGAAAAGCCTCATCTCACTTTAATACTAAAAGTTTCCTTTTGATAGGTTGGTTGTTTGTGGTGTTTGGTTTTTTTTAAAGCTATAAAATGCAGGAACTTATTTATCTCTTTAATGAGGTGCTGAACACATTACAAATGAGTGCTGTAAGCTGGTCAACCTGACCAGGAACACTCGCTACAGTGAGATTTCACTTGGCTTCGATTTCAGTTAGAAAACAGTTTTTCTTTTTGGAAAAAATCATCAAACAATTAACCAACCACCAAAAAAAAATATCACTTACTATATCATTAAACTTCAGACAAAAAAAAAGAACCGAGCCAATATGCATCTCCTGTTTTGAAAAGAGGTGTAGCAGATGCCATTCCCAGGCAATGAAAGCTCCGCATATTTAAGTGGAAAAGCACAACGCGCAAACTTCCTACAGCAAATTTTCACACGAGGAAAGCCGTGAGAGGTGTGGTGCTGCAGCACCCCCACCAAAGGGCTCAAGAGGTGTCTCACCGCCGCAGACAGCTTGTACATTCCTTCCATCCTGGTGTAGGAGCACGGCATTTCTCCAAACTAGCAAACGTTTCAGGCATTAACATGTGGAAGATTCAGCTGTTAAAGCTGTACGTACAAATTTAAATTAAAACCTTGGGTTTTACCCCATATGCAGCACATTTCCAAAAGGGTCTGTAGGCTGACAGATACAGGGAGGCTTGTTGGTCTGATCTGGATCAATTTATTAGTGAGGTCTTTTTTTTGTTTGTTCAGATAATCTTAACAGAAGATGTACTGAAAACCATAAAAAAAATCCAGGAAGGATCCTCACTATTTATTACACGTCAGTGACCTGGGAAATAACACAACGAGCAGGATTTTTGAGACGTGCATTTTCCTGGATGGCCTCCTTTGAGAAAAAGCTTTCTTTCCTTTTTTAATCACATGCATTGTGGTAAATGAGGAAATCTGCTCAAGGGGGTGCCATTATACTAAGGGAAAACTGCCCTGGGAAATAAGCATTTGGTCCATATCCATCAACACGGCACTGCCTCAGAAATCAGAGATCCCCTTCTCCCAGAAGCTCATATTGACCAAGACATTAAAAGTCAATCGGGGTCCTTTCAAGCTAATTAGATTAATTAGTATGTGCCAAAACAATTTCCTAAAATGCTGAGTAAATCCTTCTCTGAAATAAGGCTGAAAGGAGTTGAAAGGGCACGATCCACAAAGCCTCATTTCTCCTTTATCCTTATCTTGGAGGTACGGGTCTGGGGGAGCAGCTGGTGACCTGGCGTTGGCAAAGTGCCTCCATGATCGGAGAGAAATTCCTGCCCAAACACCTCCTTCCCCTCCTCCAGCAGCCTGATGCAAATAGCTTAAAGGACGTGCACGTACAGCAAACCCCAGAGATGCTAATTTTAGCATCTTCAGATAATTATCATCTCTTAATAAAGAAGGGGCATTTCATTTTCAAACACAGATACACTTTTTTTTAATTAAATAGAAAACTAATGCACACCACAGATTAGATACACAACAGAGTGGGAAGCAGCGATAAGAAGAGACACATTGGAGAGTGGGAAGCAGAGATACAAATCCTTTCCATGTGATGGCCTCTTCCAGCTGCAAAAGCATCCTCCACGTGAAACCAGTGTCAGCCCTTCACTTTGCACTGCAGGTGGGACTTACCCAGCAGCAAAAGAAAAAAAGCCATGTACTCTACAGAAATCACCTGGAAGTTATCACAAAAGTTAATTTCAAAGACTAAGCCTGATCTGCTTTGAGCTGCCAGGTTATTATCTCTAACATCACCACCTGCTCTTTTGTTGGCTCTACGTTTCCACCAAGATCAAACAGGCTTGAAAGAAAGATCCCAAGAACTGAAACAGGGAACAAAAAGCCCACTGAGCTTTACATTCAGTTAGTGAAGCAGAAAATTAGCTGGAAACTAACTTGATGTTTTTCCCTTTAGCAGCTGAAAGTCGGCAGGAAAAAAAAAAAAGAAAACAAGCTGAGTTCACTGCATTTATAAGGGGCTGCTTTTAATTCAAACTCCCTCTTGACCTGGCATCAAAGGGCTTTCCTCTGAGAGCAGCGTGGAGAAAGAGAATCCCTATGTGGGCAGGGTTAGTGGCACCTAGCAGTTTTTCCTGATTTCCTCCTCTGTATTTAAAAGTCCTGGCTTTTTACATATATAGACACAGAGTGAATAAAAGGTCTGTCTCCCAACAAAATAAAGCCATGCTCTATCCCCAGCCTAAATAGCTAAGGCACGATGACTTCAAGCTAGAAGTGACCCATGCGTGGACCATGGCTTTACTGCATCGGTCAGACTGGACCAGTACAAGAGCATCCACCTTAGAAACAGCCCGTGGAATGAGAGGTATCAGGGTAAAGACGAATGAAAGCGCTTCTTGCAGCACAGGTGGGAGAAAAAGTGGCTCTTGCTTATTAATCCCACTTCAGAACTGCAATCCCACCAGAAAAGCTTTCCTTTAAAATATTTATTGATCAAGATTAGAAAGAGAAAGCAGTTTTATTTCTCATGGTGACACACTTGGGTATAGAGCTGCGTAAGTACGAATGCAAATTTGTGCTGGGGGGAGGACACATTAATTTATATCCACAAATACAATAATCCATGCTCCCCCAGCGTTTGTTTTCATCTGGTTTATTGCCATTGACTCGAGCCTACAGTTTATAAACCAATCCAATATACAAACAAATGCACAGGGAACCATATAACGGGGAAGCTGGTGGTGATTAATGAGCCACTGGATAAATCACCGCAGAAAATCAGGCTGATAGTACATAGAGCTACTGCATTACAGGAGCCAAGCTCCAGCCGAGCTTCATATGAGGTAGATGAGAGAGGTAATAGGAAACAGCCTGGAAAACTGCAAATTGCCCCTCTCAGATCTCAAGAGGCCAAAACCTACCAAGACCTGATCACATCAACTTCTTAAACTGCAGGTCACCTGTGCAATTGCAAGGAAGAGATCTGTACTCTTGTGGAAAATTAGATCACTGCAGCATTTTTGATGATTGATCATTTTTGATGATTTCTGTGTTTGACTCAATTCTCCCTGCGGTAATTGTTAAGTCTGGAAACCAGAACAACTGAAGGAGGACCGGAGTCTGCTGGCAGGCTGGGTGAAAGTGGACAACATGTACTCCAGGATGGCCAAATATCAATTACTATTGAGGACCAGTGATGCAGCCTGGTCAGACACATGCCCTATGGAAGCAGCAACTCTTATTTTGACTCCAACTCCTTTACCAACACCTGAACACAAACTAACCATCCCTAGATGTGCACACTGGAAAATGAAGTTCAGGGAGTAATTACAGCTGTGCCCAACAATGGGATTTCACACCCCATACCAGTGCCCACAGCTCCAGGAGAAAGTTGGAAGGAAATAAGAGAAATCCACAGAATTCATTAAGTGACCAAACCCCACACCTTGCAGTACAAAGCACACTGAGCTCCATTGATTTACTGACAAAAAGGTGATGTTTAAATCAATCTCATCACCTCTACTGCAGGAAGGGCAGAAATTTCATCAGCAAGTTCACTTCAGAAAAGCAAATATTCAACGGCAACAAATTGGAAAAAAATAAAACACCGGTCCTGACCCAGCTAGACGTGATGCCCAGGTGAGAAACTAGTGTCACAAGAGTCCTGGACCCCAACAATCCCCACCCCTCCAGGTCCCCAGACGGAAGTGAAAGCTGGTGGAACTAGTGTGGGCAGCACCTCAGTCCAGCCATCAGGGTTTTATAGCTTAAAATGCAATGCATGTGGAACCCAGCCCTTCCAGCAAGTGTGTCTCTGTACACATACACTAGGAGATATCCAAGGTTTTCCTAGAGCTTTCACAAGAAGTAAAACAGATGCAAATTCAGAAAATCCAGCCCACACTATGGCAGGAATTTGGGGGACATACAGCACAGGCACGATGACCAAAGCTGACTGTACAGCAATATATATGCTGAGTTTTTGCACATCAATCCAGGCACACAGATTTCCCATTGCACCTTTTTGGCCATCCAGTTCTGAAACTGTTAAGCAACTCTTCACAATTTTTCATATTGCATTCAAAGAGGGCATGCCTTTGCTCATATTCACACAGGTATGATAAAATCCTACTTAAGTCATGGTCTTCCCCAGCCTGGACTGCTAACAACCTTCTGCAACCAGTTTACAAAGTGGCAAAGTATACTGTATTATTAAAAGCCCTTAATCCACAACAGTTAGGTCTTCTGTGTACCTTGCTGAATGCAAATTATTTTGGAAAAAAAAGCCTCAAACATCTGTATTTGTAAAAAAAAAAAGATGATGAACATTCAGTTTCCTTGCAGTAAAATAAATATTTGCTTTACATATCATCTTGCAGTTTAAACCATGTAATTTTGTCTTCTTGCAAGATAGTATTTTTTTTTTTTTTATGTCCTCCTGGATAGCTGCAGGGATTTGGTTTAATGCTTTGCAATATGGGCACCCATTGTTACTGTAAGGACAGACACACATTCACAATATTAACCCTCGCTATGGTACACCTGTAACCAAACAGATGTTCCCAACTCTAAGTTTAGATGCAAGAAAAACCAAGAATGTGGGTGTTGCCAGAGAATACAGCGTGTGTTCGTTAGCTCGGTTCACCATCACGGGCTTTTGCCTCCGGGAAAATGAGAGGGGAACCGTGCCATCTTCCCAGTACAGTATGAGGACTTACTTGAAATAAGCAACTCTTAAATATATCCCAAATCCTAGTCTTACTACTATATATGTACTGGAAGCAAAGTCAAAATCCAGTTTTGCTCACCTCCACATTGGCTTTTCTACCTGCCCAGTATCTCCCCTCCCTTGGGGACACACTGCCCCAACAAGGGCTCCTCACCCATTACAAGACATGCCTCTTCAATCTCATCTTTATGGCCCATCCTTGACCCCAGGTCCAGAACACAATCTAGAAGCTGGTAACTCTCTAAAACACATCGTTAATTTTAGTCTGGATCCCATCCCTCACACTTTCGTCAGCCCCTCCTTCTGCTGGAAATATTTGGGCCACACTTACCGGTTTGTCTCACACATCCCCTGGTAGGCTTCAATCGCGTCCTCCTGATCAATGTGCTTGTCACTGTTTGGCCAGCTGGCATTAGTAGTGATGCTTTCCTAAATTAAACATGCAAAACACAGCAGCATGACATCCTGCACATCTCTTCCTGTCTTTCAAAGTCCCTGATACTGAACAAATCCCAGCAATCCTGAATAGAGCTTCCTCGGGGCATCCATCTGACTAGAGAGTTTCTATGAATTCATACACACGAAAACAGACAGTAGCAGAGATCAGGAGATGGAAGGAGGATGCAGTGAACCTCGGAGGAAGATAAAGTGGGTGTGTGGTCTGAAGTACAAAACATACCAAAACCTCAAGGAATGAGAAGGTGGTGAATTAAAAAGCTGAAGTGAGAGTTGTCAGAAAACGTACTCTTCCATCAGAACAGGCTCTACACAAAAAGCCCTTGAATGACTATGATGAGACAGCCTCTTTTCTTGCCTACATGCCAGTAGAAGCATACCACAGTTGCTCCAGCATCAAGTGAGCGAAATGTGGTCCAGAAGCTCTATTTCCCCCATCCCATTTCCTTGCAGAATAAGCTAGTTTGTCACAAAACATCACCGGGAGCATCTCAGACCATCACATCTTGGTGCAGGGCTGAAGAAGTCGTTCCTTAGCATGGGCTGGCTAGTCCTCACCAGGTATGGGCTCCAGCACCCTACAGCAGTACAAATCACCATGGGACATATAGACCTGAGCCGTCTGAAATGATGTCATGGACTATAACTCATCCATAGACAGATCCTCCTATAACCTCCCTATGCCATCCTGCCGCCCGGAGCCTACCAAAGCAGAAACAGCATCGCTCAGGCAGTCAGTGAATTCCCAGCAACAGAACGGGAAAAGGAAAATAAAACCCAGTACCCTCTCAATTACCATGTTTTTCCCCATCTCTTTTTGCTGGGCTGCCTTCATAATCTGCGACCTCAGGATGAGCACCTCTTCCTTCCGTACTTCCAACTCCTCGTTCGCCGATTTCAGCTGATTCAGTAAGAGGTTATAACTGTCCTGAATATCGTTGGACGAGTTGTTCTGGGTTGCTCGGTCTGCGATAGCCTTCCTCAGCTCATTAAGTTCGTTTTTCAGCTTCTTGTTCTCAGATTCCAGCTCCTGCCTCTGGAAAACACCAAGCCATGAACCAGTTTAGATAAACTGTCTTGCAGTGCCTCATCCTTTTCTGAGACGCCTGTAAGGTAACTCAATTACTGATGATCACAGCTGAATGATCAATTCATTGCAGGATCTGGGTTTTGCTGCCAGGCCAGCCATGAGCAGTTCGGAGAAGATTTTTGCTGTAATCAGTAGCCTACTGCTACTTAATAACAAAATACAGGTGACACAGGGAGATTTTTTTATTCACTGACACCGTTTTTAAACACAAAAGCAAGTCCTTAGGGAAGCCAGACACATTTGTTTCTTCTCCCTCCCTTTTCCTGCTCAATCAAGAAGTCACCACAAACCCCACGATGTTTAGCTCATCTTTCATATTCATTAGATAAGCTGAAAGATGCCAATTTGCATTACCCTTCATCATGGCAGGCATCCCATTAGGTGAGCTACGGCTGTGTGAATTCCCGCTACAGCTTCTTGTCTCATACATTTTGTAATTCTCCCGCCCCGGTGCTATGTTTGCAGTTGGAGGATTTTCTCACCCGATGTCTCATCAGCTGCTGGCATTTGACAGGCAGGGGCAACACCATACAAGTTTGACGGCAACTGCTTCTCCTGAATAACAATGCATGAGCATCGCCGTGTTTGCAGAGACAACTGAAGGGCTTATTCGCTTTGGCATGACAGTAGAAGACAGAAGAATAAAACTCTGGCAGCTACAACAGCCTTTATTTCAGTATTCCACCAGGAAGCTTTGTTTGCAGGTGGCAACAGCACATCATGCAGCTCTTCACCAGCACCCAAAACCCGCCTGGAGCATCCCAGCTGGATCAAGAGCAGCTTTGCTCCTGCAGATGGTGCAGTCCTTGCTCTGGGTCATGGACGAGGAGGGAGCCAGACTCCCGGGGTTCTGCTCACAGCCCGAATCCCAACAACCCACCTTCTCTTTGCACCAGATCCTCCAGCACCAGGTGCCATCCACGGTGGCACCCAGGACTGCTCCCTCCTGTCCCCACACACCTAGACCTCTCCGACAACGCCAAAACCCAACAGGATCCATATCCAACTACTGCATGGGAAAAAAGAGACATCTGTAAGCCTGGTCTGGTGCCTGGCTGATTTGGAGTCAAGCTCTTTCTTAGGGACCAACCCCTATCCCCATGTGGATTCTCTAGTGTCTACAATAGCACAAGCTCTTTTCCCACTGAGATCCAGGTGCTTTCCCCTCTCCCCCACTGCCTTTTGAGCCTTTCCACAGCTTTCTTGCACAATCTCTCTTATCTATGGGATATCTGCTTTATTATCGGTTTTGCTGAGGTGAGCTAATGAATCCAAAAATGGCGGGGGGGGGGGATGGGGCCAATTTATACAATTTATAGTGTGTAGCTAGCACAGCTGTGTAAACCTCGTTTCCATAGGAAATGGGTGTTATAATTATAAATCCTTACAAATTATAAATAGCATGCCTTATCACAGCAGAGGTGTGAACAGAATAGCTGATCTGGCATCTGGACAGCCGGCATACTTCTAGCTGAACAAACACCATCAGTAATGGAGCATATTCAGGTAATTTATACCATCTGTCTTTTTTTTTTTTTTAAAAAAGTATAATAAATGCATTAGACCCAGTAATTCCTCCACATCCACATTAATCACAGCTCAGCAGAGGGAGTGTATGAGACACTGACTTTTTTATAATTGTTTTTTAAAACAAGAGTTTGAAAAGCGTGCACGTGGTGGGCAACAGATACCAAACTGTGTTTAACTCTTCTTGCTACGTGCCCAGAGCATCGACTCGCTTTCCACTCTTTTCTGATCATGCTCAGAGACAGCTGAAGGGTAAGATGAAAGCAATAACCTGCTTTTCTACACAAATGACACTGTGATTTTTATTTGCTGGGTAAGACCCCTGCTTTTCTTTTCCTCCACTTCCTCCTCCTCTTTCCCTCCTTCTCCTTTTTCTCCTTTTTCCCTCCCCTTCCTCCTCCTCTTTTTTTTTTTTTCTTTTTTTTTAAATGGGTCAGCCACACTGCTGACTCCAGGGACTGGTCATCTCAAGCTGTGCTCTGGTCAGAAACAAAGTCAGGAAGATCAGGAAAAAAAAGTGATAACCAACAGCCCTGCTCCAGGAGCCCATGCCCTAGACTCTTTTCAGAGTTTACACATATAAATTCATTTCCTACTCCCTTCTTGATGGATTTCGTGGAGCAATGTTAAAATACCTATAGATATGGGCCAAATGTTTACTGTTCCCTGCCCATATGCCCTTTTCACACCAGCATCAGCGATGGCAGAACAGAAGCTAAAATAAGATGCTTTGAATGTGGAAAGGGAGATTTCTACTTGCACTGCAAGAAATGCTCACTCTTCAGCCATAGTCACATAGCGCTGATTTATTTGACAAATTATACAGTCAGAACATCCTGAACTTGAACTCACACTTGTTCCCAACACGTACAGCATTACAGAGATGTGAAAGGGGTACCCAAGCACTAACGGTGATGGAAATAGCCTAATTCTTTGGGAAGGGGCTTATATAGCAGTGCTGGGTAAAGTATGAGCCTGTGCAAATCAGAGGTTAGCACTGCCATGCCAGGAATTTGCCATCTCTTCTATTTCTGGTACTTGATAGGAAAAGACAATAAAATCCTCTAGAAGCTCATTTCATGATAAGCTTCCAAGTTCATGGGATGAAACAAACATCCCAGCTATGCGAAGAGTGAAGATCTGAATTATGCATTGTGCTCCTGCTAGGAACACAGAGTCAGGGCAAGGACTCCTTGCTGCCTTCATTCCTGCTCCCACTTCCCCAGCCTGAAAAAACAAGCTGGAAAACAATTTTTCACTGGGGAACTTTGTCATACAGGCATGACATGGGGACATATCTCCCCCCAGGGAGATGTTTTACACCCTTCCAGCCCCGCATCGTGGCTAACCAAACATCTGGCTGGGCATATTTTGGGACAGCATCTACTGAAAACTCAATGTATCCATCACAAAGGATGCATAATTTATGCCTACTGTAAATATATCAGTGTTAGCCCAAGTTTCTCACATTTCTTTGCACTGTCAGAAAAAGAAACAACCAACCTTTATCCAAATGAGCCTCTCTAAGGAAAGGTTGTGCCTCACTCACATCCCTCCATCAAAATCTGCTCCAAGAACACCTCCCCACCAAAAACTCATCCCAAAAGCAAATCCCTGCCATCGTGGGTGCTGTGACGGTACAGGATAATTACACTGAGACACAAAGCTGGATGACAACAGACACATATGAAGTGGCACATCATGTGCTGATTGCAAAAACCAAGCCCGTATGGCCACCCACTAACACCCACACCTTGTATCGTCCCGCTTGAGGGGCTGTGCATGTCAAAAACATCTTGAATGGGACCCAAAAGTGAACAGAAGGCAGTGAAGACTCACGTCACAGAGTACTGAACAAGACCCAGCAACATCCTTAACCCCCAACAAAACCTGCTCTTCAGCAATAACCACGTTTACTACATTTACCTAAACTGCTATTTGTATGCATTATTTTAAAATAATGCATGTACTTATAAATACATTTACATTTTTGTTGTACTTACATATTTTCACTCATATTTACCCAAACTAAACTCTGGGTCGTTCATGACCTTATCCAAATATCTCTTCCCCCATCCAGTGCAAGACTCCTACACCACAAGGAGCTGTTTGGCTGCATCAGTAAGTTTTCACACCCCACCTAGGTCAAAATTCAGGTTCATTTCAGGGAAATATACTGGTTTCTGAAAAGATACTGCAGCCACCTTTTCTAAAACCTTCTGAAACTTTCCAAACTGGCCAAAGATTCTCAGTGTCCAAAAGATAGTGCATCACTGGTTCATCAAAACCAACATCCCTTCCTCTTCCGTAAGTATCTCATGGACCATTCAAGAGCATCCACAGGAAGAGTTTGCCGCGTGTAAGCTTTCAGACATCTCAGCCTAGTTCCCCAAGATAAAAGACTTTTTAAGCTGGCAAAAAGAAGAAAAAAAATATCTAACTGCACAAGACTCTTGAAGGAGCCAGAGATAGTACAAATATTTGAGACAGAAATTAGCAGGAGAAATAGAAGAGAGAAAGAGCTTTGTTATAGTCCCAGAAGCAGCTGTCATGGGGGAAGGAGCGAAAAGCAGCACTCAAAATTGGCAGCGAGTCAGTCACTCTTTCATTGCAGATGGAAGCTTCAGGCTGTGTCCTGTATTTCAGAAGTGGGGAAAACACCAGTGAGCTGTATTTCTCTCTTTTTCAGTGGTTCTTAAAGCCAACCCACCTATGGGGAAGACTAAATCCTTTCTTTTAGGACTAGGGGTTGCCTCTCACTGTGGCATTTGAAGCAACTGCTCCTTGCTTTTAACAGGGCTTCCTAGAGTGACAGTCATCCAACACGCCAGTACCCAAAATATCACATGCTACAGCTGGCCCGGGTAGCTCTGCACTGCGTTAAAGCCAGCTCGTAGACCTGGTTGTTCCTTGTTGCAACCCTCAGCTCACTTTCCTGAAGCTCCAGCCAGATCCTTGTGCTGGAGAATCCTCAAAGAGAAACCCTTGTGGTGCAACACCACCACAAACTAACTCTCTGAGGGGTGTTTCCTTGCAAGTTCATTTTCCACCTTAGGAAAAGACTAAAGGTTGAATGAACTTAATTTAACTCAAACGTTAAATAAAATTAGTTTTAGGCTAAAGGTTAAAGAACCCGGCTTTTTTTGTAACATGTGCTACCTATTGTTATGAAATGGTATGAATAGGAAATTATTAAGGTTGTTAGATATTTAGGACTATGTGCGTTAGAGTATGTTAGGAAACCAAAAAGTAGGAAAATCCAAAATGAATATTTCCATTCTGAACTTCCTGGGTTAAAACTTGAAGAAAACACAATTTGTGAACTCACACAGAAGTCAGAACTCCAGAAGCCATTTAAGAAGGTGGCAGTTGTCATTTGCTGGGTCTTCCCTTTCCAAACTGCAACTTCACTTTGCTTTACAAGATCAAGAAATTTAAAACTTCCATAGGCACGTTTAACCAACTGGAAGACACTTGGGCAATGATCTTAAATTTTGTGCCATGCTTCTACTTCAGCGGGCTGTGCAGAGATACTAACGAAACTCAGCAGGGTTTCTCTCAGTCACAAATAGCACATCTAGCAAATGCAACACAAATATTGTGCTTCGAGACTAAAAATTGCACGGACTAAGTGCCAGAAAGAGCTTTTGTTAGAGGTATGCTTTTAGTGAGGGTTGAACATACACCCTTTCCATCTCCAATTTCTGCTTTTTTGCATCCTTCAGAGGAGACGACAGCAAAAATTGGTATTACTACTGTCAGATGGTTTGGTATGATATTATTCTGCGTAACATATGTTCCTCTGGATTTCTCAGTTGTATTGCAATAGTTGTCAAGGGGACAGGGAGAGAAGGAGCATCTGAAATGTAGATCTGCACTGAAAATAAACAAATAAATTAAAAAAAAAATCCCTTACAAAGCCCATCCCAGAAACTGGTTTTCTGGGGATGAGCAGGATAGAAGAATTAGCCTAACAGTCAAGACCAGAAGTATTTGGGTCCAGTTAGAGCAGGAGGACACAACCCACACAAGCTGCAATAGGAGCGTAGCAGGCTTCAGTCACACTGTATGTCATGGGGAGAAAATGACAGAGGCATAACTGTAAGGATCTGGAGCTTGGGGACAAGAAGAACTGTAGGGTAGGACAATAGCTGGGAAGACGTGAGATGAC
Organism: Ibycter americanus; assembly: GCA_035590275.1. NCBI lineage: Eukaryota > Metazoa > Chordata > Aves > Falconiformes > Falconidae > Ibycter > Ibycter americanus. Next base: position 3,008,393 of record JAVJGI010000057.1, on the reverse strand, counting down.
TATGGTCAGTCAGAACTTCTGCTGGGAGATGGAGGCTGTTAACGCAACCCATGCAGATTTATTTGGTTTTGACCTGAGCGGCACCTTGGGAATGTAAGGAAAGCAGACAAGAAACAGAGTTGGAGCCTGGAATAAGAAACACATTAAGGGCTTCAGCCATGAGAATTCACACCTACTGCAGAGCAAACTGCTGAGACCTGCAGTGTCACGTCAAAGGAAACCCAAGAAAGTCCCAGTGGAAAAAGCACCCTTCACCATAAGGGGGCTTGTTACCACCATGAATGACTCAGAGAACAGATGTTGCCCAGAGAGAAACATCTGTGAGCCCACCCCAGGCCCAGAAGCTGATGGACAGCTACAGCTTTCCAGCTGCCATTTCTAATAGTAATATAATATCTAATATAATAATAATTACAGATTTGGGGTTATTATCACATTCAGACAATTTCTTTGGGCTGTTGGAGCCATGCAGTATGTTACAGGACCAAGCAGGAACTCACCTTCAGACTGTTGTATGCAAAATCCTCATGGTCTGAAGTCACTTCAGTCTTCACATCCATTTCCTGCGTGGATTAAAGAGATAAATTTATATTTAAAAGCAGCCAGAGGAACTGGCACATGGCACAGGATGGCTAGGCGTGCCTCCATCTACTGCCAGCCCCACTGTAGTGCTGCCAGCCAGCTTGACCAAAATAATGTTATTAATTGCCATTAGACAGAGTCCCAGCAACACGTAGCGGGGCGGGGGTCACTTCAGGAGAAAATGGTTTAATCTCTCATTAATATCTTGACAACTGTGGCTCGCTGCAGCTTTCAAACAATGACAGTCATTAGGGAAACAATCCTCAACACAGCAGTTGGAGACCAGGTATGTCATCTGCCTCTGTAGCAAGGAGGAGAGGCTGGGGAGGTTTTCTACTTCATGTGTTTCCTGCAAATTGCCAAAGGCGATTAGTAAGAATATCCAGTGAAGCAAGTACATGGTTACTGTTGATGATTTTGTTGAGTCTCTTATTGTGTTTGTCAAAAGATATACAGATCTCACACTGGAGAATAATGAAATAATTCCCAAACAAAGCAACAGAAGCCCCAGAAATTTCAAATATAAATCCAAGAGTGATGGCATTTACTCAGCATTTCATATAAAAGCGTCTTTACTGCTTCGTGACACCGTGCACACAGCACTGCTGTTTCATGGCATGCATCATCTCCCACACTCTGGCCTCTGAACCAGCCACAAAGCCTCCGTTACAGATGGCAGGGTAAAATGTATACAAGAGATCTGCTATTAAAAGCCCCCCATGCCAGACACCAGCTCACTGGCAGCTAGAGAGCTGTATTTTCAGACTCCAGTTGCAAACCTGGGCTGTTAGTAATCTTGACTTTAATTATTTTTTTTCACGTGCTTCCAAGCAAATGACTCAAACTGTAGGAAGATTTTTTTTCACATGGAATAAAGAATATATCAAAGGAATATCCTTGTCCTGCAACAGAAAGGAAGAAGCCATTCTTCTAACAGCTATCTTGCTATTTCTGATTTACTGTACCATTTTTTAAGCTACATTCCTATATGATTGTTACCGGGAGAAAAAAAAAAACAAACCACACAGATTCTAACACCGCCAAACTGAGGATGCAAGCCTGACACGCCTGTGAAGCGTTTAACAGCTCACGCCACACACTGATGGATGGAAGGGAAGCCAGGACTGCAAAGAAACGCTTGAATAACCCAAACCAATCAAAATGAAGGGCTGTTGGAAATGTGGGGTACTGGGGCCTTTGCCTATACAGCTCCCAAGCACTGACATGCCTCTAGGTTTGGTCCAGCCAAAAGGTAGTATCTGTGTGTCTGTAAGGCTGCAGTGTCATGTCCATCTGCAATCCTCCAAACAGAATCACAGAATCCTAAAATCATTTAGGTTGCAAAAGACCTTTAAAATCATTGAGTCCAACCGTTAACCCAGCACTGCCAAGACCACCATTAAACCATGGCCCTAAGCACTATGTCTACATGTCTTTTAAATCCCTCCAGGGATGGTGACTCCACCACCCCCCTGGGCAGCCTGTGCCAGGGCTTGGCCACCCTTTCCGTGAAGGGATTTTCCCTCACAC